>BSBN01000877.1:5892500-7102500 GCA_027924645.1 Cunninghamia lanceolata | reverse complement strand
GTATTGTCATAGCCCATGATGAGAAAGATGAGTCATAACTCCCATTTAACTTCTTTTGTGATTCTTCTCATTAATGTCATTACAAATACGTGTAGGAGAATAAAATTTTAACAAATAATTATCCCCACACACATAGGGGTGTCCATTTTCACCATCTCCATGTTCCTTGGAGTATGTACATTATTTACTGTCTACAATTAAATTAATACCTTAGGAGTGCAAGGTGGGTGACACCTATAATCCTAACAAAAGGCAAGAGCGAGAAAGAAGATTGTAAATCTAATTCAGAAGGTAGATCCAAGTCTCCTAGAAAGTCAAAGGTGAAATGCTAGAATTGTAGGATAAAGGGCCACATTCACAAGTTTTATAAGGAGAAGGTAAAGAATGATTCTAAGTATGATTCAAACTCCAAAACCTTTGCAAAAAGAATTAGAGATGTGTTCCTAGCATCTTCAAGCATGCATGCATGCACTAATGCATGGTTGATCATTTAAAGTGTTTCATACTACATGACTCTGCACAAGGAGTAGTTTTTGAAAGGAAGCTAGGTGTGCGTAAATCACTTCCTATACTAATATAATGAAGGGAGGAGAGTGCAAATTTAATTTTATCTTTACAATTACAGATTATGTTAACCCACTAATAGAGATATTGCAGCAAACACATACACAAGAATGTAAGACAGAAGAAGAGAGACACAAGATATATGTGGGGAAAACCCTTACGGGTGAAAAACCCCACACTCCAAAACACAGCTCAAATGTATTCCATAAACAATGAAGGTTACAATACAGTCACAAAGCCAATGCTCTTGTATGATGCTTTGACACTCATATATAGAGATGATCTGGCATCATAATAGTACATGTCAATCACATAATGCATCACCTCTCCAAAGCACCTGTTTTTATAACAAATACATGGCAAAAATGGCTCCAAATTGAGATGGGCGTCCAACATGGCCTCATGGCCCAAAATCCATGCCTATGGACACTTGTCCAACACTGTACAATGTTCCTAACACTTTTCAAGTCACCCCATCCCAAGGAGGTCACCTATTTCCAAAATAGGCTATGACAGATGCTCTTATGACTCTTACAACTGTCATAGAATCTGTCATAGTTGTCATAACTTACAGCTGTAAGACAATCTATCATACACAGGCTATAAAGAGAATATTCTCTTACAACATGTCATAATCCACCTTGGGGTGCCCAAAGATACCTCTTTCAAAGATGTTTCTCGACACATGTCCATACCTGTCATAGTATCTTCTATTTCTGACTCTTACATGTCGTAACTTTGTCATAGGAATCTGTTTTGACTGTTTTGGTCAATATTCCCTTACACACATTCCAAGATGCTGATACATGGAAAAATATTACTACCACTAAGTGGGATGCCTATCTCCTCATGTGAGGACAAATTTACATGTGGTCATATGCCATGTAGGATGACACATCATCGTGCCAACTCCCACAATATGACAACATAGGATTTGCATCATAATTATACAATAGGCAATACATAAATAAATACAATGAAATAATACAAGGAATTACCAAGGTTGAGACACCTTAATTCCAACATTTTTTTGAGTATGAAGGACATGATGGAGGTAAAGTCTTCTTGGAGACAATTTGTTTCAAAGTATGTTTGTCATGGGAAGGTAAATTTGGTTTGCCTAATGGAAGGGTGAAAACCCTCACTAATGTATTACACATTCCTAGTCTATCTAGAAATATGATTTATGTAAGAAGAATGCAAGAGAGAAAATTGTCTTTAGCAAGGATGAATGTAAAATGATGAGAGGATACATGGTGTTGTCTAAATGAGTTTGTATTGAAACTTTATTTCAGCTTGATGCAAGAGTCATGATTGAATGTGATACTTTTGAGGCTTATTATTTTGGACACCAAAAACTTCTTGCTCAAAAGATAATTTTGTGGTATGATCATCTAGACCACATTGGTGAGAAAGATTTAAGGACATTGAAGTTTAAATATATAGTTGAGGGGCTTGTTGATTGTTATCTAGATTTTGATTTTTGTGAACATTGTATATATAGGAAACAAAATCATGTTATATTCTACTCTACATATTCTAGATCTAAATGGATTTTGCATTTCGTTCATAGTGCTATATTTGGGCCTATTGATGTGCCTTCCTTAGGGAAATCCCTTTACCATGTATCGTTTGTTCATGATTTCTCCATAAAAATGAGTTTTCTTTCTCAAGCATAAGTCTAAAGTTTTTGTAGGTTCAAAGAGTTTAAATCTCTTGTGGAGATCCAAAGTGACAAGAAGATCAATAATTTGAGAACAAATAATGTTGGAGAATTTTGTTTAGTAGATTTCAAAAAGTGTTATAAGGACAATGATGTAGCAAGACAAAAGATAACTCCATACACCTCTCAACAGAATGGAGTTGCAAAGCGCATGAATATAACTTTGATGGAAAAAGATAGGAGTATGCTTAGTAGTTTGAGTTTGGAGTAGAAGTTTTCGGTTGAAGCAATGAGTATTGCTTATTATATTATCAATTGATCTCCTATGTTAGCTTTAGTTGATAAGAGCCCTAAGGAGGGTTGGACAAGCAAAAATCCCTCACTTTGATATCTCTAGGTGTTTGATTATTGTTGGGACCCAATCTAACAATTGCAAAATTTTCCTATATCATGTGTCTCTTTGTGTTTTGGTCTCGCTAAGCCCACCATTGATTACCAATGTGCAAAGTCTTTAGTGGGCCTCCCTTGGTTAAAAACATGCTTGGTTATGATTTCCCATAACTCTCTAGTTTCTCGCACACCCTACACTATATGGAACTCTAACCCTTCTACTATGTGGAACTCCCTACACTATTTGGCCTACTTTCCCTACACTCTCAAAGAAGTGATTAAAGACTCGATTGACATGATGGAGCAATGGATGAGTCACCAATGTTTCTCTACACATTTGGGCCCCTCTTGGGTGTAAATATAGTACATTGGACATGGTAGTTAGCATGAAGTTGTGTTTCTTCAGTCATGTGGTCGTGTGAAGATGATGCAGTAACATCATGGGTAACCTAGAAATGTATTGACTGGTCTTGAAATCTGACCCAAGTAGGAAGCTAGAATAGATTGGTATATATACATGTTTGGAAGATGTAAAATAGGTTGGTTAGTTGAGCCAATTTTACTAACTATAAGTGTCTCTAGTTGGTTTTAGGGAATCAAGTGATGTTGGTCTAGTCTATTAGTGGATGGGATGCATTATGTAAGCCATAAGAAGGGTAGTCAATAAATAAATGCATGTAAATGGTATGTCTCCATGGTAGTTTGTAGTGATTTAGAGGGATGCTTGAACTTAGTTGTGAATCCTCTCTTGCCACATTTGTTGGTATGACTATAACAAGGGTTGTTGAATGTATGACAACTTCTAATTCATTGCAAAGATTTTGTGATGGTCTTTTCTTTATTACTTGTAGATTATTGCAGTACTAAAATGAATTAATAAGTATATCCATTAGCATGAAGTTTCATATCTGATGTGTATGTATATGCACATCTAGTTCCATTTATCCTTTGTAGGTGTATCTCCTTCTTCCTTGTAAGTCATTACTCTACTACCCAATAGAGTATGTTAGGATTAATGTGCCATCAACCATGTAAATCCAATGTAATTAATTACTCCTAATGTTTTTTTGTAAATGCATTCACAATGGATGTTTGATTCATTGACAATAGTAAATATTTATTTACGGTGATGGTAAAAAGTAATTTTAATCTTGGAAGTTATTGCAAGTGAAATGTGGGCATCCAAGTTTACTAATGATTATGATAGGTGTAAGATCATCTTCTATTATTAGTGCCTTACATGTTGTAAGGAATCAACTATTATTGAACCATTTTTACATAGAATCTTATGAAACTATGTAAGGTGTAAGAGGGTATTTTTAGCCTATTTTTTACTATTCTAAAGGTAGGTGTTGGGATTTACATATATTGGGCATCATATGTTTGTAAGAGGGTTATAACAACTATAAGAGGCTAATAATATCTTGTTGACTAGATTCCCCAAATATGGTGTTGGATTTTTCCCATGTTGGGTGCTACATTCCATGTGTTCTTTTGTAACTTGTATTTTCTATGTAACATAAGCTTAAGGAGTGTAGAGTATGAGTTGAATGTTCATAGGTACATAGGTGCAGTCATATTGGATGCAGGATTGAAGGAAGTGAATGTATTGTCATTTTTTTAAGATAATACAACTTGACCTCTTACCTAGTGGAGTTTTTTACCTTAAAAGGTTTTCTCCATGTAAACAATGTGTTGTGAGATTCTTATGTGTTTGTTAATTTCTTTGTTGATTTTACATGCTTTCATCTCCATTTGGCATTTTATGGATTGAATTTTAGATTTGTAATAAAATTTAGATTTCTACATTGTAGTGGTTTGCCTTCATTTCTAACATTTGGTATCAGAGCCTAGCCAACTTTGCTTCTTCGATGGAATAGTGAAGGTTTTATGTGCTATAGTGGGAGTTTTGGTTAAATTTGTTTTGTAGATTTATGGGTGTGGAAGCCATGGCTGCATCTACATCTCAATTGGATATTGAGAATTTTAATGGAACTAACTATGAGTTGTGAAAGTTGAATATGGGGGATCTCCTTGAAGAGAGGGATCAATGGTTGGTTGCAACAAAGGAAAATAAACCAGACAAAATAGATCAAGATGGGTGGGATAAGATGGATAAGAAAGAATGGGGGACAATCCATCTTTGTCTTGTAGATTCAATTTTGTTAAATGTTGTTGAAGAAGAAGAATCCCTTGCATATTCTCTATGGAAATGTTTAGGTGATATCTACCAAGCCAACAGTCTGTTAAATAAATTATCTTTGAAAAGAAAAATATTTTCTCTAAAAATGAAGGAAGGTGATTTGATTGTTGAGCATTTAAATAATTATAATTTGATTAGCCTCTATTGATATGAAGATTTAGGAAGAAGATAAATGCATTATGCTTCTTTATTATTCGCCTAAGTCATGGGAGAATTTCATTCTTGATGTTAGTGCTAATATTGAAGATCCCAAGTTGGATGCTCTTGTTGTAATATTATGGTCATAGAAAATGAGAAAGAAAGTTATGGATAGCTCAATAGATGTTCTTAATGTCAAGGGAAGGTCCAAGGAAAGAGGTGGATCTAAAGGAGAACAGATGGGGCCTAAAGGCAAGTCTAACAACAAATCTAAAAATCCTAGTAGAAAGAATAGAGTGAAGTGTTGGAATTGAGGAAAGAGAGGACATGTTAAGAAGGAATGCAAAAATAAGAAGAAATAGTGGGATTCCTCTATAGAAAAGTCCTTGAAATCAGGTGATGAAGTCTTTCTTTCTTCATGTAATATTATTTCTAATGAACACTGATTGGTTGACTTGGGATACTCATATCACATGACTCTTCATAAGGAGTGGTTTTCCACATATGAAGAATACGATGAAGGTGAAGTCTATCTTAGGGACAATAGTTCATATCTAATAGTTGGATGGGGCAAGGTATAGTTTTGTTTCAGTGATGGGAGGATACAAACCCTCCATGGTGTTTTACATATTCTTGGATTGGCTAGAAATTTAATTTATGTATCTAAGTTGAATGATTCAAAAACACATGTAACATTTGATAAGCATGGTTGCAAATTGGTGAGAGGGAGCTTGGTGGTAGCAAGAGGGACAAGATTGGGAACTCTATTTAGGTTGAATGCCACTATTTTATGTAAATCCACCTATGTGGCTGAAAATTTTGAAAATACATGTATGTTGTGGTGTGATAGGTGAAAGTCAGGTGTAGAAGATCAGACATAGTCATGAAACCCTAACCCTACCATCATCAAGGAATCTAATCTAAATGAAATCAAAGAACAATGCAATTCAAGCATAACATCACCTAGATCGTGCGATTCCTTGTTTGAGAGATGTGGACTGCTTCTTCAACAATGAACAATTACAATGCTGAAAGCTGCCATGATGGATGATGAAAGCTCAATGAATGCTCAAATGCTCAAGATGCTCAAGATGATAATGTAGGTGCTATATGATTGCTGGATGTCTCATATGGAGTGAGAGGGTGTTTATATAGGACTTAGCCAAGATCAATCAACGGTGGAGATTCAGAGAATGTGTAAATGGCTAGGATTGAAAGTTACTAAATTTAGGTTCCATTAGTTGTGCATGTGAAGGATATGAATGAAAGTTGTCTTACAACACATAATTGACTTGACAAGTGTTGGAATGTGATAAAAGATGAGTGTTTAATTCAAATAAAATATTTGAATTAGTTGTAATATGGGTTGGATATTAATTAAATAAATTAAATTTATTTAATTAATAGGATAAATGAATAAAATGGGATAAGATATGATGTGGAAATTAATTAAATAAATAAAATTTATTTAATTAATTGGCTTGATGGATAATGATGATTTAACAAGGTGTTACTAGACATGGACAAAGTTGGGACAATTTTGGGTGTCTACATTTTGCCCCTCTTTGATACAATGTTCGATAGAACGTTGTGTCAAAGAAGATACGATATGCGTTCGATAAACAAGTTATGCCCCAGTGTAACTGGCAGGTGATGCCCCCTCGAGAGGTAAGCCAGGCTAACCAGGAAGGGATGGGTTGGCTCTCGATAGAAGAAAAGGCGAAAAAGAAGGCAGACACGAAGAAAATGGGAGTTGGATGGAAGAAAATAGGCTGTGGCATAGAAGAATTAGGGTTTTGAGAAGGGCTATAAGTAGGTTCTTCAATGGCAAATAGGCTCATTTGTGCTCATTTGTGCTCAGAAACTAGAGAAACCCAGAGCTCCTGAGAGTGAGAGTTGCAGAGCTAGCAGGATGGTTATTCCACGCAGGGATCATCGTGCGGAGCGTTGACATATCGACAGCGCCGAGGTGTGGTATACTGGCGGCAGAGATTAGATGAGGTAGATAGATTTGTATGGAGGCCATGGCTAGGATGTGAGCAGTGGGAGGAGGAGGATGCGGAGCTTGTCTATGCTAGACAGGCGAGATACATTTTTGGACGCGGTGTGTATATTATAGAGCACTATTTGCCAGAGAGAACTTTGAGACAGTTCGGAGAGGCACATGCAGTACCAGTAGGTGATGTCATTTTTGGGAGGACGAGGCAGGAGGTGTTTGATTGGGGTCCAGAGGTTGTGGTTGACACAGCTTTGGTAGAGAGAGATGGATTGCAGCCAGTAGCATGGCAGTGGGGACAGGGTCCTGCAGATCCAGGCACATTGCCAGAGTATGATGTATACTGGGCGACAGCTAGGCCGACTCAGTTGACACAAGATGGGGAGATTGGAGAGATTGGGATGGAGAGGCCAGTTCGGAGGAGACGACGACGGGCTCCACCAGTATAGGCTGTTGTGCCAGCTGCACCAGGGATACAGATGCCAGGGCAGGTGCCAGGTCAGCCGGCTATATTAGCACAGCCTCAGGCACAGATTGGAGCAGGTGATGATGTTGGTATTCAACAGCTGCGGAGACGGATTAGAGAGGAGAGGAGATGGAGGCAGCAGGCACAGATGAGGCTGAGGAGAGTGGAGATGGATAGGCATCAGGCCGTGATTAGTCTGCGGCATGCGAGAGCATAGGCACAGACCTATCAGGCTCAGCTACAGTTGAGAGCACAGGGGGGAGATGGACAGGATGATGATGCTCTAGCTAGAGTGACAGGAGAGAGAGATGTAGCTAGACAGCATGAGCAGATGATGAGACTTGAGCGAGACACTGCGATACAGTAGGAGCAGGCTATGAGAGCAGAGAGGGATGGTCTATGAGCTGAGAGAGATAGGGCAGTGCAGCAGCTGCACGGGATGACCAGTGAGTGAGATAGAGCAGTGGCTGCCTTGGGGATTGATGGAGCTACGATGTACCTGGCCACACAGTTGACAGGGGTACAGGTAGAGCTTCGGAGAGTGCAGGGTGAGGCTGAGTATTACAGAGGCTTGTACTATGGAGCTGTGCCGGCAGAGCAAAGATAGCCTAGCTTCAGGAGCAGATCAGGGGCTTCGAGTTCACGGAGGTCAGGTGGATCTCGATCAGTAGCCTTAGTGATGGGGCCACCGAGAGATGGAGGACCAGGTACAGGACCTAGTGGCGGTGGTGGTCAGGGCGAGGGAGCTGCCAGTAGTCACTAGGGCTACTTTGTGTATTTTGTATCATGATGAGGCCTAGAGCCGATTTTGTACATTCATTCTTTCAGGGCTTAGCTTGTATTGTAGACACTTGTATTTTGACACACATGTATATATATATGGCAGTTTTGGTGATCTATATGATGTTGTAATGGTTATGATGTTGATATTATGATGGCTATGCATGTTATGTGTATATTGTGGTAAATGACATATGGATATTTATGCAAATGTTAATGGATAGAAAATGTATGAATATGTAAATGGTAAGGATATGGATAGATGTATGCATATAGGGAAATGGTAATGAAAGATATATATGATGGACTTATGTATGGCTAACACACTTGTTTTTGCAGGAGCGGGAACATGGACAAAGGATGATGGAAATGATTGATCTTGGCTGAGTATGATGGAATGGATAGATAGAATGAATAGGTAGGATGATGATGGGCAGCTTTCAAATAATTGCTCAAAATGAAAAGAAATGCAGTCCTTATGTTTGATATAGCATATGGATGGTATGCACCAGGGTATAAGAAGACCAAGGTGTCGAGGTATCCAATGCGCAACTAGCATGTTACAATCTTGTCTGAACGCATGAGGTCAAGATGTTGAGCCAACATACACAAGATATGAATAACAGCTAGTGTTGGACTTTGACGCTACAAGCAATGGTTTGAGCTTATCTCCACTACACATAATGATAGCTTGCTGGTTATATGTATGGAGTTAGTCTTAACATAGAATAGTCTCAAATGCATAAGAGACTGTTTAGCTTCTCAGATGCTAGAGATATTGATATGTAAGATGCTAATCCCAACACGTACAAGATACCAATACGCATAGGAAGAGAATAAGATCATCCCACAAACACGGCATACGAAAGCTATATGACCATTCCCAATCCTTACTTCATCGCAACATACCAAGATATAAATGGATCAAGGCAGTCTTGATTAGGCATAGAAAAGGGACAAAAGATAAAACAAAAGATACTGTCATCACGTTCTCTTGCCAAATTTTGGGTGCTCTTGGATAGATCAAGCTGGCGCCTTGTTAAGAGGAAAGCTACATCCTGTTGAAGGCTAAAGTTGTAGATAAACTGTTATAGCAAATGTTGGCTTAAGGCATGCGGACAAATAGCTTCTAGCGTACTTTTGATTGGTTAAAGTGCTTGAGCTTTCAATATACACATGGTTTGCTTCTTGTTTGAGCTAATCAAAGAGAAGAAGATGGATGAGGAAAGAAGATGAAGAAGATGGGGTGGATCATCTGTGCTTGAGTACTGGAAACTTCCTTCGTATTCCAGACTGCCTACATACCTTGTATCCACGGGATCAAAGCACATTTACGATGAAGATGAGACATGATGAATATGTAGTTCTGGGTTTTATTGATGATGTAAGTGATGAAAGATAGAAGAATGTGAGCGGAAAGATTGAAGGATGTTTAGAAGAAAGATAAAAGATGAATGATGAAAGGGGCTATCGTCTTAGCCTGAATCAGAGTGCTTCCTTCGCATCTCAGATTGCCTACATACCCTGTATCCACGGGATCAAGGCGTCAATGATAGAGCTGTATGTAGTTCTTATTGATGTCACTAATTGGTGGGATGTTTGAGCAAGCGATGTTTGTTGCGATTGTTGGATGAATATGGATAGATTGCGAAGATATGGGTCCTGGTTGCAAGTCGTTAAGTCACATTTGTTGTTGGATATATGCCATGGCTGAAGTTGATAAGGTTTGTTGTGTTGTAAGCTGAGTTGTTTGATGTGTTATGACCTAGAGATAACAGGATCCACTTCCAAATAAGACTCGACAAATGCCCCCAGTGCGGGATGAGGTTTATTATGCAGAAGCAACAATGCAGAAAAGATGTGGCCAAGATGCTAAGGTGCCAAAAGATATAGATATCATGACAATGTCTCAAATATGATAGCTAGCATTGGCAAAGATGAAAATGAAAGGCTATGTGTGGCATTGCGAGGTGGATTGGGATTATGGCTGATACAAGATGAAATGAGGAAATATGATCAAACGAACCAAACAGATGAGGGAAGCTGGTCACTACACATAGCGCCTGTTTGCCAGGTTTTCACTATGGTACTTATCCAAGGCGCCTGTTTACCAGGTTTTCACCAGAGGACGGATTATTTATCATATATATATAATTTTTTTTTTTTTTGGTTTTGGGGATAGCTGAGATTTATGGATAAAACTTCTTGAGATGAACGCTGTTGACTGGTTCATCCAAGGGAATGCCTTCAGGTGTTGAAAGAGTGTATGCACCTGATCCATAGACTGCTGTGATAATGAAAGGACCAAGCCAATTGGGTTCAAACTTGCCCTGTTTCTCTCGATGTTGTTGATTCCTTTGGTTTTCTTTAAGGACAAGGTCGCCAACTTGAAATCTGCGTTCTCTAATCTTTTTGTTGTAGCTGCGGCGTAGCTGGTTTTGATAGACTTGAAGATGGTTCAATGCTGTAAGGCGGCGTTCATCTAATAGCTCAAGATCATGGAGTCTGGATACTCGATACTCTTCATCTGAGATAGTATGTTGCAAGGATATGCACAAAGAGGGGATCTCAACCTCGATAGGCAAAATAGCTTCAGTGCCATAGACGAGAGCATAGGGTGTGGCTCCAGTGGGAGTTCTGATGCTTGTTCTATATGCCCATAATGCAAGATGTAGTTGTAGATGCCAATCTCGACCAGCTTCATTAACAGTCTTTTTAAGGATCTTGATGATTGTCTTATTAGAGGCTTTAGCTTGACCATTGCTCTGAGAATAATAAGGCGTAGAGAATCTATGTTGAATATGGAACTTGTTGCAAAGATCTCTAACCTCTTGGTTCTTGAAAGGCCGACCATTGTCTGTGACAATAGCTTGAGGAATGCCATAACGGCAGATAATGTAATGTAGGATGAATTTGGCTATTTGTTTACCTGTGATATAGGTCATTGGTATGGCTTCTACCCACTTCGTGAAATACTCAGTGGCGGTAATAATAAACTTATGACCGTTGGATGAAGTAGGATGGATTTTACCTATGAGATCAAGTCCCCATTGCGAAAAAGGCCATGGAGTGACAATAGGCTGAAGCTCATGTGCTGGTGCATGTATTAGATCTCCATGTTTCTGACATTGTAGGCATCACTTTGCAAAGTGCTGGGCATCTTTTTCCATAGTTGGCCAATAGTATCCTGCTCATAGAAGTTTCTTAACAAGGCTAGGGCCAGTGGAATGCGAACCGCAGACACCTTCATGTACTTCACGTAAGGCCGTTTTGGCTTCCTCGGAATCAAGACATCTAAGAAGGATACCATCAGGACTCCGGTGATAAAGGGTGTCTCCTAAGATAGTGTAACGAGAGGCTCGACGAATAAAGGTTTTGCACTGGGTGTTGGATAGCTGACATGGAAAGATTTGATTTCGGAGATACTCGTATATATACTTGTACCACGACGAGTTGGGACCAACAATTTCACATATAAGCTCAGACTGTGGAACTTCAAATGCTGGGATCAAAAGCTGTTCAACCAAGAATTCACATTTATAGGTGTTAGATGGCATGTCTAAAAGAGATCCAATCATAGCCATGGCATCTGCTGCTCTGTTTTGTAGTCTGGGAATTTGCTCAAAGGTAATATCCTCAAAATATTTCTTGAAATCATCCACCATTAGCTTGTATGGGAGAAGCTTTTCATCTTTTGTTTGATATTCATCTAAGACCTGTTTGATAACCAGCTGAGAATCACCAAAGACTCGTAACTGTTTGATAGCCCATTGTACTGCCATGTGCAAGCCTGTGATTAAAGCTTCATACTCTGCTATGTTGTTGGTACATGGGAATGCTATTCCGTATGATTTAGGTATACAATCTCCTTGAGGGGTGACAAACAAGATACCTGCTCCAGAACCATGTTGTGTGTATGATCCATCAAAGTATAGTTGCCATCGTGCTGGAGAATTCAAATTAAACAATCCTTCATCAGGGAATTATGGGTATATTGGCTGAATATCTGTGATGGGTGCTGCAGCTAATTGATCAGCAATAACTTGTCCTTTGATAGCCTTGTGGTTCACATATTGTATGTCAAATTCACTTAAGATCATAACCCATTTGGCTAATCTCCCTGTGAGAAGGGCTTTTGAAAGGAGATACTTGAGGGGATCCACATTAGAGATGAGCTTTGTTGTTTGGTTTAGCATATAGTGTCGCAACTTTTGGGAAGCAAACACTAATGCTAAACAAGCTTTTTCCATGAATGAGTAATTGAGTTCATAGCCCACAAGGGTTCTGCTGATGTAGTAAATGGCTTGTTCTTTTCCTGAGTCATCATGTTGAGCTAGAAGGGCACCCAATGCTGCGGTGGTTGATGATATATAGAGCAGTAATGGACGATCAGGTATCAGAGGTACTAACACAGGAGGTGTTGCCAAGTATTCCTTTATCTTATCAAAAGCTTGTTGACACTTTTCATCCCACTTAAAAGGTTCACCCTTACGAAGAAGATGTTGAAAAGGATGACATTTATCTGCTAGTTGTGAGATAAATCTGCGGATAGATTGTAGCCTACCTTGTAAACTGTGGAGATGTTTGAGATTTGTTGGTGGAGGCATTTCTATGATAGCTTTTACCTTAGCTGGGTCCACTTCTATCCCTCGTCAAGACACAATATATCCCAACAGTTTTCCTGATGTTACACCAAATACACACTTCTTTGGGTTTAGTCTGACTTGGTATTTTTCTAATCGATCAAAGATTTGTGCCAATACTTGTAGATGTCCTTCTCTTGTCTTGGATTTTCCCAGGATGTCATCAACATAGTCTTCCATGATAGTATGAAAAAGGTCATGAAAAATAACTGTCATGGCTCGTTGATAGGTAGCTCCAACGTTTTTAAGACCAAAAGGCATTACAACCCAGCAATATGTGCCCCATGGACAAATAAAAGATGTTTTATCTTGGTCTTCCTCTGCTATTCGGATTTGATTATAACCTGAAAATCCATCCATCAAAGATAGCATTTCATGTCCTGTTGTAAGATCTACAATGTTGTCTATGCTTGGTAATGGGAAATCATCCTTAGGACAAGCTTTGTTAAGATCTCTAAAGTCTGTGCAGCAACGAACACGTCCATCTGGTTTTGCTACAGGTACCAAATTTGAGACCCATTCTGGATAATCAATAGGCTTTATAAATTTTGCTTCTAACAGCTTTTGAATTTCTGCTTTGACCAATAAGGCAACTTGTGGATGCATTTTGCGCAATTTTTGTTTGACAGGCTTTGCATCAGGAGATACTGCTAAATGATGTACCACAAGTGAAGGATCTAGACCTGGCATGTCTGCATAAGTCCATGCAAATTTATAGCTCTTCTCATAAAAAATGCTGTGAAGTTTCTTCGTTCTTGCTCTGATAGTGATGCTGCCAAAAAAGTAATCTTTGAATTCTGCTCTGTTCCCAAGTTCATGTCTTGTGATTTTTCAACTAGCACAGTTGATTTTTCATGGTAATCAGTGACAACAGGAAGATCAAATCCCTCATCCTCAGGTGCCTCAGAGAGGTTTTCACCTTCAGATAAGTCCTTTATTTTTACTTTTTCACGGTCAAGAGGCGCCTTTTGGTTTTCATCTAGTGACCTATTTTGTTGAATTTTGTTTATTTCACTTTTGCGACTAAAGGATTTGATACTTCCACCAAAATATGCTAGTTTAGGTAAATCCATCATGAAACCTGCTTTATGATCACCCAATGGAATATCTTGTCTCAAACCCATGAATTATGCAATGGCTTCGTCATTTTCAAATGTATCTAATATCGGTGCCCCCTGTTGGTCCCAATCGATGAGGTCAGGATATACGAGTGAAAGGCAAATGGAGGAATCGTGATGACCAGAAGAGGCTACGGAAAACATGAAGATGGAATGTTCTTGAAAAAGGTCGGTGATATGAAGGGAGGAGTCATCGATAGTATCCAAGTTAGAAGTCTCTCCTACCGAAGAAGGTCCAACGTCAATATCTGAAATACACTTAATGTCTTTGGGTCGCGGTACCTCCGGTTGGTAACCAAGGCCTTGCTTATTAAACTTCTTAGACAATAATGGGCTCAGTAGGTCCTTGTTCTTGTGATCCCAAGCCGCCATGTCCTTTATAGCCCATGTTATTTATGATACGAAACCCATTGTTGTATCGCTCTACTTCAAGTTGGACTTGGTCATTTTCATCAAAGCATATCCAAGAGTTGATGTCCTCAATGTCTTCATCATCCAAGAAACCACCTTTAATGAATACTATAGGGGGAGCTTTGATAACAGTAGAGGATGAAGTTGGCTTGGATGTAGAGGGCTTACCGTGGGATTTAGGAGATAATGGAAGGGTACCAACGCAATAGGACTCTTGTAATTTGTATTCACCAGGGCCATGTTTGGTATATTTGATATGGAGGTTGGAAGCGGCTTTGCTAGATGAGGGCTTGAGAAGGTTGGATGGGTTTATATAGGATGAAGACGGATATGCCTCGGTGTTGATAGGAATGCGATTCAGACTCTGATATTTAGCTTGAAAGGCATGGCAAAACTCAAATGGATTGGGATCAGCTTGAATGGTAACCTCAACACCCTTATGTGGAAATTTAAGGCATTGGTGGTATGTAGAGGGAACTGCTTTAAGGGTATGGATCCAAGGGCGTCCAAGGATGATGTTGTAAGGAAGATCAATATCAAGGACTTGGCAGCAAGTGTCTGTAATGACCGGCCCAACTTGAATAGGCAATAAGATAATCCCTTCGGTATCTCTTTCACCGTCATCATATGCTCTGATGGTAATAACCTTGGAGGTGTCAACATCTTTCTCAGAATATCCTAATTGCTTGATAAGTTTCAAAGAACATATATTAAGACCAGCTCCCCCATCTATCAAGACTCGTTTGATACGACGTTGTTTAACAAATACTTCAATATGGATTGCTTCGTTGTGTGAAGGATGAATGGAGGGCTGAAGATCTTTGTCGGAAAAGGTCAAATGACAAGGGGCTGCAATGCTAGCGACCATAGATTGGAATTGTGTGATATTAATATTATTAGGCACCGAAGACTCTTGTAAGGCTTTATCAAGGATAGCTTTATGTGCGGGGGATATGCGGAGCAACTCAAGAATAGATATGTGTGCGGGTGTTTTACCAAGGTGATCCAAGAGGTTATAGTTAGAGAGAGATCGAGGAGAGTGAGGAGGTGCTCCTTGAATAGTAACTCGACTTCTTCGCGTGGTTACGGCACAATCAGGTGCTCTCCCTTGGACGGTAATGGTAGAAATGCGAGCATGGTCAATGCGGCCAATGGTAGATGATGCATAGTTATACGGAATAGCATTTCCAGCCTGAAGGTTATTTGTCTAATCATGAGATGGAAGTGAATTCTTGAAAGTCTCTAGATCATAGTTTGATGTTGATTGTTGAGCAGGTTGAGCTGTTGAAGGTGTGACATTGATTCAACCTTGATCAATGCAGTCTTGGATAACATGTTTTAAGCGCATACAACCATTTTTTTTGTGCCCTTTAACTCGATGGTAATCACAATACTCATTTTCTTTGTACCAAGGAGCTCGAAAGAGTGGTTCACCATTTGGTGGTGCATCGGGTAGAATAATATATCCTGCTTGAAGTAGCTTTTGAAGAACAACTTCCATGGGTTCCACTAATGGTGTAAATTGTCGGCGTGGATTGGAAGTTTGGCGTTGGTTTCTTCGTTGTGGAAAAGGCTGTCTTGGTGTAGAGGCTGCTTGAATGTTGATGGGAGCTCTCATAGTTTGAATATTCTTCGCGTCTACAATACCGTCATTTACAACATTCTTGTTCTTGTTCCAAAAGCGAGACTTATCATTGGAATTTTGGGGAGAATCTTTGTTGTCGCGAAAGATCTTAATAGTGCCCTTAGCAATTAAGGCTCGTTCAATAATAACTCCTTTGGAAACTAGTTCGTCAAAGGTGCTAGCACTCTACAATTGTAGTTGGAATGACAGCTCAGGATGAAGATTTTGAACAAAGATGTCAAGCTGTTGTTTCTCAGGGATTTCCCATGATAATTTGCTAGCCATATTTCGCCATCGTTGGGTAAAAGCAGAAAAGGGTTCACCGTTGCGCTGTTTGGTATTGACAAGGTCATTCATGTTTACCTCATGTTCAATGTTGAAGGCAAAGTGTGATCAAAATTTGTTTGCTAATTCTGCAAAAGATTTGATGCCCGGGGGTAAATGAGAAAACCATTCAAGAGCTTGTCCTGCTAAGCTTCGAGGAAATAGTCTCAAAAGATACGTATTGTCATAAGAGACATCAAGACATGCTACAAAAAAGGCTCGAAGATGGTCTTTCGGATTCCCTTTCCCTTTGTATTTATCAAATTGTGGGATTTCAAAATGTGGTGGAAAAGGTATCATATTAAGAGACTTGTCAAATGGACAGGCGCATATATTTTTGAGAGAAAAAGGTTTCTTGCCTTGTCCTACCCTTTCATCGATCATCTGTTGAACATCTGCTGAAGATAATTGCTGTTGTTGCGAAGGGGGTGGAGTATGGTAGGAGATATATTGTGGTTGCGGTTGTGGGATATATGGAGTTGTGACTGTTTGTTGCGGTTGTGTACCCACAATGTATGTCAAAGGATTGGTATGTGACACATATGTGTTGGAGGATTGCTGTCCTTGAGACACAAGCGGCAATTGGGTGTGCATCACATGGGAAGTGGCTAGTGGATTGATAGTAGCGAATGGTTGGGAAGCTGGGATTTGATACGTGACATGGTAAGTAATGGAGGGATTGGTAGATACGACAGAAACATTTGGATTTGTATTTTGGACGATATGAGGATTGGTACGTGTCATGTGTTGGGTGATAATAGGGAAGCTTTGGGTAGCATAGGATGGATTGATGGTGTGTGAAGGATTGGAAGAATATGATGACATGGATGTAAGTTGATCAACATAAGTGATCTTATTGTTCGGATTGGCTTGAGAAACGAGGGGATCACTCATGTCAATGAGACTAACGTTGGGATTATATGATAGCATTGAGGTATTAGTAGTTGGTATATGGGATATGGTATTTGTATGAGATGTAGTGGATTGTAATGGGTGTGAAGTGTGGACAACATGTGTTGTTGGAGTGGTTTGAGAGGTTTGCACACTATAAGACATGGGAACAACTTGTGATGCTCGAAGTATTTGCGCTTGTGTTACATGGACAGCTTGTGTTACTTGAGGCATGGAAACAGTCATGGTAGAAGGAGAGATATGTTGAGGAACATCGAAAGGTGGAATGTTGAGATTTTGTGACATGAGAGGGAGCACATTGGTGGGCACTATCAATGGTTCTAAAGTATGCTATGATCGTGGTGGCTCAAATGAAGCAACAATAGGCAATGAGGACGATGTTTGCGATGTAATAGGAGATGATGTGACTATAGTAGATGGTCCATTCGCAACAACAGTAGTAGTGTTGGGATCTTGCTCTCTAATAGCAGATATGTCAAAGTCCTTTGGTAGTTTAGCACCCATGCGAGCAAGTTGGAGAAAGCAATGATCAGGCTCAGATATCATGAGTTTCTCAACTTGGTCCCATAGATAGGTATCTTGGAATTCTGATGAGTCGTCTTGAGATTGTTCTTCGAAAGTTTCCAAGGATGGTGTAGGTTGCATTCGTTGTGAAGATGACTCGCCAATAGTGTATCCTTGAGGTATAAACATATGAGGAGGCATACCAGTTGTGAATTGAGTTGCATCCTTAAGAGGTGTTGTGAATTGTTTCATCTCAACTTGCAATTTGGCTTCCATTTCAGCTTTCAATTTGGCTTCTATTTCAGCTCGATATTGACTCCTAGTTTGAGGCATGATGCTGATGATGAAGTTGAGCTTGTCAAAGTTTTGAGACCCAAAAGATGATAGTTGGCTGGTTGGTTGATTGGTTGTTATTTTGGTTTGCTGGTTTGGCTAATTTGCTTGGTTGATTTGTTTTGGCAGGAGTTGTTGTTGTTGGGTTGTTGTTCGTTCTCCCTAGAGGATAGCTCAAACACTCAAGGGAAAGATTGTTTGTTGTTGATGTTTGTTGGAGCTAAAGCTAAAGGATGTTGTTTGCTGAAGCTAAAGCTGAAGGATGACGTTGGTTGAAGCTAAAACTGAAGGATGTTTACTGATTGAAATGATTGAGTTGATGTCTGATTTGCTGGTTGGGGTCTCAAAAAGGATGGAAAGCTCATGAGTTGTGATTGATTGATAAGCTCAAAAACAGGAGACAAAGTCCAGGTATTTGCTGTTGATCAAAGAGAAGTCTGAAAGCTGATGTTTAAGACTTAAGCAAGCTGGACTTGTGGCTAATTCAGCTAAGACACTAGGATTTGTAGGTATTTTGACTAAAGGTGACTGATGATAACTCAAATGCGACTCAAAGGATGCTAAAGGCGATCAATGATAGCTCAGATGCGATCTGGTTTAGGCTCAACAGAGAATGACAGTGTTAACCAGAAGTGAATGCTATGCCAGAGGCGACGACTGTTGGTTCAAAGGTGATTTCCTGCTGATCAAAGGTGACTCAAATATCCCTAAAGGCGACAGTCTGTTGTTCAGAGGCGAGCTCGTTCAGACAGAAGGCGACTAACTGCAGCTTAAAGGCGACATGGTTCAGACAAGATGTGATCAACTGTTGTTCAAATGCGATTTTGTTCAGGCAATAGGCGATCAGATGTGGTTTAAAAGTGACTTTGTTCAGGTAATATGCAGGCAGCTGTTGTTTAAAAGTGACACAGTTTAGGCAAAAAGTGAATTACTACAGTTCAGAAGCGATGTCTTTGATCTGTGCGAGCAGTTTAGGTTCAAAAGCGACTGTGTTTGTCCAAAAGTTGTCTGATTTTGTAGTTTTTCAGCAAGAAAATAGTGATAACAGTCACTCACACTCACAACAAGCACAAACTGATACAACCTAGGCTAGGATAGGACAGTATCCGTTGAATCCCCTGGCCGTGCTTATTCAAAGCGGATAGCTTCAGGATCTTGGTAGCACCGACTCCCCTCCACGGCACTCACTTCTCACACATACCAAGTTCCGGGCTTCCTGTAAGGCTTGTCCCCACACCAAACCTTAGGATTGTCCCTGCTATCTCTACTAAGAACCACGTGAATCGGGGCCGCTTCAAAGGTCCCACCTTTTGCATCAACAGATAGAAGGTTTTTGGCTACTACACAAAGTTGCTAATAAGGGTATCCGTTCGGGTGGCTATACATGCGGCAGCGCTACTCTCCATTATGGAGTCTCCCAGCCTCCAAGGGTTGCGCCTTGGAGGGTTTGGGGGGAGGTTGGCTGTCGGTATAACGCAACAGCACCCGTTGTTTGTGGTTTTTGACACAAACACTTTTCTTATATAGCTGTTCGGAAGGACTTGGCTTTAGCCCGTTACCACTTGGGTCGTATCCCTTCTCACACCGGGAAGGCAGGCCCTCTAAAGATAATGACAAGTTCTCATACACCCAAGATCCATTTGATAGGCAAGGGGAGAGGATACTTTTGCCATTAAATTTGGGTTACAATCAAGCACATGCAAGCAATCAAGAAAGATAAATCAAGCACGGAGCAAACAATGATTCATTTTAAGCACCAAGCCCAAATATGCCTAATTTAGTGAAAAACCACAAATCTTGGACCGATCGAACCTGCAACAGATATATCAGTAGTTTGATAACCTCCTTTTCTTGGACAAATCGATAAGATGCTGCACAAATACCCAATTAATAGCCAAAAAATTGAACTGGAACTGAAACAGATTTGAAAACATCAAAACTTACCAGATGCGATTCATTGCTGATCAAAAGTGATCTTCATTTCACCATAGGCGGGATACTGCAGATCATATGCGACGCGACAAATACAGTATGCGACACCTGTCAGCTCATAAGCGATGCGCATTAACCTGACATGACAATTGAGGTCTAGATGCGAACTGTATCTACAAAAAAATAGCTGACAGACAAAACCCTAGCCTAACAGGCGAGCATTATCAGTCCATAAGCGATACCAATTAAATCAAATGCGGCCTCTCTCGATTCATATGCGATCCAGATATACCCAGAAGTGACCGACTGCGAAACAAAAGTGACCTGTATCTGCAAAAAAAGTCTAAACCCTAACCTACACACGTGATCACTCTCAGTTCATAAGCGATTCACATCAGCGTAAAAGTGATTACTGTTAGATCAAAAGCGATGCGAACATGTGCAAAAGCGAACACTGTTAGGTCAAAAGCGATCCGAATATGTGCAAAAGCGGCCACTGTTAGGTCAAAAGCGATTAATACAGTCTAAAAAGCAACCGCAATCGTGCTAAATCACAGGTGAGCCTTTTTAAAACAAAAGCGATACAAATTTTACCGTAGGCGATGACTGTCTGTTTAAAGGCGATCCAGAGAGGTTAATGCGGCCGGTTCCAGTATAAAAGCGGCGCAGAGATCCGGAAGCAGCAGATTTTCGTTTAGAAGCGACCGGAATTTACTGCAAGCACCTGCAAAATCTGATCTTCAAAGAAAACAACTCCGAAAAAATGAAGTCAATCAAGGACGTGAGTCCCACCAGGCGTGCCAAAATGTGATAGGTGAAAGTCAGGTGTAGAAGATCAGACATAGTCATGAAACCCTAACCCTACCATCATCAAGGAATCTAATCTAAATGAAATCAAAGAACAATGCAATTCAAGCATAACATCACCTAGACCGTGCGATTCCTTGTTTGAGAGATGTGGACTGCTTCTTCAACAATGAACAATTACAATGCTGAAAGCTTCCATGATGGATGATGAAAGCTCAATGAATGCTCAAATGCTCAAGATGCTCAAGATGATAATGTAGGTGCTATATGATTGCTGGATGTCTCATATGGAGTGAGAGGGTGTTTATATAGGACTTAGCCAAGATCAATCAATGGTGGAGATTCAGAGAATGTGTGAATGGCTAGGATTGAAAGTTACTAAATTTAGGTTCCATTAGTTGTGCATGTGAAGGATATGAATGAAAGTTGTCTTACAACACATGATTGACTGGACAAGTGTTGGAATGTGATAAAAGATGAGTGTTTAATTCAAATAAAATATTTGAATTAGTTGTAATATGGGTTGGATATTAATTAAATAAATTAAATTTATTTAATTAATAGGATAAATGAATAAAATGGGATAAGATATGATGTGGAAATTAATTAAATAAATAAAATTTATTTAATTAATTGGTTAAGTAGAATGAGAATAGGATTTTAATTAAATAAATAAAATTTATTTAATTAATTGGCTTGATGGATAATGATGATTTAACAAGGTGTTACTAGACATGGACAAAGTTGGGACAATTTTGGGTGTCTACATGTGGCACTGTCAATTGGGCCATATAAGTGAAAAAGTTTTGAAAAATATTATGAATAATAATTTGCTTGATGGTTTTTTCTATTCTAATGAGTATTTTGATTTTTGTGAGCATTGTGTGTCTAGGAAATAAAACATAGCATCATTTCCTTTAGGAAGTACTAAAGCAAAGAGTAAATTAGAAATTATTCATATGGATGTGTTTGATCCTATGGATATTGATTCTATTGGAAAATCTTGGTATTTTGTGTCCTTCATTAATGATGTTTCAAGGTTTACCTAGATTTATTTTATGAGACATAAATCTAAGGTTTTCACTAAGTTTAAGGAATTTAAAGTCTTCGTAGAGAACTAATCAAAACAAAAGATAAAGGTTTTGAGATTTAAGAATGGAGGGGAATATTATTCTAAGTAATTTGATGAGTTTTGCAAGAATACATGTATCATAAGACAAAAGACTATTCCTTAAACACCTCAATGGAATGGGGTTACAAAAGGGATGAACTGAACTATAATGCAAAGAGCCAAAATTATGTTAAGCGATGCATAGTTGGATAGGTGCTTTTGGGAAGAAGATATGAGTACCACTTGTTACTTTATTGATAGATTTCCTTGCAAGGCTCTTGATTCAACACCTTATGAAGTATGGACAGTTAAAAAACCTTCTGTTTCACATTTAAGGGTTTTTGGCTATGAGGATTTTGTTCATGTGCCTAAAGAAAAGTATTCTAAGATAGATCCAAAAGCACAAAAATGCATCCTCTAACCAAGAAAGTTGCTTATTCTAGAGATGTGGTTTTTCAGGGAACTTAGATCTATTTATGATCCTGAACAACCAAAAGATAAAGAAGGGAAAAAATATAGTGCATTTTGAAATTAAGTAAGAAGATGCACATATGGAAGAACAAAATGATGGATTTGAGGATGGAGAGGAAGAAGAGGATTCAAGTGGGAGTCCTAAGCTAGATAGTAAGAGTAATAATAACTTACTCGACCCTTAAGAAGATCCACAAGACAAAAGAATCCAATTGACAAGTATAGCCTACCAAACTTTTGTTGTGTATTTTCTTTGTTAAGTATTGATGATGAACCTAGATCCTATAGGGAAGATATTCTTGCAAATGATATTGAGTCTTGGAAACAAGCCATTAAGGAGGATATTATGGTTCTATACCCTTGTGACACTTGGGATCTTATTCATTTTCCCAAAGGAAGGAAAGTCATTGGATGTAAGTGGGTCTACAAGAAGAAATTTTCAAAGTAGACGGTTCATTAGAAAAGTACAAGGCTAGACTGGTAGCCAAGGGCTACTCCTAGAGAGGAGTTGATTTCAGTGAAATATTCTCTCCTATTGCTAAATTATCTTCTATTAGATTTATTTTATCCATAGTTGTTTCTTATGATTTTGAAATTGAGCAAATGGATGTTAAGACTACATTTTTGCATGGATATCTAGAAGAGGAAATTTATATACAACACCCTAAAGGTTTTAAGTTAAAAGGGAAAGAATGCTTGGTTTGCAAATTAAAACAATCTCTTTATGGTTTGAAACAATCATCCTAGATGTAGTATCAAAATTTTGATTCTTTTATGCTGAAATTGGGTTTTGTAAGAAGCGAAGAGGATCAATGTGTTTACATTAGATGTATTGATGATCATATACTAATTCTTACCTTATATGTGGAAGACATATTTTTCAATAACACCAAGGATATGATTAGTGAGATGAAATTTCAACTTTTAGGTGCATTTGAGATGAAGGATCTAAGGGAAGCAAGATACATACTAGGAATAGAAATAAAAAGAGATCAAGATAACAAAAATCTTTGGTTGTCACAAAGTATGTGAATACTATTCTACAAAGGTTTAATATGCAAGATTGTAAGTCGGTTAGAATTCTTTTACTAGTTGACACTAAGCTTACTTTAGATATGTGTCCCAAGTGTGAAGATGATTTTTAGGATATTTCTAGCATTCCATATGCTAGTATAGTAGGAATTTTGATGTATGCAATGGCTTGCACTAGGCCAAATATTGCCCAAGCAGTGGAAGTATTGAGCAGGTTTATGTCTAACCCTAATAGAGAGCATTGCAATTATGTGAAAAGGGTTTTAATATATTTGTGTGGTGCTTCTAATTATTATTTGGTTTATTCTGAGTACTAACAATAAGGATAAGACATTGAACATATAAGGTTTTGTTGATGTAGAATAGGCGAGTGACTTGGATAGTCAAAGGTCCACTAGTGGGTATGTATTTCTCTGTTTGGAAGAGTTGTGAGTTGGATGAGTAAGAGGTAGCCCATGGTTGCTTTATCCACCATCAAATTAGAGCATATGGTTGCTACCCATCTCTCTAAGGAGGTAGTTTGGTTACAAAGGTTGTGTATAGGTATTGGTTTTAATTGTAGGATAATTCAAATTGGTTGTGATAGCCAGAGTGCAATATGTTTATAAAAAATTCATATGTATCATGCTCAGACTAAGCATGTGGATGTTTAGTATCACTTTATTTGGGAAATGGTTGCAAATGGACAGATTGAGTTGAAGAAGGTGACACTTAAGAGAATGTTGTAGATTATCTTACCAATCCTATGAGCACAAAAAAAATCATTTGGTACAGGGAGGCTATGGGCCTCGTATCTTGTGCTTAGTTTCAATGGATGTATTTACAATGTATGATGTAAAGTGGAAGAATGTTAGGATTAAGGTGCCATCAACCTTGTAAATCCTATGTATTTAATTACTCCTAATATTATTTTGTAAATGCATTCATAAGGGATGTTTGATCCATTAACAATAGTAAATATTTATTTATGGTGATGGTAAAAAGTAAGTTTTATCTTGGGAGTTACTGCTGGTGAAAAGTGGGCGTCCAAGTTTAATAATGACTTATGATAGGTGTAAGAGCATCTTCTATTATTAGTGTCATACATTTTGTAAGGAATCAATTATTATTGGACCATCTTTGCATAGCATCTTATGACAATCTATAAGGTGTAAGAGGCTATTTTTAGCATGTTGTTGACTATTCCCAAGGTGGACATTGAGATTTGCATATCTTGGGTGCCATGTGTTTGTAAGAGGGTTATGACATTTGTAAGAGGTTAATAATAACCTATTGACTAGATTCCCCAAACATGGTGTTGGATTTTTCCCATGTTGGGCATCATATTCTATGTGCTCTTTTGAAGCTTGTATTTTTATTAAACAAAATATTGAGGAGTGTAGAGTATGAGTTGAAAGTTCACATGTACATAGGTGTGGTCAGATTAGATGCAGGATTGAAGGAAGTGAATGTATTGTAATATTTTTTCAAAGATAATATAATTTAGCCTCTTTCCTAGTAGAGTTTTTTTACCCGAAAGAGTTTTCTCCACATAAACACTGTGTTGTGAGATTCTTATGTGTTTGTTGATTTTCTTGCTGCTAATTTTACATGCTTTAATCTCCATTTGGCATTTTACAGATTAAATTTTAGATTTGCAATATAATTTTAGATTTATATATTTTAGTGGTTGGCCTTCATTTTTAATAGAGTAGGCATGAGTTTGATTGGTGAGAGGACAAACATCCTTTGTTTAATTATCTCTTCGTCCTCAATAGATTAGGAATAGATTAGAGTTTTACATGTTGACATGGTTCAATGTTGTAGCTCAAGGAACATTTTAAGCAACCTCAAGCAAATTAGATTGTTGGAGAATCATGTCATACATGCCTACACCTTACACTTATGTATAAAATGTTAAGTGGATTCACTTGAGGGGGATATAAGACTACTATCATTTGTAGGTACATATGCAAGGTTGTAGTAATCATCCTTAAAAGAGGTTTTATATGCATCTTGAAGATGAGGAAATTGGAAAACATGGAAAACACAAAAGGAACTCAAAGTACAAGAGAATTTATATCTTTGAAGCTTCCAAACCCCTCACTCCTTGATAAGGTTGAGGAACTTGCACCCTTGAGCTCCTAGCTTTACCCAACTAATGCTTGCAATGTGAAATGCTTTCCATAGTCAATACAAAATTCACTATAACCTAGCTATGATGGAGGAAATTGAGAGAAATTTTAGCATGGTAGACTTGCTCTAAAATTGGATGATGAAATAGCTTGTGGATGCTTGTATTTATAGGTAAATTAGAGGAGATTTTGATCCAATTGTGGAGATTGGATATTGAGATCAATGGATGAGATTGATTGTGAGATGGAGGGCTAGGATTTGATCATCAAAATTGGATGGTGGAGAATAAAAATGAATATTTTATTCATTTTGGGGAGGACTTTGCATTAAATGTGATTTGGATGTGTGAGGAAATTAAAAATTAATTTCCTTGGGAGGAGGTGGAATTAAAAATTCCATTTTATGTGGGAATGTGAAGGTCATGTGACACATGCACATTTTTGGGGCCTTACATTTGTAAGCTAAAAATCTGGAAGATGTTTTAGCATGAAAATGGCAAAAATGAGTTGGAGGGGTTATGTATTTTTTGTAATTTTTAATTTGTGGGTGTGCAAGAAGGTGTTAAGCATGATTTGACCAAGTTAATCAGGGTGATTAACTTAGTGGAAAAAATTAGTGAGTGGAGTAATCAAGGTTTAGGATTAATTAAATAATGATTTATTTAATTAATCTAGGTCTAGGGGTCATGTAGGCTAGGGTAGATAATTAAAGAATGGCTATTTAATCAACTAGGTTAGGGGTAGGCTAATTAGTAGGGCAAATTAATCAGATAAGTATAATATACCTAATTAATTGGGTTTAAGAAAGTGCACAAATTAACCAAATAAATATTTGACATATTTATTTAATTAATTGGGATGATTTAGTAAGGTGTGAATGTTGAATTAATGAAATTAATTCAATTTTAGGGGTTAATTGACGAAGGATGAATGGATGGCTCAGGGGTTGGATAGGATAATTAATTAATTAAAAATTTAATTAATTAATCAAATGAGAAATTAGTTGTATGGATGATGTTGGAGGGTGGTCGAAGGGTCGAGACATTTTTAAGTGTCTACATTTTCCCCTCCTTGATGCGGCGTCATGACCTAGTAGGGATATGGCGTTAAGTTAAAGAATTTTGCCCTAGCTGCTAGGAAGGAATGAAATGGATGAGGGATGCCCCCTTGAGAGGTCAGGTGAAAAAATTCTTTTTCTCAAGTGAACTCTCAAAAGGAGTCAAATAATGGTGAAAATGGATAGAGGACAGGAAATTAGGCGGATAGGAAGAAAAACAGATGAAAAAGGTTACGTTTTGCACCTTGGGGAGAGAAAAAGGTGTAAGGGGTATGACATGGTAGGCTATAAATATAAAGTGTGGGCCCAAAGTGCCACATTTGCACACATTGAGCTTATTGGATGAGAGGAGAGAAGGAGACGAGATGGCACAACCTCCCTTCCCACGCTACGAGCATCAATCTGAGAGAGTATGTGACTACATGAGATCACCACTAGTAGGTGCCCAAGTATGTTGGTCAACCTTGACTTTGTCAATTTTAGGTTTTTGGTCATTTATTATCTCAGGAAATGGGTGGTTAGGAGGAATGGTGTTGTAGCATAGCCACATGGCGCCATCCTTAAGCGAATTGGAACCATCTTCTGGATTGGCGCCATTGGTTAAATGGGGATTTGGGGAGTTTTAGTGCCATATGGTGAAATGTTGGCACCAAGCTCTCAATTAGCACTAGGGGGAAATAAACTTTTTGATGTTTTAGCGCCATCAAGGGTAGTTTTGGCACCAAGCTCTTGTTTGGTACAATAGGTTCAGGGTTTCAAGTTTTAGCGCCATCTCCTAGTGCTTTAGCGCTAAGCTCTAGATTAGCGCTATAAGGGAGGGTTTTAGCTCCATGCTCTGCATTAGCACTAGGGTTCTAAGGAAAATTAGGGTTAATGGTGGTTTAGCACCATGTAGGATAGTTTAAGCACCAAAAGCTTAGGGACTAGCGCCATTCTTTGGAATGGCGCCATACAATCAAGAATTAGCACCAAACTCTATTTTGGCACCATAAGGTTATGGATTAGCACCTTAGCGCTATTTTGGGAGGAAAAGCTAAGTTTTGATGGTTTTTGGATGTAGATTTTAGGCTGGATATTATAGTCATGGGAGCGGTAGGTCCCCTCGATAATGAGATATATATTACAGTTTGACTAGCCTACCTTACTTAGATTAGGGAGGTTAGGGTTACGCACAGTCGCCAAGATGCCCCAGATACGGGCACATAGGGCTATGATGACAGCCCTGGTAGAGAGGTGGAGGAGTGAGACATGCACCTTTTTGCTACCTACAGGTGAGATTACCATTACCTTAGAGGACGTGTGGAAGATTTTGAGACTCCCTATAGCTGGAGCGAGGGTGACATATGTTGTACCCTCAGGAGTGGCAGTGCTGGACAGAGCATTTGCACTTAGGCGTCTAGGCTATATCGATGATCAATGACAGATGAGCTATATGCGGACTCAGGTGTCTAGAGTGGATCATTTCACATTGTTTGTGTGTGCAATGATTGGGGGTCTTGTGATGCCAGATCAATGATCGCAAGGCTTCTTGGTTGGTTGGGGTATAGCGATTGAGAGCATGGTCACTCGAGAGACTATGTATGCGTGGGGGCCTTGTATGTTAGTGTAGCTCTATCACGAGATGCATATGGTGGTGTACCATATGGATAGGGCCTTATCTGCTAGGGTTACACTTCTTCATGTGTGGGCCTTTGAGCATATTGTCATTACACAGTTGCAGGTGGCTTACCATCGAGCTTAATTTGAGGCATTTGTGTTTTTGTATAGGCCACCTATTATGTATGCCTACGTAGGGCAGTTGATGTACCAGAGTTAGATTTTGGATGACATGGATTCTATAATCTAGTGTCCTTACATGGGTGTAGAGGCATGTGCCGATGATCACATTCATATGCCCTAAGCATTCTAGGCTCGTTATCTGATGGGATGGGGGGATCATACCATAGATAGGTATATCCCATCATGAGTGATGAGGCAGTTTGGGCAGGTGCAAGACCTGCCCCAAGTGATGGCAAGTTTTGTGCGGATGCCATAGGATGTGCCAGGATGGCCAGCACCGATAGCGACTCAAGTGGCACTTTTGGACTAGGCTAGACTACAGCCAATTCAGTGGGACTGGAGGAGCTAGATAGTGGATGCTAGCACCACTCCAACATATGATCAGTGGTGGCAAATGTGGAGGGTGATTTGACTGGCAGATCCAGTGGTAGAGCCTGACATGACCATGGAGGATGAGGACAAGGAGGGGGATGAGATTACTGTCGATTATGTGATGGAGGAGGTGTTGGCTACAGCAACAACAGGGCAAGTGGTAGGGAGAGGCCGGGGATGTAGATAGAGTGTAGGGTCGGGCAACAGGTACCTCAACAAGTACCTATTCAGTAGGCTGAGAGGCAGGGATAGGGACAGATGTGGCCACCATGGGCACTGCAGCTGCAAGGGCAGGGACAAGGCCAGATACCTCAGCAGACACAACAAGCACCCCAACAGACATAACAGGTGCTCCAACATCAGCAAGTACCTCAGCAAGTATGGACCTTAGGTGTTAAGACCTTAGGAGCAGGGACCTCAAGAGTGGGGCCATCAGGGGCATGACCTGGCCCTCTTCTTAGTATTCATATTGGACGTCACCAGAGTTAGGCAGATGGAGAGGAGTTGGATACCCTGTAGGCCCAGGTAGCTAGCTTAGAGTATCAGGTGGCCCAACAAGAGCAGGAGCTACAAAGGCTACAGGGAGTTCAGGCCCTAATAGATGGAGTGAGAGGTGGAGATGAGGATCCTCATATCCTCATTTTGTAGGCCTAGATAGGGCACTTATAGGCATAGCTACAAACACAGGTGGCTGGGATTACTATCGAAAGACATACAAAGAGGTCATTATAGCAGGCTATTGAGATGAGGCTATAGAGTGTTGAGGCTAGGGCACAACAGGCTGAGGGCTAGATTGCAGGGTTACAGGTTGAGATCACACACATGTAGGGTGTGATAGCTGGGACTAGTGTTGCACAAATGTGGACAGATTCTCAGCAGCATATTCAATAGTTATAGGATCATCTTTTAGAGCAATGATTGAGGGCTAAGTACTACTATGGTGCATACTGTTATGTGGTTCTTGAGGGCCAAGGTGTTCCCAGTTATAGCCAGAGGAGCAGATCTAGAATGTCGGGTTCACATAGATCGAGGAGATCTCAGCAGTCAGTTCAACAATCGCCACATCAGCAATAGCCAATAGTTCAATAGCATCCACCTATGGGATCACCACCTCAACTTCCACCTGGGTCTCCCACTAACTTATTTAGGGGGTCATCGGCCCACAGTTCATGATTTTTTATGGTTCTTGATGTATTTTGGCCCTTGAGGCATTTAATATCATGACATGTATTATTTTGAATGATGTATATTTTGGCGGTGATATATTATATGCATTTGTGATTATGGATGTTTATGGTTTTGATGTTCATCATGGTTATGTATGATGTCTTTGTTATATGGATGGATTTATGATGATGTTTATGCATTATGGATATGGATGTTTTATGATGATGTTCATGGATATATGTATGTTACGATGTTAATTTATGATATGTATTTGGATTATGATGTGGATTATATGCTTAGATTAATAAACGTATATTATGGATGAAATGGTAAATAGAATGTATGTTTAGATTAATAAACATATATTATGTATGGATGGTTATGGAATATATGCTTATATTAATAAACATATATTATGGATGAAATGGTTAAATGGGTAATATATGATATGTAATGGTCAATGGTTAATATATGTTGGCTAAAGTGATGTAATGGTTAATTGTAATGGTTAATGAATTAATGGATAACGGTAAATGGCTAATGCAATGATTAATGATAAATGGATAATGGATAACGATAAATGGATAATGAATTGGACAATGGATAATGTAAATGGTGAATGGATAATGTAATGGTAAATGATTAATGGATAATGGATGATGTAAATGATTAATGCAATGGTAAATTATTAATGGATAATGGATAATGGTAAATGATTAATGGATAATGGATAATGGTAAATGATTAATGGATAATGGATAATGGTAAATGATATGATGGGATGGGTTTTTTGTCATGATACATTATGATGTTTTGGAACCATGAGCGATGGGTTGGGTGGTTAGGATAGTTTTGGGGATGTTTGGGATGGTTTATGGATAGTTAAGATAGGTGATACTAGGTCACTAGACACCATGTTGTTAGAGGGGTTTGTTGGAATGGCTGAAGTGATAGATTATGCGGGGTGAATTTGTTAGAGTGATTCCAAGATAGGATTGGATGGATGAAGTTATTGTCATTAGATGCTAAGTCCAGATAGTGTGTTTGATGGTTGGTGGTATAGAGGATAGATGGGCTATGATAAGTATTTGCATTGAAATTATTGAGAGCATTTCTAGATTTATTATAGAAAAAGGGATATTCTTACCAAGGTATGAAAGAACCAAGGTGATGATACATATCCTTCTTTGCATGGACTAGACCCACAAACAATAGGATGATCTCATGCATGCCCAATGTAGTATAATCTTGCCTAGACGAGGGAAGGGGACTCATACCATAAATCCTTAGTACATAAAAGGTATGTTTGACCTTAGATGTAAAAGGGGGGATAATATGCTAGAACTGACCCTACATCTTCAAGATATGAATACCATGCTTGGAGTAATCAGACCACCCCACAAGCACGGCATACAAAATAATGATCATGCCCCATTCTAGGTGTTTTCTACCACATACCATGATATAGTGAGATCAAGGTAGCTTTGGAATGACCCCTAACATGAGACAAAAGATAAAAAATCAATTAATCAAAAAGACCAATGAATCATACAAATAGCCATTGTATCTCTTGCCGAGATAAGTGTTGATAGGATGATGGATTCTGCCTATTGTAGGAACTATATATATCTGTTAAGGCAAGAATCGGTTGGATGTTGTTAGATAAATTTTGAAAGGTGGGCAAAAAGATAGTAGGACATAAGTTTTGATTATGGTTGGTTTGTTGATTGATGATTTTTGCGTAAGATGTGATGTTTTGAGAGTATGCTTAGCCTATGTATTACTTTTTTGGGTTGGATGGGTGTATCTTTTGTACCTGAGTATTGGATACTTCATATTCCAGACTGCCTACATACCCTGTGTCCACGGCATTAAGGCACTTTAAGATACGAGTGATGATGAATATGTAGTTCTGGTTTGTAGTGATGATATAGGAATGGTTTGGGATAGATGAGATGATGTTGGATAATGATGTGTTGGATGTTTTGGATAATTGTGGTGATGGTTGAGATTTTTTTTGGAGTTTTTGTAATTTTTTTTCAGGTTTTTAGATTTTCTATTTTTTTGGACTTTGTTGTTTTTCTAGTTTTTTTTAGATTTCTTGGATTTTTTTATGTTTTTTGGGTTTTTTGGAGTTTTAAGCTGTACAAGGAGAGCATACAAGGATCCTCTTTCCAAGAATTTTCCTTGGTGGGGTGATGAAGGGTGGGGTGATAGGATTGAATGTTTTAGAATTCCAAGCCACGGAATGTAGGTGATATGGAATGTCGTGATGGATAGGACTTTATTAGATGGTAGAACCAGTCACTACACATGGTGCCTAAGATAGGTTTTCACCATGGTACTTATCTAAGGCATCACCGAAGTGATTTTCACCATTGGACGGCTTTATTGCACTTGGGTTTTTCATCATTTTTTTTTATTTTTTGATTTTTTTTGTATTTATTTTTGGGATACTCAATGGGTTATGCATAGAACCTTTTCAAGTTCATGATGTTCATAGGTTCATCTAGAGGTTGTCCCTCAGGTGTTGCAAGCTGGTAAGCTCCTAATCCATAGCTAGTTGTGAATATGGTCCCAACCAATTAGGCTCAAACTTTCCTTTCTTGTGGCACTCTTGTAGGTTTCTCTAATTTTCCATAAGGACAAGGTTGCCTATCCCAAACTTGCGGTTCTTGATCTTTTTGTTGTAGCTTCTGTGCAAGCGGTTCTGATAGACTTGAAGGTGATTAAGAGCATCCAAGCATTTCACATCTAGGATTTCTAGCTCATTCAGTCATGCAACTCAGTACTCCTCCTCGATGATTATGTTTGCAATGAAATCTTGAGAGAAGGGAGCTCGACCCCAATAGGCAAAATGGCTTCGGAACCAAATACTACAGAGTATGCAGTGTCTCCTATGGGTGTGTGAATGCTTGTGCAATAAGCCCATAGGGTGGGGTTGAGATGAAGGTGCCAATCACAATCAGCTTCATTAACTGTCTTTTTCAGGATGCATAAGATTGTTTTGTTAGAAGCTTCAGTTTGACCATTACCTTGGGGCTAATATGGTGTGAAAAAATGATGTTGGATGTGGAATTTCTTGCATAGGGTGTGGACTTCATGGTTCTTAAATGGTTTCCTGTTATCTATGATAATGGAGAAAGGAACGCCATAATGACATATTATGTAGTGGAGGATGAATTTTGTGATTTGGATGCCAGTGGTGAAAGTCAGCAAAATGGCTTCTACCCACTTGGTGAAATATTCGGTAGCGGTAATGTTGAATTTGTGGCTATTGGATGAGGGTGGGTGAATTTTGCCTACAATGTCGAGTTCCCACTATGAAAAGGGCCAAGGGGTTGTTATTGGTTGCAGCTCCTATGAAGGTGCATGGATAAGATCACTATGTTGTTGACATGGTAAACATTTCTTCACAAAGCGGTAGGCATCTTGTTCCATGGTTGGCCAATAGTACCCTGTTCTGAGGATCTTCTTTGCTAGAGCAGATCCACTAGAGTGTTCCCCACAAATGCCTTTATGTACCTCTTGCAAGACCACTTCGGCTTCCCTACAATCGAGACATCACAAAAGAGTACCATCAAGACTTTTTTGGTATAGGATATCTCCTATGACGGTGAAGCAGGAGGCTCGACGGATGAAGGTTTTACATTGTGTGGATGTTAGATTAGGTGGGATGATGTTATCATGGAGGTACATGTAGGTCTCTTGGTACCAAGGAGATAGGGGACCAACAATGTCGCATACTTTAACTTAGATTGTGGTATGTCATAGGTTGGCATTTGTAGTTCTTCAATCAAGAACTCACATTTTTTTCTATCCTTTTTCATGTCATCCAAGGATCCTATAGTGGCCATAGCATCTGCTGCTTTGTTATTCAACCTTGGAATTTGTTCAAAATGGATGTCATGGAAATAATCCTTAAAATCAACAATCATTCTTTTGTAAGGCAAGAGCTTGTCATCTTTTGTTTTGTATTCATTATTGACCTATCTGATGACTAGCTAGGAGTCTCCATAAACTATAAGCTTTTCAATCTTCCACTGGATGGCCATGCAAAGTCCTATAATAAGGGCCTCATATTCTGCTACATTACTTGTGTATGGAAATGTTATTTTGTAGGACTTTGGAATAGTGTCTCCTTGAGGGGTAACAAACAAAATGCCGACCCCCGAGCCACGATGTGTGTAGGATCCATCAAAATACATTTTCCATGTATCTATCATTGGTGCTACTATTAACATTGACTCATCTGGGAATTTTTAAAGCAATGGTTGTTCTGTTGGGATAGGTGCATCAGCCAATTGATTAGAAATCACTTGTCCTTTGATAACTTTTCTTTCTATGTACTCAATGTCAAACTCACTTAGAATCATAACCCACTTAGCCATTCATCCTGTGACAGCTGCTCTAGTTAGTAAATATTTGAGTGGATCAATCTTGGCAATGAACTTTGTCTTATGGTTGTGCATATAGTGTCTTAGCTTTTGAGAAGTGAAGACAATGGCAAGACATGCTCGTTCAATAGAAGTGTAATTCACCTCATAGGTCACCAAGGTGCGGCTGATATAGTATATAGCTCTCTCTTTTCCTTTTTCATTGTGTTGTGCTAGCAAGGCCCCTATTGTTGTTTCTATTGTTGAGATGTATAGAAAGAGGGGTTGTTCTTGCTTTGGTGGAATAAGGACAAGTTGTGTAGCAAGATATTCCTTTAGATGATCAAAGGCATTCTAACACTAGTTATCCCATACAAATGATGTGTTTTTTCAGAGAAGATGTTGAAATGGCTGACAGTTGTCTGTAAGTTATGCTATGAAGCAACAAATAGACTGAAGTTTCCCTTTAAGGCTATGAAGTTGCTTGAGTGTTTTAGGTGGAGGCATTTCCATAATAGCCTTAACCTTAGCGGGATCAACTTCTATTCCTCTTCTTGATATAATGTATCCTAGGAGTTTTCTAGAGGTGACCCCAAAGACACATTTCTTGGGATTTAGCCACTCTTTCTACTGCTCTAATCTGTCAAAGATTTTAGCTAACACATTCAAATGGTCTTCTCTAGTCTTTGATTTTCCTAGTAAATCATCTACATAATCTTCCATTATGCTGTGGAAAAGGTCATGAAAGATAATTGTCATGGCTCTCTGATAGGTAACTCCTATATTTTTCAACCCAAAGTGCATCACAACCCAACAGTAAGTTCCCCATGGACATATAAAGGAGGTGTTATGTTGGTCTTCCTCGACTATCCTGATTTGGTTGTAACTAAAAAATCTGTCTATTAAGGACAACATCTCATGTCTTGTGGTAAGATGAACGATGATATATATATTGGGTAGTGGAAAGTCATACTTAGGGCATGCCTTATTAAGGTCTCTAAAGTCTGTGCAACAACAAATGCCCCTAGTGACTTTTTCTATGGGTACAATGTTTGATATCCATTCAGGATAGCTTATAGGATGAATGAATCCCACATCTAGAAATTTCTTGATTTTTTCTTTAACAAGAAGTGCTACTTGTGGATTCATTTTTCTTAGCTTCTGTTTTACTAGTTTTACATCAAGATGTACAACAAGATGATGGACAACTACAGGGGGATCCAATCCTGACATATCGACATATGTCCATGCAAAATTATGACTCCTTTGTTTAAAGAAAGATAGGAAAGCCTCTTGTTCTATTGCTATGAGCGATTCTACATGGAATGTGATCTTGGGTGCCTCTTATGTTCCAAGGTTCATCTCATGTGATGCTTCTACTAGGATCGGTGATCTTTCTTGATAGAACTCAGGTACTTCAGGGAGGTCCATTCTCTCATCTCCTAGCGCCTCATGGAGATTTTCACTAGGGGATACGTCCTTTATTTTGATTTTTTCTTCATCTGAAGTGCCACAATGTGGTTTTCACTAGGGGATGTTATTTTTATTTTCATATTTTTGTGACTAAGATTTTGGATTGTCTCCCCAAAGTATGCAGATGTGTTTAGTTCCATGATATAGCTAGACTTATGGTCTCCAAGGGGAAAGTGATCTCTAACCCCCATCATTTAAGCTATCGCTTCGTCATTTTGTGCGACATAAGGGACAGGAGGTCCTTATTGGTCCCAATCTATGAGTTGGGGATAGACGAGGGGTAGGTCATTGGATGTAGATGGCATGGTAGTTAGGGTGTAGATGGTGCATATGGATGATTCAAAAATTTCAGCAAAATCATTGAAAGAGTCTTGATGGTCCTCTTCGTTGATGATATCTATCGCGGGGAAGGTCTTAGCAACCTCACTTAAGATACACTCAATATCGGTAGAGGTGGACTCTTGTTTTCCATATCCTAACTCATGGAGATATGAATTCCTTATTGCTTGAATAAGCTCGACAATTCCTTGTTCCAGAGATTTTTTAGTGGCGAATATTCGCTAATTGGTGAATATCGCAGAACGTCCAAGTTAGAATTGGTGAATAAATCGCATCCAACAGGTGGTCAAATCACCCAGATTTTATGTATTAACGGTCAAATCCATATCCATTCGCCATCAATTTATTTTATGAGAATCAATGAAGTAAGATTTTTTCCATAACAAACTATGCGTTTCAAATGGGCTGACTAATATTTACTCCTGGAATTTTGGAAGTAAGTACTAAATCACCTACATATTCACCAATACTATTAAAACAACATTGTGTATTGGGACACATTTCGCTAACTCCATTAAATGGTCGCTGTGTGTGAGGACCCATTTCACCAACCCCATTACATGGTCACTGCACGTGAGGACCCATTTCGCTAATTAAAATTTACAAGTAGTTGATTATGAGGGGCCATTTTGCCAATTTCCATTACACCTCCATGCTAATCGTAGGGCCATATTCACCTTGGAAATTACAATGTATGTAGTCCATTAAGGTTTCATTTGCCAACACTTCATGCAAGATTCGCCAAATCATTTTAATATACCATATAGAATTCTGGCAGAATTCACCAAATATGGATTGATATAAATACAATCGAAACTCTAATTTGTTCTTACACATTTTGTTTAGTTTTGAACTTGTGAGCTCTTGATTTAGATTTCAAAAGTTGGAGTTGGCACCTTGAAGTTGATCATAGGCAAAGTTACAAACTTACAATACAAGCATTCCTGCATTAATGAATAGCAAGTCAGTGAAAAACTAAACTTAAAGGTAAGTAATCATTTCTTCATAGTATTAGTGTTTTAAGATTTCTTTATCTCTCTTCCATTCTTGATCCAATCTTAAAGAAGATATTTAGTACGGAATGTTGCAAATATGTGCATAATCGGTGTTGTCATTGATGTCAACATATCCTTGTTGCCATCGGTGTCAATTATACCTATTTAGAAGACATGTATGTTGAGGATATTGAGAAAATTAGCCTCTCCAGAAGAGACAAGTTAGTTACATATCTCCTTGTAAAAGACAGTGAAGACAATGCAGTTCAGTGAAGAAGATTGCTCCGTATTTCCAGTGGGATGAAGATTAGATATCGCGGACCATATGGTTGTGTAGGGGATTGTCTGAAGTAGCTCTAGTTAATATTTGAGAGGACTGCATGAAGATTTGAAGAAGCTATGGCCATCTAAGTAGAACTAGGTTTTGCAGTGTTCAAAAGTGACAAAGTGACAGGAAATTGGTCTAGATTGCTCCGCAATGAAAACTTATAATCTATGGATCTAGAGGCATGTTTGAAAGTCAGTGTGTATCCTCAATTCAAATGGTTCATGGTTTGGAGGTCTACAAGCAATCTTTCTAGTGTGACAGTGTGATTATGATGATTTGATAGTAGTGTGGATGTTATTGATGAATTCAATGTGCTTGTGGAAGTCTTTGGATTGTGTGCCTACTGTGTTGGAGGTCCGCATTGAAGATTGAGCTCATTGTTGAAGATTTCTTCCTTGGTGTTGTTCTTCCTAGTCTTGGCCAACCGTATGATTCAAGCGTGTTATGGATGATCTAAAAGCAATTCTCTCGAGCGTAGCATGTTGATCGAAGAAGATTCAGGTCCCAACTATGATTAGCTGACAGTACAGTGATCTGGATTGAGTCAAGCTGACCTTGATGTTCATTCCAAGGTTGATGAAGCGTATAAATACTTGTGGATGAGTTTTAGAAAGGTGTGCTTGTGCAAAAATGATAAAATCCTAAGAAAGGTACAAAGGTAGAGAAGATAAGAGGAGGATCAGAGGAACAAGAGCAGTAAGGCATGAAGAGATAGTGAAGAAGTGTTTGGGGGCAGAGCAGAAGTTTTGTGAGATTTCAATGGGACTGAACCAGGCATGAAGAAGATGCTATTTCACAGTTCATTCTTTCTGTATTAAACATAAAATCTTGTAGGTAGTGAGCCTCTTTGAGCAGTGAGCTTTGGGTAGTGCACCTGAAGGCAAGTGCCTTACCATTTCTTTTAAGTACATTTAATAGGATACAAATATTGTGGGTTAATCCCCACCATGGTTTTTCCTTAACCGGGTTTCGACATTAAAAATCTTGGTGTCAAGTGTGTTAATTGTGTTTTTGCTCATGTGTTGTTGGTTCATGCTTTAATGTTTACATCATTAATCTAATTGTAAGTTGTGAAAGAAGATTAAAAGTAGAAAAGGTTAAATTGTGAGACAACTGATTCACCCCCCTCTAAGTTGTTCAGACTAATTCCAACAATTGGTATCAGAGCCAGTTCCTCTAAAAGAAGCTTGACTGCTTGAGGAGATCCAAGATGTCGACTTACAAGAAGGAAAATCTGAGATTTGATTGAACAAATTACTCCCTTTGGAAGGTATGCATGCAATGTCATTTGCAATGTATAGGTGATGACTTTTGGTTGATAACTAAGGATGAGTATAAGATTCTGAAGAATGGCCCTTCAACTCTAGATGAACTTAGGGAAGCTGAATACAATATTCAAGCTAAAGAAGCATTGTTGAGTGCCTTGATTGATACAGAAATGACAAATGTCCTAGAATTGAAAACTGCTCATGAAATCTAGAAAAAGTTAGAAAATCTGTATGAAGGTGATAAATATGTCAAATGTGCCAAGCTACAGAGCCTAGAGGGTAAATACCAAAGGTTGATGATGAGTGAATGTGCAAACATTACATCCTACATGTAGAAAGTGAATGAACTTGTGACCGGCATTAGGAATGCTAGTGGAGTATTGGAAGAATCAGATTGTTGCCAAAGTGCTCAGATCCTTACCTATGGCATACAAGCATAAAGTTGCTACTATTGAAGAGATCAAGACTCTGTCAACTATTATAAGGGATCAGTTAGTTGGTAAGCTTTCAGCATTTGAAATGAGTGAGTTTGGCAATTCTCCTCCTAAGTCTGAATCTACATTTAAGGCCAGTGTATATGGAAAACAAAGATATGATCCAGGTGAAAGCTCTTCAGAAAGCTCAAACAGATTTGAGAAGGCAAGGAAGGATCTTGAAGATGATGAAATTGAGACTATAGAACTTGAAGCCCTTATTTCCAAAAGATTGCCAAGAGGATCTGGTAAGTATGAAGGAAAGTTGCCTTTCAAATGTTTTGCTTGTAATAAGATTGGTCATTTTGCCTCAAGATGTCTGGAGAGGGTTTCAAAGCCAAACCCTAATAGATCAAGGGCTCAGAAGAAATGTTACTATGTCTAAGAAGCTGAAGGAGTCACTGATGATGAATCTTATAGGGGAAGTAATTTTGGAAATGAATGGGTGTTATTTCTATCAAAGAAGAAGATCCGGTGTCTATTGAATCTACTAGCTATATAAATGTGGAAAGTGCATTGGCTACTCGGGTTGAAGAAAAAGATGAATGGGTAATTGATAGTGGATGTTCTCATCATATGACTGGTGATAAAAATAAGTTTATAAGTTTTGAAAAATATGAAGGTGGAATTGTGAAGTTTGGAGATAATTCAGTTGGTAGAATCCATGGTAAAGGATCCATCTCTTTTGATGGTAAGAACATCACTAATGATGTTCTGTATGTAGAAGGATTGAAGCATAATCTTCTCAGTGCTGGACAGTTGGTTGACAAAGGGTATGATCTCTGATTCAAGGATGGAAAATGCAAAATCTTTGCAAGCTCCGGAACTATGATTGCATCAGGTACACAAACTAAAGGTAACATCTTTCATCTAAGTGGTACTGGCAAACGTTGTTTGATTGCTTAGATTGATCAGAGTTGGTTATGGCATAGGAGAATGTGTCGTGTGAATTTTGATAATATTGTCAAGATAAGTTCTACTCAGGCTGTGAGAGAACTTCCAAAACTTGTGAAACCTGTTGATAACATGTGTAGAGAATGTCAATTGGGTAAACAAGGTAGAACTTCATTCAAGAGTAAAGAATAATCTTCAAGTGGACTGTTGGAACTTGTGCATACTAATCTATGTGGTCCTGCTAGAATTAGAAGTGTGCAAGGAGATAGATATGTTATGTTACTAATTGATGATTACTCTCAGATGATGTGGGTTACTTTCCTGAAAGAAAAATTACAAGCTCTTATGGTGGAGAATGAGATTGGTGTGAAGATAAAGTGTCTGAGATCTGATAAAGGTGGAGAGTTTATCTCTGGTGAGTTTGATACATTCTGTGAAAAACATGGAATAAAAAGATAGTTATCTTCTCCTAGAACTCCTCAGCAGAATGGAGTTGTGGAAAGAAAGAACCGGACCATTCAAGAAGCTGCTAGGACCATGATGATGGAAGCAAATGTTCCACAAGTCTATTGGAGAGAAGTTGTAAGTATTGTTGTCTACACTCTTAATCAGGTGCAAATCAAAGGCAATTCTGGTAAGACACCTTATGAACTATAGTTTGGTCATCCTCCTACTATGAAATATTTTAGAGTTTTTGGTAGTAAATGCTATATCAAAAGAGATAAGGATCTAGGCAAGTTTGATGCAAGAAGTGATGAAGGAATATTTCTGGGTTACTCTACTCAAAGAAAGGCATACCAGTGCTTCAACAAGAGATTGAAAAAGATTATTGAAAGTGCTAATGTCAAGGTTGATGAGAGAAAATAAATACCTTTCAGGCCTTGTGGATATGATTTAGATGATCAAGATGAAAGTCAAAGTCAAGGAAAGCAAGTTCAAACCTAGACTCAAATCCAAATTGATCCAGAAAATCCAGTGACTCAAGAAGTTAGTGCAGATGTTGAGGAACAAGCTCAAGAATCAGAAGTTCAAGAAACTCCTAAGTATGTAATGTTTAATCATTTTGAAGATCAAATCATAGGAGACAAGAATAAAGGTGTTCAAACTAGAAGAAGAATTGTTGAAGACCAAGTAGAGTATTGTTTGATCTCAAAGATTGAACCAAAAATAGTGAATGAAGCTTGTAATTATGAGAACTGGGTAAAAGCAATGGAAAAAGAATTAATACAAATTGAAAAGAATCATACTTGGAATCTTGTTCCTAGACCTGAAAACAAAAATGTAATTGAAACCAAATGGGTCTTCCAAAATAAATTGAATGAAGATTGTGAAGTTGTGAGAAACAAAGCAAGATTGGTATGCAAAGGATATTCTCAAGTAGAGGGAATTGATTTTGAAGAAACATTTGCTCCAGTGGCAAGAATTGAAGCAGTCAGATTATTTCTTGCATTTGTTGCATTCAAAGATTTCAAAGTTTACCAGATGGATGTCAAGTCAGCATTCCTAAATGGAGAGCTAGAGGAAGAAGTCTACATTGAGCAATCAGAAAGATTCCAATTGTCTGATCAAAAAGATATGGTCTATAGATTGAGGAAAGCTTTGTATGGACTTAAACAAGCCCCAAGAGCCTGGTATGCAAGGTTAGATAAGTATCTGCTAAAGCTAGGATTTAGCAAAGGTATAGTTGACAGTAATCTTTATTTCAAGATTGATCATGAACACATCTTAATTGTTGAGGTATTTGTTGATGATATCATTTTTGGTGGAAATGGAAGCATGTGTAAGAAATTTGCTGATCAAATGCAAAGTGAATTTGAGATGTCCATGTTTGGTGAATTGAATTTCTTCTTAGGTCTGCAAATCACTCAGTCAGATAAAGGTATCTTCATAACTCAGTCTAAGTATGCAAGAGAATTGTTGAAAAAGTTTGGAATGGAGGACTCAAAACCAGTATGCAAGTTGAGTAAAGATGATGATTCACCTAAGGCAGATCAAAAAAGGTATAGATCAATAATTGAAGGACTGCATTATTTGACTCAAACTAGACCTCACATTATGAATGCAGTTGGACTTGTTTCTAGATTTCAAGCTGGCCCTAGGGAATCCCATGTTGTAGCAGTCAAAAGAATTTTTAGATATCTAAAGGGAACATCTGATTATGGCTTATGGTATCCAAAGGTTAATGACTTCACTCTTCATGCATTTATAGATGTTGATTGGGCAAGAGATGTGGATGACAGGAAAAGTACTAGTAGTGGTACATTCTTCTTGGGAAGGAGATTGGTTTCCTGGTTGACCAAAAAGTAGGAGGCAATATCTCTATCTATTGTAGAGGCGGAGTATATAGCAGTGTTGGTTGAATATTTTGTCTTCAACTAACTAAAGGAAAAATGGTTATATCAACCACAGTGTAATGAGATAAATCTCTCCTCTCAGCAAGGGGAGGTTCCCTATTAACTATTACAAACTTATTTACACTAAAACTAATTTCAAGGTGAAACCATGTCATCCATTTCTCTTTTTTCAGAAATGATGTTTACAATATAAAAGAGCACTTTTACAATACAAATCAAAATAACCAAGAAACTCATGAGAGCACAAAGTCTATCATTGCTTCTTTTACTGATTTACAATTTAGAACCAAGTAGGACAAGGTACAGCTCAAAGTCTTCACCGAATACTACGACAAAAACATACGATCACAAAAGATAATAGTAGTTCAAAGTCTTTCCAATATCTTTTACTTCAAAACATAAAATCACAAGCTAAAGATAATTGTTGTAGCACAAAGTCTCCAAAATCAGCTTTAGAACATCTCCCAGATTATCCACACTCACACTACAATTTGATCAAGTAGGTAAGATAATATAAGGAAAAGGACATAAGAACAATTTCCAATACACCACAAGTTATTCCAATGCAAAGATTGAAAGATTGCTTTCTTTTCTATTCACTTGATAAAATATGATTTACAATTTGAACACAAAGTCTCAAAATGTTCTTCAATTTGGCAGAGTTTCGCTTCAATAACTAAAAGATGATAATTACAATGGGGGTCCTCTTTATTTATAGGAGAAACTGAGAGCAAAAATAGGAAAAGAACAACTAACTATGACTTATTCAACAAAGGTGTCCTTTTTGATTTGGGACTTCCTACATTTTTACATGTAATTACATATGAGAAAAGTACATGTAAATATGTCCAAAATTATTTCAAAAGTATATCTGAAAAATAGAAAATAAACTAAATGATGAAAAAGTTGCTTCAACTTGCACTGCCTTCTTTCTTCATGTGGCAATCATACATAGTAAACGCAGCTTGCATCCCCAAACTATTCAGACTAACTGTGTTCCTGAAAATCATCCGGGCTCTAACTATTGCATCTTTGACTGTGGTAATTGATTTTGCATGGCTAGTTAACTTGGCCTTCAGATTATCCAAAGTTAACTGGTTATCAAGAATATTATCCACGGAGGCTATTGAAAATGTTTTATCCTCAAACTCCTTCTAAAACATATTCTCAAATGCCTGGATCATCTCCTCTGCAGAAAGAAATTGATTATCCTTTGACACCAAATTGTATGGTAGCTCCTCCAACTTGTGTAAGAGACTAACATCACTTTGGTCACTCAGCTTCCTTGTAGTTTCTAAGTCATTGATCAGATCTTTCAGAACACAGCCCCGATATGTCAATGCCTCCTTAGTCTCAGTATATGAATCCCAATTTGGAATAACACCAATTGATATCAAAGAACTTATTTTGAACTTCCTCATTTCTACCCACTTATCATGATTATGTTCTAAACGCTCAATATCCTGAGAAATAGAATCAATCAAATCATCAAGTTCTGCCTTGATTTTCTCCATTTTACTTTTTTTCTTAGCGAGCTCTATAAGAAGAGAGATTCCCTGTGTGCACATCCTTTCCAAATATTCTTCAAGCACTTTTCCCTTAAGGTGATTCTTTTCATCTTTCTGGATGATACGATCTTCAATAGAAACAGCCTTAGGAGTCACTGATTTTGAATTCAAAGTAATCTTCCTTACCACTACAATTAATTGCTCTACCATTGCTTTATAATGATATTTCATCTCTTTTTTTTTTATCAAACTTTTGAATCAAAATATCCATTATCGATTGCATGTCAGTCTTTGCACTCTCATGTGTTATTTTGCCCAGCTCAATTCTAGAAATAGAGTAATCACTCATACTAAAATTTTCTATGGTAGCATCCTATGGGGACCTTGCAATCTCCACAAATTTGTGCCCTTTGTCTCCTAGCAATCTTGAAAGAATTTTTGGCTTCTTTGGAGTCTTAACCTTAACAGGCACTAGCTTACCGAAATCAAAGTCATTAGGAGAGATGGCTTGTTTCTTTCTTTTAGGCGTATATGCTGACAACCATGGAGGAAGCACAGAAGTACTCACATTCGGATCCAATTCCATTGTCAGTGTTACAGGAACTGTACTGGCACTGGAAGTAGAAACAATAGGTGGAGTATTAGTAAACACTGCACCTAACACATTCACATTCGAAACTTACTCAGAACCCAATACAAAGTGATCAAATATTGAAGAATCTCTAATATCAAAAGATGAGGAGGACAGACTAGGAATGGACCCAGAAGAACGAAGAACATCATCAAAAGTAATTTGAGGATTATCAAAAATTATTTTTGAGGGTGATGGAGATTCAAAAGATGGGATGTTGATAGATGAAATAGACAGAGGAATTGAAATAGGTATGTTAGACAAAGGAGAAGAGACTCCCATATCATGTGGTACATCCTTCTGTGGAGACAAAACTTCATCTCCTTGTTCTTCTCCCATCTCTTCTGTTGATCTATTTTCAACCTCCATTTCTTCGGTAGCTAGCTCATCGGTATTTTGTTTCTCAATTTTCATTTCTTCTACCTCAGATTCTATCTCTACAGTGTTTGACTTCTTTGATACAAATTTGATCTTGGGTTTATGTGGCTTGGAAGAAGAGGGAATGTCACTCTTATTCTTTGTCCTATTCTCCACCTTCTTTCCTTTTTGTTCTTGGACTTCAGTCTCTGATCTAGTAAGGAATTCTTTCAAAGCAATTCCCTTAGTTTCTAACCAATTGTTTGTGTTGGCCAATATAGGTTCATATCTTTTCCTTAAATAAGTTAATTCTTTTTTAGACCATTGAATAGGTGGAAGAGGAGAATTAGAAATCTATTCAGTATTATACCTAGGATCAATTAGCTCTTCATCATCCACTAGGTCTTCAAGAATATCAACCAATCCTAGATACTCAAACTGTTCCAGAGATAACCTGCTATAGTCTAATTTTTTGATATCCTCTTCTGTCCTCAAGTCCACCCATATGTCTTCAACCATTGGTTCATGAAATTGGGTCTTCCTTTTGATCTTGTCTTTTACACCCCTATAATCAAACCTTGGTCTTCATTTGAATTGTTTCATGGTCACTAACTGCATTTCAATCTCTATGGCTCTAGCCTTTGCAGCAGTTGACACTGAAAACCTGCCAATTTCAACTGGAAATCTGAATCTTGGTTTCTTAAGTTCCATTTTCTTATTATGTACGACAGTCATTTGTCTACATAACTCCATCAAAACAATTTTATCTGAAGGAAACATCGGCAACATATAAGGATAACCTTGGAAAAAGCCAACCCTTAAATATGAGAAAGTCTGAAATTGTAAGAACATGCACATATAATCATTCACAACTGACCAAGCTTCGTCTAAAACTCTTCTCTTCTCTAACTGAGGGTCAAAATGACACAAGAACACTGTGAAGAAAGCATCATTTACCCTCCTAAAGTGGTGAATAGAACCTTTCAATGTCAGTTGAGGATAGTATTGATACACAGGAACCACTCTCCTATCTCCTTCGAATGTCAAACCAAGAAATATCCTCATTGAGGCTGCTATACACACAAGGTAAGAAGTCATATGGAATTTGAAAGTAGTGGATACCTTAGTCAATTTCTCATGCAAAGCATTGCTGATTTTTTCACCCCAAAAGATGGCTTGCTTGCCTTGAAGTATAACCTTGATAAAAGGGTACATCCATTCATGGAAAAGAGAGGAAGAAGCCAGCCCCCTTATCCAACTAAGAAGAGTTATGAGATCACCAACCTCCTCAATCAAATCACTTCTAGGAAAACTCCTCGGCCACCTGGATAAGTTTGACCTTGATGTCTTAAGCCATTTGGTGTTAATTATCTTCTTAGCCTTCTCAAAATTCTTGTCATATTCTTTTTGAGCCTCGGCAAAATCTAGTTTCACAACCTCTATAGCAACAGGACACATGAAAACTTTATCAATGAATTTTGGATCCAATCTAATGATAACATTGTCATTCGCATCCACCACTGCCCTAGTGTCTCTGTTTTAGAACTGAGCACATTGAAGAACAAACTCTGTATTATGAACTACCACTGGGAAAAATGACACCAAGTGAATATTGCTATGAACAATCTTCTTCATCGCAGATCTAGGGTTATCAGACTTAGTTCTTTCCACAAACTCAGCCATGTCTACATGGCCAATCTCTGTATCCCAAATATCTCAATATTAGAGGTAACAAAAGTGAGTGAAAAAACACCCTGATATTTGTACTTCATTGCTTTAGACTTCTTCAGAGACAGCTCAGTCATTTGAAAAAACCAACACCAAAAAGATGTGTTGATGAAGAGAGAAAATCCGCAGAAGAAACTGTAAAAAAAAGCCATGATCATGCAATTAGGGGAAATACTGGTAATCTGGGAAAGTTGCATGTCAACAATCATGACTACGAGGATAAGCTTGAAAGGGCTAGAGTGCAAGTGGGTTGAAAAATAGTGGAAAGCGGGATCAGGAAAATAATTTGAAAATCTCTCAGAGTTAGAGAAAATTGAGAGAGTGAATGCATGAGCGACAAAATTTGCCGCCCTTGCATTAGAGGGATAAAGGGCAAGTGTTAGGGTGGCAAATTTTGCTGACCCTGCATGTAGGTTAAAAATCTTTGAGTGGATTAGCGGTGATTTTTACCACTTTTGCATGTGTAATAAGTTCTTATGTTCGAGTGACAAATTTTGTCAACGTTACATATGAGGGGTAGGTTGCATAGTGTTCGAGCGGCAAAATCTGCCGACTTCACATATGGAAGAAAATTGCAAGTTACATGTAGGGTCGGTGAATTTTGCCACTATTACATGTGTAGGATGATTTAGTGTTTGGTCGGAAAAATCTGTAGATAGTGTGTATATCAAGACCTTCGTGTAGGGGCGGCAAATTTGGCCGACCTTATACAAAGGTAATCAAAAACACAAAGCACAAGTATCGGCGGCAAAATTTTCTATCGATACTTGTGTGATGGCTTAGGGAAAAAAAATGTGTCATCAGTGAAATTACCGATAACACCCACAAGTTCACAGACTGAAAAATCTAAAACCTAAAACATATTCAGGAACCAATGTAAAGAGAAAGACTAGGATTTGTAAACGAGAAACAAAAGGAAACAATCAAACTCAAACCATCATTTTAACATTCAGGAAAAAACCTAGAAAGAAAACAACAATAAAAATGAAAGAGTGGTGGACTTACCTGTCAACAATGTCTGAAACCCTAGATGTGATCATGAAGAACAGAATATGCAATCTGTAACTCGCGTGATCCAGAAAAACTTTGTTTAAGCCTCGATGGTCTGTCTCTGGGGTTTTAAGAAATATAACTAAGAGAAAATAGTGACTAAAACACCTTTAAAAGGTTTAAAAAGTTGCATTAAACACTTACATGAGGTACCATTAATGCACTCCTAGTCGACTCGATTTACCGAGATTTGTCCAAACGATAAGTTTTACCGACTTTGCACCTCATCACGACATTATGCATGGGCAGAAAAATTTGCCGCCCTTGCACTCGGACATAAGAAGACAGATGATAAAGTGGAAAATTTTATCGATGTGACAGAAGAAAACAATGAAACAAAATGTATGGGTGGAAAAATTCACCGCCCTTACATCTTACATAAACAATAAGCCTGCAAGAGCGGTAATTTTTGCCGACTCTGCATATGGACCTAAAAAAATTTCTAACACCTTTAAAAGGTCAAAATTAATATTTTGACAAGCTTGCAACCTAGTCAAACTTCACCAATTTCGAGAAACCACTTAAAGGGAATGTCACAAGCTATTTTAACGATGTCATATGACTTTGCACGAGGCCAAGAGAACTTGTCTCGATTTGCAAACTTAGAGTGTAGGTTACGAAACAGACAAGTTTCGTAGGGGTTGTCTACAAAAATGAGCATAGCTAATTTTGAGAACAACAAGCAGTAGCAAGCAATTGTACTCAAGTCTTGTGGATGAAGCAAATGTTGAAGGATACCAGAATATTGTTTAAAGAGCCTGTTACAATCTTCTGTGATAATTCAAGTGCAATAAACATCTCAAAGAATTTAGTGTTGCATTCAAAGACAAAGCACATATCTATCAAGTTTCACTTCTTGAGAGAGAAGGTAAGTGAGAATGAAGTCAAATTGGAGTTTGTTTCTTTAAAGGATCAGATTGTGGATATATTCACCAAGCCTCTGCCTAAGGATACTTTTGAGTATCTCAGAGGAAAGCTAGGGGTTATCACCCTTCATGTTCAGAACTAAGATGCACTAGAGTGCATCAGTCCGGTGGAATTCATAGTCATATCTTGTGATCTAGATCGATGTTAAGGAGTTACTACTCAAGGGGAGTACTCAATATGTAAATTTTGGAGATCACTCTGAAACAAAAAGGGGGAGAAGAGATTGCAAATATGTGCCATTTTCCATTGATGTCAAAGGGGGATAGAAGTCATGTGAAAAACTAGTTACTGATGAAAGGGGAGCAGTGAAGAAAGTGGTTGCAAATGTGAGAAGAGAAAAGGGGGAGAAGTTCTTGTCTTGATGGTGGAATCAGTTTTTCACATCATATGTTGCCATCAATGACAAAGGGGGAGATTGTTGCAAATATGTGCCTAATCGGTGTTGTCATTAATGTCAACATATCCTTATTGTCATTGGTGTCAACTATACCTATTTAGAAGACATGTATGTTAAGGATATTGAGAAAATTAGCCTCTCTAGAAGAGACAAGTTAGTTACATATCTCCTTGTAAAAGACAGTGAAGACAGTGTAGTTTAGTGAAGAAGATTGCTCCGTATTTCCATTGGGATGAAGATCAAAGTTCGTGGACCATATGGTTGTGTAGGGGATTATTTGAAGTAGCTCCAATTAAGATTTGAGAGGTCCACATGAAGATTTGAAGAAGTTATGGCCATCTAAGTAGAACTAAGTTTTGTAGTGTTCAGACGTGATAGAGTGACAGGAAATTGGTCCAGATTGCTCTGCAATGAAAACTTATGATCTGTGGATCTAGAGGCATGTTTGGGAATTCAGTGTGTATCCTTAATTCAAATGGTTCATGGTTTGGAGGTCTGCAAGCAATCTTTCTAGTGTGACAGTCATGGCAGACAATGTTCTTGAGGTACCAGATGAAGATGCAAGTGATTCTGATGATTTGAGAGTAGTGCAGATGTTATTGATGAATTCAATGTGCTTGTGGAAAACTTTGGATCGTGTGCCTGTTGTGTTGGAGGTCCACCTTGAAGATTGAGCTCATTGTTGAAGATTTCTTCCTTGGTTTTATTGTTCTTCCCAGTCTTGGCCAACCGGATGAATCAAGCATTTTGCGAATGATCTAAAAGCAATTCTCTGGAGCATAGCATGTTGATCAAAGATGATTCAAGTGCCAGCTGTGATTGGCCGGCAATACAATGATCCACATTGAGTCAATCTGACCTTGATGTTAATTCCAAGGTTGATGAAGCATATAAATACTTGTGGATTAGTTGTGGAAAGGTGTTCTTGTGTGAAAATGATAAAATCCTAAGAAAGGTACAAAGGTAGAGAAGAGAAGAGGAGGATCAAAGGAACAAGAGTAGTAAGGCATGAAGAGATAGTTAAGAAGTGTTTGGGGGCAGAGCAGAAGTTTTGTGAGCTTTCAATGGGACTGAACCAGGCATGAAGAAGATGTTATTTCTCAGTTCATTCTTTCTATATTAAACATAAAATCTTGTAGGCAGTGACCCTCTTTGAGCAGTGAGCTCTAGGCAGTGCACCTAAAGGCAAGTGCCTTCCCATTTCTTTTAAGTACTTTTAATAGGATACAAATCTTATGGGTTAATCCTCACCGTGGTTTTCCCTTAACCGGGTTTCCATGTTAAAAATCTTGGTGTCAAGTGTGTTAATTGTGTTTCTTCTCATGTGTTGTTGATTCATGCTTTAATGTTTACATCATTAATCTAATTGTAAGTTATGAAATAAGATTAAAAGTAGAAAAGGTTAAATTGTGAGACAACTGATTCACCCCCCCTCTCAATTGTCCTGACAAAAAATTACAGCTAAAGCTTAACACTATAGAAAAGCATATAGGTAAAGTTTATGAAAAACAAATCATAAACAGAAAGGAAACATCAATAGTAAGATGGAAATCAAAGGAATAATTTATTCATGTGAAATATGTCGTGGAATATTATGAGCATAAGAAAAGAATGACGAAGCTTGCTGCAAGTGGAGGTACAATCAAGGCTCAATTTGGAAAAGCAATGGAAGGAGCACAACTGGCAAAAATTGTTCAGATGAGTGTTGTTTTTCATATTTTGTCAGAAGGTGTCCTATGATAGACTACCTAGAGTATAGTAATTTATTATCTTTTTTGAGTGTTCCTCACTATGCTAGCACACATTGGTCAATAAACGCAGGATGGGAATGGGCAAACTATCTCGCTACGGTGGAAAAGCAAGATTTAAAGGAGAATGTAAAAGAGTCAAACTTCATTGCATTATCTTTAGATGAAGTTACTACGGTAGATAATACTTCTTGGGTCTGCATGCATGTGTATACTGTAAAAGAACATGTTCGCCGAGCTCATCTACTATGTGTTCATAAAATGAAGGATAGTTCAACATCGCAAAATCTATTTGAACTAGTTAAGAAGTCTTTGAATGAAATTGCGGGTATGAATGACTTGACAATTACCAAAAAGTTGGTGTGTAGGAGCTGATGGAGTTGCAGTAATGCAAGGTCAGAGGACTGGTCTTTGCACAAAATTACAAACTACTTGTGCACCATACATGTTTACCATTCACTACATGGCCCACATAATGAATTTAGCATTTAAAATTGTAAGCAAGTTTCCTATAGTATCAAAAGTTGAAAATCTAGTCCGTGAGCTCCACACATACTTTTGCTGAGGTCCCAACATTTTGCAGAATTTCAAAATTTTGCTGAGGGAATAACAGTAGGAAACAAGCTTCTTAAGGATGTTGATACCATATGGATCTCCTTGCATGGACCAACGCAACGAGTTCTTTTAGAATATCCATCCTTGATTGGAATAATGCACAAGCATCGCAACACAATAGACAAAGCTCTTGACCTCTTACATAGGTTAAGCGATATAGAGACACTCTTAACTTTAGCTAGTCTTCTCCCCATGTTGGATGAAAAGAATAATCTTGTGAAGAAATCCCAAGACAGAACTATGTATATCTATGAGTATACCAAACTACGTAGAATGACATGCATGGCCCTCAATAATCTATATCTAGATCTAACTTCTCAAAGCCCAAATTTCTATAGGTGGCAGATAATTACATATTTGAATCATCTTGAAAATTATTTTTAGTTTAATGCAAGCGGGGAGTTATGTGTCTTTGTACGTGGATTTGAGATACCAATGCACCATTGTAAGACAGTTAGGCGCTCTAACAGAGAAGTACATGTTAGAAAGGAATATTTTGATGTCATTGTAAAATTTGTTAGTAGTAATTTGAAGGAAATTGCAAGCAATCTTTCAACAGAGATTTATAATCGATTCCCTCGAGATAAAATACTTGATGCCATGTCTATTATGTATCCTCAATTTTGGGTTCAAGGCCACTGAGATAGCCCAAGCTTTTTTCATCAAAAAGTAACTACCTTGACCGCCTACTTTTTGAAAAGTACAGAATGCAATGGACAAAATAGAAGGAATTATAGATGGAAATAAGCTTAAAGGACAATGCAGTTGGTTTGCAAGAAGTATGATAGACCAGTTTAATGCCATGGAGAATCCCTTTGAAGTGGGATCAAAAACAAAGGCCTAGAAAAACTTGGCTCAGAGTGAAATATTGTGTGATTCGATATCAAAATATTTCAAACTTGTTGATTTATGTCAAACAATGATATTGGGTTCGGTGGAAGATGAGAGAGTTTTCAGTGTATTGGGGTTTTTGAAATCAAAGATAACAATCAAACTAGACAAGAATTTGGAAAATTGCTTGAGGGTGTGAGGAAGTGCATATAATGTCAAAAAATTTCCTTATGAAAGGGCACTTACAATCTGGAAGTCCATATGCGAAAGAAGAGGGTTGTGCAACACTTCAAGTTCAAATGCTGGTAGTGGTGGGACAAATGACAGTGACATAATGACTGATGAATTTGACTTTGAGACTCAAAATCAAGATGAAGAAAATGAAGACGAGACTCAGAATCAAGACAACGCTTTTTCTTTATCTGAACATCAGTTTGAGGACCCTGACTCAATTTGGGAAATGGAAGTGAATTAGCATTTTTTAGGTATTTATACTGCATTTCATGAATTATATTCCAAAACTATAATTAATGATATTTTATATTGTATTCCTTGAAATTGTGAATTAAATTGAATACATTAACATATTATTAATTATTTCATATTTTAATTGTGTCATACTGATAAGTTTTACATGTACTCAGTGATTCATCATTCAACTCAATGCTTAATATTTCTTTGCTAAAGTTGATTTGTGCATAAAACATAAAATTTGCAGTAAAGTAGAATTTTGGTTTTTGATTTGATATGGTAAATAACATTAGCTTAACATATTAACAATAGTAGGATATAGAACAATGAACATCAGCAATCATTGAATGTGTATTTAGTAGTTGAAACCAGAGTTTATACTCAATTGATAAAATAAATAATACAGATAATTGAAAATCAACACATTACTGAATTTGAATTTTCTATTGATTTTCAAATCAAGGAACACATAGAGGCAATGTGAAATCTTGCTTAAAGACAACTCTGCACAGAGCTAAGTTGGAACTTGGAAACTCATATTATCAATATCAAATCATTCTAACATCTTTTTTAGCAAATTCCACTGTTCAGGTGGTGGAATTGTCATTTCTTCTAGCTAATGTTGTCTGACTTGAATTTTTGTTAACAATGTATGATCGAATTTCAATTTGGATCTTGGGTCTGACTTGAATGTTTTAGCCAAAGATGCATTCAAGATCATCAGTTGTTTGATGAAATCCAAAATGTTTGCCTCATCTGGGTTCTGAGGAAACTAGTCCAAATCAATCTTCCTTGCATCCTCCATCTTCTTTCTAAAATTATCCTTTCCAATGAATCGGTCATTTGTGTCAAAACCCTGTGGCAAACCAAGCTTTGTCAAGTTCCTTACCTTTTCATCCTCCTTAATCTTTGTTGCAGCCTCAATCACAAATTATGTTGTTTCACGCATTCTTGAACACTTTTGAATGATAGATGTCACCTTCATTGAGGCTTCAATCTGATTAGTAATGCCTTTTGAAATCAATTCATTGTCACTGGCTTTGTAGACTATTTCTAGAACTTGATTTGCAGTTTTCTCTTCTGCCTGCAATTGTGCATTTGTGTTGTCCATTAAATATTTGCTTAGCTTATTATGATGCAGTCTCATGGCATCAATCAATTGAAAGAATTCACACAAATGATCAATCCTCTGCATTATTTCCTCCTAGATCTTTTGTTTCATGTGCCTCATTGTTTCTCTACAAAATTCTGTTAACTTTTTTTGACAAGATTTTATTGCATTTTTTGCTTCCATAAGCTCTGCAGCCAATGTTTCATTTTTTTGCCTCTCTTTCTCCAATTTTTGTTCCCACTGTTCATTTGCTTTCCCAATGCTTTGTCTTAATTTTTTTGAAGTGGATTTTTCTTCATCATATTTCTTTTTGATCTCATCTAACCTTTGCTTCAGTGCATTCAATTCCACCTATGTTTGTTTATCATCTTTGCTTGTTGATGTAGAGGCAGATTTTTTTATTATTTTTTCTCATTCATTGCTCTTATTATCTGTTGCTTTCCTCTTTGCTTTCTCATTTGCTAAGTATGCCTGTAATTTTTCTATTTTATTCTGCAACTTTTTTCTCTCTATCATGCTTTAGCAATGATGTGTACACCAATTCATTTTTCTTCTTTGATATATTAATTTTGTCAGTATTTTTTAATCCAAAAAAATCAAATTGCAAACTGCTCACCTGAAATTTAGATCGATCCATCTGATTTTCTGGTTTATTTTTAACTGTGGGAATAACAATTGTGTACTCCATGATTTCTGTATTTGTGTCAAATGTGGGTAATATCATGGTTGTTGTAGGATCTGAAGTTACAGTAGACACTCCTTATCAGTTGCTTCTTTTCCTTTTTATACAATTCTAATTTCTTTTTAAACTCTTGAATGTAATCAAAAGTTGGGGACGCAAGAATAAGGGAATGCTTGAATGGTGAAGGAATAGGAGTACTTGCAATTTTTGTTACAGCCACACTAACTAGGGGAGTGCCTGGAAATAATTCCTTTGTAGTGGAACTGGTAGTTGGACTTGGACCTGTCATAATCCTTTATCTCTTTTGTGTCCCTTGATCACTAAATGTTTGTGTGGTATCTTGTATTGGTGTCCTCTTGTGTGTAATTTGTTGTTGGACATGTTGTTGTAGCACATGTTGACTAAGTTCTCCACCAGTGGCAGTGCCAGTTGCACTAGGCTCTACACCATGGGCATATCCAAGTTGTGATTGCATCTGACTATGAGGATTAGGATTTGAAGCTGTAACATAATCAATTCTTTCAGTTCTACTTGTATGACCTTGGTGTATTTTATCAGTTGATTTAGCTCCAAAGCCTCGTTTATCAAATGGTTTTCTGGCAGTGGTGACTACATCTATTGGGTTCCAAATGCCTTGTCCTTGGGACCCCAAACCACCACCTCAATAACCCAACTTTTTAGCTATGACTGCTCCTGAAGTATATGATTTTTTTGTGCCCTGACTTAAACTAGGTTTGAAATTGCTTTGTTCATCCCTATCATCATCAGGTTCATCAGCACTATCAATTTTAGTTTCTTCATCTTCACATTCATTGGGATGCTCTATATTCCATAATTTTCTAAACTCTTCATCTTCATCGATTTCTCCATAGTCTGCATCAATTCTTGGTTCACCTAGCTCCTTCCTCATAGACCAAAATGCAGTAATTTTTTATCGTGACCAATATTTTTTTTGTAACAAACTCATTTAGAGAATCTAGCATTTTTGCTCTAATAGATGGTTTATCACTTTTTCCATAAAAATTGTTGTACCTCCTGATTTCATTCTCTGTTGGTGCTCCTGTAATTGGACCTGGTGCAATGCCATAATTTATGCTGACAACTGTTCAAAAGAAATACCTTTCTCAACAGCAGTTTTTTCCATTGTTATTTTGACCTCATCCCAAGAATCCTTGTTTCTCAATTTTTCAAGCAAGGGTTTACTTTGATGTTGAATTCTACTTGCAGCATTCCTATTGGCCACAATCATTATTTTAATGGTGTCACATGGATCATACTACCAGTGACAGACGGCATCAAAATTAAAAAAATTCAAAAGATCTTGTGCCACCTTAAATGCTTTTCTCTCCAATGTGAACCCTCCACATGAAAAAGGTAAAGAAGGAAATAAGGTCTTCTTTTGCTGACCGGTAATGTGTAGTTCATCAGTACTCTGCATCTACCTTACATATTCCAATGCAAAAACCCTTTATGTCACATGTGTTGGAAGTTTGTATGGCTCTACTCCTGATCCATAAAATCTTAGCATGGTATATTCTTCCAATAAGTACCAATCATCCAATTGTATTTCTTTTCCTAGTTGAATGAAAACTCTACATGATATAGGCAATCTAGGCATTGGACTATTTGTAATTGCTTGATGCAATGGGGCCAAAAAGTAGTCTACAAAATGATTGTAGTTCCTTCGAGAATCATGCATCCTTATCTTAGTGGTCCAATCATATATTGGAGCCATTTTATTTTCCTCAACATTACTATAGGGTTGAATCTAAAGCTTGTTGGTCTGAAACATCCCACTAAATTTGAATAGAAAAAATAGCACAAGTAGGTTGTGAACCTAAATGTCTTCGTGGAACCTCCTTTAATCATTAAAAATTGTTTATGTATGGATTCTACAATGTGCTCAATAAATTTATATTTGATATGTACACCAATACCATAATGGATATTATATACCATTTCAAGGAGGATTGCATCCACTTCCCAATTGCTATCCAGTCTGAGGCAAAATGCTAGCATGGAAATAGTATCCTGAGCCCATGATTTAAAAAATTTCAAAGGATAAGGAGGCTTATGGTCATCTTTCAAGTTGTTTTTTTCTTTAACTATTTTATTTAAAAAAGCTTTTTTTCCCCTTTCATCTGCTACTTCATAATCACTAGCAAGCTTTTCTAGGTCAATGTGGACATCTCCAAATTCTTCAGTTGTAAACCCCAACACTTTTCCAAATTCTTCTGCATTAATGGATAAAATTTCTTCTTTGTTATCCTTATTTACAATTGCTCCTTTGTTACCATCATAATTGTGGGCACAGACCATGATAAATTCTGGGCAAGGGAAAACCTCATGCAACATCATGTGCCCTAATCCAGTTACCCACGGTGCATTGATACTATCAACTTTCTTTTTCTTGGCAGCCTTATTCTCACATGAAAATCTAAGTTCTGAGTAAATTTACCATACATGTTAGGATCATAAATATCATGGTATTCATCAGTCAAACCTAATGTTTTAAGCAATTCAAAATAATCTATTTTTCTATCCGTACTTGATCTGCCTTTCCCAAAAACTTTGTATGGTCTGCTAGTGGTGGTAGACACGCTTATACAGTGTGAAATTGTGAATTCCCTCTTAAGTCCTCCTTAATTTTTCTTAAGTCTCTCAACCCTAAACACAAAGTTTGACAAAATAAGATTTTAAGAAAAAAGTTTGACAAAATAAGATTTTAAGAAACAATGAAACGTAGCCTAGGGATTCTATGTTTTGTCTTACCATATATGTTGGAAATGGCACCGCAATGAGCAATCTGAAATCTCCTAGTGCACTGCAATGAGCAATATAAAATCTCTGTGTGTGCTAACCCTCTCAGCTCTCACTTAAAAATAAAATCACTTAGCAGTAAAAAGTAGAAACTAGAAAGTTTGCTTTTTTATAAAGTGAATTTTTTAGTGAATGAAACGTCAAGTCAACGTGTTGCTTCCGAACTACGTAATTAGTACATGTCTGATAGCTGTTCTGCATTGACAGGTCATAGCAATTTCTAAACCATTGATCTGTGTAAATCTAATGGTTATAGGGTGATTTCAAATATTTAAGTTCGCAAGCCTAGCATTCTGTGCATTTTATTCTGGAATGCAACTACAACCATCCATCAAATTGTCAATCAAACAGTCCAGGTTGAGTAATTTATGATATAAACAATAAACATAATCTACATTTAGTGACAACTTTTAGTGTTTAAAATGTAATTTGTCAATTTGCTGGCAACTTTCTTTTTTTCATTTGTATTGATTTATGTTTTAAATCAATGATGCAAATATTTTTTATGTTTTACATCAACAAAATGGGTATTCACACTTATTATTTAATTACAGTCACACTTATCATTTAATTACATTCTATTTAATATTAATAAAAAAATTATTCATAATTTTTGGTCTCGTGGACGTTGTTAAAAACTTTCATTCATTCATTCATTCATATTAATTCAAAAAATTGTTACAGTTAGGGGATAGCTATGCCCTTGGCATATTATTATGTTACAAAAAATTCCCATACATATTCTTTCCCATGATAATATAATATATTACATCAATATTACATAGAAAAAATCAAAAGTTTAAAACACTTGGCTACTGGCTAAGGGAAACCATAAAAATCTGATGTTTCCACCAGGTCTACAAAGTGCAGCACCCATTCCGCATTCAGCTCCATGACGAGAGCTCAAGAGCGCCTTAAAAAATTCAGACTGATGGTGGCCCAATGATGGTGGTGGGTGAGAGCCCCATCTATCATGTTGAGTAGAAAGGGAAACCGTTGAATCCCCACACCCATCTCTCCCCCAACTAATACTATTGATAGGTTAGAAGACCGTGGAATCCCCATACCCATCTTTGACCCAACAACCACCTCAAAATCATTACCTAGATATTCTGCCTTGAAAATTTCTCGCAACTGAAGGAGAATATCCATCTTCACACCTCCAAGGCCAACAATGACGCCAAGAACCAAGAGGCTATGTCAGAATTCACTCTATATTTGTTCCTATCTATTAAAAATTCCCTCCCAAGCACCATTTTAACGGCTTCCAACTCCAATAAGCGCAAACAGAGAATTTTGTGAGGGTTCATTATAGCTCTAAGCCTCGAGTATGTTATGAAACCCAAGAAAGCAATTTGCCTTTGCAGTGCTATAAGGCAAATTGGCGTATCCATTTTCTTTGTTAAGCAACAAGCTAGCTTCAAACTTTTGTATGACTATGAGGTGTTGTTGGGCTCCATTAAATAGAGCCAAGCTTCATTAATGGCGCTCAGCTTCAAAGCTTTGGGATATCTTTCCAAGTGTGCCAATATTTAAGTGATATGATATATCTTTTCAAGTGAATTTAAGTGAATTATACTTGATTTGACATAAGTATATAGATAATACTTAATAGTGTTTCCAAACTATGTTCCACGTACATCGTATGCAATCCATGACACATGTCACCAATTTTGAATTAACAGGAGCACAATATTTATAAATTGATGTGTAAGATCTGACCAATTTTATATACAATAAAGTTTAAACTTTTAACTAATAATATTTAAGATCAAGACTGAGTATTTAGTCACCTATGCTTACAGATATCCTTGTTGCAATATATTTTTTCCCAAATGCTTAACCCAGAACATTTAATTTGTTCCTTGAACAAAAGTAGAAGATTAAGCATTCAACATAAAGAGCCCATGTTCCAGAATCCTGAATAACCCTTAGCTATTTAGATTTAGAAGAAAAACACACACAACTTGGAGATAGATAACCAAATACATGCAACAAAGCATTACTCATTTAAAAACAACATGAAACTAGTAAATTTATGCCACCCAGCAAGACTGTATCTTATTATACCTCCAAAATTTGCCAAGTCTTCAACAACCAACCCTATGAAATGAGCAAGATAGTTCCTTTATAGATCAGGAACATGCTCTCAGCATTGAATACATTGTACTTCAAATTGTTATAGATATAGAGAACTGTCAAAAAGGTGTTGGGAGACATTAAATGCACTAGAGAGAAGAGGAGAGAAAGAGTGGTTGAACAAAAGCTTGTCAATCCTTAGATTCATATCTGTCCTTCCACTCACCGTATGTCTCCTCTGCCAACCAAGGGAATGAAAGTATTTCTACAATCTTGCCATTATGGCTGACATATCTGGCATCCAGGATACTTATTACTTGCTTGCAAAACATATCAAAACTCACTTCAAGATTGTGTAGTTTGTCCAATGATAAGCTCAGTACTTGGATAGTTGGATCACTTGCATCACAACAAGTGGGAATTACTTGATAACTATTTTCTACTATCTCCTTTCTCCACTTTTCCAAGTCTTTTGTTTTGCCATCACCCTCCAAGATGGGAGGTGACCACGTAGTGTCTAGCCTTTCAATAGCCTGCAATCTCTCTTTCACAACTGAATCGAATTTCAACTGGAAACTGGCCACATCCTCAAAATACTTCAACATGTTAAACACTGACTGTAGTTCAGGAGGTGCATTGAGATAATACCTAGCACACCTCATAAATTCTCTGACTACTCTAGTTCTATGTAACCACTTTGTTTTTAGGCTGAATAGTCTCTGTTTGTCAGACTCATGCTTTTCATAGGTTGTTCTCAACTGTGAGTAGGATATCTAAGTCTCCTCAACTCTGGTCAAAATGTTTGTCACCTTGTTCTTGATCAAGTTGGTGACCACCTCTTTAACCTTGTTATCCTTTTCCTCCTTCAATCTCATGTTATCCTCGTTCAACTCTCTAATCTCTGTAAGGAGAGGCTTTGTATCCACTGGAAGAGATTCTGTAGTTGGGATCACTGGAGGAGGGGCTGAAGTATTGGTTGCCAATGATAGCTGCTACTTCAACCTGTTTATCTCTACAACTGCCTGAGCATAATTAAGTTGTAGTTGATTGTAATCCTTTTGCAATTTGTTAGCAGTTGCTTTTGCAAATTGTGCAGTCTATACATTTAGGCTTGCAGCCTAAGGAGTAGGGGTATCAGATACTCTTTTAATTATTACATCCCCTATAAGCTCTCCTAATTCAACCCTAGGCTTTTGTTGCTTGGGGATAGAGCCCATATTGCCAATGTTTCAAATTTAGGGTTGAAGGTTGCACCAGAGAGGGCCTTTTCAATATGTTCCCCCGTCACATCTGAATCATCTTTGGTGATTGTATCAAATGCAATGGCATCTGATAGATTCCAATGAGGGAGAAGTAGAATATTACATTTTGCCACCAGTGCTCTCTCTTCCTCTGGATTCATTGCACTTATAGACTGATGTACTTATTTTAGGACTCTCTAAGTAATAGCATCATACTCCTTTAGGTCTACTCCAGCCTTGGCATCTTCAATTTTCTTCTGAAATTCCTCACTCCTCACTTTCAAAACATAGCTCCTAAATTTAGGAGTGTTGACAAATCCATCATCCTCCATAAACTTGTCATAGGCCATCACCCTAACATCTTCAATATCACTAGTAGGGTTCCTCATTACTCTCACTACCCTATTCTCTGGGGATGAATAAGGTCTCAGTCTATCGGGTCAATGAGGCCTAGTTTTTTGTGCATGTTCCTCCTCCCCCTCTAGGTCAACCACCTCTATCTGCTCTGGGTTCTCCAAATCAATAATCTTGCCCCTTTTTGTAGGGGTGGGGCAAACTGATTCCCTCTTTACATCATACTCTCCACTTGAGCTGCCAGGCTCATAAGCATATCTATGTTCTCCTGCAGAGGCAGAGGCAATCAACTGTTCTACATTATCCAGCATTTTCTCAATTCTCTTGATTGGGTCTTGCACTTCTACAAATGCACCCAGATATGAAGGATTCATGTTTTTCTTCATCTTCTCACTAGCCATGATAGTATCCCACTTGATCCTCAATTTGTGGACATCATTCATTGTATAACAATTCCTAGCAATGTCCTCATTGTAATCCACCTAATGAAAGTACTTGGGCCTTCCCTTGCTGACTCTGGTTTTGTCGATGAAGCCCTCAGGGTCAAAATACCTTGGTTGTTCCAAATACATTTCAAAACATTACATAACTGAATAAATTTGGTCCAACCCAATCTTATCAGGGATCAAGAAATCACAAATTTGATGGAAGAAGGGAAGAATGAACCTTTCTTATGATTCCTTAAGTGCTCCTTGTCAAAATCATTTAACTGCCTTATAACTTCTAATAATGCCACGCTCTTTGGCACATATTTGGGAAGTATATGAGGTGCAGTCTGGCATCCATAGACCCTTATACAAGTAGTATTCTCATGATAGAACCAATCACCCCAATTGTGATCAATTCTAAGGTGGGGAGTCCTGTCCAGAGGTCGTAAGAAATCTAATACATCAAGATGAACCCTTTCACCCTCTAGTTCCAAAAATCTAAGGATTCTCCTCACAAAATATTCTTTAAAGATGACATAATCTATTGTGACACAGTACATATCCAGCATACATGTCCATACTTGTACTGGCAACATATTCCCTTGAGCATCTAAAACTTTGACATGTAGATTTTGGTGCCACAACCCTAATAAATTAAATAAGTACATATGGCACAAGGAGTACCATGTGAATTCAACATGGACATCCAGTTTAGACAAATTATTTTTGATCTTTGTCATATGATCATGCATATGGTTAGCTATGAAAGTTGCATAATCATATGGCTCCTTGACATCTGGGTCTTGAATATCAACAACCATCATCATCAAAGAAACAAACATTCTATCTAAAGCATCTCTGCCTAATACTTGACACAGACTGTGATAGGTTCTGACAAAATATTCATTAAACATACTGCAATGTAAAGGCTCCTTCTCATCATTTGAAATCTTTACCAATTTCCCATCAATGCCCCTTGGATTGTGCTTGGCTAAGTTATATTCCTTGTAAGCTCATTTCACAGTGTGGTATTTTTTCTTAAAAGCCATGAGGTCAATTTGTTTGCTAACTATAGGGTCCAAGTTAAATATAGTGGCAATGTATCCTTTGGTAAGCTTGATCAATTTTGAACCATTTCCATCTATTACTATCCTAGTGGTTGGATCATACCTTAATGTTGTTGACCTAATTAAGTCAGGGTTGGGGAAAACATTGGAACAAATGAGCTTGGCTAAATCATATCTCTAGGTATGACAGATAGGGGCCTTATAATTCATCTTCTTATGCCAATACTCAAAGAGGATCCAACCTGGGACAGGTAATTTGGTGTCCTGACAATTATAGCAGTAGTTAAGAAATTTATCCTCAGGTCTGCCTGGGCCATGCAATTTCAAAGGTGTTCTAGCAGAACCAAGGAGTTGGATCATAAGATCCTCATCTAAGCTTTGTTTTGAAGTGGAAGGCTGGCCTGACTGACTCATTTTTCTTTTATGAAGGTGGCTTAGGGTTTTTATGGTTGACAATGGCCCTAAAAGCTTCAAAATTAACCTACAATTAGACAAACTAGGCACAAAGGAGGAATAGTTATTTACTAGTTTTCGGCGCTTGCAAAAGATTGAAATCACTTTTTCCTGCTCATTCTGATGATTTTGTTCACTATGAATGCAGTCATGCCCTTAATTCTTTAATTCTTGCATAATTCTCTATATTAATGAAGGTTGAGGCAGTCATTACCTAGTTCAAACTTTGTGCCACAAGAACATGGAAATCTTTCTCTTTTGAAAGTTTTAATTTGGGCCATTGATCTTTTCCTTACATTCTGAAATCCATGGTCTTGATTGGCTGACTAGATTTGACAATCTTCGTCACAAACCAAGTCATCTGCACCTTTTGTACGGGTCAGATACGAGGTAGTACCTCGCAGCATAACAGCCTATGATGGCCCACCTCTTACCTACCGTGCACTGGCATGCCTTAGCCTCCACGTACCCGCCTTAGCCTTAGCCTTTCACTTCTCAAACAAGAGAATGCCACATGTTGCCATGTCACGACCATGCAATGTAGATTCCATCCTTTGAGATTCTCCTTGTGACGATGCACAACCGTTGGATCAAGTTTTTAGTTGACGCAAGGTCTTTAGTGGGATAGGATGCCAGCTTAGATTCTTTGACATGTGTCATTCTATTGCAGCTGTACAGTGAATATTCTCTCCTGATAAATTCTTCATGTGCCCTTGCGCCACCATTAGATTTTGCCCTTCCTACAGATCATTTTATTGACAATAGTGGGTAACCTCTAGATTAAGGGGCCGGTCAACTTACGAATATTATGACATGAAGTCATGACTTAACTAATTGACAACCTACTCACACATTAACTTCTCAAGCCAGCCACTATCTACTTAAATTCTTCAACATTGGATGGCTAAGATTAAAACATCTTGCCAAGGAATTTCCCATGTGTCTTAATTAAATCTTTAATAGCTCACCCTTTAATTCTCTTAGGGATGCTTCGAAATATTGGCTAAATTTAAAAAGTGGACCCTGCTAGGTTAACCTGTTCCCCACCAAGTGGTGACCAACAAGATTAGGTATAAGGGGCCAGTAAACAACACGGTTTTGATGGCTCAGGTTTCAACTTAGACAACCAACAACTGAAGGTAGCAAGTCAACATAAGATTACGCAGAGGGTTTCTCATATGAAATGTCAACCATTGATATTTGGAAATCTAACGGTTCAAATGTTATTCTGGAGGCTTGAAGTCATAGGTCTAATGTGTCAAAGATTTTCTTCAGAAATGCAGCTACAGTCATCCATCAAAAATTCATCGAATGGTCGTCTATTATATTATTTTGCACTGACATCTTGCTTTAGACATAATAAATATGTTGACACTTGTCCCCATTCCAGACACTTTATGAAGGAATTTTGATGTGTGTAAAATTTCTCCCAGAATAGAACAATATGACCCATTTGATATTTTCGCCACACTATGATTTTTAATTGGCATAGAAGTTTATTTTGCCAATTAATTTTTTATTGGTTTGAAACTATATTTAAATTTGCCAATGATTTTTTTATTGCTTTGAAAATTGGTTTAATTTGCCAATGTAAATATATTTTTTGGTTTGAAATTAGATTTTAATCGCCAGCAAAAAAAAATTCTTATTTAGAAAATAGGTTTAATTCGCCCATAGAAATATTTTACTGGTTTGAAAATAGGTTTTAATTCACCAATGAAAATATTTAATTGGTTTGAAAATAGGTTTTAATCGCCAATGAAAAATATTTTATTGGTTTTTAAAAAATTACAATACGCCAGGATTTTCCATAGACCTCTAGCAATTACAAAAGATTCGCCAAATAAGATTATTTTTTTCCCGAAAAAATGAAAAAATTTGCCAATAAAATTAATATTTTTCTCAGGAAGTATACACGATTCACCAAATTTATACACCTTCTCTGAGGGGGGGTTCTTAAAGTTATCCCTGCCTTGTTCATAAAGACCTATATCGCCTTGTCCTTTATAACCCATGTATTTGACAATCTCGAGACTTTTCCCATAGATCTCGGTTGGGAGAGTAGGAGATTCTTGTTTATCTTCATCTTTGTATAACCAAGAGGATATGTCTTCGAGAACATCTTGTTCAAGGAGATGCTTTATCTCGAAGGTTGGTGATGGCTTGCATTTGATGACAACCGTAGAAACCTTGTCTTCTTTAGGGGTACCAAATTTCTTAGGGGATGTTGGTAATAGGCCCACACAAAATGTGCCATGTAGGTCATATTCACCATATCCCATGTCGCTTACTTTGATCTTGACCTCGGGAGGAGTGGTTGTTTGTGATGTGGTTGTGATGTTGGAAGGATCAATGTATGAAGTGGATGGCATAGGATTAGCATCAATGTAGGTGGATGTTTTGGTGGCGTAGGATCAATGTAGGTGGATGTTTTAGTGGCGTTGTTATAAGGATAGAAAGTTTGGTCATGTCCTTCCAAGAAGTTGCAGTATCGGAAAGGATGAGGATTGACATAGATAGTTATTTTTGTGCCATTATGGGGGAATTTTAGACATTGATGGAAGGTGGATGGGACAGCTTGCATGGCATGAATCCATGGTCAGCTAAGGAGGATATTATATGGGAGGTCACGATCAAGCACTTGGCATTTGGTTTCCAAAATCTTTTGTCCCACTTGGATGGGAAGCTTGATGGTGCTTTCAGATAATCTTTCGAAGTCATCATATCCTTTGATAGTTATACACTCACTAGAGTCCACAACCACATTGGAGTATCCCAAATGTTTTAATAGCTTTAGAGTGCAAAGATTTAGGCTGGAGCCACCATCTATTAAGACTCGTTTGATGGTATGTTTATGGATTAGGACTTCAATGTGTAGGGATTCGTTATGTGTGGCATTGGATGTAGGTAGGTCCTTTTCTGAGAAGGTGAGGTGATGAGGTGAGGTGATGTGGCCTACCATGGCTTGGAATTGATCAACATTCAAGTTTGTAAGGATTTGGGTTTCCATCAAGGCTTTGTCGAGGACTTCCTTAGGGAGGAGAGATGTGCATAGTAATTCAAGGATGGAAACTTGTGTAGGTGTTTTTCTGAGGTGATCTAGGAGGTTGTACTTGTGGATAGATGGTGGATTGGTAGGTGTGGATGTATAAGGTTGATCATTGGTAGGGGCTCCATCGATGGAGATGCGACCGCAACGAGTAGTAATGACACAATTAGGTGTTTTGGCTCTAATGGTAATGGTATTGACATGGGTGGAATAATCTTCTATTTGACCCACAATGGAATCGAAAGAAGAAGGAGGTGGCATGACATTGTATGTTTGGTTGGAAGATGAGGCTTTTCCTTTGTTATGATACGGAAGTGGATCCTTGTATGCTCCTAAATTTGCATTAGGTGATTGTTTTGGAGGGTTGTCTATGGTTATATCACCTCTATCTATAAGGTTTTGGATGCAATGTTTAAACCTCATACAGTTAGATGTTTTATGCCCTTTCACACGATGATATTCACAATAGGCATTTTCATCGAACCAAGAGGGTTTAAATTGATTTTCATATAAGGATGAATAGGGGGTGATGTTATCAAATCTGCCTTTACAAGGTTGTTCAAGACATTTTTGATAGAATTTCCTCTTAGGGTTGTTGTTTTGTCTTGGCCGTCCCATAAGAACATTGACATTATTGTTGTTAATGGATGTACTTGGTGGAATGGGACTTTGTACATTTTGAACAACCTTCACATCGGTGAAACCGTCATTGAGGGTATTCTTGTTTTTACCCCAAAAGTGGGGTTTGTCATTGGATTGTGAGTTGTTCGTATGGGAAGTGTTGGTATTATTGTTGTTATTGTTGGTCTTGTTGTCGTTGTTGTAAATTTTTATAGAGCCTTTAGTAATAAGGGCTCTTTCAATGGTTGTTCCTTTGTCTATAACCTCCTCAAAGGTTGACGCACATTGGATTTGTAAATGGAACCCCATTTCTTGGTTAAGATTAGTCACAAACATGGTGACTAATTGTTTTTTAAGAATTGGCCAAGGGAGTTAGCTTGCTAGGCTTCTCCACCTTTATAAAAAGGCAGCAAAGGATTTCCCACTCTTTTTCTTTGTGTTGCAAAGGTCAGTCATGGATATTTCATGTTCAAAGTTATAGGAGAAATGATTTACAAATTTCTCCACAAGTTCATGGAATATCTTAATACCAGGGGGAAGATGAGAAAACCATTTGGTAGCTTGACCACCGAGGCTTCTAGTAAAAAGTCTCATTAAATATGTGTCATCGTATGAGACCTCTAGGCAAGTAATGTAAAACTCCCTAAGGTGTTCCCTAGGGTCTCCCTTTCCTTTGTATTTGTCAAATTTTGGTGTTTAAAATTTTTAGGAAAGGGTGGCATATGTATAGTTCTATCAAATGGGTATGGGTAAATATCCTCGAAATAATATTATTTTATTTTGTGCCCATGTTGCATATCATCAACCTTTTGGATCAAAGATTACACAATACTAGGTAAATCTTGGGTAGGTGGTGGTTGTGGAATGTGGGTTTGTTGGTTTTGGATGAGGTGTTAAAGAAAATTGGGAATTTGTTGATGTTGGGTGGTTTAATTTTGTGGGGTTTGATTTTGATTTTGATTTTGATGGGCGACGTATTATTGGTAGGCAAGTAGTTGTTGTAGAACATGTGGTGGAATTTGTTGGTTTTGATTGGGATTTTGTTGTGAGGTTTGGATGGAGGATGTAATAGGTGGTTGGGAAATTCTAGAGGTTGTATGTATGTGAAGTTGGATGAAGGTTGTTGCATGGATTGTTGTTAGGAATATTCGACATATTGTAAGGTGGTTGGGAGAATAATTGTGTCATGAAGGCTATGGTGTTGGCGTCAAATTGAGGCACACTTGTGGAAGCACTTGTGCGCATGATGTTGTTATGAATGTTACAGGTGATTTGTGGTGTGGATGTAGTGATAGTAGATGTTGGTATGGTTGTGGTATTCAGTGTGGTTGACATGTTAGTAGGAATTGTGGATGTGGTGACATTTGAAGTTTGGGATGTGTTTGGAATATTATGGGATGAGGATGGTTGTGATGAGGTAGTGACATTGTGTATACTAGCACAATTTTTGATGAGGAATTCAATATATTTTGTGGGATTCAATTTTAGGACTCTATCTAATATGTCCATGGAATCGACGTCTTGCATGAAGTCTAAAACATCTTGATCCACATTATTGATGTTAGATGATGGGGCTAGTGGTATATTGGCGAAAGGATTTAGCATAGCATTTGCATCAAGGGATGATTGTGGTTGATTTGTGGGATTATTGTTTTGATTGTCTTGAGGCATCCAAATGCCAAAATTAACTCTAAAAGAGTCCATGTCTTTGTTTTTCTTAGCTTGAGACCTTGTCAAGGGCATACAATGGATTTGGGTGTGAATTTGATTGGATTTTTGAAAGGTGGATGAAGGTTGAAACCTTGGAGAATGGTTTTCAAAATATTGGACCAAAGGATAAGTGAAGGTGGACTTTGGTGAAAAGATTTATCCTTTAGAGAATAAAATATCAAAATTCTAAACATAAGGATGAGTAATGATGGATATGATATGGATAGGTTTGGTAGAGGTTTTAGCTTTAGAGAATAAATCTCAAAAGTTTTAAACCTATGAATGATGTAAATGATGAAGGTATGAGGATGGATGAGAAACCATAGAGGTTATACCTCAAAGATAAATGGGTGAATTGATTTTCAAAAAATTTGGACCTAAAAGGATAGATGAGTGGAAGGATAAATTGAAAATGTGGGATAAAGGATGGATGGAGTGGATAATGACTTTAGAAATTTGGGAAATGATTTTAGGATAAACGTATAAGATAATCGTTAGAGATTAAATCTCAAAAAGGATTTCTTAGACCAAAGTGAAAATATATGTGTGAGTGAATAATGAGTTTAAGGATGACCTTAGGATGAATTTGAAAGGGGTGATAATTTAGAAATGGATGACTAAGGTATACTTAGGATGGTTTGGATAATAAGCAACCAAGAGAAACCTTAGATGATTTGGATAGATGGGATTGGATGACTAAGGATGTTGGATGATTTTGATGTTTGAAAAGGATTTTCAAATCAAAGGAGAGCTTAAATCTAGATCTTTGGATTATAAAAGGATGGCCCTTTTTACCCAAGGTAGACCAATGACCTTAAGCAAAAAGGGAGGGATTATTTTACTTGAGGGTAGACTAATGACCTTCAAGCAAAATGGAATACCTTAGAATATATCAACTTAGGAGTTATCTAGGCTCCTAAATCAATTATTCTAAAGGTTAATAAAGGCTAATTTATAAAAGAACTTAAGGTAGATAAAGTCGTAAGTACCCTATAAACTAGAGGATGATAAGATTTAGATTTAATTCTTACACAAAATTGATTTGAGGTATGATTTTGGATGTTGGTTGATTTTTGGATTTTGAGGAATTTTGATTTTTGGATGTTGATGTTGGATTTTGATAATATGGGTAGGTTTTGGATAATGCTAGATAATGTTGGGGGATGTTAGAAAATGAATTTGAATTTGGACTAAAGTTGGGATGACTTGGATTCAAAATGGACTTTTGGGATGGATGTGCAAAGGTCCAAGGGTGAAAATCAAAATGTTCACCTAAGGTTAAGTGAATAATGGAGGGATAATGAACTTGGATTGAGATTTTAGAATGAAAGGATTAATGGGTGGATAAGGTATGACCAAAGATCAAATATCAAAATGATGTTTATCTAAGGTCAAATGGGATGGGGTAAATGGAGTTGGACAAAGGTTGGACTAGATTAGGAGATGGAAATATGGACAAAGGTTGGACTTAACAATTGATTGGAGATTTGAGATGAATGGGCTATAATCAAGGGTCCAATAATCAAAATGATTTTCTCTAAGGTCTAGGTGAAAGGATGTAGGTGGATTTGGGCAAAAGGTTGTGGATGGAATTTGATCAAGGGTTTCGGTTCAAAATGGATGACTTTGATTTGGATGATTTTTGACAAGGTGATTATGTATTTGAATTGGTCAAAACTCAAGGATCTCAAAACAATTCAGATGACATGTGTAGGATATGGTCTGCAAATGGTGCTAATCCCTGAAATTATGGCACTAAAATAGTCAAGGATGGCATCAAAATAGAGGAATATGGTGCTACATTAAATGGCACCACAGAGGAATTTTATGGCGCCAAACAAAGAGGTTATGGCATTGAACTGTGACAATCTCTAAGATTTTGACTAGGGTTTTGACAACTTTTGGAAAATTTTGGATTTTGAACTCAAAATTTTGGATTTTCAAAGGTCAAATGCTCTTATTTCAAAAGGGTCAAATGTTCAAATGTTTGATTTGTTGGCAAGAGACACTATATGGATTCATGGTTGTTGTCATTGATGGCAACAAAGGTCATCCCACATATCCGCAAGTCATGATGTGTCTCTACCGGAAGTCAGAATAAAGAATGTTGTGGTCCGGTGAACAAGAATAGAGCATGTGGCAAGGTCCGACAGATTGATCCGGATCTCTCAGAGGAAGTGTCTTGGTGCAGTGCGGATTTGGGGAAGTCAAGAGGACTACCTTGAGTGGTATATTCCAAGGATTTAGCCTCCGGTGATGGACAAGGAGAAAGATATGAATAGTTGAGTACAGGATTCCTGAGAGACAGTGAAAACAGAGGAAGAACTGACTGACAGAGTATCAGACTACTTTCCGGATGTGTTACTGTTGATGATAGAGGTTGTGAAGGCATGAATCATGTTTGGCCGACATGATTAATGATATCTACAAGTATATGCTTGATCCGCATTGCTTGGTGAGGAAGGATTCAGCCGACAGAACAAGAGTTTGTAAGAAACTAGACTGTTCCGGATGCCGACTAGAAAGGTGATGAAATTACTTGTGCGGATATATATAGAGGATGGATTTAGTTGTGAAGGGTGTGATGGTGTGAAGATATATGCGAAGAAGTACAGAACAGAGCAGAAGTAGCAAAAAGGATCCGGTATGTGAAAGATAGCAGAATAAAGAACAGAGGAAAGATGAAGTGCAGCAGATCAGTGTACTGAGCCTAATCGGAACTGAACTCCAGCATATGCAGATGCTTCCAATCAGTTCAAGACTATGATTCTTATCACTTTGTAGACAGTGTGTCTTCTTGTAGGTAGTGGGCCTCTTGTGAGCAGTGTGCTCGGGCAGTGAGCCCTAATTGGCAAGTGCCATTTTGTAATTTCCTATTCTTCTAACAGAGAATAATTTTGGGTTAATCACCCCGTGGTTTTCTCCCTTAACAGGGTTTCCACGTCAAAAATACTGTGTTATGTGTTTCTTATTTCATGGTAATGTTTTTGTGTTTGATTCAATGCTGCATTAATTAATAAGAAAGTTCAATAAGGGAAAGAATTAGGATAACTGATTCACCCCCCCTCTCAGTTATCAACAATTGGTATCAGAGCTAAGTTCCTCCTAATAGAGCCTAACAGCTTGAGGAAGATCTGGGAGTTCAAATGGATGCATATGGTTTAAGGGAGCAACTCAAGACTGCTCTTGAGGATCTTGAACAGTCAAATTCTGAAGTCAATGAATTAAAGGAAAGACTCAAACAGGCTGATGAATTCATGAGAGAATTAAAAGACAAATTAAGTCTCTCTATGAAAAAGAGAAAGGAGCTACTCCAACAGTTGGCAAGACAAAGTGAAGAAAGCAATACAAATGAAGAATTGACTGAGCAAACCAAGTTATGTGAAAAATTATCAAAAGAAGTCATTATGTTAAGACATGAAATGGAATCAGGAACTATAAAGTTTACTCAAGAGATTGAAGAAAAAAGAAAGGCTGAAGACAATCTAAGACAATCTCTTAAAGAAAAATCAGAAGAATGCCACCAGATGGACAAGATTATCAGACATCTTGAATCTGATCTTGAAGATGCCAAAGATAATGAAGAAAAACTTGAGGATCAAATTGCCTCTCTCAAAAGAGACCTTCAAACAGCAAATGAATATAAAGAGAAATTCAAGATAAGTTCTGCTCAACTTGAAGTTCTTCTTGGAAGTCAAAAGAGGACAGATGACAAGTATGGTTTGGGATATGAGAAAGGAGAAAGCTCCGGATCCGGTCAGAAGAATCTTGGATCAGAAAATCCAAGGAGCAGGCCTAGAAGACCTCCGGTAAGACAGCCAAATGCTCAAAGATATCCATCCTTCAATGGATACTGCCACAGCTGCAACCACTTTGGTCACAAAGCTAATCAGTGCAGAATGAGAATGAATCAGATTAATTCATCCTTCTCCGGACAGTGCTTCAACTGCAAAAGGTATGGACACAAATCCCATGAATGCAGAATTATGCAAGCAAACAAATCATTCAAAGGTAGATGCTTTACATGCAATAGAGTAGGTCATATGGCTAATCAATGCAGATCAAGAGGATATCAGTCAAATATGCAAAGAAATGTTATTTGCCAAATCTGCAATAGGTCCGGTCATAATGCTAAAGTCTGCAGAAACAAGAATCAGGACAAAAGAGGTCCGGTGTATAATCAGAATCAAGACAAGGGTAAACAAAAGATGAATGCGGATGAAGTTAGGAATCAGATGAGCAAGATTTGGGTGAAGAAAAGTTCAAAGAATGTAGAGGTTGGATCCGCACCAGACTCTGGTGCTGATATTTCTTCCAGAAATTAAAAAGTGAGCTCAGGCTCAGGGGGAGACTCAAAGAAAATCCTGTTCCCCCAGCCAAACAAGTGGTGCCGGATGTGGCACAAGATGCGGATTAAAGGGTTTGCAGATATGAGTCTTGAGATGCTTGAGTCAAGTTTTCAGAGGTCCGCATGGAGTTATGAAGAAGCTGTGATCGATCAAATAAGACCTGATCAGGGAGATGCTCCGGTATGACAAAGGATTACAAAAAGGTCCGGAGAGATCCGGAAGTGCACTATCTTGTTCTGCAGATTAGACAGAGTGTTTGGGATGTTCTTGTAATATGTTACCTCGATTTATCCATGATTGAAAGATCCGGATGATATTCGCAGATCAGGACTAATCCGGGATACTCCAAGCTATCCAGACAAGGCAAACCGGATTAATGTAGGTGAAGCATTTATTGCAGACAGATATTAGGGTTCGCGGAGCAATATAAGGGATTTCTCAAAAGTCATTTGCTCATTCTGCACTCAAGAAGAAGCGAATAGTGGAGCTCTGCAACAAGATTCATCAAGCACACCAAGGATCTCCTGTCGAAGTCATTGCATAAAGAAATCAATCCAATCACTCCGTGCAAATCGAAGGTGCATAAGGTATTCTCCATTTTTCATTACCTCACTGCAAATCTTTGAAGAATGGCTACTCCAAATATAGTTAAGATCTCTGATAGACCTCGCCCCTCATTCAAGAAACATCCTTACAAATCATTGGAAGTAGATCCACTAGGAGCCTTCTCTAGTGTTCCTCATGGTGTATTGCATACGGAAGATATTAGGGTTTACATCCATGCGAATCTTGAAGACTTTGGAGAATCAAAACTGATGGATATCTATCACAAACAATTGATAGATGACTCCTTTGAGATCAAACCTCAGTATAAAGCCATCCAGGACAAACACTTTGCACAGTGCATTCATTTCCCCTGTTTTGAAGAAGATGAATGGGTCCGGTATGTACTAAGTAGAGTACATGACAACTTCCTATGGTTGAACAAGCCCTTCAAGATCACCAAGGACGCAATTAGGGCTGTAACTGGTCTGCACTCATCCGGTGGATTACCTGTTCTCAAATCTGTCAAAAATCAGACAGTCAGTGATGCAACCGGATCCAAATTTGACAAGAGAGCTATGACAGTTGATGATATCATTGAACCGGATGTCAAATTTGCAGCTATAATAATTGGTTACAAAATCTATCACTCCAGTAGGGAAAATTCAGTACCGGGAACTGCAATCTACACAGCCTATCAGATGTTAAAGGAGAATGCAGACTATGACTTGTGCGAGCTTCTAGTAAACCAACTCTTTGAAAATCTGAAGAAGATTAAGAAGGACAAGAAAAACTCCTTCAAATATGGCAATCTGATCCTTTGTCTCTTCTTTTACTACATGAATGAGCTTCCCGGATCCAGTGGATGGATATGGCAGAATGACAGACCGGTTGCCATTCAAATCAAAGACTATTTGCATGGACTTGGGGATGCAAAAGCAAGAAATACAGCTCTATGGGGTTACTTCAAGAACTTCCAAAGCATGATGCATGCAAGAGAAAGAATACCCCAATCCCTTGTTGAAAAATACAAAGACACAGTATGCTTCATGGTAGAAACAGATCAGTGTCTGATGGAGGCAGTGGAGCCAAGGACTGTCTGGATCATGCCTATGGGGTATGAAGTGGATGAACAGATAGTAGAGCTGCATGTTCAACACATGCTAAGCCAGCCCAAAGATCCTAAGGCAGAAAGGTTCGGAACCTTTGAGGAACTGAGTGTAAAAATACATGTAGAACTCAGGGAACTGGAGATAAAGAGGAAGGTAAGAAAAGAAGTTGAGCATATTGCTCAAGGCCTAGGCATCTCAAAAGAGGCACTTGATGCCAGCCGGGAAAAGAGGAGGAAGGCTGAGGAAGAAGAGAAAAGTAAAGAAAGTGTTCCGGTTGAAACTCCCACCCGGACCAGATCATCAAAAAGATCTGCACCTCCCTCAACCAAAAGTTCAAAACCAGAAGTCCAGGCATCCGGTAAAAGATCCAAGACAAAAGCCACAAGGGCTTATAAAAGCCAAAAGGATGAAGAGGAAACAGAGTCAGATAAGGGAGTAAAAGAAATAAAGAAGCAGAAGAAGAAAGGATCCGGTAAACCCTCCTCAGGACAAGACAAGGATGAAATGGCAGAGGTATCTGTTGAAAAGCCCACTCTGTCTCTAGAGAATGTAATCAAGTCGGTCACGGTGGATGGAAACCTTCAACCAATGACTAAATCTTATGATGACTTCAGTGAGGCTGACCAAAAGACTCTGCAGGAAGCCACAGTCAAATATCTGAACATATATAATAAGGCTTTCATTGAGATCATATCTCTTATTCCTAAAAGCCTAGAAAAGGAATTGGAAGTAAGAAAGAACAATGCTCATGCAAAAGATCTTGAGATCCGGGAGCAGATAGCTATTCAGCTATATCCTCAAATTGATCCCAAGACAATGAACATAATCTTCAAGGACTGCAAAGATGAGTTCAGAAGTAAAGCCAGGATGAATCAACTCATGCTTGGTGAGACTGACAAAGTGGCCCAAGAGACAGAAGAGATCCTCCGGAAGGCCTTCAAAAGGTTCAATCTTCCTGTTGTAGAGGACTTAGGTACAGAAACAGCTGAGGACTTGGAACCCTCTGCTCCAGAAGAAGTGGCCTATGAACAAGCTAGCATCTCTCCTCCGGTTTCCCCTACAGTCTCCGGATCCAAAGAAGAAGAGAAATTACAGGAGAAGGAAGCAGTGGTGAAAGACAAAGAGGTTGACAGTTCCAAGACTGCAGAAGAGAAGAAACATCTGTCTCCGGCAAGAGACACTGCACAAACTGTTCAACAATTTTTGAGCAAAGAAACTTTAGAGATTGATGAACCGGAGCTTCTAAAAGGCCCATTCGACTTTGACTCTCTCTCTCCAGTACAAACAATGAAGATAGCTTCATTTGCAAATGCCAAGGCAAATGAAAAACTCCTGAAGTCTCATATGGAAGACTGTGAGTTGATAGAGGCTTCTTCCGGAGTACTTGTAAAGATTATGCCATCAATCCAGATAGATCCGACAGCCTCCTCTTCCGGTAATCTAAAAACCTTAGTCAGCAGTGTTGATACACATTTTGATTCTCTAGAAAAATCAGCTGAAGAAAAGGTCCGGAAGGAATTTTTGGATAAAAGATTTTCAGAAGCATTAGAATTAATCTCTAAAGATAGGAAGATTGTGAGCATTGGAATAAAGAGCTTAGAGAATGCTCTTAAGGATGGCGGTGACATCTACAAATTTTGTATATCATGGCCAAAGGCAACAGCAGCAATTGATAAGAAAATAAAAGAGGAACAGGACAAGCTACAAAGCTTATCTCAAAGTTTTGATCCTCTCTCTTCCTCCATAATAAATCAAGAATGTCAGACTATTGCAGTCTTGAATGAAATAAAGAATCTTGAGAAGGAAAGGAAGAATATCACTAACCGGATGGGAGAACTTAGAAGGATTATAATCCCTAAGTTGGAAACTATGCATGAGGCCATCAGTGATGCTCAGACCACCGCCCAAACAAAAGATCTGACAGATCTCAAGCGGGCAGAAGCTTTTGCATTTTTGTTGAGTGGTCACATTTCAATTTTGGACAGAATGAAGCAAAGTTGGGCTACAGAAATGATCCAATTGCAGACATCCTTTGTAGTCATTCTTCAGTATATGTGAGTATGTAAATATGCGGCTATGTATAGAAAATTTTTGAAAATTTTGATGTGCGGACCCTACCCTTTGCCATTGATGTCAAAGGGGGAGTGAGGAGCAGTGAAAAATGAGGAATCCAATTAAGGGGGAGTTCCAGAAATTGTATATAAAGACAGAGCATCAGCAAAGGGGGAGCATAGTGTAAACACTTAGTCATTTTTCACTAAGTGTTGCCATCAATGCCAAAGGGGGAGATTGTTGGCAAGAGACACTATATGGATTCATGGTTGTTGTCATTGATGGCAACAAAGGTCATCCCACATATCCGCAAGTCATGATGTGTCTCTACCGGAAGTCAGAATAAAGAATGTTGTGGTCCGGTGAACAAGAATAGAGCATGTGGCAAGGTCCGACAGATTGATCCGGATCTCTCAGAGGAAGTGTCTTGGTGCAGTGCGGATTTGGGGAAGTCAAGAGGACTACCTTGAGTGGTATATTCCAAGGATTTAGCCTCCGGTGATGGACAAGGAGAAAGATATGAATAGTTGAGTACAGGATTCCTGAGAGACAGTGAAAACAGAGGAAGAACTGACTGACAGAGTATCAGACTACTTTCCGGATGTGTTACTGTTGATGATAGAGGTTGTGAAGGCATGAATCATGTTTGGCCGACATGATTAATGATATCTACAAGTATATGCTTGATCCGCATTGCTTGGTGAGGAAGGATTCAGCCGACAGAACAAGAGTTTGTAAGAAACTAGACTGTTCCGGATGCCGACTAGAAAGGTGATGAAATTACTTGTGCGGATATATATAGAGGATGGATTTAGTTGTGAAGGGTGTGATGGTGTGAAGATATATGCGAAGAAGTACAGAACAGAGCAGAAGTAGCAAAAAGGATCCGGTATGTGAAAGATAGCAGAATAAAGAACAGAGGAAAGATGAAGTGCAGCAGATCAGTGTACTGAGCCTAACCGGAACTGAACTCCAGCATATGCAGATGCTTCCAATCAGTTCAAGACTATGATTCTTATCACTTTGTAGACAGTGTGTCTTCTTGTAGGCAGTGGGCCTCTTGTGAGCAGTGTGCTCGGGCAGTGAGCCCTAATTGGCAAGTGCCATTTTGTAATTTCCTATTCTTCTAACAGAGAATAATTTTGGGTTAATCACCCCGTGGTTTTCTCCCTTAACAGGGTTTCCACGTCAAAAATACTGTGTTATGTGTTTCTTATTTCATGGTAATGTTTTTGTGTTTGATTCAATGTTGCATTAATTAATAAGAAAGTTCAATAAGGGAAAGAATTAGGATAACTGATTCACCCCCCCCTCTCAGTTATCAACATGATTTTCAAGGGTCAAATGATTTTTGGACAAAGTTGATAAGATTTCTTGGCAAGTAGATACAAATCAAACAAGAAAACACAATGGCTTTTGACTCAATATACCAAAATAACTTTTGCTTTCATGGGGTATAACATGAAGGCACACCAAGCACATGAACATCCTAGAAATTATTCAAGTAGGAGTGTATGAGACCATAAGCCCACTTTGCTACCTTTATATAAGCGTAACAGGCAAGTCCCATGAGGAGGAAGCTAACTGCTTTTGATCACCCAAGATCACTCATTACATTGCGAGGGGAGAGCATACATGGCATGTACACCCATTTCTAGAGGGCATTTGCACTTGGCGATAGATTCAATGTGGCTTGTACAGTGAGTAACTTCACAGGTCTAATTGGTATCCATTGCATTACAATCTCATATGGTTGAAAGATCTTAAGCTAGGATAGTTACAAGCTTCTAGGGGAGTCCTCTAGTGTACTCAAGGTACTTGAGGCATAAGTCTATTAATGGGGTGTCCCAATCGACTGACACTCAACCACTCAAGTCTTGGCAGACCAAGGGTCTAGGAGGTCTATTGCTTGGAGGTGAGAGGGTCCTTCCTTTAAAGCTATCTTTCGAATCACAATGCTTATATACCATGCCAAAACATGCAGTTGAGGTCATCCCTTGGGGTGATGAAATCCTCAAGCGGGCCCCCTAAGAAGAAACTACCCTCTTGCTTTTGATCCCCAAGATTGCACTAGGCACAAGGGGAGAGCATACACAAGAAAAGTAAACCCTTTGGGTTAACACTTAAAAGCATGAAAAATGCCCACAAATAGACTTTTGATCCTCGAGATCACCCTAAGGTGTGAGGGGAGAGCATACGTCTATAAGTGGACCAAATAAAGCACACAAGTGTTCATTAACCTTCTAACTAATTTAATGCCACTATGCTAGTGAGAAATCAAAATCTTTGACCAACAAAAACCTGCATCAAACCAGTTATTAGTTTTAGTAAATGTCTTTGGCCTACATTCTTTTCCCTGCACAAATAAGTTAGTACCCTACACATATCCCAAAAAATATCAGATAGATGGTGCCAAAACAGATAGAAATAGTGCTAAAACAGTTAACTAAGGCACTTAAATAGATTGAAATTGTACTAAAAATAAAAAATAAGGCGCTAAAATAGGAAAATAAAGTGTTAAAATTTTTAGATTCAAGGACAAGACAGACAACTAATTAGCAAAATTAGAAGAGCACTAAAAATAAGGAATAAGGCACTAATCGCCAACATGGCACTAATTAATCTGAAAAAATGGTGTTAAAATTTTTACCTGTCTTACCTTAAGTTGATTGGTTCGAGGGCACTGTCCTGAGTGGTGATGACGCTAATCCATAGGTTAAAGTCCAAAGCTGTTCAATAAAGCATTCTCAAGCCAAAATATGAACTCAAAAGGCTATTAGAGTGATTAAACTAGCAAATAAACACCCTATGTTAGGTTTGAAGAACAACAAATGATTTAGTTTGTAATAAAATACTTTAACTTCCCCTAAATCATTCTCCTATCATTTTTAATCTCATTTAGGCATTACGACCCCCTGTTTCTATTAGATTATGTTAAAAACAAAGAGCAACAAATTACTAAAAAGTGCTAAGAAGCCTAAAATAAGTTAAAAAAAAATTTCAAGCCTAAAAAACCAAAAGTATGCTATGAGACAGGGCGTTAAAACAACACCATATGGTGCTAAAACAGGAAGAAATGGCGTTGTTCCATGAAAAAATGGTGCTAATCTGAGAGGATATAGCACTAAATCACCTATACACCTAAAACCTTCAAGAACAACACTCAAAAAGAGATTAGTTTGGGACCATGGGGTCCCACCGGGCGTGCTAAATGAAGATGAGGAAATTGGAAAACATGGAAAACACAAAAGGAACTCAAAATACAAAAGAATTTATACCTTTGAAGCTTCTAAACCCCTCACTCCTTCATAAGGTTGAGGAACTTGCACCCTTGAGCTCCTACCTTTACCCAACTAATGCTTGCAATGTGAAATGTTTTCCATAGTTAATGCAAAATTCACTATAACCTAGCTATTATGGAGGAAATTGAGAGAAATTTTAGCATAATAGACTTGCTCTAAAATTGGATGATGAAATAGCTTATGGAGGCTTGTATTTATAGGCAAAATGGAGGGGATTTTTGTCCAACGATGGAGATTGGATATTGAGATCAATGGATGAGATTGATTGTGAGATGGAGGGCTAGGATTTGACAATCAAAATTGAATGGTGGAGAATAAAAATGAATCTTTTATTTATTTTGGGGAGGACTTTGCATTAAATATGATTTGGATGTGTGAGGAAATTAAAAATTAATTTCCTTGGGAGGAGGTGGAATTAAAAATTCTATTTTATGTGGGAATGTGAAGGTCATGTGACACATGCACATTTTGGGGGCCTTACATTCGTAAGCTAAAAATGTGGAAGATGTTTTAGAATGAAAATGGAAAAAATGAGTTGGAGGGGTTATGTACTTTTTGTAATTTTTAATTTGTGGGTGTGGGAGAAGGTGCTAAGCATGATTTGACCAAGTTAATCAGGGTGATTAACTTAGTTAATGTGGCTGAAAAAAATTAGTGAGTGGAGTAATCATGGTTTAGGATTAATTAAATAATGATTTATTTAATTAATCTAGGTCTAGGGGTCATGTAGGCAAGGGTAGCTAATTAAATAATGGCTATTTAATCAACTAGGTTAGGGGTAGGCTAATTAGTAGGGCAAATTAATCAGATAAGTATAATGTACCTAATTAATTAGGTTTAAGAAAGGACAAATTAACCAAATAAATATTTAACATATTTATTTAATTAATTGGGATGATGTTAGTAAGGTGTGAATGTTGAATTAATTAAATTAATTCAATTTCAAGAGTTAATTGACGAAGGATAAATGGATGGATTAGGGGTTGGATGGGATAATTAATTAAATAAAAAATTAATTAATTAATCAGATGAGAAATTAGTGGTATGGATGATGTTGGAGGGTGGTCGAAGGGTCAAGATATTTTTAGGTGTCTACACATCTAATTAATATTTAGTCCACTGCCAAATTTTGGGGCTAAGCATACGTTGGGTACAATTGTAAAGGTTTAATTTCGTTCGTCATTCTTTGTTGTAAATCATATTGAGGACACCTCTAGGAACACCCTGCTAGGTCTATTTGAGCCCAAAGTGAAGGATAAAATGCCTGATCTCACAAATTAACCTTAAAATCATCCATAATTTGTTGATGATCCCATGTCCCATCCTCTCAAAGACAAGTCCTTGGCCTTGAGGATAATATAATACTCTAGGATTGTGGAGCTATGATTTTGAGACCTAACAGTTGTGATGCATAAATGCATCTTCCTAAGGAGAAGATATCTAAGTTGAATTTCAAAGTTGAGAAGTCTATCTTCATTAGTTATATTGTGGTATGTTCTTAAATCCTATGTGGCATTATTGTCGATAAGGATTGCACCCTTATGCAAAGCTGTGACACTGTAATCCTTCGAAACATGGGGACAAACTCAGGTTGTGGGTGACCTATAATGAGTTTGAACCTCCAGATTATGGGCATGTTCCCTTAAAATATTATATTTGAAACTATGATTTTATGTTTTGGAAAAGGGTAAGAATGAAGCTATAATGGAAATAAAACTGTAAAATTTGGTGATGCACCTAATAAGGATGGAAAAAATTTGCAATCTGGTTCACAATAGAATTCAAAAATTTGACCCACACAATCCAATCTTGGCATAAATATCACAAAAGTATTTCTGAGGAAGGCTGGAAAATAAACTCTTTATGAAGGAAAATGACTTTTCACAACATAAAAGAACTCTTTTCAGTAACATAACCTAAGACCTGTAATATCCCTATGCTTAACACTGCAAGTAAGAGTGAGATAATAATTTTAAAGGTTTTGATAATTAAACACAGTAAAACTTCATCAAATCACTTCATACAATTAGCATCAAATGGAAAGGCAAATAATTGATTCCAAAAAATAAAGGAAATATTGCGTGAAAACAAAGAAAATGGCCTTGTAATCTGCTATGATCTCTATAAAATTGTCAAATAATGAGATACAAAACTTCCTTCTTTCTCAATGTGTAAAAGAGAAAAGAATGCAAGAACTAGCAAAAACCAAGTTTTTCTTTACAATATATAGTTTGCTCTCTCCAAGAGGCATGCAAAAATGAAACAGCAGCTAATTGCCTCTAAATATAAGTCCTCCAAAGTGATCCATGAGAAAAATAAGAAATCCCTAAAAATAAGGGCTCAAACTGCCACAAATTGAGCAAAAATAGCTCCAAGTTGACCCTCTCCGTATGTTTGACCAAGAAGTTGGCCAAGACCCCTCAAATTGCTCCTCAAATCATGCAAAAAGACTCCAAATAGCCTCAGTTAACGTAACTCATCAATTTGCATGACTTTGCTTTTCCAAAATTGATGTGAGTAAATAATAAAGTAATTAGGATAATTACTCTATTGTTAGTTACAACTTGTACTATTTTTGGTTTTACAATTTGTGAAAAATAATAAAGTAATTTGAAGAATATTACTTTATTATTTATTTACATTGGTTTATTTTGTAAAATCATGCATTATGAAAAGAAAAAATAAATCTCCTTGTCTCTCTAAATACATTTGCCTAATTTGCATGATTTGAGCAAAAATAGGACCTAAAAGAAAATAAAATCCCCTTATATCTCCTTGTGAGAAAAAATCACCTAGTTGCATGCCATATACATTTAAGGCCAAATTATATCCTTATAACTCCATTGCAATGTAAAAAAATGCCTTACAAGACACTTAGGCATAGAAAATACTCCTTATCTCTCCAATTACAATAAGGAGAAAATAATAACCCATTCTGCCTTATTACTCCACTTACACATGCAAAAGAATGGCCTCACTACCATATAACCACCATGTATTATAAATCAAAAAAACCTTAAGCAATCCTTTGCCACCTTGCCATACTTGTCCATATGCATCATCATGCAAATATACCTTCTTCTTTTCAACTATCTCCCTCATGCAAAAAACAATGATACTCCTGCCACCTTGCAATCGCATTTTGTCTTCATATATCTTCTTGTCTTTGACAATGCACAAGGCATAACACTTACCTTTTCATGATATCAACACCCTTGACTTTTGAGTTTAATATGAAAAAGGGCCTTGTCGGCCTCTCCTTACCATGATTACTAGGGAACATATCTTCTTTGAAGTCTTGACCCTGTCGGCATTTTTGGATAATGCAATGATCATTATTTGCAAAGTCAAAAAAAACATCAAAAAGATTAGAAGTTTCAAACAAAAGGAATGAAGGAACCCTAAACTTGTTTCATTTTTATTTTGTATTATCTTCAACTTGCCACTTTGCAACTCCTTCATGGTTGCCTAGGGTTTGATGACCCTTGCATTTCTTTCTCCATTATCTGGTTCTCTATGGTTGAAAACATTGCATTCTCTGAGGAAGAAAGCTTGGCAGAAGCTAGTGAGCAAGGTATCTGAAGTTTTGAATGGCATTTTGACTTCTTTTTGTAGTATTTATGCCTTAATGGTTGTGGCCATACTTGCCCTTTTTTCTGCTACATTTTTTGACATTTGCTCTTTTGATTTCTTTGTGTTGAATCTTTATAAATGTGGCAAAAATTAAAAAAACCCTCAAAAGATGGGTCGCGGCCATGCTATCCTTCCTCCTCTGCAACTAAAAGGGTAAGCTCTCATTTCTCTTTGTTGTAGGCTCTTTTACATCACTGTATATGGAAAAGGTAATGAGGGTTTCAAATTTTATCAACTGGGTATCTTTGCATACTTTCATTTATGGCATGGTTGTGGTATAAAATGCATTCTGTAGCTTATTCTTTGTATTCTAATGTGAAAAAACTTAGAGGCTTTTTTATTATAAACAGGGGTTCCATTTGAACAGTGCACATGAATCTCTATTTCTCCACGGCTATACCTGTAGACATCTCATATCACTTTTGTTTCTTGTGACTGCAAAAAGAAAGATGGTTTTCGAAATCTTGACAAGGATTTATAAATAAGAACTTTGCAACCCTTTTTGCTTCTTCACTGGTATATGTTGAAACTGTGGGTTCTTAATAAGACCCATCTAGGTATGCATAAAAAGAACATGTTTCTCTTACAATAAACACATGAGAAAAGAGGGCCTTGAAACTTCATGAAGACTATCTATTGCATCATGTAGGTTTCTATTTATATGAGGTTTGGACAAAATAATATTGCACTATTGTGAAGCAAAATGAGGCTCTTGAAGCCATTCTTGCTTTCATGTTTTGTTTCACCTCCTTGTGCATTTGTTCTTTCCTCCTTATATATTGTACCTCTTCCAAAATGTATGGCTGTAACAAAAAGAAAGGAAAGGCTAATACCAACCTAGATAGGGTTTATATAAGATGTATCTCTTTTATTACTGTCAAATGTTAACACTCTTGGCATACCTTCTCTTTTTGCCTTTTTATGTAGATGAAGAAAAATATCTTTTAGCTGCGCCATCATCATGACTGATTTTCTCATTGCATATCTTGTAATACATTGACTGTAGATGAACAAAACATATTGTCTTTGTTGTTCCATTTACTCTTCATTTTGACTATAATAGTTTAAAACATTTCAAATCTCTTTCACCCTCTCTTCAAAAGTTTGCTTGTATATGATCTTGATCATTTATCCTTTGACTGTAGCATGCCTTGTGGTTTCTCACCGTGCTTGATTAGGATGTTGAACTCCTTCATTGCTTTAGACATGACTATCCTGTTGTGAAGTCTTCTTGTGATGATGACTATCCTGTTGTGAAGTCTTCTTGTGATGATGACTATCCTGTAGCATATGAATTTCATTTGTCAACTGCCTCCTGAATGTTGAAATTATCCTATAGCATAGCCATTTACTCTTACATGACTGTCTATCTATATTTGCTTCTTCATGCACAATAAAGGTGACAGCTCCTATCCTGTTCTGTGATATCCAATCATTCTTTTGATGAGACATTGGTCTTGTGAAGTGGCATGACATGTATTAGGTTGACACTATGGTATCTATATATGTTTGAAATCAGTCCTATATCTCCTTCTTTAACACATGGCATTATCATTGCATCTATAAACACTGTTCTTCCTGTAGCAATCAATCATACATGCTTTTTTGCACAGTCATCATGAAAAATTACTTCTGGATTTTAAAACATCACTCTATTTGGATGTCATCTACCTCAATGGTCAAAACACTTCATAAGAAGTTTTACATTTTATTCACAACAAAAATGGTAAATATGTCCCATTTTTATTTGCCTAGACTAGGATTCCAACTGTTGAAGTGGATGATATTCAGAGTTGATTGATGCTCTTTTACCTGGCTAGATCATGACTGTTGCCTCATGTGTGACTGTGGTATTGGATCAATTCATTCTTAGTCATGTATTCTGTTGTCCTTCTATTATGAATTATTGTTCAAAAACTATGCAAAGGGCTTAAGAACCTTATAACATTTCATATTCAAGGAACTCAGAAATGATCCATAATGATGCCAACTCCAATGACTACCAATCAATTCTCAGTATTTGCAAGGTTTTGAGCTTCATGATAGATCATTGTTGTCTTCATTTAAGCACTTGGCTATGGCATTCTTTAGATACTCCTCTTGATTGTCCTTGTGTATGTTCATTGCTTATCTTTTGATGCATTTGGGGTCCTATGACCATCCTGCAGAAATCAATCTGTATCTTTTGTGATTTGTATAGAAGTCTGTCACTTCATTAATGCTATTATGACTGTCTTTTTCAATGAGTTGTTGTTATGGCACTTGATTGGTCATCCTCTTTGGCATTTGATAAATCATACACCTTTTATGCTTCGATAAGGCAACTATGATAGTGTAATGGTACTTGAGTGATGTTAATATGACTCCTTCTATGGATCAATGTACCTTTTCTACTTGCACTTGACACCTCTTGATGTGATATTTCTTTGATCAATTGAGCTCTGTATCTGCACTTCATTATTCTTCTGTATGGATACATTTGTCCATTCTGTGACATGAGAAAGATTAAGTAGGCTCTTCTTGTGATGGGGCATAGTTTATAGGAGCAACTACCACTTTTTATTTCAATCATGATTCTCTCTCTTTGACTGCCTATGTTGATTGTTTCTATTTATGATTACTCTGTTTATGCAATCTGATGTCCTTCTTGAATGGATAAGAAGGGAGCACGTTGGCCTCAACCCTTATAGGAGCCACATTTTTCTCCATGTGCTTTAATGTCTTCAAATCAGCAACATTACTCTTCCTATACCTGTACAACAAACAAACAAGTTAGCATTAAAACATACGTGATGGAGTTGATTGATCCTCTTTATGATATTCTGATTTATGGAACATGTCTGATTTGATCTTTCATATGAAATGCATGATGTGACAAGTTGATATGTCTGCTTGATAAAAGCATATGATAAAATTAAATATTTGGAGCTCTTACAGGACTTTCCCTAATTTTTTGCAGGATCAACTAATACAACTAGAGCTGAAGATGGGGATTGAAGATCAACTGTCAACTAGCTCAACAACCTCCTTGCTCAGGCAATGATGGATATTTAGTTTTATCATGTGTTCTTCCTTATTTCTTTTATCATCAGATGTATAGCTTGCATATGTCTGCATTGTTCAGTTTAGTTACTCCCACGGCTTGTGTGGGACACATTTGAACACTTCTTTTAAACATGATCAGTTAATTTATCCTATACACTTAAGGTATGTATGTTTCTTTTTCAATCAATGCATAGGATAAAGTAACAGTTACTGAATTGTATGTTCCAAATATGACATGAAATAACAATTCAAATAAATTTCTTTCTTTCTTTCAAATATGATCAACTAAATAATCAATTTGTCTTATAACTCCTGAAAGATAAAACTATGTTAAATCAACTGTATTTCTTGAATCTTTGATTTCTTGACATTCTAATTCACTTGTTATGATGATTCATCAATCCTGATTGGACTGATAGGCTATCCTAACAACTGATCTATCTCTGCTTTGTCAAGAGATCAACTGTTCAATAAATGCAATAACTTTGAAGCTTTCTTTTATTCTTACTGAAACAACTGCACTTAGGTCTAACTAAATTTAGTGTGAACAAAATTAAGTAACATTTCTGGCAACCTCTCAAGGTTGTTTGCCTGCTAAACAACTTAGAACCAGTAGCCTTACAATTCCATTGGGCATAGAGTCTTCTTCGGCCCTGAACTTTGAAAAAAAATTGCAAATCAAAACTGACTGAAACACTATAGCAACAACAAAACTAAACTAAAACTAAAACTATCTTGCTTAAAATAAAGCTAGCAACATGTGCAAAAGCACTTCTTGGAAAATAGAATAATAATTGAACTAAATGTGCAAAAGCAATTATTTGCAGTATATGGTTGCTTCTCTAATAGCATAACTTGAGGTGAATCCCATTAACTAGGATTGGCAACACCTCTCCATCTAACTTAGCAAGTTGGAATGCATTGTGTTGCTTGCATCTTGTTATTATGTATGGTCCATGCCGCATTGCATCAAACTTTGTATGTGTGACTAGGTCTGCTCTTTAACTCATTCCATTTGAAAACTAGATCTCCTTCTTTAAAGACTCTTGGGACTGCTCTTTTATCAAATGTTCTTTTCTTTTAAGCCTGGTGCATTTCTAATGTTTTCAAGGCCTCCTTTCTAATTTCTTCAAGTTCTATAAGCTGTGCAAGCCTGATTTACATTGGTTGTTCTTCAAGTAACTCTAGTTCTTTTATGTAACTAAGAGTTGGTAACTCCACTGATATTGGTAACTTGGCTTCTTTTCCATATGTAAGCACATAGGATGAATTACTTGTTGCTCTTTTAGGTGTAATTCTATCAGCCCATATGGCTAATTTTAACTTATCATGCCAAGACTTTTAATTTTCATCAATTGTTTTCTTTATGATTCTAATCAAATTTTTATTGGTTGACTCAGCCTATCCATTACCTTGAGGGTAATAATTTGATGAAGTATTCAAAAATATGTTATTTTTGATAAACCAATCAGGTACTCTTAATCCAATAAATGCTAAAGCATTATCTGAAATAATAGAGTCAGGAGTACCAAACCTAGACACTAGATCTTGATAAAAATTTAGGACTAATGTTTCATTAGCTTCTTTCAAGGCAACTGCTTTAGTCCATTTAGTGAAATAATTAGTAGCAGTCAAAATCCACTTGTGCCCTTGGCTGAAAGGTGGATTAATAGGACCAATAAAGTCCAATCCCCACTTGCCAAATGGCTATTCCACTTGAATTGGATGTAAGTGCATGGCTACAATTCTCTGTTTACCTGCAAAAACTAAACATTTTAAACATTTCTTTACCCATTCATGAGCATCCTTGAACATATCAGGCCAATAGTAACCAGCTCTCACAATTTTCAGTGTTGTTGTTCTAGCTACAAAATGACCTCTAGAAGGTCCATCGTGAAATTCCTTTAGAATCTTTTGAATCTGATCTGGTTGCACATACCTTAGTAAAACATTATTAAAGTCTCTTTTGTATAAGATTCCATCAATCACAGCATAGGGAATTGCCTCCAATCTATAATATCTTCTTTTAGATCTATCCAAGCCTTGAGGACAATCACCAGTGTGCAGATAATGGATCATATCATGCACCCAACTTGTAGGGGAATCTGGGACTGTTGCTACTTCATGATTCTGTAGTACTGTCTCAGATTTTCCTTCAAGTTCCTTGATGTATTGTTCATGATCTGCAAGCTATTCACACAATCCTTTGCCTTGGAACAACTTGGTAACTTTAATTTGGATGTCATACTCCATAACCTTTGTTATCCACCCTGCTCTCTTATCACTTAAATCCTTACTAAGCAAGAATTCTTTCACTGTAGGATGGGTAACCATTAACTGAATTCTATTATTTGAAAGCATGTGTTTAAACTTCTTCAGGCTTCTGATAATAGCCAATACATGATTTTCAACAAAAGAATATCTTACCTCATAGTCATGCAGAACTTGGCTGAAAAATGCCACAGATTGTTCCAATCCTTCATCATTCTATTGACAAAGCATAGCTGATATAGTATCCACACTGCCAAATGCATATAAAATGAAGTCTTTATCAAAATTTGGATTCATTAGTGTTGGAGCAGCAGCAAGTGCCTCCTTTATCTCTTCAAAGATCTGCTTTCCTTCTTTGGTCCAGCTGAAAGGAATATTCTTTTTCAGCATTATTGTAAGAGGTTGTAAAAGTGTTGCTATGTTAGGAATAAACCTTCTTACAAAGTTAATTCTTCCTAGAAAGCTCTATAAGCCTTTCTTATGTGTAGGAAGAGGTAATACCAATATTGTAGTGATTCTTTCAGGATCAATTGATATCCCATCTTTAGACACTATGTGTCCTAACAGTTTACCTTCATGAACAGAAAAAATACTATTCTTTGGGTTAAGAGAAACCCAAATTCTCTACATCTTTCAAAAATTAGTCTCAAATGATGAAAGTGATCTTCAGCTTTTTAAGAAAAAATAGTCACATCATCTAAGTATACAAGCACAAACTTATTAATTAGGCCTTGAAAGGCCATATCCATGGCTCTTTGGAATGTCGCACCTACATTTGATAAACCAAATGGCATCTTTCTGTAGGCCATTGTTCCCCATTTAGTGGTAAAAGTTGTCTTGTACTGATCTTCTTCTTTTACTAGAATTTGATTGTAACATGAATAATCATCCAGCAAAGAGAATCTTTTTTATCCTGAAACAACCTGCAAGATTTGCTCCATGGATGGTAAAAGATAATGATCTTTTAAAGATGCTCTGTCTAAATTACAGAAATTAACACAATCTAATTTCTTCATTATTTTTTCTGACAGGAACCAAGTTAGAAACCCATGAAGTATGTTTGATAGAAAAAATGATATTACCTTCAATGAGTTTATTCAATTTGGTCTTCATAAGCACTTCCAACTTTGGGTTTAGTGGTCTTTGCTTCTGTCTAACATGTTTTGCCTTGGGTTCAAGCTCAATTGTATGCTGAGCCAACTCTGGGTTGAAACCTTTTAGATTTCCATATTCCCATGCAAATATATCACTAAATTCTTGACAAAGCTGGATGAATGATTGTTGTTCTTCTTTTGTACATATTTTTCCAAGCTTGAGTAACTTCCCTTTAAAGATCTCAATAGGTTCATAGTGTTCCTATTTCACTGACAAGCTAGCCTTTTCTCTTCTTACCTAATCATCGGTGTTAAAGATTGACTCTAAGGTTACCAAACCCTTAGGCAATTTGTTTGATCTTAACTGTAGTATTTGATCATCATATTGCTGCAAAAAAATTTGTTGATTACCTGCAAAAAATTCAGCCTCTTCCATTAAGAAATTTACAATATGTTCATCACTGTCAAACACTTGCTAGCTGATATTATTATCTGGAACTGATGGTCTTATAGCAACCTTGACATATAAAGGAGTATGAACATTCTTCATCTCTACAGGAATATCATATTCAGCTCCTATAGCAGCTAGTTTGTCAGCTTGCTTATTATTAGTTCTATGTACAGATATCAGATTAAATGCATCAAATTCTTCTATCATGTCCCAAACTCTATGTTTATACAATTTCAGAAAATCATTCTTTGTAGCAGTAAGGTTTCTGACTTGTTTAACAACTAATTAATTGTCTCCAAAGACCTTTAAACATTTGATTTTTCTTTTCCTTTCCCATATTAGTCTATGAACTAAGGCTTCATACTCATCTGAGTTGTTAGAACAGCTGAAAGCAAATTTGAAAGATGAATAGTATTTCTCACCTATGGGAGAAACTAAAACAGCCCCTCCTCCAGCACCAATCTTGCTTCTAGAACCATCAAAATAAAGTTCCCAAACATCATTTTCAGCTTCAATAGCTTGTTGTTTTTCTCCTTTAATCAGATTTGGAATGACTGATTTTTTCTCCTGAATCATATATACACCTAAGCCTATCTCATCCATTTGATCAAATGGATATGTTTCATGGTTTTATATTGCCCACTGGTCTAAAACAAGATCAGGAATTCCTTCTAATGGTGTACTTTGGTCTTGAACATGAACCAGATCTTCTTGATCAAAAATAGAAAGATTTGCATTTATTGGGCTTGGTGTATAAGGTTCCAAGTGAACATTAGCCAATGGCTCAGAATTGATTGTAACCTTTGTTCCATATCTAGTTCTAAAAAATAAATGTGTCCAATCAGATGACAAATAACCTCCTAACCTTGCTATAAAATCTCTGGATAAGCAAATAGCAAAGGTAGGTGGCAGATCAATAACATAAATATCTTGATATATAACAAAGTTTGGACAAGCATGCAGAGTAAGGCCTAGATTCTTGAACATTCCAAATGTACTAACCTCAGTTCCATCCATTTGTACAACACCTCTAACACTAGGTTCATATTTTAGGCCTAACTTATCAGCTAGTTGTTTTGGCATAACTGAACTGCTAGCTCCTGAGTCTATCATGCAATTATGAACCAAATGGTCACCTACAATCAGAGTGACATAGAATGGTGGAGGGTTTCGTATTGGTTTAGGCTATTCTATTCTTTTTTGCCTCATTTGTAAGCATTACTTGAGGCTTATCTATTTTTTGTACTTCATTTGACAAGGACAACTAAAAGATAATGCATCTTGTAATAAATCCTTTTGTCCTGGAATATGTAAAGCATCTAAAATAGACATTCTTACTATTTCCTTTTTCATATGATCCAAAATATTGAAAACAGGACCACTAAACTTTTGTTGTACTTTCGGGATAGCAACTTCTAGTTGGTCTCTAGCTGGTTGTTTATTTGCTCCTGGCTGTCTTTTTTCTACAGTTGGTTGTCCTCTTGACAAAATATGCAGATCCTTAGATGTAGAAGCTTGATTCTGCCCTTGTGGATTTGTAGAAACCACATTTTTACCCTTTTTAGCTTGATGTTGTATATTTCCAGCCTGCTGTTTACCAGTATTAGCTTGCTGATATGTAGTTCCAGCTTGTTGTTGCAAGTCAACAACTCTCCTTTTTGATCTTGTGTTTATTGTAATATTAGTAAAAGATTGCTTTTGACCTGGTAGTTGATTAACACCACAAAATTTATTAGCCTACCAATTCATCAAAGCTACATCAGGATTAATATAATGAGTCTAAGTATCCAGTTGGTTATTCACATCACCTGCTAAATTTTTAGCAGTAGCATAGTTATTCTGTACCATTAAAGCTTGACTTAATATCCCATTCAGGCAAGTGGCCTGGTTATGAGGCTGATTACATGGGTAACACCATGCATAATCTTGAACCATGTTATTCGGTATAGGCACTATCTCTTTTGATGTACTAACAGCATTTGGATTATATTGTTGATTTGGCCTATTGTTATAATTTCTTCTTTGACCTTGATAATATGTCTAATAACTAGGTCTATTTGCTTGGTGTGGGGCTTGGTAGGGCCTTTTATTCTGGTTTGCTTGAATTTTTAGACTTACTAAATCATTGCTTATAGTCTGCAATATTTTTGCTATACTTTGTTGGTTTTCTTTCAACTCTTGAAACTCAAAATGAATGGGATCTGCACTATTTTTTGCATTTGCTTGATAACCAAAAGATGGTATTGGTGAAATCTGTGGGGTTGAAATTGGAATTAAAGGTTGTATATCTAGAAAAATTGGCATTGGTGACCTAGGTGCTATCTTACCAGCCTGTATTAAATTATTTTCTTCTCTTATTGCAATATCAAAAGTAGCTAGTGAAGTTACCCCACCCATCAATTGTATCATAACAATAATATCAGAATTGAATGCCCTTAAATAATAAAAAAAAACATGTTTTGGTGAGGGTTTCACTGTTTCAAGAATTCTATTCCATGTTTTTTGAAATCTTAAATTAAAATCTGACATTTGCTCTTGTGGAGCTCTCTTAATAGTGGTCATTTGTTCAACTAATGATAAATGATCAAATTTATCCTGAAATTGTCTATTCAAAGCAGCACCTAATTCATCCCAAGATCTAATTGAATTGACTCTTAAGCCTCTAAACCATTGTAGAGCCTTACCTTTTAGTGATACTACCAATAACCTGATTGCTATGTTCTCCTCGGTAATGTGATGAATAGAACACAAAGAAGCCACATATCTGATATGCTCAATAGGTGTACTCCTATCTTCTCCTGTGAAACTTGGTAAACTCTTCAATGCAGCCATTGGTATGTCATCATGCTGATTCAGATTCAAAGGGCTACCTCCATTAAATGTAAGAAAAGGTTGATTTCAAGGTGGTGGTGGATTTCTTCCACCTCCTCCTCCAGGAGGTGGTACAGGCCCTCCAGCTCCTCCTCCTCTTAGTAGAGATATTTGAGTAGATGGTATTTGAGCTGGTACTTGGATTGAAACTACTTCAAATATTTCTTGGAACACAGGTTCTTCCTCTTCAAGCTCTTAAAAAAGTTTCTCTTGGAAAACAGGAATCTACTCTCTTGGGCTTGCTGGTGGAGAACTATGAAATTCTAATGATGAACTTGCAAATAATGGATTCTGGTGAGAAGTAAACATTGAATGTGTACTTGGTAGATCTGAAAAAACTATTGAATCCACTGATTTGATTACTTTCTCTACTTTTATCCTCCTCTTTGGTGGAGATAATTGAATATGCCTCTTATCATAATCTTTATTTGACCTTGTTTGATACTTTTGCATAAGCTGCAAGATCTGGTCTATAAAACCAAAGTATTAGAGTCACCAGGTACTTGAAAATAAACCTCTAAAAGGATAAAAATTTTGTTGTTCATACCAAAACAATAGAAAAAATAAGTTCTATTGAATTGAAAATCAGTTCAAAGGTCCCACCGAGCGTGTCGAAAATTGTTGTCGATGAGGATTGCACCCTTATGCAAAGCTGTGACACTCTGCAATCCTTCAAAACATAGGGACAAACTCAGGTTGTGAGTGACCTATAATGAGTTTGAACCTCTAGATTATGGACTGGTTTCCTTAAAATATTCTATTTGAAACTATGATCTTCTATTTTGGAAAAGGGTAAGAATGAAGCTATAATGGAAATAAAACTGTAAAATTTGGTGATGCACCTAATAAGGATGGAAAAAATTTGCAATCTAGTTCACAATAGAATTTAGAAATCTAACCCGCACAATCCAATATTGGCATAAATATCACAAAAGTATTTCTGAGGAAGGCTGGAAAATAAACTCTTTATGAAGGAAAATGACTTTTCACAACATAAAAGAACTCTTTTCAGTAACACAACCTAAGACCTGTAATATCCCTATGCTTAACACTGCAAGGAAGAGTGAGACAATAATTTTAAAGGTTTTGATAATTAAACACAGTAAAAACTTCATCAAATCACTTCATACAATTAGCATCAAATTGAAAGGCAAAATATTGATTCCAAAAAATAAAGGAAATATTGCATGAAAACAAAGAAAATGGACCTGTAATATGTTGCGATCTCTATAAAACTATCAAATAATGAGCTACAAAACTTCCTTCTCTCTCAATATGTAAAAGAGAAAAGAATGCAAGAACTAGCAAAAACCAAGTTTTGCTTTACAATATATAGTTTGCTCTCTCCAAGAGGCATGCAAAAATGAAACTACAGCTAACTGCCTCTAAAAATAAGTCCTCCAAAGTGATCCATGAGCAAATCAATAAATCCCTAAAATAAGGGCTCAAACTACCACAAATTGAGCAAAAATAGCTCTAAGTTGACCCTCTCCATATGTTTGACCAAGAAGTTGATCAAGACCCCTCAAATTGCTCCTCAAATCATGCAAAAAGGCTCCAAATAGCCTGAGTTAACTCAACTCATCAATTTCCATGATTTTGCTTTTCCAAAATTGATGTGAGTAAATAATAAAGTAATTAGGATAATTACTCTATTGTTAGTTACAACTTGTACTATTTTTGGTTTTACAATTTGTGAAAAATAATAAAGTAATTTGAAGAATATTACTTTATTATTTATTTACATTGGTTTATTTTGTAAAATCATGCATGATGAAAAGAAAAAATAAATCTCTTTGTCTCTCCAAATACATTTGCCTAATTTACATGATTTGAGCAAAAATAGGACCTAGAAGAAAATAAAATCCCCTTATATCTCCTTGTGAGAAAAAATCACCTAGTTGCATGCCATATGCATTTAAGGCCAAATTATATCCTTATAACTCCATTGCAATGTAAAAAAATGCCTTACAAGACACTTAGGCATAGAAAATACTCTTTATCTCTCCAATTACAATAAGGAGAAAATAATAACCCCTTCTGCCTTATTACTCCACTTACACATGCAAAAGAATGGCCTCACTACCATATAACCACCATGTATTATAAATCAAAAAAACCTTAAGAAATCCTTTGCCACCTTGCCATACTTGTCCATATGCATCATCATGCAAATATACCTTCTTCTTTTCAACTATCTCCCTCATGAAAAAAAGAATGATACTCCTACCACTTTGCAATCTCATTTTGTCTTCATATATCTTCTTATCTTTGACAATGCACAAGGCATAACACTTACCTTTTCGTGATATCGACACCCTTGACTTTTGAGTTTAATATGAAAAAGGGCCTTGTTGGCCTCTCCTTACCATGATTACTAGGGAACATATCTTCTTTGAAGTCTTGACCCCGTCGGCATTTTTGGATAATGCAATGATCATTATTTGCAAAGTCAAAAAAAAACATCAAAAAGATTAGAAGTTTTGAACAAAAGCAATGAAGGAACCCTAAACTTGTTTCATTTTTATTTTGTATTATCTTCGACTTGCCGCTCTACAACTCCTTCATGGTCGCCTAGGGTTTGATGACTCCTGCATTTCTTTCTCCATTATCTAGTTCTCTGTGGTTGAAAACATTGCATTCTCTGAGCAAGAAAGATTGGCAGAAGCTGTTGAGTAAGGTATCTGAAGTTTTGAATGGAATTTTGACTTATTTTTGTAGTATTTCTACCTTAATGGTCGTGGCCATACTTGCCCTTTTTTCTGCTACATTTTTTGACATTTGTTCTTTTCATTTCTTTGTGTTGAATCTCTGTAAATGTGGCAAAAATAACAAAAACCCTCAAAAGATGGGCTACGACCATGCTAGCCTTCCTCCTCTGCAACTAAAAGGGTAAGCTCTCATTTCTCTTTGTTGTAGGCTCTTTTACATCATTGTATATGCAAAAGATAATGAGGGTTTCAATTTTTATCAACTGGGTATCTTTGCATACTTTCATTTATGGCATGGCCATGGGATAAAATGCATTCTGTAGCATATTCTTTGTACTCTGATGTGAAGAAACTTAGAGGTTTTTTTATTATGAAACGAGGGTTCCATTTGAAATGTGCACAAGAATCTCTCTTTCTCCGCGATTATACCTATAGACATCTCATATCACTTTTGTTTCTTGCGACTGCAAAAATAAAGATGGTTTTCAAAATCTTGACAAGGGTTTGTAAATAGGAACTCTGCAACCCTTTTTGCTTCTTCACTTGTATATGTTGAAACTATGGGTTCTTAACAAGACCCATCTGGGTATGCATAAAAAGAACATGTTTCTCTTACAATAATCACCTGAGAAGAGAGGGCCTTGAAAATTCATGAAGACTATCTATTGCATCATCTGGGTTTCTATTTATATGAAGTTTGGACAAAATAATATTGCCTTATTGTGAAGCAAAATGAGGCTCTTGAAGCTATTCTTGCTTTCCTATTTTGTTTCACCTCCTTGTGCATTTGTTCTTTCCTCCTTGTATACTATACCTCTTGCAAAATGTATGGCTGTAACAAAAAGAAAGGAAAAGCTAATACCAACCCAGATAGGGTTTATATAAGCTATATCTCTTTTATTACTGTCAAATGTTAACACTCTTGGCATACCTGCTCTTTTTACCTTTTTATGTAGATGAAACAAAATATCCTTTAGTTGTCCCATCATCATGACTAAATTTTCTCATTGCATATCTTGTAATACATTGATTGTAGATGAACAAAACATATTGCCTCTGTTGTTCCATTTACTCTTCATTTTGACTATAATAGTTTAAAACATTTCAAATCTCTTTCACCCTCTCTTCAAAAGTTTGCTTGTATATGATCTTGATCATTTATCCTTTGACTATAGCATGCCTTGTGGTTTCTCATTGTGCTTGATTAGGATGTTGAACTCCTTCATTGCTTTAGACATGATTGTCCTCTTGTGAAGTCTTCTTGTGATGATGACTATTCTGTAGCACATGAATTTCATTTGTCAACTACCTCCTGAATGTTGATATTGTCCTATAGCATAGTTGTTTACTCTTACATGACTATCTATCTATATCTACTTCTTCATGCACAATAAAAGTGACAGCTCCTATCTTGTTCTGTGATATCCAATCATTCTTTTGATAAGACCTTGGTCTTGTGAAGTGGCATGACATGTATTAGGTTGACACTATGGTATCTATATATGTTTGAAATCAGTCATGTATCTCCATCTTTAACATATGGCATTATCATTGCATCTCTAAACACTATTCTTAATGTAGCAATCAATCATACATGCTTTTTTGCACAGTCATCATGAAAAATTACTTTTGGATTTCAAAACATCACTCTGTTTGGATGTCATCCATCTCAATGGTCAAAACACTTCATAAGTAGTTTTACATTTTATTCACAACAAAAGTGGTAAATATGTCCCATTTTTATTTGCCTAGACTAGGCCTCCAACTGTTGAAGTCGATGATATTCAGAGTTGATTGATGCTCTTTTACCTGGCTAGATCATGGTTGTTGCCTCATGTGTGACTGTGGTATTGGATCAATTCATTCTTAGTCATGCATTATGTTGTCCTTCTATTATGAATTGTTGTTCAAAAACTATGCAAAGGCCTTAAGAACCTTATAACATTTCATATTCAAGGTGTTGGTGCCTGAATTGGCTCTCAGTTTTGGAGCAATTTTCATGCAGGCACCTTCCCCAAAAAATCCAAAAAAGTTTAAGTTTTGGCACCCCTTCAGTGTTTTTCAGCATCTGCATCATAGTTTTTAAGGAGGTGGTCTTCATGTTTTCTCCATCGGCATGAGTTTGTTTTTGTGTCTTTGACATTTCGGTTTGAACTTGAACCCCTTTTCTCAAAGTTCAATAGTTCAACGGTTCAAGGTTCAATGGTTCGAAGCTTTGTTGCCAATGGAGTATTGTTTTGGAGGTTTTAACCTCGCCGGCATACCTCAGTATTGAACCTCGCCATTGAACCGGTTCATCAGTTCAATGGGTTCGCAGGGTTGCCTTTATGTTGCCAACAAAGTTGGTATCGGCGTTGAACTTCTCGGTTGAACCTCTCATTTGAACCATCGGGTTGAACAGGTTCAAGGTTCAATGGTTCAAAGTTTTATGTTTTTGGTCTTGTCGAAGTGATCAGCTTCATCGGTGAAGGATTTTTGAGTTGGGCCGACAGTTGGGAGTCTGGCTGATGGTGGAGTTGATGTTTGGCATATCAGGGTGACGAGGGAGTGTGTCTTAGCGACAGGAGGGCCGTCGGCGAGACTATTGCTATCGGCAGAGGGGTTTTGGTCTCTGCCGATATCGTTACTCAGGCTGATGGGGATTTGGGCATGTGTGTGGTCGCCAAGACCTTGATCTATCAGCGAAGGAATTTGTGGTCTTCCCGATAGTTTTGGTCATACCGATGGAGGAGGAAGGTGGACTGGTAGCCGCTAAGGGGAATGTGGAGTTTACGGTCGGCGAGACCATTGAGATCGGCAGGAGGAATTTCATGTTGGCCGATGGTGTCGGTCACACTGACAGGGTAGTTTGGAGTAGCGATCGGAGAGACTCATGCTATCGATGGAGGTCTGGAGAGTTGGCCTGATGGTTCATCTCTAGCAGATGATGGGGTATGCGATGTAGGTGTCGGCGAGACAACAGAGGTCGGCAAGAGTTTTTTGGTGTTGGTCGATGGCTTAGGTCATAGCGATGGGCTTTTGGAGAAGGAGCATGCGTCGAGTGTGGCAAAAAGCGCTCGACATTTGATATGCATGCGACCACGCTTATAAAGTGCTAGAAGGGTCTCTGTGGCATGCATGTGGGATTAATTTCCCTGTATTTTTGAACCTGCGGTGAAACGCGTTTTGGCAGGAAGTTCTTTTTTGAGTGCTGCGACTGTTTTCTCGGTGGCTGCGGGTGGTTGAGCCATAAATCGCAACTATAGCAAGGGTATGGGCGATGGTACAAGCAATTAAACTGCCTGATTGTGAATGAAGACTTCTAGATGGCGGCGCAAGGCTCGAGGCCTCTCTTGTCTGTTGCAACAATAACTTCTGAGCGCCATTCCTTCTAAGGATTGTATCTGGCAGATTTTTTGTCAAACCATGTAATTAATTGCTTGAGGTACACTTTCTAGCCATTATAGGCAGACTGTGTTACCATTTTTTGAGGTTGTTGAAAGTTGAACATTTGGCTCTGTAATACAATACAGTTGGTTTTGGTTGCTCTGTGCAGCAAAACTTGTGAGTTTATGTATCTCCTGTTGTATGTTTTTTGGCATGAATCCACTGATTTCATGGTTAATCTTATATGAATAATGCTATGTTTGCATGTGTTGTGCTAATTTTGTCTCCAGTGTTGCATGTATCTTTCTTCTGAGTCTAGGTATTCAAGGAATGTCTAAGATTCTAGAACATAGAATTCCTGTGTTGAATGTTTAATCTCTTAACTTCTGCTTAAGGGGTAGATTAAATTGTTCTCAGATTGAATATTGGGAAGGATATACTGCAGTAGGGATGCCATAAGTATAGATAGTTTAACACTCTGTATTTGGGAGATATCTGTAAGGCAGGTATCATGTGTCCCCCTAAAATCTAGTTTTAGCTGTTCATGTTGATCATTCACAGGTGTATGTCTACTGACTCCAGGCCCTGGACAGGCACCGATCTAGCTTTGTGTCTATGTTATATACCATGTTCATCTTTGCATCCAAATATAAAATTAAAATCAAAACTCCAAAACAACCATTAGGACATTAGAATTAGTTTTAGGATCCAAGTCCTCTGTCTACAACTGCAAATAGGCCCAAAGCCAGCCCCTTTGCTCTTATCTTACAGTTTTGGTCTACTTACAGGAGGACTTATCTACTTTCTGTTAGCATCCCAGCCTTTGTATGCATATCCTCATGGATGTTGAGTAGGGAATACCCCCCTAGGTTTTGCAGAGCCTGAAGAAGAAGAGGAGATAAAATATAGAGTCTATCTCCTACACTGTTGGCCCCTGGCCCAGAGATCCTGTTGATCATTGATGGCTACCTTGTAGGTAAATCTGGGAGTAAGCATCCAGTCTGGGAAAAAACCAACACAAGGAATTCAGAAATGATCCATAATGATGCCAACTCCAATGACTACCAATCAATTCTCAGTATTTGCAAGGTTTTGAGCCTCATGACAAATCATTGTTGTCTTCATTTGAGCACTTAGCCATGGCATTCTTTAGATACTCCTCTTGATTGTCCTTTTGTATGTTCATTCCTTATCTTTTGATGCATTTGGGGTCCTATGACCATCCTGCAGAAATCAATCTACATCTTTTGTGATTTGGATAGAAGTATGTCACTTCATTAATGTTATTATGACTGTCTTTTTCAATGAGTTGATGTTATGGCACTTGATTGGTCATCCTCTTTGGCATTTGATAAATCATATACCTTTTATGCTTCGAAAAGGCAACTACGACAGTGTAATGGTACTTGAGTGATGTTGATATGACTCCTTCTATGGATCATTGTACCTTTTGTACTTGCACTTGACACCTCTTGATGTGACATTTCTTTGATCAATTCAGCTCTATATCTGCACTTCATTCTTCTTTTGTATGGATACATTTGTCCATTCTATGACATGAGAAAGATTAAGTAGGCTCTTCTTGTGATGGAGCATAGTTTATAGGAGCAACTGCCCCTTTTTATTTCAATCATGTTTCACTCTCTTTGACTGCCTATGTTGACTATTTCTATGCATGATTACTCTGTTTATGCAATCTAATGTCCTTCTTGAATGGATAAGAAGGGAGCATGCTGGGCTCAACCCTTGTGGGAGCCACATTTTTCTCCACGTGCTTTAGAGTCTTCAAATCAGCAACATTACTCTTCCTATACCTTTACAGTGAACAAACAAGTTAGCATAAAAACATACTTGATGGAGTTGATTGATCCTCTTTATGATATTCTAGTTTATGGAACATGTCTTATTTGATCTTTCATATGAAATGCATGATGTGACAAGTTGATATGTCTGCTTGATAAAAGCATATGATAACATTAAATATCCAGAGCTCTTATAGGACTTTCCCCATTTTTTGCAGGTTCAACTAATACAGCTGGAGCTGAAGATGGGAACTAAAGATCAACTGTCAACTAGCTCAACAACCTCCTTGCTCAGGCAATGATGGATATTTAGTTTTATCATGTGTTCTTCCTTATTTATTTTATCATCATATGTATAGCTTGCATATATCTGCATTGCTCATTTTAGTTACGCCCATGGCTTGTGTGGGACACATTTGAACACTTCTTTTAAACATGATCAATTAATTTATCTTATGCACTTGATGTATGTATGTTTCTTTTTCAATCAATGCATAGGATAAAGTAACAGATACTAAATTGTATGTTCCAAATATGACATGAAATAACATTTCAAATAAATATCTTTCTTTCTTTCTTTCAAATATGATCAACTGAATAATCAATTTGTCTTATAACTACTGAAAGATAAAACTATGTTAGATCAACTATATTTCTTGAATCTTTGATTTCTTAACATTCTGATTCACTTGTTATGATGATTCATCAGTCCTGATTAGAATGATGGGCTATCCTGACAACTGATCTATCTCTTCTTTGTCAAGAGATCAATTGTTCAATAAATGCAATAACTTTGAAGCTTTCTTTTATTTTTACTGAAACAACTGCACTTAGGTCTAACTAAATTTAGTGTGAACAAACTTTAGTAGTAGGTATAACTTAGATCTACACATTTAAATACATTACAACTAAATCATGGGCAAAGAAATGACACACCTAACGTCATGAATTCTTCAGGTAGACTATCCCTTAACCTTAACCACTAAACTTCCTCATAAATGAATCAACACGATTACTTATTGAGATACATGTAGGTTTCTAAGAACAACTGGGATTGGATAGGAACCCATAAGCCACATCTAACAGAAATACTTAGAATCAACATGTGTGTATCTAATTTGATAATGAGTAGATTAACACTAACTTGGTTTGACCAATATATTACAACAAGAATATTAAAGAAAGGATATCCACGTTAATCTCTTAGCAAATTCATCTTTTACAAGATTGTAGGGTTTTCCATGACAAGTGTTTCTTGTACAAGGTTGGAAGCTAAAGGGTGATAATTTCTTATCCTTTCCTAAAGTTAAACTAAAATTATCATATAGAATAAGGTAGGCATCAAGTCCTTATTGGGATCATGTCATCATTAGGATAATTAAATATGCAAAAAAGGTTAATTCTCCATAAATTTTATAGAACTAGTGCAACAAAGGTTCACCTTGTTATATTAGCATCTCTCATTAGCAAATATTCACTTCCCATACTAACCAAGATTATATATTTTTAAAGAATAATATTTCATAGCTTTTTTTTGGTATGATGTTTGAAAAATTTCTAGAAGCATGATAGAGTGGACCTTGAAATAGAATATAGGGAGACTAGTAAGATATCTTTCTAGAGGCTTCCATCAGTAACAATGAAGCTTGGATCAAGCAAGCTACCTATAATAGACATGCCTCGTGTAAAGAGCCGACCAACTGTTAATGTGTAAATGAGACCCACTCCCACTATAAATAGCTAGTGACTCCATGCACTACTTACAAATAAGGCCTTACAAGACAGTCCACAAAATTATTTCATTATTTAATGTATGGTTATAGATGGAGCCTTACTACAAAGCCCTTGAAATTATATTATCATGTCGACAATTCATACGAAACAAAGATCCCTATTTTAAAATAGATATAAAAATTTTCCAACAAATATCAAAATGATCATGTCCTTCCAATCTTTCATAAATAGACATTTAGATTAGTAAAAGTCTAGAGAGATGAATTATAGATGGAGTAGAAAATATTTGTATGGCTGCCTTGTGATTATTTTTGATGTTGGAAACCATCAATGTATTTTCTTCATTGAGAGTGCTCATTTTTAAATATGTGCTAGATATAAAAAAACATGTTTCGACTCGAACGGAAGGGATAATTTTGAGTTTCATCTTCTTCTCCTTGGCATGCTTTTGGCACAGGTCTTCTTTTCTTAGGCTTCTCTCTCGTAACAAAAAAAAAGCAGTTTATGTTAATAGCTTTTAGTTAAGTTTAGTCATTCAGTTTCTTACCAAATAAAAAGAGGCAAAGGTTATTTCTATGCCCTCTCTACTCTTTCCCTCTCCCTTGGTATATGATTGAGTGAGGAATATAGAGATTTGCTTCCTTCCTTTTCCTTTCACTTTGTATTTCCTATTTGACATTCTAATACGTCCTTGGTGTGGTCATCGATGTCTTCTCATAGACTATTGTAGACTTTAGAGTCAAGTTTATAGTGCTTTCAGTATCTCTGATAACATGGTGGTCTTCTCGCCAGGTGATATACAAAGACTTATATAAATGTAAGCATACAACATAAACATAGTTAATTTGTCATAAACTAGTGGTGATATAGAGTCTACATATTCATCGACCTCAATTTAGGAAGGATCATGGATAGAGGCATGGAATTATGAGACACAATCATTACTAAAGAATCAAATATTATTGTGCATCTATTTATACATGAAGTCAAAAATCTTCTACTTGATACCTCTTGCATGTCACTTAACATTTTTATTTTTGCATATTACCTACTATTCTCTATAATATTTTCTTTTTTTCTAAAATTGTATTGTTGAACCTAAGTAAAGCGATATTACTCTTCATTTAAGTTGTTCAAATGGAAAGGCCTTCATGGATCTATTAAACTTTATATATTGTGGAAAAAGCTAAGAGAACAATTACGTTGTCAGATGTGTTGATGGTTCCCAACAAAGTTGAGGTTTCACTATGTATCCATCACTTCATCAATGCTTTGATCTTGCCTATAATTATAGAAAATTCATTACTTTTTCTAATAATTTCTCCCAACATGTGTATGGTTGAAGCAATTCAACCATTGATAATTGTTGCTAAAAGTTTTCTTGCCCAAAATGTTAGAATGATTCAAGGCTTAATCCTAACTTGTGATGAAGACTTAGACTCTAACAAGGAGGCATCTCACACACCAACAAGGATGCATCTCATTTGGACTAGGCATGTATTAGGGATATGTCTATTAAGTTGTTAGTGTATTAAGACACAATAGATTGTTGCATTCAAAAATATAGAATAGCATAAAATTATATGTGATGATATGATATAGTATGGCATGGTAGGAAATATATATAAAAGAAAGAATGAATGTACAAGAGAAGTATAGAGTACACGTGAATGTACAATGAGATATACTATTTAGTATTTATGTATGTATAAAGAGGAGAATTAAAGTTAAAAATACTATGCAAGTGTTTTATGTGTGAATGTATATACTCCTTAAAAATTTAATTGTTTATTGTTAATACTTTTAATTAGTCTAACCCTTGTGTTGCATTAGCTCTAACGTATGTTTGGCTCTAATACCAAATGTAATGCTACTTTTCCCACTATGCATTTAATTAATTGCAGTGAATTTGTTATGGTTAATATTTAGAGTTAAGATAGAATAATATATTCAATGATGTTAATATAGATGTAATAACAAATGTAAATGACAACAGGTGATAATTTAATAAGAACTCTTAAGTAAATCATTAACAAAACAAATTAGATAACATAATCACATAATCATATTAACATCAAAACCCATCAATATCTTTTATTAACAATAAGTTTAGTACTTCATTAATTTCCATCATAGAAAGGAATAAATATGTATCTTTTGGATCCTATAAGTTCTTCCAAATGTCACTCCAGAGAATGGATTACAGATTCAACCCCCTTTCATCAAGTGAGCACTTCCAGGAGGAATCTAGTTCTTATTCAGAATCAACCATGTGCTTCCCAACATTCAGCTCTTTTTTAGAAAACATACATGTTTCCCAAGCATCCTGCTCCTTTTTAGAAAGCACACACACGCACAAGTGCTCCAGAGCCATGTTCAACAAAACATGCTCAACACGAGTAAATACACAAGCCCTGGCTAGGAAAATCCTGGGAAAACTTTATCCTCTTATAATTTCAAAGGCTTATTCTTAATTATCTTTCTTTTCCATTTTTGGGGAAAAAGTCTCATAACATTATAGGTTAGCTATGCAATAAATGTGTGCCATACTACAAGAATCAATCCTTTGGCTACATGAACTCCTGTAGGTGCAACTATAGAACCTTCCACACTTCGACTGCAGGATGTCTGTGGTGTGGCTACAAGAACTCTGTGGCATGACTTCATGATGGTGATCTTGGATGTTGCATGAAGAGTTAGTCCCAAAAAGTATCTAACTGTAAATATTATTGTAAACATATACTTATTCACTCACATTGCATAAGAAAAAATAACCATTTTAATAACGCAACATCCATTAAACATTATATAATTAATATAGTGCTTTAATCAAAGTATAGTATCAAGTCTTAGCCATAATCAGATAAAAGTATCAGCGGAAGGTGTTGGTACCCACTTTGACCTGGAGATTGAACTTGGATGTTGGAGGGTTTCTTCTTTTAAACCCTAAGTCTTCTTGTCCATCGGCAAGAGCTTGGCCTATCGGTGAGCTGTTTTTTGTTCCCTCCGATATGTTTGGTTTGGCCGATGGAGCTTTCATCGGAGTAACTTGGCGTATCAGCGAAAGTTTTCTTGAGTGCTCTGATTGTGTCTTCGAACTTTCGGTTTGAACTTGAACCCTTTTCTCAAAGTTTCAATGGTTCAAGGTTCAAGGTTCATTTTCCTTGTAACCAGTCATATCATGTAGTTACCTTGCGTAAATGATGTATCGTTGAACCACTCGCTTGAACCATTTTCTCGAAGTTCAATGGTTCAACGGTTCATGGGCTTAGGTTCCATATTTTCTGTAAGTGAATCCTTTGCTCATCTATATGATCCAATCGGTATGGTCGAACCACCGCATTGAACCATCCGCTTGAACCCTTTTCTCAAAGGTTCAATGGTTCAATAGTTCAAAGCTTTGTGATTTTGGTCTCAGCCGAAGTTTTTTGAGTTATGCCGACGCGTTTGATCTGGCCGATGGGATACCATCGGAGAGACTTGTATGATCGGATGGACTGTGGAATGCTTGGCCGATGATGATTTTCTCGCCGATCGGGAGACATCGTTGTAACATGGTCTTTCTCTGGCCGATGATGGAGTTGATGGTAGGTGTCAGCGTGATTGAAGGCATCGGTGAGGGAGATTTGTGCTTGGCCGATGGTTCTTCTCTGGCCGATGGGGGTGTATGTAATGTAGCGGTCGGCAGGAGATCTGCGGGGTAGGCCGATGGTATATGTCATGGCGATGGGGTTTTGGAGAAGGAGTGTGCGTCGAGCGCGGCAAAAGGCTCTCGACATTTGGTATACATGTGGCTATGTTTATAAAGTGATAAAGTTGTCTTCGCACCGTGCATGTGGGATTTTTCTTCCTACAGATTTAAACCTTCAGTAAAACGCATTTTGGCAGGAGTCTTCTATTTGAATGCTACGACAGTTTTCAAGTAGGCCACGGGTGGTTGAGCCATCAATGGCAACTATAGCAGGGGTATGGGCAATGGTACACATGATCAGGCTGCTCGATTATGGATGAGGACTTCTAGATGGTGGCGCAAGGCTTGAGGCCTCCCCTGTCAACTCTCCTGCCTACTGCATTGATAACTTATGAGCGCCATTTCTCATGGACTGTATCTGGCGGGTTTTGGTCAGAAATCATGTAATCAATTTCTGTGGGTACACTTTCTGGCCGATATAGGCAGACTGTGTTACCAATTTTGTTTTGTTGAAAGTTGAACATTTTTGGCTCTGTAATGCAATACAGCTGATTTGGTTGCTCTGTGTAGCAAAACTTGTGAGTTTATGTATCTCCTGTTGTATGTTTTTGCATGAATCCACTGATTTCATGGTTAATCCTATATGAGTAATGCTATGTTTGCATGTGTTGTGCTAATTTTGTCTCCAGTATTGCATGTATCTTTCTTATGAGTCTAGGTATTTAAGGAATGTTTGAGACTCTAGAACATAGAATTCTTGTGTTGAATGTTTGACCTTTTAACTTCTGCTCAAGGGGTAGATTAAATTGTTCTCAGATTGAATATTGGGAAGGGTATACTGCAATAGGGATGCCATAAGTATAGATAGCTTAACACTCTGTATTGGGAGATATCTGTAAGGCAGATATCATATGTATCCCCCTGAAATCTAGTTTTAGTTGTTCATGCTGATCATTCACAGGTGTATGTCTACTGACTCCAGGCCCTGGATAGGCACCAATCTTGCTTTGTGTTAGTGTTATATACCATGTCCAGCTTTGCATCCAAATATAAAATTAAAATCAAACACTAAAACAACCATTAGGATAGTAGAATTAGTTTTAGGATCCTCAGTCCTCTGTCTACAACTGCAAATAGGCCCAAAGCTAGCCCCTTTGCTCTTATCTTTCAATTTTGGTCTACTTACAGGAGGACTCATCTACTTTCTGTCAGCATCCCAGCCTTTGTATGCATATTCTCATGGATGTTAAGTAGGGAATACCCCCCTAGGTTTTGCAGAGCCTAAAGAAGAAGAGGAGATAAAATATAGAGTCTATCTCCTACACTGTTGGCCCCTGGCCCAGAGATCCTATTGATCATTGATGGCTACCTTGTAGGGAAATCTGGGAATAAGCATCCAGTCTGGGAAAAAACCAATAGAAGGTACTTTGAAATTGGTAAAGAGGAGATAAAAAGAGACATTATGGGGCTCATCAGCTAGTGTAATTAAATGGTAGATGTATAAGAGCTAAGATTGAAAATGAAAATAGGTAAGCGATTAGAATCATTTAACTCTTTTGTCAAATTGGAGTTGTCGATGCAGAAGATGCAACTGTATGATGTGTTCAACAAATAAATTTAAGACTATGAAATTGGAACTTTGTTATAAATTGTATTATAAACTTGCCTATGACCTCTCCTTGTGTCTAGACACAATCACACACAATTTCAGTCTCCATTGCCACAGACTTTTGAAACTTACATACCTATAAAGATATCTACTTTTGGAACTAGTGTGGTGCTAATAAATGCCTTAAGAGGTTTGTTATAAGAGGGTTAAAGTATGAAACTTTCTTAACTATGAGTTATACCCCCTTAGAGTCGATTTCACATATTTGAAGACTGTTGGTAAATAGTTTTTTTGTTGCAAAGATAATTGACTCGCCCAATGAGCAGCAACAAAATTCACCAACGAATGGAGAAATCGTTATGGGGTTAACGATTCTCCTCTACGTTTGACAGGGGCAGCTCCCTCGTATGATGGGGGTTTTGGTTTTCAAGGTATGATTTTAACCAGAAAGTAGGAAAGGTACTCAAAAAGGAAAAACAAAGGGAAGCCCTAGATGAGAAACACAAGAAAATCACCTAGACTTCCCAAGAACAAACTTTGAAATACAAGTGAGTAGAAACAAATAGTGACACAAAGTTCAATAGTTTGTACTCACAACAATAATTGAAAATATTTACAAACACTCCTTTCCAATGTGCAAGAAAGATGAGGAGTCAATCACATATTAGACATAAGAAGAATATGTACAACAAGAAAGGACATAATAGCTCAAAGTCTGATAATATTCTTTCAATTCCTATAACTTAAATACAACCATACATAGTAGAGAATCATCAAAGAATGATAACAAACTAACATAAGAAAATTTGCAGTCGATGAGGGAACAAAATAGAAACAAAATTATGAAATATTCCTTCAATTCTTTAATAAAATGAGCACGCAAAGTTGTTAAAAATGAAAATAGAACTGCTGCTATAAACTTTAAAATTTTATGTATGTAAAGCTGAAAATAAGATTAATCTGTAACAATTAATGAACAAGTGATTTTGTACTTTCAATCCAAATAGAAGAGAAGAGAATATAAGAGAAGAAGATTGCACAGTATTTACATGGAGAAACCCTTTTGGGAAAAAACTCCACACTCAAAGATGTTTCCTGGTTGTATTAAATCTCTTTAGAAAAGATTACATTCAATACTAAAATTCCTCTAAGTCTTTGATGCACTTCACAAAAAAATCTTCTTGTTTTTTTCTCTAAGTCTTTACAAAAAACTTATTGTCTTTTTCTTCTAAGTCTTTACAAAAAACTTATTGTTTTTTTTCTTCTAAGTCTTACACTTTTCAACTCTCTCGAAAATGTATGGGGCTCTTAATTAATTCAAGAAGCTTCATTTAATTCAAAAGCTTTAAACTCAAAATACAATAAATTTTAGTTGATAATATAGCTTCCAAAGCTCATGCAAAAACCAAGTACTCTAAATTGAGAAGACTGAACTCAAACAATGTCCAAGCTTTGAGTTAACTGCCTCTTCATGATGTGGGCACCCAAGATGGCTAAAAATAGTTGTGCCAACATCAAACATATCTCCAAATAAAAGCAACAACAAAAAAGTATTCCAACTGGGCGTCCATATTTGCCCAATACACATCAATTTTATGCAAACAACATGCAAGATTGATGTCCCCAAGGTTATTCTAAATTATCTTGTTTTGTACATGCAAGTGACATGCAAACACTAGATTCAACATGCAACTGATACCCATTACCTGAAACACTAAAATGTACCATCCTGCAACTTTTGGGAATTGGAGTGTCCTACAAGTAATATCTTAAAACTGACATGCAACTAACATGCAAGCATTTTCAACAACATGCAACTGATACCTATTTCTTGAATCATTGAGATGTACCATCCTGCAAGTTTCTGGAGTTGGAGTGTTCTGCAAGTAAACTCACAAAAATGACATGCAACTACATGCAAAATCATATAACTGACATGCAACAACATGCAAGGTCATACAAGTCCATAGGAGTGACATGCAACAACATGCAAGCACATGCAAGTGACATGCAACAACATGTAAGTCCACAAGAGCAACATGCAACAACATGCAAGTACATGCAAGCCACATGCAACAACATGCAATTCCATGCAAGCTATTTTGACCACATGCAAGCAATATCTAATTCATGCATCTCTAACACTATAGTTAACTCCAACATTATATCCATGCAAGGTGTCTCAAAATTATCCACTCATGTACATAAAAAAGCACAACTCCAAGTCTAAATATAAGTCCCCATGAAAAGGGGACGCCCAAATCTAATTCCCACTCACTGGGAGTTATCAAACTCTAAATTTAGACTTTGGAGAAGTAAACAAGTTCTTCATATCTCTCATTTCAAAGTGGGTGCCCAAGTTTGACATTATCCATTTAGAAATCAATTGCAAAAGTCAAAGTGATATAATTAATAAATAATTAATCTCCCAAAGTCCTAATATGTTGGGGAACACATTCCAAGAACTTTGGAGACACGTAAATTGGATAGAATTGCAAGTTAATGGCAACTTATCCCAACATTCTCCCACTTAATATTATACATTGGAATAACTCTAAATGATATAATTCAAACTTTAAATCAAGTATAGTGATCAAGGCCAATGGCCTTCCTGCACCAAGAGAACTTATTTGTAGTAACTGGCTTCGTAAGATAATTTGCAACATTAACCAAAGTGTCAACTTTTTCAATCAAAAGCTTACCATTCTCAACCATTTCTCACACAAAGTGATATTGAACATCAACATGCTTATTACAAGCATGATACATAGGATTTTTAGCTAAACAAATAGCACTCTGACTGTCACAATTAAGTCTTACTGTCCTACAATCAAAACCAATACCTTTCCCAAGTCTATTTAACCAAAATGCCTCTTTAGAGGCATGTGTAGCAGCCATATACTCGGCTTCCATAGTAGACAAAGCAATTGTGGGTTGCCTCTTACTCATCCAACTTACCGCAGCTCCAAACAAAGTAAAAACATAGCCACTTGTGGACCTTCAACTATCCAAGTCACATGCCTAATCAGAATAAACAAAACCCTGTATGTCCAATGATTTATCAACACTATCAATACCATGATAAACCAAACACAAATATCTAAACACCCTCTTAACATAACTCCAATGTTCTTTACCAGGGTTAGACATAAACCTGCTTCAAACTCCCACTGCTTGTGTAATATATGGTTTAGTGCAAACCATTGCATACATTAAACTACCAACAACACTAGCATAAGGAACATTAGACATCTCTTCAAAAGCATTGTCAATGGTAGGACACATGTCTAATTTCAGCTTAGTACCAACAAGAAAAGGAATGCTAACTGGTTTGCAATCATGCATATTAAATCTTTGCAAATTTGCATCAACATACTTACTCTGACTTAACCATAGTTTTCTATGAACATGATCCCTATTGATCTCCATTCCAAGAATGTATTTTGTAGCCCCTAAGTCCTTCATATCAAAAGATTTAGAAAGCTGAGTTTTAAGCTCTCTAATAATTTCCTTGTTGTTTCCAATAAACAACATGTCATCAACATGCAAGACAATAATTAGAATCTGATCATCAATAATCTTAAGATAAACACAATGATCTTCTTCGCTTTTGACAAAACCAACTTTCAATGCAAAAGCATCAGACTTTTGTTACCACATTCTAGGTGACTATTTCAATCCATACAAAGATCTTTTCAATTTGCAAACCAAGTCTTCCTTCCCTTTAACAACAAAACCATCAGTTGTCTCATATAAATCTCCTCTTCAAAATCCCCATGCAAGAAAGCAGTTTTAACATCCATTTGCTCTATCTCAAAATCAAAATGTGCAGCAATAGACAAAAAGAATCTAATAGAAGTTAATTTAGTAACTAGAGAGAAAATTTCATTAAAATCAACACCCTCTCTCTAGGAGTAGCCCTTGGCTACCAATCTAGCCTTGTACCTTTCTAGATTACCATCTGCACCAATTTTCTTTTTATAAACCCACTTACAACCAATGGGCTTTCTTCCTTTAGGCAAATGCACAAGATCCCAAGTGTCACAAGTGTCCAAGGAATTCATTTCCTCATGCATAGCTTGCAACCAAGACTCGCTTTCTTCTGAAGAAAGAGCCTCCCCAAAAGATCTAGGTTCATCATTAGTACTCAATAAAGTAAATATACAACAAAAATTAGGAGGGCTATACCTGTCAATTGGATTCTGTTGCCTTGTGGATTTTCTTATAGTAGGAGTAAGAGGCTTTGTATGCTCATCTTGAACATCATTATCTAAACTCCCTGAACTCTCTTCTTCTTCTGCATTCCCAAACCCATCTGGTTGTTCTTCAACATGTGCATCTTCTTGCTTATTTGTATGTGTTTCAAAATGCATTGTTTTACCCTTTTCTTGTCCCTTTGGTTGTTCCTCACCTTTATAAGCTCTAAACTCTCTAAAAATAACATCTCTTGATAAAATCATTTTCTTGGTTAAAGGGTTCCAAAGTTTTTAACCTTTGACATTCTCACCATAACCTACAAAGATACATTTTTGAGCTTTTGGATCCAATTTACTTCTTTTCTCTTTAGGCACATGAACAAAATCCTCACAACCAAATATCCTTAAATGTGAAACACAAGGTTTTCCTTTTAACCACATTTCATAAGGAGTTTTATCTTCAAGACTATAGTAAGGAGATCTATTAATTATGTAACAAGAAGTAATTACAGCCTTAGCCCAAAAACACCGATCTAGCTTAGCACTATTTAACATGCTCCTAGCTCTTTCCATTAAGGTCTAGTTCATTCTTTCTGCTACCCCATTTTGTTGGGGTCCATAAGGTGTTGTTTTCTATCTCACAATACCTACATGCTTACAAAATTCATCAAATTTCTTAGAACAATATTCACCACCATTATCTGATCTCGACACCTTTATTTTATAATTTGTTTGCTTCTCAACTAAGGCCTTAAATTCTTTAAACTTAGTGAAAACTTTAGATTTTGCATTCATAAAATAAATCCAAGTGTATCTTGATACATCATCAATGAATGTGACATAATATCGAGATTTTGCAAAAGGGTCAACATCTACTGGTCCAAAGACATCTGAATGTATGATCTCTAATATACTCTTTGCATTATTTGTTCCACTAGGAAATGAAGATCTACTATGTTTACCAAACACACAATGCTCACAAAAATCATTTTTGCCAACACAATAATCTGAAATACTATCAAACATTTTTTTATTAATAATGGTCCTAAGACCTTTTTCACTGATGTGGTCCAATCTATGGTGCCACAACATACATGTATTTTCAATGTCTATTATATTGGCTGAATTATTCAAAGTAGATGCATTTAATCTAAACAAGTTTCCCATCTGAGATCCTTTAGAAACCACCCAATTCCCTCTCACCAACCTGCAACTAGACTTATCAAATGTCACATTCATTCTAGAATCATTTAACTTTGATACAGAAAGTAAGTTTCTTGCTAGTCCTGGAATATGCAAAACATCATGAAGGGTTTTAACCCTTCCATCACTGAAATACAACTTTACCTTTTCTTTACCAATTATCTATTTTGTACTATTGTCACCAAGGAAAACTTCACCTCCATCATATGTTGAATATTTCGAGAACCACTCCTTGTTGGGAGTCATATGATAGAGCAACCTAAATCAATAAACCAAGCATCATTACTTATTGTGTTAGCTGAAATAATTAATGCATCATTGTCACCATCCTCCAAGGATTTTTCAAAAGAAGAATCATAACTCTTTTTCTTGCTCTTACAATCTTTCTTCACATGTCCCCGTTTGCCACAATTCCAACATTTTACCTTGCTCTTACCAGAAGGGGTTTTAGGATGACCTTTAGACTTACCCTTCTTATCCCAGTTGGGTGCCTTTTCCTTTGTCATACCCCTTACATTTAAATCATCTTGGGATCCACCATTTTTTGACTTTCTTCTCATTTCTTCTGAAAGAAGTGTAGCAATGAGACTGTCCATCTTTGGATCTATACCACTACCACTTATTGAAACAATTAGATTCTCCCAAGATTCTGGTAAAGAACATATTAATAAGATGCATTTATCCTCTTCATCTAACTTAACATCTACAGATGCAAGTTGACTTATAATCAAATTAAATGCATTCAAATGGTTTGCAACAGAATCTCCATTCTTCATTTTTAATGAATACAATTATATTTTGAGGTATAACTTATTTGTTAAACTTTTGGTTTGATAAATATCACCTATCCTCTTCCATAGCTTGTATGTTGTAGCTTCAATAGAAACATTCAAGAGGACGGCATCTGTAAGGCACAACCTTATGGTTCCTCATGTTTTTTTATCAAGTTTCAACTAGTCTTCATCTTTCATAGTTGTAGAGGGATTCTTTTCATTTGAAACAGCAACCCACTGTTCTCTTTCTTCCAAGAGATCTTCCATTTTCAATTTCCACATCTCATAGCCTAATCCATTGAATTTCTCAACATCCATATGAGAGATACAACCCATTGTATACAATATCCTTCATAGATCTACAAAACCTACAAAAAACAAAGCTCCCACTGCATCCAAAAAACTTTCAACACTTTAAGAGAAAGGCATCCCTCACTCTACACAATCGTTAGCTCTGACACCAAATGTTGAAAATTAAGGTAGAACTACTGCTATAAACTTTAAAATTTTGTGAATGTAAAGTTGAAAATAAGATTAATCTGTAACAATTAATGAACAAGTGGTTTTACACTTTCAATCCAATGTAGAAGAGAAGAGAATAGAAGAGAAGAAGCTTGCACAATATTTACGAGGAGAAACCCTTTCGGGAAAAAACTCTACACTTAAAGATGTTTCCTGCTTGTATTAAATCTCTATGGAAAATATTACATTCAATACTAAAATTCCTCTAAGTCCTTGATGCACTTCACAAAAAAAGCTTCTTTCTTTTTTGTGTAAGTCTTTACAAAAAACTTATTGTCTTTTTCTTCTAAGTCCTTACATAAAACTTATTGCTTTTTTCTTCGAAGTCTTTTACACTTTTCAACTCTCTAGAAAATGTATGGGGCTCTTATTAATTCAAGAGCTTCTTAATTCAAAAGCTTGAAACTCAAAATACAATAAATTTTAGTTGATAAAATAGCTTCCAAAGCTCGTGCAAAAACCAAGCACTCTAAATTGAGAAGACTAACTCAAACAATGTCCAAGCTTTGAGTTAACTGCCTCTTCATGATGTGGGCACCCAAGATGGCTAAAAATAGTTGTGCCAACATCAAATATATCTCCAAATAAAAGCAACAACAAAAAGTCTTCCAATTGGGCATCCATATTTGCCCAATGACTTTCTGTTGACTGAAGTGATCAATACACATCAATTTCATGCAAACAACATGCAAGATTGATGTCCCTCTGAATTATCTTGTTCTATACATGCAAGTGATATGCAAACATCAGATTCAACATGCAATTGATACCCATTACTTGAAACACTGAGATGTACCATCTTACAACTTTCAGGAGTTGGAGTGTCTTGCAAGTAATATCTTAAAACTGACATACAACTGACATGCAAGCATTTTTAACAACATGCAGCTGATACCCATTTCCTAAATCACTGAGATGTACCATCCTACAAGTTTCTGGAGTTGGAGTGTTCTGCAAGTAAACTCACAAAACTGACATGCAACTACATGCAAGGTCATACAAGTCCATAGAAGTGACATGCAATAACATGCAAACACATGCAAGTGGCATGCAACAATATACAAGCACATGCAAGTGGCATGCAACAACATACAAGCACATGCAAGTGAAATGAAACAACATGCAAGTCCATAGGAGAAACATGCAACAACATGCAAGTACATGCAAGCCACATGCAACAATATGCAAGCAACATAAAAAAAATATGCAAGTCCATGCAAGCTATTTTGACTACATGCAACCAATATCCAATTCATGTATCTCTAACATTGTAGTTAACTCCAACATTATATCCATGCAAGGTGTCTCAATATTATCCACTCATGTACATAAAAAAAGCACAACTCCAAGTCTAAATATAAGTCCCTATAAAAAGGGGACGCCCAAGTCTAACTCCCACTCACTAGGAGTTATCAAACTCTAAATTAAGACTTAGGAAAAGTCAACAAGGTCTTCATGGCTTCCATCTCAAAGTGGGCACCCATGTTTGACATTATCCATTTAGAACTTAATTGCAAAAGTCAAAGTGATATAATTAATAAATAATTAATTTCTCAATGTCCTAATGTGTTGGGGAACACATTCCAAGAACTTTGGAGTCACATGAATTGGTTAAGATTGCAAGTTAATGGCAACTTATCCCAACAAAAGTCTCTCCAAAATCCCTATACAATGACTATGTTGAAAAGGTCTAGTTACCACTATAAACTCTCAAAAGAAAAACCCTTACTACAAAGCTCTCTAGCTGAGCGGCTAAAAAATGTCCTTGATTTTCCTTCAGATTACATATTTATAAGGTATTTTCTATGGAGAATATAATTGATCAGTTACAATAAAGAAGCTTATTCCCCATTATGTAACTGATTCTTGAAATGACCTTTGGTCTTCCCTTTCAATTACATTTAGAAAAGTCATTAACATAACTTTAAACTTTATGAATAAAGAATCATCATATTAAGTTATTAAAATGACTTAATTTACCGGTAGGGAAAATTAACATAGAGAGAGAGGAATATTTTCAATTTTGTTGATTTGTAGCTTGTTCCTTTGAAACCTTCTCTAAATTTACTCTTAATGAGTGAAATTCTCTATTTTCGTCCACTAGTTTATCCCATGAATCCTCAAGAATAAAATGATGGCAATCTTTACCCAGTGGCAAAACACTCTCTTTCACTTCCATGTTAATGGAAAGAATAGAGGGTGCTTTCACATACAAACTCTGCAAATTTCATTCCTATTTAGGCAGTTACTCTGGTCTTCAAAGGCATCCAAAAGTATCCCATCTAGTTGCAATTTGAAATGATCTTGGCATAAAATTCTCTACCATCAAAGAGCCTTACTCCTACAACCTTTCATTTTCCAGTATAATATTTGTGACGTTTTCCTTGTATAGAATCGTATCACCATTATCAACTAGGCCTTTAGCTAGATTTGTAATGATTCCACCTACACCACCAATAGGATAATTTATCCCTCCAAATGTCTATCACATAAAGCCATGCTTGCATTTATAATTTGTGTCTTCAAGGCCTTTATTGTGCTCACAATGAAGCACTCGGCATTAATGAAATTGAGTAAAATTGGATCTTTAATATACTTCCGAGCTATGTCACCAACATTTTGTGGCAAGTAAGAGGAAAGATTTAAGCATGCCAATGGATTCTTAAAGAAATGGCCAAAAAGATATAATGTCTCCTCGAATGACTTCAATTTGAGTGAGTTTAAAGAATTGAATACCATCCAACATTCATTGTAAAATAAGGAAATTCCTTCCTTTTCATGGAAAAAATAACAATTAAGTTCAACAAGAAAATCTTCAAATTCCCTATGCACATGAATAGAAAGACCACCTTTACAATTATCATCCTTTAGATTATATTGTGAGATCATCCCACAAACAACAATACGGCCATACATGTTCATGTTTTCAAGAACTGCTTCAAGAATATCGCCACCACCATTCTCAAAGTAGATATCAATCCCATTTGGAAGGTACCTCTTAAGAGTATCATTTAAATCTAGTTTCTCCTTGTAATTGAATACATCTTCAAACCTAGACTATTTTTCAATAAATCTACCTTTTCTTTGCTCCCACATTTGGTGTGCAGGCAAGAGCTCGATGGCAATTGTTGTGGGTCTATCTCAACACAGGGCGATTACTTTGTTTGAAAGTTTCCAAAGCCTTTTCAACAAATCTATTTTGTACATATTATGTGATCATGGTATTTCCATAAGATCTCCTTGCTTTGTGGGATCTATTAAGTTCATGTGCCTCATTAGTCATGCTAGAAGTCTATATGATGTGCCAAAGCTCTCCTTCTTGCATGAGTAGGGAAAATACCAAAAATGGTTGTGAAATACATTTTACACCTACATATTGCATTGACTTGAAAGCTTCTATAGTCTCTTCAACAAATCCATTTTCAATAGCAGCGACCATGGATCCTTATGCAAAATTCCTTTATCTTTTTTATACACTGGAGGCTCTCAGTTATCGACAAAAAAGAATGAAGGCTCTGAAACCCTAGAAATCATTGAAAAGAATAAGTTTCGACAAAATAATTAGTTCGCAAACCTTAAGATATGTTGAAAATAATTACTTTCGGTGATTTTGGTAGTTAGCGAACCAAGCAAACTATCGAAAATGAAGGCTTTCGGTAAAAAGAAAAGTTAGAAAACCTTGAAAACTATTGAAAATGAGTCTTTCAAGAATTTATGAAGTTTACTAACTTTTAAATCCCCCTATTAAAATATTTTGACTTTTATAAAGTCTCTTAACATTTCATATTAACAATCATGAATATTTCAACAATCCAGCAAAATTTATAACTTTCTAACTTTTTCACCCAAATTAAATTTCATTGCCTCTCCTCTTCGACAAACTTCGTACCTTTGAAACTTTTTGCCCCAAAAGTGAATTTTGGGGTTTTGGTAATTAAGCTCACTTCCTAACTTTCAATTTTTCCCTGATACTTTAATTTTAAGATTTGTCGGCATAAAACTCATGAGGATTATAAGAGTATAACCTTATAATTTCCAACGAATCAAACTTTGAAAAACCACTAAATTTGTTTATAACTTAAAACTGTCGAGGAACACCATAATTTGAAGAAAGGATCCATAACTCTTGATTGGAATGGTATTTTCACTTAGAGATTGGCCATATGATTTGAAATGATCCCACAAAACCCTCTGTAAACTTGTTCTACTCCATCCTTTGTAAAACTTCAAATTTAATAATTTCCATAAATTGCTAGACAAAAACATAACTTTTAATATCTCCCAACTAGAAAAGCATTTTGCCTCAAAAACTTGCCGCATCTGGCAAAATGAAACAACAAACATCCCAAAATATTTGCACCATCTCTTATAGATTTCCTAATTTAACTGTTTGGGTGAACCTCGAGCTAAAATGGGCAACTATAACCAGGCCTCGACTAGAAAAAGGTGAGATGTTTTGCATTGAATGTTTAGAAATGATACAATGGACTAATTGGAAAAGTTTAAAACTGGCCAAGTTCAAAAATGAGGACAACAAAGACACATAAGACATTGATGCAAAATGCCTAGGTGTAGTATCTATCGATGAACTATGTTATGTCTAATTACTACTACTTAATAGTGCTCTCAATATGATTTCATATATCTTTGATGGGTAACTAATGTTTGAGGGATTGTCCTTAAATATGACATCCTATGTGCTCAATTAGAATATTTGGCATGCAAATTGATGGGTAATTATCAAATTAGGTGAAATGGTTGGCTTAGGATAAATGAGGAAAAAATTAGATTAGGAGGACTAGATCATGAGCACGATTCTATCCAAGGGACATGATCTCACCTATGATCTAGTCCAAGATAAACATTTATATCTCATAATAGGTCTTGACCTCTAGGACTAGAAAGGTTGAAGATTAATGGATTTTACATATTTTGTCAACATGTGCACTAAATAGTCCCAATTAAACATTGGAACATCATATTTATAATAGGATAAAAATTGAGCATCAAAAAATGGCAAAGAGATTAAATACACACTTTTCCTCTACAATAATATGTACATATATCTCCCCACATTTGAATATATGAATAAGGGGGAGTTTGATTGCAATGTTATTGGAAATAATTTTATTTTTTAAATGAATATAACAAGCAAGATTATGTAGTTAACCTAATTTAGAGTCGTGATAGGTCATATGATAAAATTTGGTAAATTAAAAATAAATAGAAACACTAGTAGAATTTTGGCAAATAAATGACTACGTGACTAAAACTTTTAGTCACAACAACTAAAAATGACTAAATTCTACTAATTTTTTGCAACACAGCTATAAATGACTAATTTGATCACCGAGTAAAAAACACAACTAAATAATTAGTCACACAAATAAAAATGACTAAATAATTAGTCACAAATAAAAATTAGACAATATGATATTAAAGTTAGAAAATTATGGGCAGGAAATAGCAAAAAATAAAAGAAAATATGGGCACCAAAAGTGAAATGGAGGAGGCTTTCAGTTTTGACTTTGTGAGATTCACGCATCACGTTGCAGCTAGATTTCTACTTCCTTACGCTTGTGTCGCATTATTCTCCTCTCACCGTACACAATCCCATCGTCTAATCTCCTATACTCGTAATGTTAGCTTGCACAAAAATATGAGTGTATCATGTTCAGCAATGGCACCTTTTTGGAGCAAGGAATTAGCCATTTGGAATGTGGGTGCAGTAGTTGCAGTTGAGGTAGAGATAAAGGTAGAGATTGTGACTGTTCCTGACACTCCTAAATCTCAATTCATCTCCATCCTCTTCCTCTTTGCATTCGCTGGTCTCACTTTGCTTAGTTTTGGGGTAAACTCTTTACGTTTTCCCCTCAATTCCAAATTAGTTTTAGCAAATCTGTAAAAATCTGAGCGTATTGGTTCTTCTTAGGTGGGGTAACTCATTATGTTGGCTTGCATAAAAATCTAAGCGTATCCAACCCACTGACTCGAGGTCGACTCCTGTGATGCCTATGAAACCCACCTATGGTGGTGATATTCATTCCTCTTCCTTAGAAGAAGACATGTTTGAAAATACTCCTGGCCTGCAGCTCTCTATTGGCCTCCACACTGAATATGAAAACAAGATGCTAGTGAAAATAGATCACAAACTGATGCACCTGATGCTCCCTCAACATTCACTTCTTGGAAGCCGCCAGACCATGATGAAAAGGACAGAGCTGTCGTAGGCCTGGTTACAGAATCTGATTTTCTAGATCATTCATGTGATATAAACAATAGTTAGAGAAGCCACTCATCCTCTGCTTTATTTGAAACACTTTGGACACCTGCTCAAATGATGGGTGAATGTGGCAGCCTCCACTATTTGGAGAAGCTCCAGGCATAGCAAAAGGGAGAAATAAGGAAATAGAGCCTATTTGGTCAGAGTTGTAGGAGAAGCAAATCATAGCAGCCATGGTAAACAACTAGATCCATTAAAATTTCATGGCAAAAAACCTAAAAAAATGTTTCATACTGGAAAAAAAGAAAAAGTCCTTCGATGTTTTTGTCTACTTGATTGTTGCATTCATTATTTGATAAAAAAAATTGTGCAAGTGTTTGTCAAGGTGCAGAAGTCCAAGGCCTATTTCAAGAGGTACCAAGTCAAATTTAAGAAAAGGTGAGGTATTTATATATGATATATTTCCAGTGCTTGGGTTGCTTGAGGTTTTTGGTTAAAAAATGTATTTTAGGCTTTGCGTACGTGAGAAAATGCACAACTCTTTACTTTTATGAAAAAAAATCTATTAAATAAAGGTTTTATATTTGGTCAAAGTTGCAGGAGAAGCAAATCACAACAGCCATAGTAAACAACTAGATCCATTAGAATTTCATGGCAAAAAACCTAAAAAAAATGTTTCATACTGTAAATCATAGCAACCATAGTAAACAACTAGATCCATTAAAATTTCATGGCAAAAAACCTTAAAAAATATTTCATGTACTACAAATCATAGAAGTCATACTAGGGTTTTGTAGTTTGTTCTTCTAGGTGATTTAAGATATGTGCAGAGGGGAAGACTGATTATAGAGAGAGAATATGCTTGATAAATAAGGACAAGAACAAATATAATACGCCTAAGTACAAATTTGTAGTGCGATTTGTATCCTTTTCAGTGCCTGGGTTGCTTGAGGTTTTTGGTTAAAAATGTATTTTAGGCTCTGCGTACGTGAGAAAATGCATGACTCTTTACTTTTATGAAAAAAAATCTATTTCAAGGTTTTATATTTGGTCAGAGTTGCAAGAAAAGTAAATCACAACAGCCATAGTAAACAACTAGATCCATTAAAATTTCATGGCAAAAAACCTAAAAAAAATGTTTCATACTGCAAATCACAACAGTCATAGTAAACAACTAGATCCATTAAAATTTCATGGCAAAAAACCTTAAAAAAATGTTTCATACACAAATCACAGCAACCATAGTAAGCAACTACATCCATTAAAATTTCATGGAAAAAAACCCAAAAAATTGTTTCATAATGCAAATTACAGCAGCCATAGTAAACAACTAGATCCATTAAAATTTCATGGCAAAAAACCTTAAAAAAATGTTTCATACTGCAAATCACAACAACCATAATAGGGTTTTGTAGTTTGTTCTTCTAATTGATTTAAGATCTGTGCAGAGGGGAAGACCGATTATAGAGGGAGAATCCGCTTGATAAATTAGGACAAGAACAAATATAATACGCCCAAGTACAGATTTGTAGTGCAATTTGTATCATTTTCAGTGCCTGGGTTGCTTGAGTTTTTTGGTTAAAAAATGTATTTTAGGCTCTGTGTATGTGAGAAAATGCACGACACTTTACTTTTATGAAAAAAATCTATTTCAAGGTTTTATATTTGGTCAGAGTTATAAGAGAAGAAAATCAGAACAACCATAGTAAACAACTAGATCCATTAAAATTTCATGGCAAAAAACCTTAAAAAAATGTTTCATACTGCAAATCACAATAGCCGTAGTAAACAACTAGATCCATTAAAATTTCATTGCAAAAAACCTTTAAAAAATTTGCATACTACAAATCACAACAACCATAGTATTCAACTAGATCTATTAAAATTTCATGGTAGAAAACCTAAAAAAAATGTTTCATACTGCAAATCACAGCAGCCATAGTAAACAACTAGATCCATTAAAATTTCATGGCAAAAAACCTTAAAAAAATGTTTCATACTGCAAATCACAGCAGCCATACTAGGGTTTTCTAGTTTGCTTTTCTAGCTGATTTAAGATCTGTACAAAGGGGAAGACTGATTATAGAGCAAGAACCCACTTGACAAATCAGGACAAGAATAAATATAATACGCCTAAGTATAGATTTGTAGTGTGATTTGTATCCTTTTCAATGCATGTTTGTTTGAGGTTTTTGGTTAAAAAATATATTTTAGGCTCTACGTACGTGAGAAAATGCACGACTCTTTACTTTTATAAAAAAATGCATGGCTCTTTATGTTTGTTACAGTGGATATTTATGCATCTCTCATTTTCTTTTGCAGCATACTGTATTGGTCTCTTGTTAGCCCGTCGGGTGTTGAAGCAGTTGGAGATGGATGATGAATATGTTGGCAATGAGGAGGTGGTGCATGAGTTATTTGATGCATTTTCTTGTTAAATTTAAAATTACAAGTGTAATGCCCCTCAAGATAATTAAACCAAATAAATGGAAAAATTAAGGGATCTAAGTTAACCCACTTACTCTTATAGTAAATTATTCAAAAGATTTGATTATACAATAACTGTAAAGAGAGAGATTTCTATAATTTTGTTCAACCAGCAACTAACACAATAATATCAGTAGTCTATTCCTTATTTTACCAAGAAAACTCATTTATAAATATATAAAAGAAATTTATATCATAATAACATATTATTCTTAAAAAAACATATATGACTTCATTGTTTCTGAAAAATGAAACCGAGATAATTGATTTAGATAGAGAGAAGACAATTCTAAAAAAAAATTATAAATATGACCATTATACTCATTATTTATAACAAAGGTGCTTACATTATAATACAACTGTCTTATTATAATCTGCCCGAACAAATGGAAGACTCATAAATAAATAACATTTTTTAAAAACACTTTATATATATATATATATATAAAACTGATATATGATAAAAGTATCAATTCAAAATTTCTTTTGAAATGAATCACCTAGAGATAGGTCGGATCTTTCTACAACATAGACTCCAGATACAAATTTACGTCTTGACTCGATCACTTGCAAAATTTCTTAATATTAAATCCATATACATGTAAATATAACTTCATAGCTCAGTGAATTAAAAGAACATCAAAAGAGGATTAAATTTAACTCCAATATTGATTTGTTTCAGCCAGCACAGATTTAATTTGTCAGGATGATAGATTTGAAATTCTAATTACATCCTATGAGTTCACGTTTCACACCATCTATGACTAAATTAATATAACTTAAATTTGATTCATATCTATCATTGACAGACTTATTTATGAGTAACAGTTGAAATAAAGAATAGTTGTTTGTAAAGCCAACGATGTCAACAAATAATTGAGGGAGTCATGGCTCCCACGACTTAGTCGTGGGAAGCCGTGGTACCACGACTTCCTCTCTCTTCTAAAAATCGTAATCCACTAACCATTATGTGATTTTCATCACCATAAACACAGTAAAACAAGGTTTATTTTTCCATTCTAAATAATCACCGACTAACAGAGAGAGTTATAACACATATTATCATTACTCAAATAAAATATCGACAATTTCTAGTAGGTGTACATTCAAATTAAGACACACTATTAAACAAACCTTGAAACACATCAATCTTTGCCAAGCATTAATACTTGTTTCCAATGCATATGAAATCGGAAAGACTAATTCATATTCCTTTTCCTATTGACCAAAACAAAGTCCAATTCCTATCAATTTCATAATGAAGTTCTATAAACTAAACAACAATAATTATAATGGGCTATACAGAGATAATATCTGCATCTAGGAATCTTTTAAATCTCCTTTAACTACATTTCAACTTGATATTGACTATGCTTATTGAGAGATTACAGTGAAAAGATAACGAACATTTATAAAAATAATTACTTGAAATAAAGATCTGATTGCTAACGTTCAAATTGAATCCTTCAACTGAGCTTTGAATAATCTGTAGCCATTATAAATATGTAACTAGAAAGAATAATATGATTATAAAACTCATTATACATCCACCTTCCCTTAGTTATATTCAGAATAACCTGCATGCAAAAGCATAAGACAACCTAGGATTTTTCTCACTGCCCAACCATAGGATTCGGCCAAATCAAATCCACCTCGGGCGAGCAAATAAAGAAACATTTTCTTGATGTTCAACAAAATAAACAGAAATAATTCAATAATCAAGAATTTAATTCATAGGTTTATTATACTTTCTTTGCTCAATTAAAACATCATTATCTCCCTCATAACACACCATAGCTTTCATAAACAACAAATTCCCACAACAAATCTCCCAATAAACATTAACTCCCATTAACAACAACTCCCAAAATCTCCATTTTAAAACAACTCCCAAAATCTCCCTTTACCACAACTCCTAGAACTCCCATGAAACAATAATCTCCCAAATCTCCAATAAAATAATAATCTCCCATAAAACACTAACTCCTATTAATCAACTACCGTAAACATATATTAATCAATCTCCATTTCATCAACTCCCAACAACTACTTTCATCCTAGCACCAACACCAAACACCATAATAATACCCAAAGAGATATCCAATAATCTTGTCATATTCAATATTAACACAACAATAAGAGTACAGATTTCTATCAATATTCACTTGCATACAGTCATCTTAATCATAAAGTCCATACATAATAGAAATACATTTGATTTACTTACCTTGGTTGTCCAAGTTGAGCTCAGCCCACAAATTAAAGCTTTCCTAGATAACATTCTTTCTTGATCCAACAACTCACAACAATCCCACTATTCCAGAAAGTTTTCATTATAGAACAAATCTACAGCTCTCTTTTTCTTCCTTTTCCCTCAATGACTCACCTTCCCTCTTTTTATAAAGCTTTTTCAAAAAACTCTTCATATTTCCTCTTATAAAATAAAATAAATAATATGATCAAGAAAGCTATACATTTCCTCATAACCCATTTTCCATAAAGAAATAATAAAGCAAGTAATTGTCTAATCATTCTAACACCCATTAATCCATAATAGCATTCCTTTTTACAAAATTCAAATATAATTCATCATTACTTCATTACCATTTGATAACTAAACTTATTGTTTTCTTTCATATAAATAATTAAATATCCATTATTACATAAATCATTAAATTCCCATAGTCAAAGCATTAATAAAAATAATAAGAATAATGTTCATGGTTCAACATAAATTAAAACTAATTCACAAATGCACACCAAAATATAATATCAAATAAGTATCTAAAATAATATTAGCTAGACCCTATATTCTCCCCCTTTAGAATCTAGGCTTCCTCTTGGAAGCTATCAAAAAGATTAGTAGAATAACTCAGCATACTATCGTCACATCTCATTAATGGGCTTCTATGATCAATTAAGTAACCAAAATAACCTACAAATAATTTTTACCCTAGATTCTATTTTTCTTGAGCAACACCATAATACTTTCAAACATAAAATACCAATCAGTATGATACCTAGAGGCTAGGTGATAAAAGGACCTTCTTTTTCTTGTATTTTGAAACCATATGCAATGCTTAAGTACCTGATAGACTGAAATAGTGAGAAGACAAAACCTCCTAAAATGAAAAAGTTATAGAAACAAGCCTTTTATTATAAAAGATCTTTTAACAGCTACCCCATTTTAAAAACTTAGATACTTGATTGATTACTATATCAAGATTACGTTGCTAAATGTGACAAAAGAGCTTTTTTTACATTAGTAAATAACTCAAGATGGCCTATAAACTTACCAGTACTCAAAAGTTAAAAGGAAATTTTGGCTTACTACGATAAACTTTATATCCAATTAACAACTTAAATAAAATAGCCTTTATGACAAAAGCAACCACCGTGATATATATACACATTCCAAATTACAATTAATATATCTCCTCTCCTACAATTGAGAGATGCAAGAAGCACAAAGCCTAATGCTCAAGAAATTATTTGAAATTCCTTAATCAATCAAATTGCAATACTAAACAAACTAGAATAAATATGATTAAGAATTTATTACATTGCAAGAAATACACCACCAAAGTTAAAAGACAATTAAAATAAGATAATTTTGAAATGAAAACACAAATAAAATTGAGTAGAAGACAATAAATTGGATGAAAGGAAAGGATTTGTCTAGATAGGGTTGTCAGATAAAAAGTAGGCTTCCTATGTGGGAAACATGAGAAAATTTGAATCTCTACATCAAGGACTCTATTACCTACCGCATGGGCAGCCTGTAAACTTAAACATTTGAAAGATCATTGGGGTGAGCTAATAGTATAATCTAAAATAGAGGGTATGATTCATAGGGTTAGATAACTATTGCACGCTAAGAGAAACTTATTTGAATGCTTCAACAAGTCATCAACTTGCTCATTTCACATTTGTCAATGTGCTCCTAGCCAATGCCAATAATGAGAGACTTAGGAAAAGGAATTGCAAATCCATCAAGCATAAAGGAGTGAGGAAATAAAATAGCTAATAAAGTTGTAATGGCCCTGGAAGACAAGTATGTAAAATGTGTTGACCCCTATGGCAGTTGGCATAGATGTCAAATGTATGGCATGATCTCCTTACTTGCATTCTCTTGGCAATATGATTATGTTGCAATTGAGCATGTTTCACCTGAGTTGAATGAGGCACTTGGTTATCTTGTCTTGATCCATTATGCAAGTAATATTCATTAAGGTTATCACTGATATGAAAGGTTTCTTGTATTAGTTTGATCAATATCCAGATTCCTTGAAGTTGTGCTTACTAAGTCTTGATCACTTTCAAAGGGGCACAAAAATTATTTGTTTCATTTCAAAAGGCATCATTGACATGTTTTTTGATTTCATTCTTGGTGATCTCCATGTGTTTAGAGGAAAGTCAAATGTCATTGTCTTAACTTTGCAACTCAAGTTTACTAAGGCATGATCTCTTTCCAAGGGGTTACACTCACTTTTGTTATCATTTCATTGTTCATCCCTTAATATTTCTCTTGTATCTAAAGGAGGCTTCATATTGTTAAAGGATATTAAGGTTATCCTAAAGTTGTGTGAAGGAGATTATTAGTTCTAAATCTCAAGGCACCATATGATCAAAGGTTTTATATAAAAATTAAATGAGCAAAGTATATTGTCGGGCCACTTAAGTCATTAACCTGGCCAGCAGGTATCGGGTATAATGAGTAGGTAAATGTTGATACATTGTATTGAATGTCACCAGGACTTTTAGGGCACACCAAGACTATCAGTCAAAGGTGTATTCGACGAAAAAGTTTGCTTGAAGTCTCATTTGGTAAAGTTAAACTTTGAGACATACATGCTCTCGACTTAGGGTTTCAATATTATGCAAGATTCAGTCATGATGTTTGTGGATCTTTGGGATTTGACAAAGCTGAGCTATAGTGAGCTTCAGCAAAGGGAGCTTGACAGTTATTGTTTCTTTCTTATCCCTCAAAGTCACAACAAAGTCTTCAATTGTTGGCATTTTTCCAGGTGATATTATTCCTTTGTGATTTCATCTTTCATTTACCTAGTTGTGACAGTCTTAAATGTTGTTTCTGTTTTGAGCTCGGGTTATTCACTGAGGTTGTAAATCTACAGAGTTTTGTTTCTTGACTTAAGCTTTGGTTTCAATTAGGAAGCCTTTGAATTTGAGTGGGGTTTGTTGTTTCATAAGCACTCTATTTTTTTTTTGTTGTTAAAAAGAAAGGAAAATAGTTATGAGTAAGTTTTCTAGTAACGGCATCAGTTGGGTCGAACATTAATTGGTTTCAAGTAGAATGTACTCTTGTTTTCTCCTACTTTGGTTAAGGTTTTATCAAGATTTGTTTTGATGGCAAGATTATTTTTCAAGCATAAACTGCTAGGGTTTGAAAAAGAAATACCCACTAGGGTTTGGAAAGTCATACTTAGCACTTCATGCAAATTTTTGAAGGCAGATTTTGATATTATTTTGTTTATCCTATTTTGTTGTGGTTAAGGTTTTTGTAACCATGTTTAGGAAAGGCATTTTATGAATCATTTGATTAAATGTTGAAATATTCTCAAAAGCATTGTGAAAGATTTTTTTTACAAACCCAAGTTCTTGATAATGGGTCTATTCAACCTCTATCTTGTGATAGTTACAGATTCAGTTAGTAACTACTTCACATAGTTTACCTACTCTTACAAATTGTTTCATGAAAAAAAAGGGACAGTGAAAATGTATAAAAAAGCATGATATGTAAACACTTGTATGAGATTGATGAGTGTGTATGGTTACATTATCATTGAGATTGTAATAGAGTCTTAATGCAAGATCTATCTTGAGTTGATGTGCAGAGTTGCTTCTTGAGTCTCAAATAATGAGACAGTCAAGAACTGGATTGTAAGGAAACAAAGTAACCCTCTGTGTTGATTCAAATTTTGTATTGTATTCATGAGATTGTATAAAAGCTGGTAAGGCACAAATAGCCAGTGAGGCACATATAGCCAGTGAGGCATCTGTATTTGCTAGTGAAGCACATTTTGATTAAGCCAGTGAGGCATTTACTGAGTGGTTTTTCTGCCTCGTGAGGGTTTTCCACTCCTGAAATCTTTGTGTTATGGTCTCATTTGATGCATGGTACATTTGCTCTTCATACTTGAATTTCATGTCCTTTATTGTATAGTTTTTGGTATCTTGCATTACATCAGTATCTTTACGTTTTATTTTTTTAAGTTTTGATAAGAAGTCAATTGAATTGTTTTTATCTACAACACTGATTCACCCCCCCTCTCAGTGTTGTCTATACTCTAATAAAATGGGAAATATAATGAAGGAACAAGAACTTTTAACAACGATATACTTCATAGAGATTTCTAATTTAAAATGACAAGCAAATAGTATAATTATTATTATGTGTCATGTAGGTTGATGTACTAGTAAAGGCAATGTATAATCATAGATCAAGAAGATATAAACTTACTACTCTTCATGACAATACCCACAAGAATTAGAATTCACAGGGTAATTGTCCTCCATGCTTCGCATTTATCTGCTTATCTAATGTAGCTCCAGAAAAGAGTCTTTGATCTCTTCTACAAAAATTAAAATTTTCCTTTACTCCAACTACCTTTCTCAATCAAAGAATGGAATACCTGATAAGGAAGTTTGGTATTCAATTTGCTAAGGAAGTTTGGTATTTAATTTGCTAAGGAAATTGAACCCTAACCAAACATTTACAAGAGTAAGGAAATGCCTTAGCTGTGTATGATATTCACAGAATTTAAGATGCAAATTTCAGGCACATTAAAACAAAACCCAGGTCAAAGAATTGTTCAAACGAGGTGCAATAATCATATCAAGATTAATAGTCACTATTGTAAATTCTTGAGTGTATACCAAGCGCTACCTTCCTGAAACACACAATCAAAACAATCTACATGAATGAGATTACAATCTCAATCATAAGTTTCTTGAAGCCATACCAACAATTCTAGAAGTGATTGTTGAGGTGAGTCTTGAAGATTCAATATGCACCTTCAACTCCCAAATCATTGACAAATGTTGGTCCCTAAATAACACATCGATCTCAATGAAAATGATTAATACAAAACCAAACTCCCCTCACATGCAAATTTAAAGATGAATACAAAAATGCCAACTTTAAACCTGTTGTCATATTTTGCCTAGCCTCAAAATATTCATGTCCCCCTCTTTCTGTCAAAGAAATCTGATCAGAGAAAGCCTAAGTAGAAAGAGGAAAGTCTTAAATCCTACATTTCCCCATGTTGTGCCTTGCAAAATTTCCCAAAATCTCACCTTGAGAATCCTTGCAGAAAACCCAGAAAAACCCAAAAATAGTTTGTTCTTCTAGGCAATTTAAGATATGTGCAAAGGGGAAGATTGATTATAGAGTGAGAATATGCTTGATAAATCAGGACAAGAACAAATATAATACGCCTAAGTACAGATTTGTAGTGCGATTTGTATCCTTTTCAGTGCCTGGGTTGCTTGAGGGTTTTGGTTAAAAATGTATTTTAGGCTCTGCGTACGTGAGAAAATGCATGACTCTTTACTTTTATGAAAAAAAATCTATTTCAAGGTTTTATATTTGGTCAGAGTTGCAAGAAAAGCAAATCACAACAGCCATAGTAAAAACCTAGATCCATTAAAATTTCATGGCAAAAAACCTTAAAAAAATGTTTCATACTGCAAATCACAACAGTCATAGTAAACAACTAGATCTATTAAAATTTCATGGCAAAAAACCTTAAAAAAATGTTTCATACGCAAATCACAGCAACCATAGTAAACAACTAGATCCATTAAAATTTTATGGCAAAAAACCTAAAAAAATGTTTCATAATGCAAATCACAGCAGCCATAGTAAACAACTAGATCCATTAAAATTTCATGGCAAAAAACCTTAAAAAAATATTTCATACTACAAATCACAGCAGCCATACTAGGGTTTTGTAGTTTGTTCTTCTAGCTAATTTAAGATCTGTGCAGAGGGGAAGACCGAATATAGAGTGAGAATCTACTTGATAAATTAGGACAAGAACAAATATAATACACCCAAGTACAGATTTGTAGTGGGATTTGTATCCTTTTCAGTGCCTGGGTTACTTGAGGTTTTTGGTTAAAAAATGTATTTTAATTTCTGTGTATGTGAGAAAATGCACGACACTTTACTTTTATGAAAAAAAAAATATTTCAAGGTTTTATATTTGGTCAGAGTTATAGGAGAAGCAAATCACAACAACCATAGTAAACAACTAGATCCATTAAAATTTCATGACAAAAAACCTTAAAAAAATGTTTCATACTGCAAATCACAACAGCCATAGTAAACAACTAGATCCATTAAAATTTCATGGCAAAAAACCTTTAAAAAATTTTCATACTGCAAATCACAACAACCATAGTATTTAACTAGATCTATTAAAATTTCATGGTAAAAAACCTAAAAAAAATGTTTCATACTACAAATCACAGCAGCCATATTAAACAACTAGATCCATTAAAATTTCATGGCAAAAAACCTTAAAAAAATGTTTCATACTGCAAATCACAGCAGTCATACTAGGGTTTTGTAGTTTGCTCTTCTAGCTGATTTAAGATCTATACAAAGGGGAAGACTGATTATAAAGCAAGAACCCACTTGATAAATCAGGACAAGAATAAATATAATATGCCTAAGTATAGATTTGTAGTGTGATTTGTATCATTTTCAATGCGTGGTTTGTTTGAGGTTTTTGGTTAAAAAATATATTTTAGGCTCTACGTACGTGAGAAAATGCACGACTCTTTACTTTTATAAAAAAATGCATGACTCTTTCTGTTTGTTACAGTGGATATTTGTGCATCTCTCATTTTCTTTTGCAGCATACTGTATTGGTCTCTTGTTACCCGTCGGGTGTTGAAGCAGTTGGAGATGGACAATGAATATGTTGCCAATGAGGAGGTGGTGCATGAGTTATTTGATGCATTTTCTTGTTAAATTTAAAATTACAAGTGTAATGCCCCTCAAGATAATTAAACCAAATAAATGGAAAAATTAATGGATCTAAGTAAACCCACTTACTCTTATAGTAAATCATTCAAAAGATTTGATTACACAATAATTGTAAAGAGAGAGATTTCTATAGTTTTGTTCAACTAGCAACTAACACAATAATATCAGTAGTCTATTCCTTATTTTACCAAGAAATAACATATTATTCTTTAAAAAAATATCTGACTTCATTGTTTCTGAAAAATGAAACTGAGATAATTGATTTAGACAAAGAGAAGGCAATTCTAAAAAATATATTTATAAATATGACAATTATACTCATTATCTATGACAAAGGTGCTTACATTATAATACAATTGTCTTATTATAATCTGCCCGAACAAATGGTAGACTCAAAAACAGATAACATTTTTTTTAAAACACTTTATAAATATATATAAATAATTGATATCTGATAAAAGTATCAATTCAAATTTCCTTTTTGAAATGAATCACCTAGAGATAGGTCGGTTCTTTCTACAACATAGACTCCAGATAAAAATTTATGCCTTGACGCGATCACCTACAAAATTTCTTAATATTAAATCCCTATACATGCAAATATAACTTCATAGCTCAGTGAATTAAAAGAATATCAAAAGAGGATTGAATTTAACTCAAATATCGATATGTTTCTACCAGCACAGATTTAATTTGTTAGGATGATAGATTTGAAATTTTAATTACATCCTATGAGTTTGCATTTCACACCATCTATGACTAAATTTATATATCTTAAATTTGATTCGTATCTATCATTGACAGACTTATTTATGAGTAATGTTTGCAATAAAGAATAGTTGTTTGTAAAGCCAATGGTGTCAACAAATAATTGAGGGAGCCATGGCTCCGTGGCTCCCATGACTTAGTCATGGGAAGTCGTGGTACCATGGCTTCCTCTCTCTTCTAAAAATTGTAATCCACTAACCATTATGTGATTTCCATCACCATAAACACAATAAAACAAGGTTTCTTTTTCCATTCTAAATAATTACCGACTAACAAAGAGAGTTATAACACATATTATCATTACTCAAATAAAATATCAAAAGTTTCCAATAGGTGTACATTCAGATTAAGACACACTATTAAACAAGCCTTGAAACACGTCAATCTTTTCCAAGCATTAATACTTGTTTCCAATGCATATGAAATCAGAAATATTGATTTATATTCCTTTTCCTATTGACCAAAACAAAGTCCAATTCCTATCAATTTCATAATCAAGTTCTATAGATCCAACAACAATAATAATAATGGGTTATATAGAGATAATATATGCATCTAGGAATCTTTAAAATCTCCCTTAACTACATTTCAACTTGATATTGACTATGCTTACTGAGACATTACAGCGAAAAGATAAAGAAAAATTATAAAAAATAATTACTTGAAATAAATATCTGATTGCTAACTTTCAAATTGAATCCTTCAACTGATCTTTGAATAATCTGAAACCATTATAAATTTGTAACTGGAAAGAATAATATGATTATAAAACTCATTATACATCCACATTTCCTCAGCTATATCTAGAGTAACTTGCATGCAATAGCATAAGACAACCTAGCTTTTTACTCACCACCCAACCATAGGATTCAACCAAATCGAATCCACCCCTGAGCAAATAAAGAAACATTTTCTTGATGTTCAACAAAATAAATAGAAATAATTCAATAATCCATAATTTAATTCATAGGTTTATTATACTTTCTTTGCTCAATTAAAACATCATTATCTCCCTCGTAACACACCATAGCTTTCATAAACAACAAACTCCCACAAAAAAACTCCCAATAAACATTAACTCCCATTAACAAAAACTCCCAAGATCTCTATTTTACAACAACTCCCAGAATCTCCCTTTACCACAATTCCAAGAACTCCCATGAAACAATAATCTCCCAAATCTCTGATAAAATAATAATCTCCCAATCTCCAATAAAACAATAACTCCTGTTAATCAACTCCCATAAACATATATTAATCAATCCCTATTTCATCAATTCCCAACAACTACTTACATCCTAGCACCAACACCAAACACCATAATAATACCCAAAGAGATATCCAATAATCTTGTCATATTAAATATTAACACAACAATAAGAGTACAGATTTCTATAAATATTCACTTGCATACATTCATCTTAATCATAAAGTCCATATAATAGAAATACATTTGATTTACTTACCTTGGTTGTCAAAGTTGAGCTCAACCCACAAATTAAAGATTTCCCGGATAACATTCTTTCTTGATCGAACAACTCATAGCAATCCCACTATTCCAGAACATTTTCATTATAGAACAAATCTACAGCTTTCTTTTTCTTCCTTTTTCCTCAATGAGTCACCTTCCCTCTTTTTATAAAGCTTTTTCCAAAAACTCTTTATATTTCCTCTTATAAAATAAAACAAATAATATGATCAAGAAAACTATATATTTACTCATAACCCATTTTTCATAAAGAAATAATAAATCAAGTAATTGTCTAATCATTCTAACACCCATTAATCCATAATAGTATTCATTTTTACCAAATTCAAATATAATTCATCATTACTTCATAACCATTTGATAACTAAACTTATTGTTTTCTTTCATATAAATAATTAAATATCCATTATTACATAAATTATTAAATTCCCATGGTCAAAGCATTAATAAAAATAATAAGAATAATGTTCATGGTTCAACATAAATTACAACTAACTCACAAATGCACACCAAAATATAACATCAAATAAGTATCTAAAATAATATTAGCTAGACCCTACATTCTCCCCCTCTAGAATCTAGGCTTCCTCTTGGAAGCTATGAAAAAGATTAGTAGAATAACTCAGCGTACTATCATCACATCTCATTAATGGGCTTCTATGATCAGTTAAGTAACCAAAATAACCTACAAATAATTTGTACCCTAGATTCTATTTTTCTTGAGCAACACCATAATACTTACAAACATAAAATAGCAATCAATATGATACCTAGAGGCTAGGTGATAAAAGGACCTTCATTTTCTTGTATTTTGAAACCATATGCAATGCTTAAGTACCTGATAGACTAAAATAGTGAGAAGACAAAACTTCCTAAAATGAAAAAGTTATAGAAACAAGCCTTTTATTCTAAAAGATCTTTTAACAGCTACCCCATTTTAAAAACTTAGATACTTGATTGATTACTATATCAAGATTACGTTGCTAAATGTGACAAAAGAGATTTGTTACATTAGTAAATAACTCAAGGTGGCCTATCAACTTACCAGTACTCCAAAGTTAAAAGGAAATTTTGGCTTACTATGATAGACTTTATATCCAATTAACAACTTAAATAAAATAGCATTTATGTCAAAAGTAACCACCGTGATATATATACCCATTCCAATAATTACAATTAATATATCTCCTCTCCTACAATTGAGAGATGCAAGAAGCATAAACCCTAATGTTCAAGGAATTATTTGAATTCCTTAATCAATCAAATTGCAATACTAAACAAACTAGAATAAATATGATTAAGAATTTATTACATTGCAAGAAATATACCACAAAAGTTAAAAGACACTTAAAATAAGATAATTTTGAAATGAAAACACAAATAAAATTGAGCATAAGATAATAAATTGAATGAAAGGAAAGGAGTTGTCTAGATAGGGTTGTCAGATAAAAAATAGGCTTCCTGTGTGGGAAACATGTGAAAATTCGAATCTCTACATCAAGGACTCTATTACCTACCGCATGGGCAACCTGTAAACTTAAACATTTGAAAGATCATTGGGGTGAGCTAATAGTATAATCTAAAATAGAGGATATGATTCATAGGGTCAAACAACTATTGTGCACTAAGAGAAACTTATTTGAATGCTTCAACAAGTCATCAACCTGCTCATTTCACATTTGTCAATGTGCTCCTAGCGAATGCCAATAATGAGAGACTTAGGAAAAGGAATTGCAAATCCATCAAGCATAAAGGAGTGAGGAAATAAAATAGATAATAAAGTTGTAATGGCCCTGGAAGACAAGTATGTAAAATGTGTTGACCCCTATGGCAGTTGGCATAGATGTCAAACCTATGGCATGATCTCCTTAGTTGCATTCTCTTGGCAATATGATTATGTTACAATTGAGCATGTTTCACCTGAGTTGAATGAGGCATGTGGTTATCTTCTCTTGATCGATTATGTAAGTAATATTCATTAAGGTTATCACTGATATGAAAGGTTTCTTGTTTTAGTTTGATCAATATCTAGATTCCTTGAAATTCTGCTTACTAAGTCTTGATCACTTTCAAAGGGGCACAAAAATTATTTGTTTCATTTCAAAAGGCATCATTGACATGTTTTTTGATTTCATTCTTGGTGATCTCCATGTGTTTAGAGGAAAGTCAAATGTCATTGTCTTAACTTTGCAACTCAAGTTTACTAAGGCATGATCTCTTTCCAAGGGGTTACACTTGCTTTTGTTATCATTTCATTGTTCATCCCTTAATATTTCTCTTGTATCTAAAGGAGGCTTCATATTGTTAAAGGATATTAAGGTTATCCTAAAGTTGTGTGAAGGAGATTATTAGTTATAAATCTCAAGGCACCATATGATCAAAGGTTTTATATAAAAATCAAATGAGCAAAGTATATTGTTGGGCCACTTAAATCATTAACCTGGCCAGTAGGTATCGGGTATAATGAGCAAGTAAATGTTGATACATTGTATTGAATGTCACCGGACCTTTTAGGGCACACCAGGACTATTATTCAAAGGTGTATTCGATGAAAAAGTTTGCTTGAAGTCTCATTTGGTAAAGTTAAACTTTGAGACATGCATTCTCTCGACTTAGGGTTTCAATATTATGCAAGATTCAGTCATGATGTTTGTGGATCTTTAGGATTTGACAAAGCTGAGCTACAATGAGCTTTAGCAAAGTGAGCTTGACAGTTATTGTTTCTTTCTTGGACCTCAAAGTCACAGCAAAGTCTTCAGTTTTCAGCATTTTTCCAGGTGATATTATTCCTTTGTGATTTCAGCTTTCATTTACCTAGTCGTGACAGTCCTAAATGTTGTTTATGTTTTGAGCTCGGGTTATTCACTAAGGTTGTAAATATACAGAGTTTTGTTTTTTGACTTGAACTTTGGTTTCAATTAGGAAGTCTTTGACTTCGAGTGGGGTTTGTTGTTTCATAAGCACTCTATTTTTTTTTGTTGTTAAAAAGAAAGGAAAACAGTTATGAGAAATTTTTCTGGTAACGGCACCAGTTGGGTCGAACACTAATGGGTTTCAAGAAAAATGTACTCTTGTTTTCTCTTACTTTGATTGAGGTTTTACCAAGATTTGTTTTGATGGCAAGATTATTTTTCAAGCATAAACTCCTAGGGTTTGAAAAATAAATACCCACTAGGGTTTGGAAGGTCATACTTGGCACTTCATGCAAATTTTTTAAGGTAGTTTTTGATATTATTTTGTTTAACTATTTTGTTGTGGTTAAGGTTTTTAAAACCACGGTTTGGAAAGGCATTCTATGAATCATTTGATTAAAGGTTGAAATATTCTCAAAAGCATTGTGAAAGATTTTTTTTACAAACCCAAGTTCTTGATAATGGGTCTGTTCAACCTCTCTCTTATGATAGTTACAGATTTAGTTAGCAACTACTTCACACAGTTTACTTACTCTTACAAACTATTTCATGAAAAAAAGGATAGTGAAAATGTATAAAAAAGCATGATATGTAAACACTTGTATGAGATTGATGAGTGTGTATGGTTACACTATCATTGAGATTGTAATAGAGTCTTAATGCAAGATCTATCTTGAGTTGATGTGCAAAGTTACTTCTTGAGTCTCAAATAATGAGACAGTCAAGAACTAGATTGTAAGGAAACAAAGTAACCCTCTGTATTGATTCAAATTCTCTATTGTATTCATGAGATTGTATAAAATCCAGTGAGGCACAAATAGCCAATGAGGCACATATAGCTAGTGAGGCATCTGTATTTTCTAGTGAAGCACATTTTGATTAAGCTAGTGAGGCATTTACTGAGTGGTTTTTCTACCCCATGAGGGTTTTCCACTCTTGAAATCTTTGTGTTATGGTCTCATTTGATGCATGGTACATTTGCTCTTCATACTTGAATTTATTGTGCTTTATTGCATAGTTTTTGGTATCTTGCATTACATCAATATCTTTACCTTTTGTTTTTTTAAGTTTTGATAAGAAGTCAATTGAATTGTTTTCATCTACAACATTGATTCACCCCCCCCCTCTCAGTGTTGTCTATACTCCAAAAAAATGAGAAATATAATGAAAGCATGAGAAATTTTAACAATGATATACTTCATAGAGATTTTGTAGTGCCCCTCATTTTTTTGCTTTCTATTAGACTGATAGTTGTTTTATTAGGTCTAGACGTTATGACATTTTGCTTGATGATGGATTTACTATTATGATGTTAGTTGATGATACTTTGTTGATGTTTTTGATTAGATAAGTGGCATAAAAAGGATGTCGATCCCATGACAAAACAGCCAACAGAGGCTCACCAAAACCTGAACAATTTAGAATAAACCATTAAAGTTTTTGCAACATAACAAAATACTAAAGATCCAAGAAATAAATAAAAGACTAAAGAAACTAGACACCACAGAAATAGTAGACCAACTGCAGACTGACAACAAAGTAGCACCAAGCCTCCAAAGGCTATGTGAACATCTTGTCCCAATCATCAACAAGGAACTAGAGCACGTCCTCGTACTCCATATTTTTGTTTGTCTTCTCTTGCCTTTGGGAACCACCTTTTGGAGAGCCACCAGTGTCATGGCGGACCTATGCATAACTCTGGCCAAAAATTTGGCCAGGGTGTTAAACTTCTACTCTAGATGGGTCATCCTAGCCTCCAGAGTTTCCTTAGCCTTGTCCTTTTTGTTTTTAGCACCTTTTTTCTTCTTTCCAGTTCCTATTTTCTTTTTCTCTGAGTTGTCAGTATCTGAACCCTGCACATTAAAATGTAGGAAATTGCTGGGGGCCTCTTCATTAGCTTCCAACATCTCAATTTTGTTACCTTTGTTAACTGAAAGATCACCACCTAGTTGTTCAGTCTCCGCCACCACCATGTTCATATTGATGTTGTCCTCAGACCCTGACCCCTGTAGCTCGACAGAACCCTTCTTGTTATCATCCTTAGAGTATTCTTCTTCCTGCACTTTTGCATCACCCTCTTTGTTCTTCTCCATAGGTTGGTCCTCTTCCTACATCTGCTCAACATCCACTTTCACCAACACGGCCGCTTTCTCCTTGGGCATGGAGGCTGATTTAGCAGCAAGCCTAGACGACCTCCTGGTAGTAGGCATTCTAGTTTTGCTGTTAGTGGGGGTGTAGACCTCATCTTCAGCATTGTCTGAATCACCAGTATCTTCATCAATGCTAACCTCCTCAATCACCAGAGTAGCCTTAGCATTTTTATTCTCACTGACAGTGTCATAATCTTCTTCTAGGGTTTTTTTCTTCTTCTTACTAGATAGGGGAGGGCTACCTTGGAGGATGTTTCTTTTAACCAGCGTCGTAGCTGGGGAAGTGGGGGTGAGATCTTCAGTGGTGGTTTCAGGGCTTATGGACACCAAAGGTTTTTTCTTGGCATTTTTTAAGGACTTGGCATAGGATTCAGGAGTAACTTCAGTTATAATGACCGGGCCTTCCTTCACCAGGGTAGGATTATGCGGCTAAGACTCAATCCTGATGGGAGTGGGGGCTTTTGGGGGACAAAGGACAAGATGAAACTTATACAGTCTCATAATTAGGCCCTGATGAAGCGGGAGCTTGGGCTTACTGGAGTCAAGGGCATGCTACTCTTTAGTCGCAGCAATGGAGGTTTCCAAGGAAGACAGCAAATAGAAGGGGATGCTTACTATGCCTAAAGTGATTTAGCAGAGTGAAATGATAATGAAAGAACCTCATGAACCTCCCCTCTAAGGTAAAATATTTCATAATCATGAAACATACCTCGTCCCATGGCAGAGGTAAGAGTTGACAGTCAAAACCCCCTTGCAGGTTGTAGACACCTTTCTCTTCTTGGGGTGCTTCATGCCATCAGTAGACAACCCAGTAGCCATCTCAATTACCTTCTCTGAGATCTCAAACCCCACATTGCCAACTTTAACCTTTTTTCCATCATAAGACTGCGGGAACTGGGCCGAGAGATTTTCATCGTAGCCTTGCAGACATTCTAGGTACAAGGTGACACCACCCTCATGGCATATGTGCCACAGAGTCTCATTCTTCTTGAATTCCTCACATGTCTGTAGTTCAGTGCGCGACCTATCTCCACCCATTTTACTAAGCTCAAATGGGTAGACAATCCAGGCAGCAGACAACACAATCTCAATGCAGCAAAGATCAAATTCAATGTAACCCTTAGATATCTCTGTGCTAATGGCTATCAACACTTTAGAGATTAAACTGATTGCATTAATGTTTCCAGATTTTCCCATGCCTAGGGTGGCGTACTTGCTATTTTTCTACATGCGGGAACATTTAATCCCTTTCATATCATTATTAAGGAGACTTATAAGATCATCATTAAATCTTAAGTTGGGCGTCTATGAGATGTCAAGATGGGAATTCATGTGGCTAGGCATGTGAGAAACCCCCTCGAGATGCCATCTCTTCATGTTATAAATGCAATAGCTTATGAAAAGACAGGTCCAAACATTATCAAGTTGGCACTTACCCTTTGTGGCCTCCAATAACCTGTACCTGACATCCAGCTGGCCGAAGGTACTAGATCTCTGGTGGCCCCCCGATCTCCCCCAAAGCTTAAGATATGACCTCATGAGGGACTAAGAGCAGGGCTTAACTCCTTCTTAATGAGGGTTTGAATCTGATGCAAGAGATTATGATCAACCCTCTAGCACCTCCACATGTCCAAGCTTTGACCCAAATTAGCCATCACATCTGCCACTTTATTGCCTTCCCGATAAACATGACCGATAACCATCTAATTGAAACCGGATAGTAAGCCAATGATGTCTTTGATTAAACTCTTCATTCTCCAACCACTGTTAGACCTCCCCATGGCAATATCAATCACTAACTTAGAATCTCCTTCCACTTGCAAGTTGTCAATTCCCAAGGAGTGGGCAATCTTGAGACCTTTTAGAAGGGCCATGCCTTCAACAACATTTTTAGATTGTTGACCGATGCCCCCAGCATAAGCAACAATGGAAATGCCAAGACAGACTCTCAAGATCCCTCTCCCACTAGCAAGACCAGTATTCTTTTTTTTACCCCATCAAAGTTAAGTTTGATCCAGCCTCTGGGGGGTGGTTTCCAACGGGTGTTAAGTCAAACCATCTTTTTAGAGTTGTCAACCTTGTTCATATCCTCCTTTAGGCATTAGTTCTTGGCAATTTGAATTTTAATTAGAGAAGGGGGATACTCAACAACTTGCAGGGTATAGGTAGAGGTTTTTTTTGTAACCGCTCTATAAAAGGACAAGGAAAACCTCATCAGTATTACGAGCAATTTCTCTAAAAATGCAATTATTTCTTTCTTTCCACACACTCCAACCAAGGTGAGGGGGAATCTATCTCCAGAGTTCTCTAATCGTGAGATGAGTGAAAGGGGAGGTCCAACTCTGGGCAAAATCCTCCAAATTTTCTTGAAAAGCCCACTCCAAATTGAGCTTCTGCGGAGTGTTCTCCCAAATGTGTTTAGAGAACTCGCAGTGAAGGAGTAAGTGTTGTATGGATTCTTGTTCTTTACAGCATAGCACACATCTATTAACCAATTGGAAACCCTTCTTATTAAGATTATCAATGGAGAGAACTTTGTTGTGTGCCACGTCCCACCAAAAAAAGTTGACTTTAGGTAATAAATTGCTATTCCAGACTTTCTTCCAGAGCTGATTCGGCTAACCTCTGTTAGTCAGCATATGTTAAGCCAAATTGACCGTGAACTTCCCTTTTTGGTCTTGATCCCACAACATCTCATCTTCCCTTTGAAAAACTAGAATTTTGTATCTTTCTAACTCTTGTTGTAGCGACCGATACTCCTGCATCTCAGGTTGATTGGTACAATAGTCAGATAAGTTCTTCCACATTCTTTGACTATGGGGATGGCTAGTAATATAGTTTCTCAACTTGTTACCAAAAAAGTTCAAAGCTCTTTCCATAATAGAATTACTTCCTTTCCCCAGGGGATCATCCCTCAGCCAATTATCCTCCCAGAACCTGATTTTGTCTCCTCTTCCCAGTTTCCATTTGATGCCTTGTGAGAGAGAGTTCCTGGTTTTGGTCATTTTGTTCCAAATGATACAGCCTTTGGGAAGGGAGTCTCTAACTAGAATATCAGAATTGGATTCACTCTGCAGGTATTTGGCTTTCATGATTTAAACCTAGTCCTTCTCCTCTTTAAGGAAAGTCCAACCAATTTTAGTTAGCAAGGCTTTGTTCATACCTTGAATTTTTCTAATCCCTAGACCCCCATTAGCCTTGGGCTAACAAACTCTATTCCATCACACCAGCAAGATCCTTTTCTTTTCCTCTACTCTAGTCCATAGGAAGGTTCTCTGGATCCTTTCAATTTTCTCTGCCATATATCTAGGAATTTTAAATAGAGAAAGGAAATAGGTAGGGATGCCTTGTAGGGAGGCCTTCAAAAGTTGATTCTTACCTACTTGGCTAAGGAGTTTACCTTTCCATCCCTCCATTTTCTTGTGGATGAGCTCCAAAATCATATTCCAGAAAGTCAGGGTCACATCTTTGAACGTGAGAGACAGACCCAGGTAGGTGGTCGGGAGAGCTGCCTGATTGCATTGGAGAATATTTCTGACCTTAACTTGCAGATCTATCTTAGTGTTAAATAAAAACACATTACTCTTTTCATAGTTGATGCATTGGCCCGACACCTCAGCATACATGTTGAGCAAATTTTTCCATCTCATGGCCTCCACAACTCAAGCCACCCCGAACAACATGGTATCATCCACGAACTGTTAGATAGCTGACGGTCTTAGGGTGGACATCGCTTTAACACCTGAAAGAGATCGTCTGTCTAGGTGGGCCATAATATTTCTACCCAAAACTTTAGCCATCATAATGAATAAGTAAGGGGACAGGGGGTCCCCCCTGCCTTAAACCCCTGCCAGCCTCAAAAAAACCCTATGGTGTGCCATTAACCAACACCGAGTACTTGACAGTAGTAACACACTCCTTTATCAGTTTGATAATTCTGTTATTGAAGCCTAACTTCCTGAGAACCTTGAACAGGAAGTCCCAAGAGACTCTGTCGTAAGCTTTTGATATGTCCAGCTTTATAGTCATACTTAGACTATTACTTTTATCCATAGAGTGAATGATCTCATGAGTCGAGATAGCTGCATCTAGAATCTATCTTCTAGGGACAAAGCCTTTCTAGCTGTCAGAGATAAGGCTATCCAAAAGTGGTTGGATTCTAAGGACCAACGTTTTGGTAATGATTTTATATATAGTGTTGCACAAACTAATGGGGCGGAAGTCAACCATGACTTCTGTTTTGTTTTTCTTAGGAATCGGTGTAATGAACGTGGCATTAATCTGCCTGAGGAACTTCCCTGTTATGAAGAAGTCTTTAACAACATTTGTAACATCAAAGCCCACATATCCTAGAATTCCTAGAAAAAAGTAGGGGGGAACCTGTTTGGCCCTGGCGCTTTGAAAGCCCCCATTGAGAACACAACCGCCCTAACTTCTTCCGTAATAAGCTCCAGTAGTTCTTCATTGTTTTCCTCATATAGGACTAGAGGAATACAATTCAAAAGAATGTTTTCTTTATCACTGTCAGTTCTATTATTTTGTTTAGCAAGGAAATTTTTGAAGTAATTGGAGGTCAGTCTACTAAGTTCCCTATCATCCTTCACCTCTCTATTCTACTCATATAGGAGTTTGGTGATATTATTCCTCTTTCTGTGTTTCATGGCCGATTGATGAAAAAAGGTCATGTTCCTATCTCCCTCTTTCAGCCATTAAACCCTGGACTTCTGCTTCTAGAAGATTTCTTCCTTACTGATTATGTCCTTCAGATTCTTGACTAATTCCTCCTCAAATTTATACATGCTCTCACTCCCATCTCCCTTGGCCATTTTATCTTGGACCTCCAAGAGACTATCTTAGAGGTGTTTCTTGGTGTTCATCACATTACCAAAACAAAATTTATTTCAGCCCTTGACTTCATTTTTAACATGTATCAGTTTTTGGGTGAGCCTAAACATAGGAGATCCGTGAATCGGGACTTTCCACCAATCAGCAATGCAATTTTTAAAATCTGGGTGGGAGGCCCACATGATTTCATACCTAAATGAGAAGGGGGCCTTATAGTAATTTTTAGTCCAATCTAGAAGAAGGGCATTGTGGTCAGATATGGTATGAGATAGAGTAGACAAATTAGCATACTAGATCATATCCTAGTTAGAAGAAACCAACAATCTATCTAACTTTACTTGGATCAATTGTTCTCCCTTTCTTCTGTTAGTCCAGGAAAACCGTTGATTGATGACTTCTAGGTCCATTAGCCCAATTTGACTCTGGAAGTCTGTGAGGTCCACCATTTACAGCTACAAATGACAAATGAAGTGCGGAATAAAATATCTGATTCTCACATAAATCTTATAGAGATTATTACATCGGATACTTAGGAACATGACATTCATCATCTTACAATGCGCGCTGGCATAGACTAAGTTCTTACTGTGGAAAGTATGCTTAAAGAGCAGAGCGAACACTCTTGTTTCTTAAGCACTACTCTCTACATTAAGAGCATAACTATGAAACTAAAATACTTAAGACTAGAAGACTCAAGAATTGCAGACCAAAACTCTACTAGACAACTGGACTCTCTAGGATTTCACTTCGCTAGAAATCGTTGAGAAATGCAGGCGGCCCCGTCACCTTATATAGGAAGAGAGGGCAGATCTTTTAACCCCGATCTCAGACTTCTTTGAAATCCATTCATACAGAGTCGACACGTTGCAAACCTTATCCGAAGGATGACCCGATTGAGGATAAGGATTCCTCTAGTGGGACCAATTCACCCGTGAACAAAGATAAGGCCGACCGACCGACATAACTTTACAAGATTCTCTTTTATCATGAGAGAGATAACTCGTGCTTACGATAAGGTTTGTAAGCTGACCCCTTTTACCGTGGTGTGGCCCACGTCTATCATGTTTTTCTCGAGATGATAGATGTTCTCAATGGATGACAAGCCCATCCATTAGCCTAGGACCCAGTACTATGAGTGGAGCTAGAGGTGTCTGGATTTGGTTGGTTGAAGATACAGCCTTCACAAAATTCTCCATCGGGATGAGTGCAGTCTGGTGAGTGGTAGTTTCCACTGGCCCCATATGTTGGTACTCGAGGATCATCATGTGACCAGTCGGCACAATTGGCACAGGTTTGCATGGATGAATGTGGAAGACATCCTGGAGGTCGACTTGCTTCTTGTTCTTTCCAGATGATACTCATGGTTTTGAGCTTATGGGGTCCATACAATCCGCGGGACATAGCTTGAGGCGTAGCACCATTCATGCGATATGTCTTTGTATGAATCTAGACAAGTGTCTGGTGCATATGAAAATACCGCAATCTATTTTTTACTGTCCAATGCTCGAAGACTGACGAAGAACCGGCGAGACCGTAGACTTGGCAAAGATGTCTACTGATTGGATTATCGTCAGGAGATCCAAAGATAAGTTTGAAAATACATCCAGTGTAGGCAGTTGTTCCTTCAAACTGTAGATCTGCTGCAGGTGGGTATGGTCCTTGAAACAGGTTCCGTATGAGCGTCTTTCCATCTTCATCATTTAACCATTGATGTGGTCGTGCTACTGGAGGATTCAAAAATTGGACTAGAAGAACAAAGTCCCCACACCAATTCTGAAGAATATGTCCAACATCAGGATCGATGGGTTCTGCTTCAGTGGAGAACTGGAAAAAAGGTTGATTAGTGCATAATCCTGGAGAGGTTAGCTGTTGCTTGGCAGTAAGCATTCTAAACCTGTCAAAAAGAAAATCATTAGCCATTTGATAATTATGCAACTCCCTTCGTTGGAAAGGGTTTGTGCTCCATTCGTTGTGACTGGCTTCATACCAACGCTGTTCTCGGATTCGAATGATCCGAACAACTCCTTCTGTTTGACGAACAGCACCCTGTACTGGAGGGTCATCAGAATGTCCTTCTCGGGACATGAAATCTGTGAAAATATTTTCAACTCCTGGCAGATGAACAAAATCAAATTCATAAGTACTAAGGAGTTGAGCCCATCGGAGAAGCCGTCCTCTTACCACCTTATTTTTGGATTCTTTGTGGAAGAATCCCCGCAGGTTCTGCAAATCACTTTTCAAGAGAAACCTTTTGTCAGCTATGAACATTTTAAATGTTTGGAAGGTATTGACAATAGAAACGATCTCTTTATGCGTGCTGTGGTAGTCTACTTCACTATTCTTGAAGCTACCAGAAATATAGCAAACAATCTCACCTTTGTCTTTGGGATTAAAAGAGATTGTTTTCTGTTCACGAAGAACACCTACCCAGGCTCCTTCACTGGCATCTGTTTCTACGATTTTAAATCCCTTACCAGGCAGCTTTAATGGTGGAAGCTGTGAACATTTTTGTTTGATGCATTCAATTAATGTATCATGCTTTGCAGTCCATGGTGGTGGCTTCTTGCCTAGAAGCTTGTTGAGTTCCAGCCTATCTTCAGCAAGCTTACAATAAAATCCTGCAATGTAATTTACAAGGCCCAAAAACCGTTGGAGTTCCTTGACAGTGGTGACTGGAAGAAGGGAAATACGACACAGGATATGTGGTTGGGCCTCCATCCTCCCCCCTGGAAGAAGCTTGATTCCAATAAAGACAATCTGAGATTGAGCAAAGAAGGACTTGGCGGGATTGACAGCAAGACCATGGTGTTGACAAATAGAGAGGAATTGACGTAGGTGGTCAAGATGGTGAGGCATATCCTGACTGAAGACAAGAATGTCGTCGACATAGGGTTGAATAAATTTGGCATAAGGCCGGAAGATAACATCCATTTTTTGCTGAAAAATGGAGGGGGCGATTTTTATCCCGAAGGGAAGTACAGTCCATTCATACAGACCTTGGGGAACAAAGAAGGTTGTCTTATAAAAATCAGCACTTTTCAGACCGATTTGCCAGAAACCCTTGGTTAAATCAAATTTGGAATAGACATGACTACCTTGAATAATTTGCCAAATATGATCTTTACTAGGCAGGGGATGTCTATTGTCAACAAGACATTCATTTAACGGCTTATAATTTACAACTAGCTGTTTTTCAGGAAGTTCTTTACCATTTTCATCTACCTTAGGTACATACATAGCATGACAAGAAAATGGTGAGTCAGAAGTTTGGATAAACTTAAGCCGTTCGAGCTCTACAACTTCTATTCTACAAGTTAGAACTTCGGTTGAACTCATAAGGAAATAATTAGCTTTAGCTTTAGGGATGAGTTCATTACCTTGAGGATCTCGTTTTAGAGGGAGATCACAGTACAGGTTCCTTTTCTACTTTTTCAAATCTTTTGTCATGACTGTGTCAGCAAAAGCTACTTTGATTTCTGCAAGAGCTTCTTGTCCTGCATTAATTTGATTAGCTAACCAGACAGAATTGACTGGTTTCTTTTTCTTTTCTTTTTCCAGCTTGGAGGAATAAGCTAGAGTCTGATAAAGCCAGGGAAGCTGATATGTTCCTCTGATAATAATGAAATCAAAGTCAATGGTAAAGGGTTCCCATTGCTGAATAGCTTTACTGCCTATTACTCCATCATACCCATCCATTTCATATTGCACAAAGAGGAGATTATCAGTAAAACCATCAAAGCCAATTTGAATAGGAGCAATACAGAAGGAAGAACTGTCTTCCTTTTCAGCATTACCAAAAGTAATTCCAGTGGTTCCTTTCATCCAGGCATCTTTTGGGAAAGCATTGCATCTTGCAAGATTTAAATCAGCTCCTGTATCAATGAGAAATGCTAAAGGATACGCCATGATACCTGGAAAATGAATGGTGAGGATAATACCAGGGCACGCAGTGGTTGGCGTAGCAGTTCTTTTGTAGGCTTTCATCTGACAACTACTTGACCCTTCTTCATAGATGGGCGGCTCTTCAACTTCTTCTTTCACAACATGAGTAATGAGAGGAATATAAGGCCTTTCTTCACAGAAAAGATGTTCCTCCGAGAGGGTAGCTTGAGCAGGTAACTGTATTGACCCAGCAGCATTAAACTGGCTGACAAACTTATCAAGTTCAGGTGCTTTCTCCATTTCTTCAGTGAGGTAGAAATTTTCCTCATCATCAATTTCTGAAATTTCTGCCTGAGCTTGACTGATAACTTTTTCAAGAAAGGCTTTTCGATTCCTTCTCCAAATGCGTCTGGCCATGCTTCCTGGAGAGGGAGCATCTATCATGGGGTGTTGATCCAATGATGGAGGCGGTGGCTGCCGTTGAACTGGAGACCTGGGAAACCATGGTGATGGTCTATAACCATGTTGACTAGTGACAAGAGAGGAGATCCCTAATGGTCTCATAGTTGGAGATTTACCTCTTGTAGAGCCGCCTTCAATATTTGGTTGGAGCAAGAAATATTTTCTGGACTTGAGCTGATCCAGTTTCCCCATCAGCTTCTTCCATGTTTCCTGACCCATATCCATGGTCTGGAGACGAGATTCAATCTGGACAATATCTTCAATTACCTTGTCCATTTCAGCACGGGTGTCTCTTCTAAGCATTCTGCAATAGAAGGAGACTTCCAAATCCTCATCCGAGGATTGATGTTCTTTGGTCATTCGATTGACCTGAGCTTGTACTTGTTCTTGAGCAGATTCATATTCTTCAGACTCTGAGCTGTCTGATTCTGAACTGGAGAGGATGATATCCTCGGAGTCTAATGGATAAGCATTGATGAATTCAAATTCATCATTCTAAACTCCTGCTTCTCAAGCTACACGGACTTTGCCTTTGCCTTTCTTCTTATTACGGTCCAGACATTTGTTTGCAAAGTGATCTCCTTTGCAAATGTAGCAGGTAGGCTACCATTTCTTGGAACCCTTTCTTTTCTTATCTCTTTTCCTGAAGTATCCTTTTTTCTTGGGATACTTATTCTTGAATTTCTTTTTCTTCTTGTATGGCTTGTCAAAACTGTCACAGTTAGAACAAGAAGATTTTCCCTTGTCGGCGAACTGATTAGAAGGCATAATCTGGTAACACACAGATGAAGAAAGTAAAGGCTATACCCTTTTTATTTCTTTCTTTGCTTTTCCTTCTTCACAGATTTCCTCATTGATCTGCGTTAGGAATTGAACTAACTGTGGATAGGTTAGTTCTTTAATTTCAATATTTTCAACTACCAGATTCTCAAGAACTTTCTTGTGATAGAATTCTCCTATCACAGTACCAAAACTTTTAAGAAAAGTAGTGAACATAAATTCATGATTCTGTTCACGGCCTGACAAATAAAAATTTTCATATTGGACATCACAATACTGCTTAAAGTATTTGAGGTCCTTACATTTACCTTTAATGAACTTGTTATAGGCCAACTTTTCCCTTGTGTCTGTTTTACCAACAAACAGATATGTAAGTTGAGCACAGACTTGATCTGTACCTCTATCTAATAGACTTTCTCTGTAAGCATCATCTAGACGATCCCAAACATGACGGGCTACTCCTGTCATTGCATTCAGAGCTTGCTTGATCACCTGTTTTTCATCAGCATCAGCATTAGTAGATATGTAATTTGTTATCCAGGCTCGCATTGCATCTATAGCTCTTGTATTTTCTATATCTTCAAAATGATCAAAATTAACAAGAGGGGGAGTGCCTGCTTTCAGAGTTTGTATATTCTTAAATGGATCAATAGGGTTAGATCCATTAGGATTAGAACTAGAACCACGAGCCATTTGAAACTTTCCTTCAGCTTGTTCTGTTGGAGTGGTTTCTCTTAGTGTCCCTAAGGAGGGATCATACACTTTTTCAATCATAGGCTGCCTAACTTCTATTTTTAATTTAGGTCCTTCATACTGAGCCTGTAGATATCCCTTTGCACTAGAAGGGAAATTCTTTGTCCTCACAGTCTGCTGTTGTCGGACAGTATGAGTTACTGTCTGGATGGCCCGCGATTCTTCCTGGAGAGCAGACTTTATATCTGAGCATTCCGATTTGATGGAATCGCTCATTAGTAATTGTGATTGTGCTACTGAATGAACTTCTTCAGAGATCTCAGTGAGTCTCTGACTATTATGCTTCACATGAATGTTTGTTGTGTTCAATTGTGAACCAAGCACATCACAATCTAATTTTACTTCACTTCTGACTTTCTGCAGAAGTTCTCTCTGTTGTTCTAAAGATCGTTGCTGAGCAACCCACCAGGTTTCAGCTTGACTTTTGAACTCATTATACTAGGCTTTGAGTTCCTGGAGATCTTTATTCACAGAGTTCATCCACTGATCTGTGAGACGTTTTTCTAAGCGTTCCAGAGTGGAGATTAGAGAATGAAAATTCTCTTGAGCACTGAGGCATGCTTTTTCATTCTTGACTGCTTCGATCTGATGCCAGATCTTTCTATCCTCGGCAAAGAGCATAGATTTCCTAAGACAGAGGTTAGTCCAGTTAAGCAATTTGCTTTGACTGGTTCCTTGAGAACTTTCAGCAACAAGAAATAAATGCAGAGGCCAGAAATCAGCTCTAAAGGTTCCGGTTGTATCATACAGGATAAAATCCCGAAAGGGAGGAATGGTACCGGGAACAAGACAAGGACCTGCAGGTGTGCTAACAGCCTTTTCATGGGCTACAGAAATTTCTTGTTCAGGTATAGTTGCTTGTCAGGCTGACATCATTCGGATATGGCCAGATTTTGGAGGAAAGACAAACGAACAGTCTTCACATCTATACAACCCATTATCTAACTCAGAAAACTTTTTATGGGTGCAAGATGAACTAGCAGGAACTGCTAAGCTGCGAGACTTTGCAGCAGTAGGAAGTGTAAACAAACTTTCAAGACCCTGAGAGGGTTGTAATCTAACGCTCTGGGAGCGAGGAAGGGAAATCACAGATGGACCAGGTTGATTATAGTTAAAAACCTATTCTGTTCTCATGGAAGGTCCAGTACGTAAGGCTGACTGGTTACCAGCTGAGAATCTAATTACTACCTGATCATCTATTTCATCAATTGAGATGCCTCTCAATTGTGGTTGTTTCTCATTTTCTGCTTCTGCTTGACTGTCACTATCCCAAAGATCTAGTGCCCATTCTTCAGGCATCTTGATATCCTTATGCTTAACTATTTTGGGAGCAGTCAACTGCGTGCTATCACTGGAGGATGTCCAGATGGTGGAGAGACCTTCTAACCCTTGTGCTTTTCTGGGACTAACCATTAAAGGGATAACCTTATTGTATAATTTGTAGTGAACCAGAAAGGTCAGGGAATGGTCGACAGACTTCTTCTTCATGAAGAGGTTCATTGTCTTGAAGTTATATTCAAGAACATCCTTCAGATTTCCATCTCTTAGACTGACGGGGAAGTCTAATAGATAGTCTATGAAGATAGGGCCTTTGGACATGGAATCACAACTGGCACCTAGAAGGGAATGAGACAATTTATAGAACCGGGCATCTTTCAGCATCATCATTATGATGATAGGTAATCCTTTTCTATAATGGCCACAAATTCCTATTTTGACGTAAGACAAATGCATGAACTGTGGATTATTAGGACTTGCAAAGGCTTCTTTCTGAAACTTAGAAACTAGAGCATCTGAAAAAATATTTAACTTGCCCTTACTACCACCTGTAACAACATGTTGCAGAGTGGCCACATGACAACGTTGTGAAGTTTTATAACCAAACCAATTCTTCAAGCCTACATTAGTATTAAACATATCTATGACACCATTAGGTACATCTTTATATATTTCAGAAGCTTTAATCTTAGGCACACGAAATTCTTTTTCAGGTAACTGACTAGCAGAAACTTCATCTAAAACATTACTACCTAACTCTGGAGTAGAAAATGAACTTTCATTATCAGCAAAGAAGTTGGTGAACTTAACTTCTGTGTTGCGATCTGCGGTTAGGTCACTGCTTTCCATAGCCGAACCGGAAGTGCTTGCTCTACCCATTCTGCGCTCAAACCTACGCTCAAATCTGCGCTTGAAATGCAAATTACTGCCTCTACTCTGCCCTGAATAGTCCATATTTCCCCCAGATTTTTTTGAGGGGTAGAGAGGGGTGTTGAAGTCTCCCCCAACAATCCATAGAGTTCTTCTATCCTCATTGATTTTGGAGCTCAACCCATCCCAAAGTTCATTCCTAGCATTTTTAGTGTTGGGGGCATAGATGTTGAGCATCTTCTAGGTTTTGTTATTCATCTTATAGCTAATTTCTAGACTATTCTTACAGTGTGAGCAGTAGCTTCCCGAAGTATTGTACTTATTCCACATGGTGACAAGCCCCCCGGAAGCTCCAGTCGAGGAGCTGATGATGAAGTCCGCCATAGGCCAAATATTGTTAGCTATTTTTCTAAAGTTTTCCTTAGACATTTTAACTTCTTGGAGGAGGATGAAATAAATCTTATTGTCATAAATGCAGCTCCTAATCATGATCTATTTTTATGGGTTGTTGAGCCCTCTCACATTCCATGTGATAATCTTTATTTGTGTGATTTTCTGGAGAGGGCCTCCAGTGTAATTTGCCTCCCATAGTCAATCTCCTTGGTTGCTTCCCTGGATCTAGTTTCTCTCTGGGAAGACCTCCATGCTCTTCCTTCAGTCCCCACATCAGTTGCTTTCTTATAATGTCCTTTCCCTTTTCTCCTAGGGGTGATCCATCCTCCGTGGTTACTGGTGCTAGCTCCCGAGGAAAGAACTCTAACGGGAGAAATCATAGACTTCTTTGTGCTTCTCAATCCCCCAATTAGCGGGCCCATCAATCTTGAGTTCTTCAGCACTCCCTGTTGGTCTCGACTATCCCTTTCTTCTCTAGATTTCAGAATCTCTGAAAGGGGGGAGCACACAGCTGGAGTTAGGATTTCTCCTTCTTCCATCACATCTAAGATAAGGGGAAAATCTATTGACTGCTCTTGACCACTACCTACCAGATCCAGCCATAGCTCAAAAGGGGACAGTGATGGGGAAGGAACAAGAATCTCCTCAGACAGATTACTCTACACCTGGTCTCCAACAGTGCTTGGGTCTTGTTTAGAGACCTTATTAAATCTAGCAAATCCTCTTTGAATGAGTATTCTTCTACTATGTTTTCTACTTCCTGGGCATGTTTATCTTTAGGATCCTTAGCTTTTTTACACTCACTGATTAGGTGCCCTTTTTTTCTACAGTTTTTGCAATAGGCAGTAGAGTTTTCATACAATATTTGTTGCTCCCAGCAGCCATATTTGGACTTTAATTTAACAATATTAGGTAGAGTCTTATGAATGTCTACGCTAACACAGAATCTAGCGAAAACCAACCTGGTTTTATTTTTGGTGGTGTTGTCCAGAGTGATGAAGCATCCAAAGGAGTTGCCTATCCATGTGAATATCTCCTCATCCCAGTACTCGAGAGGGAGTCCAAGTAGTTTGACCTACATAGGAGGCGACTGAATGAGTTCCAATGTTGTGTCAAAGCCTGGCTTCCAACGCCCTAAGCTAAGATTATGCTTCCCATACATCCAAGATCCTCCTGCCAAACTTGTGACTAAGTCCTCCCTAGCCATGAACTTGAAAAGGAAAAGGCTGCCCGACATCGCACTAGTCGACACACTACCTTTAAGGTGCCATCTAGCGGTTACCCAATGTCTAACCATGTCAATGTTGGGCCTAAGGGCTTGGAACTTTCCAACCAAGGAGAGTTCCAAGGAGGAGGTTATTTTATCCATCATTTTGTCTGGGATCTAGAAGTTTGTTCCATCCCTAACTTTTGGCTGCACCAGGGCATCAGAGTCTTCCATAGGCCTACTAGAACCCCTAGCAGGGCCTGTTTCCAAGCCTTGGGGTCTAAGCCCGAGACAGGGGGAGAGGTCTCTTCAGTACTAACCGAGGTAGTACTGATAGCAGTAGGGAGCTCTTGCGGGCCCAGAAGGGGGTAGAGGGCCCCCTAGGTTGACGACCTCCATGACTGAAGCAGGTTCAAACACCAATCAGAGTGGGAAAGTTGCAAAGTGGGAAAGTTAGAGAACTATATTCTATTGTTATTCACATTTTTTTAGACCTACGATTATGATGACATTTGATGATATTTTGGAGATACTGTTATTTACTTGGGTTATGCATTGTATACACCTAAAAATGACATGACTCTATCTAAATAAATATTCTTAATATTTATTTTAGTCTAATTCCTCTATCAATAAATAAATAAATCAATTTATTTATTTGATTCACATTCTTCCACAAAATTAAATAAAATCATTTGTTTAATTAAATTCCTCCAAATTCCTCTAAAGTCATTCTAAATTAAATAATGTCCAATTATTTAATTAGTTCTTCTAAACTTAAGTCATCCTCTATATTTAAATAAATCCAAATATTTATTTAAATTGTCTATTTCTTCTAAAATTGAATTAAAATACCAAAAATAATTCAATTAGTCCATGTGCACATGTAATTAAATATTTTAATATTTAATTACTTGTTTCCCTTACCCACATGTCCTTTTTATCCTCTAGTTCCAATTAGTTAACTCATAAATCAAATTAGTTAACTAGTTAGTCAATTTTGTTAACTGCTCAATCATCTCAGCTAACTCTTCAATCTATTTTTGTTAACTCCCATGTTGCATGAAGGAGCAGGACACTTGTCCTCTTCCTATTCACGCACACCCTCTCAAGTTTCCTCAACCGTTGATCTTCTTGATCATTCTACACTGTTGATCTTCTCTCTCACAAGTCTATAAGTACAACCCTATTCCTCCATTTCAATCATCCAAGCTTAAATTAGTAAACTTACTCTGCAGGAATCACAATGCGCCTTTGGCACTAAATTATTCCATAGCTTGCGATCACCATTTTTATTGTATTGAAGATCCTCTTCATTACAAGAACTATCATAGCCATTCTCTATTGTCATCTTGAAGAAAAAAAGTAAGGAAGTGTGCTTTATGAGGGCTTCATTCACACGAAAGATCAATTTGAGATTAGGCGACCAATGGAAGCCGCGAAGTAATAAGGTTTGCAAGGTGTTTTCTTTGTGTTTGAATCTTGATTATTGCAATTTCTATTGAGTTATTAGGTTATTATTAATTATTGATATTATCTCCACATTTTCCTGTAACATTTCTGGCACCCATCGTGGGGCCTTGCCCCAAATTAACCTCAAAAGTGAGTTTTTGTGCGTTAGGTTCCATACACAGGACATTTTTGAGCATCTGCTCATTAAAACCACACATCTGAGCTCTATTACAATGCATCTGGAAGATTTGCTCATATGCTCATTAAAACCATGCATCTGCTCTCTGTTACAACGCATCTAAAGGATCTGTGCATCTGCTCACTAAAATAGTGCATATGTTCTCTATAATGGCACATTTGTTCAAACTGCGTATTTATTCTCTTTTTCTGTGCATATGCCCTCTGTAACTATGCATTTGTATTCTATGCATGTGTACTCTGTTACGGCGCATTTATTCTTTGTACTTGCACATATATTCTGTTAGGGATTTTGAGCTATTTTTAGAGAAATTACTAACACTAACACCTTTTCGCAAGAATATTCTCAGATCTATCTGTAGGTTAAGAGCTGGTTAGTCATATAATTGCATTGTTAACTCACATTTTAGATCTAATTAGCTATGGAAGTAATTTAAACTTGTTCATGCAAAATCTCATCTAGATCTAAGTAGGAGGGAAGTAACTTGATCTTGTTGCATCACAACTTGAACATAGTCCCAACTAGGAGGGTTTAAAATTGAACAAATTGCTTTCAAAGTTAACAAATCTTATGTGTGCCCAAATAGCATAGCTCATTTAGTTTTTTTCTTTTAAATAGGATTAAAGAACCATTGTCCTCTGTGTTTTCAAAATGATAATAGGCCTATGCTCTCCCCATTCTTGGGTGACCAGAATGCCAAACCTATCATTTTGCATGTTTGACCTTTAGAGAGGCCTGGCCTTGGATATCCTTCTGTCCAAGTGGGAATGACCTTAAGTGGTAACAAGCTAAAGCCAAGCTCTTCCTAGCCACTATAAATAAATTGTGTTTGAGGCAAAAGCTTCAAACAATGAGTGTTGATTAGTTATGCCAACAGCCAACCTCCCCCAAAACCCCACAAGGCGCAACCCTTGCAGGCTGGGAGACTCCATAATAGAGAGTAGCGCTGCCACACGTATAACCTCTCTAACGGTTGCCCTTACTACTTATCCATTGTATTAGAAGCCAAAATCCCCTATTCGATGACACAGGAGAAAAACATTCTCCGGAGCCGTCCAACATAATACACTCATTTAGTGTAGAAACAAAAAAGTTCAACTCTTCAGAGGAACTATAACTTGGTATGCATGAGAAGTGTGTGCTGTGGAGGGGAGCCGGTGCTACCAAGTTATTAGTTGTCCACCTTTATGCAAGTGGCTAGTGTAAAAACCAAGTTGAAATTAATTGAATATTTCCCTAACCATCCTAGGATTTGTACTTATTTTTAGTCAAAAAAGTCAAAAATCTAAAAAAATGAAAAAAATCAACAAATCACGAAAAAAAATTTGTGTGTGATGTCTTTCTTTCCATAATTGAAGAAACCAATCAGACAAAGCAACATTCAAAGCAAAGAAAATCAAAAACATTGAGAAACGTGCCAAACTCAATCAAAATAGGTAAAAATACCAGATCTACACATTTGTTCTATCCTACTACACATTTGCTCCATCTTGCGGCGTATCTGCTTTTTGTTGCACATTTTCTCAATCTTGTTGCGCATTTGTTCAATTCTGTTGTGCATCTATTTTTCACCAGTCTTGCACATTTGCTGCCTGTAGATGCGCATCTGTCCTCTATTTTGGTGCATACACTTTTCACCAAACCTGCGTATTTGCTTCTTGTTGCTGCGCATTTGCACATTGTTCCTGTGCATCTATCACAGATAGCTATTCTATACACTTTCTTAAAAAATTTGGCTAGTTATGGGTACCCATTTTCTCATAGTCCTTGATTTTGATCTCAAGAAACCATACCAATCAGTTTCGTATCCACTTTTCAAACCATCCCCCATTTACCATATTATAGTGAAAACATCAAAACAAAACAAACCAAGTTTCCTACTAAGGTGTCATTGAAATCTTCCAAAACTCAAAACAAAAATCTAGTTAGTTTCATACCAGGATATATCATCCTTCAACTTGGAACTTCACTAGTGTTATCTTGATAAAAGTAGTCCATATCAAGAGAGGTGATTAACTCTCCTTATTTTGACTATCTTTTCCCTCAAGAGCAGGTTTGTTAGAGAAAACAGTAGATCAAAAACCTTAGGAAGGATCTTGTCATCTCAACCACACCAAAACATCCTTTCACAAGCTTTTTTTCATCCAACATTCACCTCTGCCAAACCGTTTGTATGGTTAGATCAAAATCCAAAGAAAATCAAGACATGGATCCTTTGAACAAAGACATACCATCTCCACCTCACCATGAGGAAGAGGAAGAAATCTCGCATGAGGAAGTAATTCATGCCTCACAAGATGCAAAATTTCTAGAGATGATGGACAAGGTCCTAAACATGAACCCTCAAAAGTACTTTCTCATGCTAGCTCAATAAGGAGCTAAGTTGCCCTCTAACTTTGATCTCTCTGATCTACAAGAGAACAAGGCGTCCAATGAAGCTGAATCATTGAAAGATGGCTCTGAACGAGATAAAGATACTCCCAAAATTGATCTTAATACTACCTATTCAAAGAAGACACAAGATACCACAAACCCTCTAGGCTTATTGACTCAACAAATCCACACCTTGCAGCAATAGCTCACAGACATTCAAACCAGAGCATCAATAAAACACTATTCTCTAGAGGATATTTCACCATATCCTTTTGACAAGACCTTGATAATGATACCTTTCCCCTCAAAATTTGAGGTACCAAAATTTGACAAATATCACAGAAAGGGTGATCCAAGAGACCACATTAGAGAATTTAGTGCAGCATGCCTTGAAGTCGCCCACAATGACACCTATCTCATGCAACTATTCCCAAGGAGCTTGGGAGGACAAGCTATGGAGTGGTTCTCTCAACTACCTCCTGGCATTTGAACTTTCAACAAACTAGTGGATAAGTTTGTCACGCACATCTCCTACAACATTGAGCATGACATCTCACAGTTAGATCTTTGTAACACTAAACAAAAGGATGGAGAATCTTTCGCCTCTTTCTTACAAAGATGGAGACACTTGGTAAGCAAATGTCCACATCACCTACTAGAAAAACAAGTGCTTGAAATGTTTATCCACAACCTACACGTTGACCTAAGCTACCAAATCCAAATTCAATGCCCTACTTCTTTTAGTAAGGTCATTGAGATGGGTTTACTTGTTGAAAAGGCTTTGATATCAAAAGGTCAAATCAAACTTTACAAGGACACTCCTAGTGTAAATGTCAACACAGATAAACCATGATTTTGGACCAAGAATAAGAACATCATGAATGATGGGGTGGTTGATGCCAAAAATGTGGCACCAAAGCAACCAATTTTCAACTTATCAAGCCCACAAAACAACCCCCCATAGAACAACCACGAAACACCGAATCATGGTTTATAAATTACCCTACTCAGAGAAAATTCACACCTCTAGGATAAACATTGGAAATCGCCCTACAGAAGCTAATAACAAATAAACTCATAACACTTCCAATGGTGCGGGATTATGAACCAAAAGTCAAACCTCCTTGGTGGAATGACAGTGACTTCTGTGAATATCACCGAAACAAGGGACACAAAACCAATGATTGTCAAGTGCTCAAACATGCCATTCAAGACTTCCTGGACCAAAAAAAGGTATCACTTGATGGACATGCCTCTAATGATGATCACTTAGCATTTAAGAATCCACTTCCTAACTATGAGTAATGAGGACCTTTAAATCAAAATAACAGTGGAACTAACTGTTGCAAGGTGTGGCCCTTGGTCTTGTTCAGCGCTGCATTGCGGTGGTTTGCAACAAGGGCTTAACCACCTCCCGTACTTGTTAAGTCAAGTGGTTGTATCGGGCATTAACAGATCGATCTTTTGGTGCAACAACAACTAACAATTGGTATCAGAGCTGAGGTCACGAGTTCAAACCTTGTGCTTGCGCTGGGGGGATTGTTGCAAGGTGTGGCCCTTGGTCTCCTTGTTCAGTGTTGCGCTACGGTGGTTTGCGACAAGGCCTTAACCACCTCCCGTGCTTGTTAAGTCAAGTGGTTGTATCGGGGGCATTAATAGGTCAATCTTTTGGTGCAATGGCAACTAACACTAACAATGCCAATTATACAAACGTATCATTTGACTACGTTGTTAACCACATTTCAAAGAGTGATTCACATATCAATGTAATCACTATAATTAAAACCCCTGATTGTAATGTGACCACTCGTGGTGGAAAGTTACTCTTAAAGGAGCCTCGTCTAAGCCATCCTCTCCATCCAACTAGTACAACGTCCTGGACCAACTTCACAAGACACCCGCACATATCTCCATCTTGGAACTTCTACATTTGTCCCCATCTCACAAAGCCATACTTGGCCAAGCTCTTTCAGAAGCCACTGTCCCAACAAACCTCACCGAAGAGCAGTTTTAGACCATGGTAGATCATATTACCACACCTCATTTCCTATCATTCACTAAAAAGTATGATATGTCAATCACTCAACCTCATAATGTGTCTCTCCACATAGAAGCCTTCATCCACAAACATAAAATCAAAAGGGTTCTAATCGATGGAGGAGTCGGTTTGAATATTTGCACCTTAAAGCTAATCCTTGCATTGGGGTTTTCAGAGAATGCTATCAATCCTAAAAATAAAATCACCATCAAAGCTTATGATGAAGAGGAAAGAACTTCAAAGGGAACTGTTGTTTTGCCTATCAAAGTGGGACCTATAGTAAAGGATGCAGTGTGCCAAGTCCTTGATATGGAGCTTCCATATAACATTCTCCTTGGGAGACCTTGGATACATGCTATGAAAGCAATACCATCAACCTGTAGGAGTTCGGACAACACTGAGAGGGGGGGTGAATCAGTGTTGTGTAGATTTTTGCAATTTTTGATTTACAAGACTCAGAAAGAGAAAGTCATCAATAAACTATGTACAAGTTTGATAGTGAAAATTATAAGCAGGACCACATAGAGATAAATCTTAACATAGAAGCAAAAACACACATAGAAGCATATCATTAACACAAGAATTACTGGAGTGGAAAACCCTCTTTGGGTAGAAAAACCACTCATGAAGTGCCTCACTGGCTTAACTTTGAAAACATCTTACAAAGCCTCACTGGCTGAATATTATGTCTCACTGACCTACAAGCCTCACTGGCATACTGTTTAGAAGCACCAGCTTCAAGGAGCACCAACCCCTATTACAGAACATACTGAAAACACAAATTCAGAGGGTTTCTCTGTTTCAATATAGAACATTTATTCTCTCTCATGTGTCTGTCAAATGGCCATTCTATTCAAAATCAATCCTTCATCCAGATATGCTCAACAACACTATTTTTCTCTGTATGTTTTATCTCCTACCTTACCGGTCATACCATCAATGCACCTAAAAAACTATTATATGTAAATTGGATGTCTTTTCACCTTTCACATTCTACATGAACATTTTCATCTTCTCTCAATGAAGAACCTACAAACAAAAACTTTTCACCTTCTCTCTGCAATTTTTCTTATTTCAAAAATCAATCTCTTGTAATAAAAAATATTATTTCTCTTTCCATTTTAGAATCCTTTCATATTATTTGACATCTCAAATTATCCCTTGCAAAAATATGTAAATCTTCTTCAAAAATTTTGAAACCTTTCACTTACTCTGCACAGACAAATCATCTAAAACAATAATTAAGAAAAATCTTTAATTGAAATAAGATTTTTCAATTTGCTTTTGAAAGAGAAAATAAAATCTCTCTCTGATCTCCATGTGCAAGAAGTCAAACCCCTTCATTGAAACCATTTAATCCTGCAAAGAAAATATATTTCTGTATAAACAAAATCTCTTTATATTCCTTCAAAGATGACTCTTCAATCTCTTCAATCTGCATAAATAGCTCTAATTTCTCTGCAACATTATTGACAAGATCATTTCATATTCTCTAACATTTCAATCAGGACCTATAGGAGAAAAATAAAATCTCTTTGAATATTTAATTTTTATCTCCTTCTCTGCAAATCCTGCATTCAAATTCTTTATCCAATCTGCCTTTCAAAAGAAAATCACCTCAAATTCTTCTCTGCAATTTTTCATAAAAAATCTTTTCCTTCACAAAAATTTTTGTTCATCTTCTCTGCAAAAATGATCCTTCATATTCTTTTCAATAAGATCCTTCATATCCCAAAAAAAATTCACCAATTTTTCTTAAATGAAAATCTCCTCAAAAAAAAATCTTGATGTTCATCTCTTTACTTCCAATATCCTAAAAAAAATTCTTCATAAAGATTTTTCTCATTTTTAAAAATAAAAATCTCCTTATGACAAAAAATGAACCGACCAAAAAATTAGAAGGAAATTACTAAATTTTAAAAAGAAACTTTTTAACTTTGGTTCGGGCTTCAAAACTTTCTAAACTCCTCACAAAATTTTAAGGAAGATAAATAGTATATTCCTTAATGCATCGGGCTCCACTTTTGGCGGTGATAGTTTTAAATTTAAAAAACATTGAAAGCCCGCCCGTTTTGCTCCATCGGTGATAATAAAGTTTCTAACTTTAAAAACAAAAACTTCCCTTTTGAATGCACCGCGGGCCCTTCACAATATAAAGCATTTTCAATGCTTTCTTTGTAAATCGCGCTCCACATCATATAAAGACCGATGCTTTAAAGAAGGGCCGGTCATCGACATGTGATGGTAGCCCTCTAACAGGTCGCTTTAAGTGACTCTTACCGCCTCAACAAGTCACCATCATGTTAAAACAAAAAGAAATGACAAGTGAGCTTTGGATGTGAGGACACAAGTAGGTCATGAAGAGTATAGTATGAAGATCAACTTGTCAATCCAACCTATCAACTTCAAAAGCACCAAGAAGATCAAACCTGTGATGACCAAGAGTATAAATTCATTCTCTGCATCTGCAAGACTTTTGAACTGTGTTGTGTTCCCCATATTAACGTAACCAAACCAATTCAAGAATATTAGCTCTATCTTCAAATGAGCAGTGCACACATTACTCAGCCAAATGTTACTTTCAATCAACACACTGCAACTCCTGATGACATCACCTTGAAGAAACTTGCATGAAATCCAACTGATATCTGCATCTGTAAACTCAGTGGTATGACAACTCCTGTGATCACTTCTATCAATCCTTGATATAGAGTATGCCACACAAAATGAAACTAATCCTTATTGTAGAGAAAGTCAGACAACATGATGAAGGCTCCTGAGATCAAATTACCAAGTCACTACCACTACAAGTCATCTGTAAAGAACACACAAGATGATGTAATCAATAACATATAAGATGATATAAACTCTACATAGGATGATGTGAACTCTTTGCTCCTCCTGATCCTTTAACAAGTATGTATCTCTACACTGCATAACCAAACATGATATGCACTTCATCAAGTATGAAATGAATCACAACTTCTAAGCAAACTCTGTCCAAACATAGATGAGCACACATGAATGATGAACATTTGTCAACACTTGACAACCCTAAATCACCTTGTGATTTCACTTACCAAAGAACATAAGAAAACACATTGAAGGCCAAACCTGATCAACCAAGTCCTGATGACATCAAACAAACTGAGGACACCTTTTTGACATCAATGACAACCTGACTCCATCACAACCTATCACCAATGTATCAAATTCCCCCATGAAGGCCAAGAAATCACCATCCAAGGTGATTCCAATCCATTTCAATATTGCAACTCCATACAATCTAAACCTGAAGTTGTGATTCCCCATAACCATGCCTCTGCTTCATCTTCATCCCGTGTTGACCCAACTTCACTCCCTTCCACATCAAAGGCACCCCAATCTAACCTCAAGCTCAAAGACAATGGTCTCATTGAATACACAATTACACAATCCTTTTTCTTATTACAACTCCCTCTCTCCCCCAAATCCTATGGAAAGTCTTCCAGGAGCAAACCCAAGGCATAAGAAACTACTATAGGTCTGTTTGTCAAATGGGGAAGCCTTGAAGATGAGAGCAATGAAAAAGACATACTACAATGGTTATATAAGGATGAAGACAGTCTACCCAAGCAACAAGACCATCACTCCATGGTACAAATTGAAGAGTATGGTCAAGGATTCTCAATATTACAAAGAATGGGGTATGAAGGTAATGGGCCCATCAGATTGAGAAAAGAAGGTATCACTGAACCTATCCAACCTCATACATTAACAGCCTAAGACACTACAGGGCTAGGCTACATCGGCAAAGAAAAGACCAAAGGAACAGATAAGCATAAACACCAACAACCAGAAACATCTACTACTAACCTAGTAGACCAAATTCACTGACTACAAGGATGGAGTGAGACTGACTCCAATGAGTATGAATGGGATGATCTCTCTAAACTATCTTGTGATGAAAAAGATATTAATGTGGTCCATGAGTATGACCCTACCCATACAACTAATGAGGGACAAAGTCCAATGGCTAGACCTCTAGAGTTTGACCCACATAATAACGATAGTGAGATTCGTGAGGAAAGAATGATACCACACTCGACAGATCAACTTGTGGAGAGTACCATCACAGGCATTGTCAATGCTTATAATAATCACCTTAACTCCTCCATCTTGACCATCACTACCCTTGAACTAGACCAACCCAATGACCCTCTACCACTATTGCATCCAGAACTCATAGATTGGGACTTACAAGACACTACCCCTGAGCTAGATACCTTCCAAAATGATGAAGCCATCATAGACTATCTTGAGCTTAGGGACCATATACCTGCAACATATCACAGAGCTGGCTATGCCATAGAACTCAATGACGGGCCTTATTTTGGAGAGAGTGCCAAGCCTTTTAGTCTCAAAAACGTAAAAGTGAAAAATGGATCTAATGGTGAAAACTGCTCTGCAGCAATGTTAGATCATGAAAATAGTAAAAATACGAAAAAATGGATCTAATGGTGAAAACCACTCTGCGGCAGTGTTAGATCATGAAAATAGTAAAAATATGAAAAATGGATCTAATGGTGAAAACTGCTCTACGGCAGTGTTAGATCATGAAAATAGTAAAAATATGAAAGACGTATCTAATGGTGAAAACCTCTCTGAGGTGCCAAAGGATGAAAGGCTTGACCCTCTTCCCAATCTAACACATCAGGAGAGATCCTTAATCTTGATGGAACCAATAGAACATATCAACGTCAGTACAGGTGACAATCCAAGGATGATCCATATGGCACAATCTTTAACTACACAAGAGAAACCAGAGTTCACTGAATTCTTCAAAAAGAAACAAATCAACTTTGCTTGGTCATATGCAAATATGCCAAGGCTAGATTCAAATCTCATAATGCATCACTTGTCCTTAGCTCCAGGAGCTAAGCCGGTTAAGCAAAAACTTGGGAAGATGCACCCACATGTCGCTCTCATGGTAAAAGAAGAACTGAAGAAGTTGCTAGATGTCGGGTTTATCAGACCAATAGACTATCCTGATTGGATTTCAAAAATAGTACCTATCTCCAAACCAGATGGAAGAGTTTGACTATGTAACAACTTCAGGGACCTGAATAAAGCTTGTCCAAAAGATGATTTCCCTTTGCCAAACATTGACATTATTGTAGATCTCATGGCAGGGCACACCATGTTGTCGCTAATGGATGGTTTCTCTGGATACAACCAGATCCAAATTGCACCTGAGGATCAACACAAGACCACATTCACGTGTCCATGGGGCACCTATTGTTGGTTTGTCATGCCATTTGGATTGAAAAATGTAGTGGCAACATATCAGAGATCCATGACCACAATCTTCCATGACATGATGCACACCCTAATGGAAGATTATGTAGATGACATCTTAGCAAAATCACTCACAAGAGAACACCTAGCAGTATTAGACAAAATCTTCACAAGATTGGAGAAGTTCAATATGCACCTCAACCCAAAGAAGTGCATATTTGGAGTCACATCTGACAAGCTTCTAGGGTACATCGTGTCTACCAATGGAATTGAAGTAGACCCAGCTAAGGTGACGGCCATCATGGAAATGCCACCTCCCAAAAATCTCAATCAATTGAGGTCTCTACAGGGAAAACTACAATCTATCAGAAGGTTCATTTCTCAATTGGCAGACAAGTGCCACCCATTCACACACCTCCTCCATAAGAACATTCCTTTCAAGTGGAATGATTCATGTGAACAAGCATTTCAACATTTATAGGAGTATCTCATGAAACCACCTGTATTGATGCCACCAATCTAGGGCAAGCATCTGCTACTTTATATCTCAGCCACACCAATAGCTCTAGGAGCTCTGCTTGTACAGCAAAATCATGAAGGAAAAGAACAAGTGATTTATTACATCATCAGAACATTGGTTGGCTATGAGCTACAATACACGCTAGTTGAAAGAGCATGCCTCACTATGGTCTTCACTTCGCAAAAATGGAGACATTACATGCTATCACATTCCATCAAGATAGTAGCAAAAATTGATCCCTTCAAATATTTGCTCAACAAAGCTGCGTTTACAGGTAGGTTGTCCAAATGGGTCATGCTACTCAGTGAGTTTGAAATTGAGTATGTAGATAGACATGCAATAAAGCTTGTCAAGTACTTGTAGATCAGCTGGCAAATGCGTCTTTAACAGATGATAACCCATTGAGCTTCAAATTTCCAGATGAGTCTACCTTCCACATAACTACAACAACCTAGAAACTCTACTTCGACGGCTCATATACTCAGCATGGGTCCAGGGCAAGTATCTTGTTGATCACACCTAATGGAGACACCATTCCAAAATCATACAGACTACTCTTTCCTTACACTAACAATGTGGCAGAGTATGAATCCCTAGTCATTGGCATCAAGCTAGCAGTTGAATGGAAGATCACAGAACTTTGGGTGTATGGTGACTCACAACTAGTCATCAGCCAAGTGAATGGGGACTACCAAACAAAGGATGAGAAATACCATACAAATGAATGGTAGATGACTTCAAAGAATACTTTGTTGAGATCTCTTTTGAGCAGATACTAAGGATAGAGAACAAAGCAACAGATGTCATGGCAACGATTGCATCTCTCCTCGACATTCTTGACAACCTAATCACGTTATGAGTTCTTGGTAGAGCCAATGTCCCATCGTGCATATGACACTCTCGAATCCCACATCATTTGCCACATTGTAGGATCTAATTCTCCCCTATATGGAAAAGTATTTTGCCCATCTTAAAGAGAATACCCTACCACCTGATCTCTCAAATAACCAAAAGCGAACCTTCATTCACCAATCATCTCGTTATGCCATTATCACCAATACCTTATATCGATGAGGTCTCGATGGTACTCTCCTTAGGTGTCTCGATAGCGAGGAATTTCAAACCACTCTGAGCGAAGTGTTGCAAATATGTGCCTAAGCGGTGTTGTCATTGATGGCAACATATCCTTGTTTCCATTTGTGTCAACTGTATCCTATTTTGCTATCTCTATAGAAGACTAGATTATTGAGGATATTGAGAAAATTAATGGACATCAATGTATGTAGACCATATGAATGTGTAGAAGTTTTTCTGAAGAAGCCCCAGTTATGATTTGAGAAGTTCACATTAAGATCTAAAGAGGTTATGGCCATCTAAGTAGAACCGTTTCCTGCAAAACTCAAGAGAGACAGAGTGACAAGAAAGAAGTCTAGATTGCTCCTGTAACGTAAAATGATGATCTACGGATCTAGAGGCATGTTTGGGAAGTCAGTATGTATCATCAATACAGGTGGTTCATGGTTTGGAGATCAGCAAGCAATCCTTCTAGTTTGACATTCATGGCAGATAGTGTTCTTGAGGTTCTAGATAAAGATGCAAGTGATTCTAATGAGTTGGAGGAGTGTGGATGTTTCTGTTGACTTCAATGTGCTTGTGGAGATCTCTAGATCATGTAGCTATTGTGTTGGAGGTCCACATTGAAGTTTGATCTTATTTTTGAAGATTTTATTTTTCATTGTTAATGTTCTTCCCAGTCTTGGCCGACCGGATGATCCTAGTGTGTTGCAGATGTTCTAAGAGCATTTTATTAAGCATGGCATGTTTGTCAAGGAAGATTCAAGTCTCAGTTATGTTTGGCTGACAGTGTAACGATCTACATCAAGTTTAGCTGACCTTGTTGATCATTCCAAGGTTGATGAAGCATACAAATACTTGTTGAAGATTTGTTGAAAATTATCCTTGTGCAAAATGAATTAAATCCTAAAAAGGATCAGAAGTAGAGCAGAGAAGAAGAGGAGCGAAAGTATTATAGAGTGAAGAGTCAGTAAAGAAGAATTTGGAGATAGAAGCAGAGGTTTTGGGAACATCAAATGAAACTGAACTAGGCATGAAAAGATGCTAATTATTAGTTAGTTCTTTCTGTGTTAAACATAAATTTCTTGTAGGCAGTGAGCCTCTCTTTTGAGCAGTGAACTCTGGGCAATGAGCCCGAAGGCAAGTACCTTCCCATTCTTTTAAGTACTTTTAACAAGGTATGAATCTTATGGGCTAACACCCACCGTGGTTTTTCCCTTAACCAGGTTTACACTTCAAAAATCTTGGTGTCAAATGTGTTGATTATTGTTGTCACATAGAATTGCACCCTACTTGGAGAGAGTCCAAGCATTCTAATAACGCAATGGGAATGATCTCAAAGTGTGGGACCTTGTGAATTGAGATCAGACCTCCAGAGAAGGCCGGATTCCTACCTCTGAGCTTAATGCTTAGAGGAAAATATCTAAACCTAGTGCTAATGCTTGCTGGGAAAAGGGGTAGAAGGAAACGTAAAAATAGAAAATAGGTGATACACCAGGTTGAATAAAAGAGCCCTCACAGAACTAAGAAGATGCACAACACAACCAGATACAACAAGTAGACATACACAGATTCAGATGATTGTAGCAGAGGTGAGAAAGAAAATGGTTGAGAGGAACAAAAAAAACGTTCACAGACAACCATATACAGATTCACACTAAACTAAAAATCAATAAAAGAGGTAAAATAACTTGCATATATTCAATAAGAAGGCATGGTTACAGTAGAGGAATGCTCTATTTGGAAATCAGAAAACATATATTACTAAAACTTCCAACCCTTTCTACATCTCAAGTTTATGCATATATATCAATCACATTTGACCTAAGTCGGTTACAATTAATTCGTCCCATGCTTGCTCTATCAGGAAAATATCTATGTATGAAGGGACGTCCACCTGCAAGAAGTTATGGAATAAAAGATCTGGAATAGGGGCAGATGGAAGATATTTTTAATCTTCAATGTGAGCTACTGAATCATTGACCTGCACCCATAAATGCCACAAATATCTGCATCTGCATATGTCAAATTGGTCGCTGAAATGTCCAGTCGACCGAGCATGCAAATCCAAATCATATTTGAAAGGGAAAAAAATCCCCTCAAAATCCCACTAGATGAAAGAGGAGGCAAAAATAAGCACTTTTGCCTTTTGAAGCATGTTGAAATTCGCCAGGATGAGGGAGATATGGGCGATCAAAGTTATGGTCAACTGCGGCTTGCATCCGTATATCGCTCTGCATATCTACACTTGTATATACAACTGTACATGCATTTTGACTACTGGGTTCACTTTATGCATTTATGCAACTTCCCTCCTTTTGCATATTCAAATCGCCTTGCATATGCGATTGTATGTGTCCTTTGTATCTGCTTTTGTATATGCAAATGTACATGCCATACAATTGCCAACATACAATCGCGAGCCTTTACTTTTGTATCACCTTTTGCATCTTCCGTTTGTATATTGCCACATGTCATCACTCCATTGGTCGCTAGGCTAAACCTGAGACTCATCGTTGAAACCATTGCATCTCCCTATCGGCCTTCGGAAATACCTCAAACTGAGCCACCAATGCACATTGTCTTGCCAAAAATCCTTTGTATGTGTGTTTTGTACATCACAATTGTATATGAGATACAATCGCATGTACATACAATGCAAAACTCAAATGGATTATCAACCAGAATGAAACCTTAGAACAGGTCCGGCCTTTGTATCTATTCTTTGCATATCGGCATATACAATGCACCTCGACATACAACTGCAGACCCCACCGCTGAGTTTGCCAAATTTAATTTCCCAGTCGGGTCCGCCTTGTATATGCCCTTTGTATCTAACCTTTGTATATCGCATATACAATGTGAAAAATATAAACAAAACTGTATACAAACACCTATTCATACAAACATTACATCTTTCATTTTATGATGCCTTGCATATGACCTTGTATATCGCATTGTATCTGCAAACATACAATGCGAAAATACATACAAGCATGCGTACAATCACACATGTTCTTATAAACATAAATGCATATCTTTTCAGGTCTGGGGTTGTATCTTAGAAATGCATATGCTATTGTATATGTGATTGTATGTGCAAAGATACAATCACATATACATACATTTGGTAGGCCCTACCCTTTGTATCTCCTTTATTTGCTGCTTTGTATATGTGATTGTATATGAGATACAATCACCCGATATACATTCACCTTTGTATCCCGCCCCTTGCATATACCATTGTATGTTCCCTTTCCATATACCATTGTATGTTCGATTGTATATTTGAACATACAATGTGAACATACATACAAAGAAACATACAATTGTATATGCATATAAAAATGACTAAGTATAAAACTGAGAATTATCTATAATGGAAGGCACTTGAAGACAAAATATTTCTGAATTTTTTTTGGGTTTTTCTGCAAGGATTCTCCAGGCGAGATTTTGAGATTTTTGGCAAGGCAGAGCATGGACTTTTGAAGAATTTAAGCTTTGTAGGGTCATTTTCTAAAGGATATTCAAGGAATTGACAAGGTGAACTATTTAACTCTGGACAGAGGAAAATAGGTCAACATTTTGGCGACTTCTAAGGGATGTTTGCCTGCTAAACAATCAGACCAATGGCTTAAGCATCGATTGGACATGGAGTCACACAAAGACTCAAAAATACCTTTGACAATCAATCTTGACTTCAGGAACTCAGCATATCAGCAATGATGAACAATTGGAAGACCAAAACCAAAACAAAATGCTGAAAGCAACTCCTCTAACTGTGCTAGACAACACTTAGGGAAAATAAAAGGGGATCTAAACTATTGTGTAGCAGCACTTATTGAAAGCAGGAAACCTAAACTACTGCTTTGCAAGGCAAGTCATACCTCAAAACACCTCTTTAGGTGTATCCCATTGACTGGGATAGGCAAATTTTGTCTATCCATGTTTGATAACTGAAATGTATTGTGCTCCTTGCATTCAGTAATGATAAATGGGCCACTCCACATGCTGTCAAACTTGGAGTGTTTCCCCGGCTTGCTTTTCAACTCATCCTATTTGAGTACCATATCAGCCTCCCTAAAAATTTTGGGAGTGGCCTTCTTATCAAAAAAAAAAATTGTTTGAAGCCAATGATACTCCATAGCTTTCATAGCTTTAACTCTGATCTCTTCATGCTCCATAAGTTGAGCATACCTGACAGCCATGGGGTCTTCTTCTTCAAACATCTCCAGTTGATTCATGATATCAAGTGTTGGCAGCTCCACAAACATAGGCAATCGTGCCTCTTTTCCATAAACTAACATATATGGGGAGTTTCCAATAGACCTCTTGGGAGTTATCCTATCTGCCCATAAAGCAGATTTCAGATTGGTGTGCCAGGTCCTCTGGTTGTCCTCCATTGATCTTTTGATAATCCTTATGAGATTCTTATTTGTAGATTCAGCCAAACCATTACCTTGTGGGTAATAATTTGATGAAGTGTTCAAATAGATTCCATTCTTCACATCCCAGTCAATTACCTTCAATCCAACAAAGGCTAAAGCATTGTCTGAGATAATTGACTCAGGTACTCCAAATCTAGATACCAAATCATGGTAAAAGGTCAAAACAACATTCTCGTTGGCTTCCTTCAAAGCCACTGCTTCAGTCCACCTTGTGAAATAGTCTGTTGTTGTAAGTATCCACCTGTGGCTTGCACTTGACAGTGGGTTAATGGGACCTATAAAATCAATTCCCCATCTCATGAAGGGCTTCTCCACTTGAATCGGCTGCAGAGGTAAAGCTGGCAGCCATTCTTTGTCTGTAAAAAAGGCACATTTTATACACTTTTTGGCCCATGCATGGGCATCCTTGAATAAGTTGGGCCAGTAATATCTAGCACTCATTATTTTCCAAGCAGTAGTCTTTGGGGCAAAATGACCCCCTGTTGTTCCATCATGAAACTCATACAGCACCTTGTCAGTTTCATCATTATCAATGCATCTTAACAACACACCATTAAAATCTTTTCTGAAAAGGATTCCATTTATTAAAATGTATGGAATAGACTGCAGTCTAAAATATCTTCTCTTGGTTCTATCTAAGCCTGCTGGACATTCACCGGTTTGCAAAAAATGAGTGATGTCATTAACCCAACCTACTTCAATTGTTGTTGTATCATCCTGATGTTCATCTTCAATGGTCAGAAGCACCTCTTTTTCCTTCTCTATTTCATTTTCAGACCTAGCAGCAAGTTGTTCATTGAGTCCTCTACCTCTGATGAGCTTGGTTATCTTGATATCTACGTCATATTCCATGACTTTGGTAATCCAACAAGCCCTTTTCTCATTAACATCCTTTCCTAATAGAAACTCTTTCACACCAGAGTGGGCAACCATCAAATGTATCGTATTGTTAGAAATAAGGTGTCTAAACTTCTTGAGACTTTTTACCACTGCAAGGACATGTTTTTCAATGAAACTATACCTCTGTTCATACTCCTCCAGTCCTTGACTAAAGAAAGCAATTGGCTTCTCAAAGACGTCACTTTGTTGTTGTACCAGAATTGCAGAAATTATATCTAAACTGCCATAAGCATACAAAATAAAATCTTTTGAGAAATTAGGATTTACCAAAGTTGGCGCAGCTGATAACGCTTCTTTTATGGACTTAAAGCTGAGTTTGGCCTCTTTTGTCCAACTAAAAACTGTATTTTTCTTTAACATAGAGGTCAACGACTTCAATAAGCTTGCAATGTCAGGTATAAATCTTTACAGAAAGTTAATTCTGCCAATAAAACTTTACAGTCCCCTCTTTTGACTAGGTAAAGGCAGCTCCAAAATAGCTCTTACCCTTTTTGTATCAATGGTAAATCCCTCTTTTGACACAATGTGTCCTAAAAGCCTACCTTCATGTATAGCAAAAATGCATTTCTTGGGATTGAGAGATATCCCAAACTCTTTACATCTCTCAAATACTTGGTTCAAGTGGGATAAATGTTCAGATGCATCCTTAGAGAAAACTATGATGTCATCTAGGTACACAAGTACCAATTTATAAAGCAAACCTTTAAAAGCCATATCCATAGCTCTCTGAAAAGTAGAGCCAGCATTTGACAGACCAAAAGGCATCCTTTTGTATGCCATAGTGCCCCATTTGGTGGTAAAAGCAATTTTAAACTGATCTTCCTCCTTGACTAATACTTGATTATAACCAGAATATCCATCAAGTAAGGAGAATCTTTCTGAACCAGCCACTACTTACAGAATTTGTTCCATTGAGGGCAGCGGGTAGTGGTCTTTCAGGGAGGCTCTATTAAGGTCTATGAAATCAACACACAGCCTAATCTCTCCAGTCTTTTTCCTCACAGGGACAAGATTTGAGACCCAAGAAGTATTTTTTATCAGAAAAATGATATTTCTCTCGATTAGCTTGGTTAATTCCTTAATCATCATAGGCTCAAGTTTTGGATTTAAAGGTCTTTGTTTCTGCCTTACAGGTTTTGCACTTGGCTCTAACTCTATAGTATGCTAGGCAATATGAGGGTCAAACCTCTTTAAGTCTGAGTATTCCCAAGCAAACATAGCCTCAAATTCTTGACAAAGAGCAATAAAATCTTTCCTATCCTTAGGCGAACAGATTTTACCAATTTTGAGAAGCTTACCTTTAAAAATTTTCAGCTCCTCGTAATGTTCCTCTTTGACCTGCATGTTGGTTTTGCTCTTTTTTAGCTGATCATCAGTACCAAAAATAGATTCCAAGGTTACCAACCCTTTGGGTAGCTTATTAGTCCTTAACTAAACAACTTGATCATCACTATATTGTTGTTTGAGTTTGTTCTGATTCATCACAAAAAACTCATCCTCTTCTAACAGAAAACGCAGAACCTGCTCATCACTCTCAAAAACCTGCTAATGAATGTTATTATCAGGATAGAGGGCCTATCAACTATTTTCACATGAGGTTGTGCCTTTTCTCTTTGAATATCACTGGGGATATCGAACTAAGCCCCAATCGCAGCTAACCTATCTGCATGCTAGTTCTAATTTCTTGGAATAGAGATTAGATTGAAAGTGTCAAACTCCTCAATCATATCCCATACCCTATGTTTATAGCATTTCAAAGCATCATTCTTTGTAACATGCAGTCCCCTTACTTGATTTACAATAAGTTCGTTGTCCCCATACACCTACAAACAGCCAATTTTCCCCTTCCTTGCCCACTGCAAACCTTGAATCAACCCTTCATACTCAGCAGTGTTATTTGTACATGAAAAAGCAAAACGGAAAGTAGAATAATATCTATCACCTTGTTGAGACACAAGCATTGCACCACCACCAGATCCATTCCTATTCCTAGAGCCATCAAAGTACATTTTTCATACCTCATCTTGCGATTCTATCTGTTGTTTTGCACTCTTTACAAGGTTTGGAATCATTGTTTCAGGTTCGTGCAATATGTAAACCCCCATACCAATTTCTTGGATGTGACCCTCAAGATCATCTACAATACTTTCTAAGGCCCATTCCTTTAACAGCACCTTCGATATACTCTCAGCTTGCAGTTCTTAAGTAGTAACAAGCTCAGGATCATCAGAAATAATATAATTTACATTAACAACACTTGGGACATAAGGCTCTATGTGATATTTGGCAAGCAATTCAGATTTTATGGTTACTTTTGTGCCATATCGGGTCCTAAAGAACATGTGGGACCAGTCTAAGGATAAATATCCTCCTATCTTGGCTGTGAACTCTCTTGACAAACACATGGCAAAATGAGGAGGTAAATCTATGATGAACACCTCTAGAGAAATGGGAACATTTGGATAGGTATGCAAAGTGAGACCTAGATCTTTTATCACACCTACAGTGTTAACAGCTGTGCCATCTAGCTGGAGCACACCCTTCTCAAGGGGTTCGAATTTCAATCCTAATTGGTCTACAATTTGTTTTGGCATTACAGAACTACTTGCACCACTATCCACCATGCAGTTATGTACTAAATTGTCCCCTATTATTAATGACACAAAAAATGGAAGTGGCTTAGCACCCTTATTTAGCTATTTATTGTTGTCTTGGGATGAATTGGTAAGAACAGCCCTAATTGTATCATTTGACACTTTTAAATCAAACAAGGCAAATTGTAACATGCCCTTTTGACCTAGGATGGCTAAGGAATCCCACATAGATATTGTCACATTCATCTTCTTCATATTTTCAATGATATTAAAAGGTGGAGTGGCGTTTACCTTCTGATGTGACTTTGTAGCAGCAATATCAGCCTGCAAATGAGGTTGTTCCCTGGTAGTTTCTTGAGTATTCCTTTGCAAAATATGGGGAATCTGGGATGTAGAAGGATCAACAAGTCCTTTTCCTTTGTTTTCTTCTTGATCTATCTCATAACCCCTCTTTTTAGCTCTCATATTTGCTGCAACTAAAGTATCATCTCTATTTACGCCACAGAACTCATCTCCTTGCCAATTTATGAAGGCAGTATCATTCTGAGGCTATTCTTGCTACTGTACAGCCCCATCATTTAGTGTGTTTAGCTGTGGAACTACAACATTTTGTACCATTAGAGCCTGATTTATCACTCCATTTGAACAAGCTGCCTAATTGTGTGGCCGATTGCATGGAAAACATCATTCATACTCAGTTGCAAGGTTATTCTGAATAGGGACAAGGTCCCTAACTGCATTAATGGTTATAGGATTGTAAGGCTGGAAAGGCCTCTGGTTCACATTCTGCTGGTACCCTGGTAATTGCTTTGATATAGAGGCCTATTGGCTTGGTATGGCTAGTTTTGCCCCTAATAAGACTGATTTTGCCCTTGACTAAGTGGCTGATAAGGCTGTCTGTTCTGGGACTGCTACTTTTTGATGTTCACCAGCTCATTCCCAAAAGTTTGCAAGATATTCTCTATTTTCTATTGGTTGTTTTTTATCTCTCTTAACTCTTGTGATGAGCTAGACACAGCAGTCTCAGGATTGGTAGTACTTGGCAATGTTGCTGCAGCAGGTAAAGGGGCAAAATATGGGATCAGGAAAGGCATTGAAGCTTGAATCTTGAGAAAAATGAGCACTAGTGGCCTAGGTGCTATTTTCCCAGCCTGAATCAGGTTATTTTGTGCTCTAATAGCTATTTCATATGCATCAAGTAAACTTGTACCTCCCAACGATTGTATCATTACTGAAATATCACTATTTAGAGCTTTCAAAAAATACAGAAATGCATACTTTGATGGAGGCCTTACCATGGTAGGAATCCTATCCCATGTCTTCTGAAACTGGAAGTTGAAATCCATCATTTGCTCCTGGGGAGCTCTCTTTATCATAGTTAGTTGTTCAACCAGTGATAAGTTATCTGACTTATCTTGAAATTGTTTGTTCAACTTATCACCCAGATCATCCCAAGTTCTAATGGTTTGCACTGGTAAACTCTTGAACCACTATAATGCTTTTCCCTTAAACGAGGCAGCCAACAGCCTGAGGGCTACATTTTCTTGAGTTACATGGTGAACACCACATAGAGAAGCTACGTCTCTGATGTGCTCGATTGGGGTGGTTTGATCTTCTCCAGTGAAATAGGGTAGGCTCTTCAAAGCTGCCATGGGTATATTATCATGCACTGTCAAATTCAATGGCTTGCCCCCATCAAAAGCCACAAACGGCTGATTCCTTGCCATTGGAATAGCTGGAGGTAGGTTTGCTTGAACTAGTACAGGAACTACAGGTGCTACTAGTCTGAAATTTGGTGGGGTTGATTGTATTCTTTTTGAAACTGGCATCCTTACCACAGTTCTACTCTATCTTCTAGGTGGAGACAACTACAAATAATTAAAATAAATTGAACTCTGAGTTTGAATTTTTCTCATAAAAATTGTAATAGCACTGATCTACTTGTCTTTTCTTAGCATGAGTCGCCAGATATGCCAGTTTTAACCTCTTACAGGTCTAAAAATCACTAGCTGCACATCAAAACTAGCAATAAAAGGTAGTATTTGAACTGTTTTCTAATTCCACAGTCCCACCGGGTGTGCTAGAAACTGTTGTCACATAGAATTGCACCCTGCTTGGAGAGAGTCCAAGCATTCTAATGATGCAATGGGAATGATCTCGAAGTGTGGGACCTTGCAAATTGAGATCAGACCTCCAGAGAAGGCCAGCTTCCTACCTTTGAGCTTAATGCTTAGAGGAAAATATCTAAACCTAGTGCTAATGCTTGTTGGGAAAAGGGGTAGAAGGAAACGTAAAAATAGAAATTAGGTGATACACCAGGTTGAATAAAAGAGCCCTCATAGAACTAAGAAGATGCACAACACAACCAGATACAGGAAGTAGACATACATAGATTCAGATGATTGTAGCAGAGGTGAGAAATAAAATGGTTGAGAGGAACAAAAAAATGTTCATAGACAACCATATGCAGATTCACACTAAACTAAAAATCAGTAAAAGAGGTAAAATAACTTGCATATATTCAATAAGAAGGCATGGTTACAGTAGAGGAATGCTCTGTTTGGAAATTAGAAATCATATATTACTAAAACTTCCAACCCTTTCTACATCTCAAGTTTATGCATATATATCAATCACATTTGACCTAAGTTGGTTACAATTAATTCATCCCATGCTTTCTCTGTCAGGAAAATATCTGCGTCTGAAGGGAAATCCACCTGCAAGAAGTTATGGAATAAAAGATCTAGAACAGGGGTAGATGGAAGATATTTTTAATCTTTAATGTGAGCTGTTGAATCATCGACCTGCACCCATAAATGCCACAAATATCTGCATCTGCATATGTCAAATTGGTCGTTGAAATGTCCAGTCGACCGAGCATGCAAATCCAAATCATATTTGAAAGTGAGAAAAATTCCCTCAAAATCCCACTAGATGAAAGAGGAGACAAAAATAAGCACTTTTACCTTTTGAAGCATGTTGAAATTTGCCAAGATGAGGGAGATATGGGTGGTCAAAGTTACGGTCAACTACATCTTGCATCCGTATATCGCTCTGCATATCTACACTTGTATATACAACCACACATGCATTTTAACTGTTGGGTTCACTTTATGCATTTATGCAACTTCCCTCCTTTTGCATATTCAAATTGCCTTGCATATGCGATTGTATGTGTCCTTTGTATCTACTTTTGTATATGCAAATGTACATGCCATACAATTACTAACATACAATCGCGGGCCTTTACTTTTGTATCACCTTTTGCATCTTCCATTTGTATATTGCCACATGTCACCACTCCATTGGTCACTGGGTTGAACCTGAGACTCATCGTTGAAACCATTGCATCTCCCTATCGGCCTTTGGAAATACCTCAAACTGAGTTGCCGATGCACATCGTCTCGCCAAAAAATCCTTTGTATGTGTGCTTTATACATCGCGATTGTATATGAGATACAATCGCATGTACATACAATGCGGAACTCAAATGGATTATCAACCAGAATGAAACCTTAGAACAAGTCCGGCCTTTGTATCTCTTCTTCTTTGCATATCGGCATATACAATGCACCTCGACATACAACTGCGGACCCCACCGCTGAGTTTGCCAAATTTAATTTCTCAGTTGAGTCCACCTTGTATATGCCCTTTGTATCTAACCTTTGTATATCACATATACAATGCAAAAAATACAAACAAAACTATATACAAACACCTGTTCATACAAACATTGCATCTTCCATTTTATGATGCCTTGAATATGACCTTGTATATCACATTGTATCTGCAAACATACAATGCAAAAATATATACAAACATGCGTACAATCGCACCTATTCTTATAAACATAAATGCATATCTTTTTGGGTCCGAGGTTGTACCTCAGAAATGCATATGCTATTGTATATACGATTGTATGTGCAAAGATACAATCGCATATACATACATTTGGTAGGCCCTACCTTTTGTATCTCCTTTATTTGTCGCTTTGTATATGTGATTGTATATGAGATACAATCGCCTAATATACATTCACCTTTGTATCCCGCCCTTTGCATATACCATTGTATGTTTGATTGTATATTTGAGCATACAATGTGAACATACATACAAAGAAACATACAATTGTATATGTATATAAAAATGACTAAGTATAAAACTGAGAATTATCTGCGATGGAAGGCACTTGAAGAGAAAAGATTTCTGGGTTTTTTGGGGGTTTTATGCAAGGATTCTCCAAGCGAGATTTTGGAATTTTTGGCAAGGCAGAGCATGGACTTTTAAATAATTTAAGCTTTGTAGGGTCATTTTCTAGAGGATATTCAAGGAATTGACAAGGTGAATTATTTAATTCTGGACAGAGGAAAATAGGTCAACAATTATATTTTTGCTTATGTGTTGATGTTATATGCTTTAATGTTTGCATCATTAATCAATTTGTTAATTGTGAAAGAAGATTAAAAGAAAAGAAAATATTAATTTTGGGGACAATGGATTCACTCCCCCCCCTCTCAGTTGTTCGGGCTAATTCCAACAATTGGTATCATAGCCAAGTACCTCTAAAAGAAGCTTGACTGCTTGAGGAGATCCAAGATGTTGTCTTACAAGAAGGAAAGTTTGAGATTTGACGGAACAAATTACTCCCTCTGGAAGATATGCATGTCATGTCATCTAGAATACACAGGTGATGTCTTTTGGTTAATAACCAAGAATGTGTATAAGATTCTAAAGAACGGACCTTCAACTATAGAAGAACTCAGAGATGCTGAACACAACATTCGAGCCAAAGAAGCATTGTTGAGTGCCCTGTCTGATACTGAATTGGCAAATGTCCTAGATTTGAAAACTGCTCATGAAATCTGGAATAAGTTGGAAAATCTATATGAAGGTGACAAATATGTTAAATGTGCCAAGCTACAAAGCCTGAAGGGCAAATATGAAAGATTGGTAATGAGTGAAGATGAAAACATTACTTCCTACATGCAAAAAGTAAACGAACTTGTGACCAATATCATAAATACAGGTGGAGTATTGGAAGAATCAGAAATTGTTTCCAAAGTGCTCAGATCCTTACCTATAGCATACAAGCATAAAGTTGCAACCATTGTTAGGATAGTAACAACTATCACAAGGGATCAGTTAGTTGGTAAGCTTTCGGCATTTGAAATGAGTGAGTTTGGTGATTCTCTCCCTAAGTCTGAATCTACATTCAAGGTCAGTGTATATGGAAAGCAAAGATATGATCCAGGTGAAAGTTCTTCAGGAAGATCAAACAGATTTGTGAAGACAAGGAAGGATCTTGAAGATGATAAAATTGAGACTGTAGATCTTGAAGCTCTTATTGCCAAAAGAATGCTAAGAGGATCCGGTAAGTATGAATGAAAGTTGCCATTAAAATGTTTTGCTTGTAATAAGATTGGTCATTTTGCCTCAAGGTGTCCGGAGAGGTTTTCAAAACCAAACCCTAACAGATATAAAAGTTAGAAGAATTGCTACTATGTCCAAGAATATGGAGAAAGAGTCACAGATGATGAATCTGAGCATGGAGAAGGTGATTGGGTGTTCATTGCAATTAAAGAAGAAGATCCAATGTCTACTGAATTTGCTAGTTGTGCAAATGTGGAAAGTGCCTTGGCTGCTCAAGTTATTGAAAAGGATAAATGGGTGATTGATAGTGGATGTTCTCATCATATGACTGGTGACAAGAGTAAGTTTGTGAGTTTTGAAAAATATGAAGGTGGGCTTGTGAAATTTGGAGACAACTTAGCTGGTAGAATCTGTGGCAAAGGATCCATCTCTTTTGATGGTGAGAATTACACCAATGATGTTCTATATGTGGAAGGACTGAAACATAATCTTCTCAATGTTGGATAGTTCGTTGATAAGGGTTATGATCTTCAATTCAAGGATGGAAAATGTAGAATCTTGGAGAGCTCCGGAACTAAAATTGCATCTGGTACTCAAACTAGAGGTAACATCTTTCATTTAAGTAGTTATGGAAAAAGCTGTTTGATTGCTCAGATAGATCAAATTTGGTTATGGCATAGGAGGATGTGTCATGTGAATTTTGATAACATTATCAAAATAAGTTCCACTCAGGCTGTAAGAGATCTTCCAAGACTTGTGAAACCTGATAGCATATGTAGAGAATGTCAATTGGGTAAACAAAACAAAATTTCATTCAAAAGTAAGGAACAAGCTTCAAGTGGGCGATTGGAACTGGTACATATTGATCTTTGTGGTCCTGCTAGAATTAGGAGTGTGCAAGGAAACAGATATTTCATGTTGTTGATTGATGATTACTCCTGGATGATGTGGGTAACTTTCCTAAAAGAAAAATTAGAAGCTCTTGACAAGTTTAAAGTGTTCAAGGTGATGGTTGAAAATGAGATTGGTGGGAAATTGAAGTGTCTGAGATTTGATAGAGGTGGAGAATTTACTTCCAGTGAGTTTGATGCTTTCTATGAAAAGCATGGAATAAAAAGATAATTATCTGCTCCTAGGACTCCTTAGCAAAATGGAGTTGTTGAAAGAAAAAACTGGACCATTCAAGAAGCTGCCAGGACCACGATGATGGAAACAAATGTTCCTCAAGTTTATTGGAGAGAAGTCGTGAGTACTGTTGTCTACACTCTTAGCCAGGGTGCAGATCAAAGGAAATTCTGGTAAGACTCCTTATGAACTATGGTTTGGTCATCCTCCTACTGTGAGATATTTCAGAGTTTTTGGTAGTAAATGCTATATCAAAAGAGATGAGGATCTAGGCAAGTTTGAAGCAAGAAGTGATGAAGGAATTTTTCTAGGTTACTCTACTCAAAGCAAAGTATACCGGTGCTTTAACAAGAGGTTGAAGAAGATTGTTGAAAGTGCTAATGTTAGAGTTGATGACAGCAAAGAAGGACATTCCAGGCCCTACGAATATGATTCAGATGATCAAGATGAAAATCTAAGTCAAGAAAGGCAAGTGCAATCTCAGATTCAGATCCAGATTGATCCGGTTAATCCAATAATTCAAGAAGATAGTACAGAAGTTGAGGAACAAGCTCAAGAAACAAAAGCTCAAGCAATTACCAAAACTCCCAGGTATGTAAGGATGAATCATCCTGAAGATCAAATCATAGGAAATAAGAGTAAAGGTGTTCAAACTAGGAGAAAATTTTCTAAAGATCAAGAGGAGATTTGTTTGATTTCAAAGATTGAACCTAAATTAGTAAGTGGAGCCTACAATGATGAAAATTGGGTTAAATAAATGGAAGAAGAATTGATACAAATTGAAAAGAATCACACTTGGGATCTTGTTCCTAGACCTGAGGACAAAATTGTGATTGGAACCAAATGGGTCTTCAAGAATAAACTAAATGAAGACGGTGAGGTTGTAAGAAACAAGGCAAGGTTGGTATGTAAAGGCTATTCTCAAGTGGAAGTAATTGATTTTGAAGAAATTTTTGCTTCAGTGGCAAGGATAGAGGCAGTCATATTATTTCTTTCTTTTGTTGCTTTCAAAGATTTTAAAGTTTATCAGATGGATGTCAAATCAACATTCCTAAATGGAGAGTTGGAGGAAGAAGTCTACATTGAGCAACTGAAAGGATTTCAGTTGTCTGATCAGAGAGATATGGTCTGCAGACTGAGAAAAGCATTATATGAACTCAAGCAAGCCCCAAGAGCCTGGTATGCAAGATTGGATAAGCATTTGCTTAAGCTAGGTTTCAGCAAAGGTATCGTTGATAGTAATCTGTACTGCAAGATTAATCATGAGGACATTCTAATTGTTGAAGTCTTTGTTGATGATATCATTTTTGGTGGAAATGAATGTATGTGCAAAGCATTTGCTGATCAAATGAAAAGTGAGCTTGAGATGTCAATGTTTGGTCAGATGAATTTCTTCCTAGGTTTGCAAATTGTTCAGTCAGATAAAGGTATCTTCATATCTCAGTCCAAGTATCTGAAAGACTTGTTGAAGAAGTTTGGAATAGAATATTCAAAGCTAGTAGGTACACCTATGGTAACCGGATGCAAGCTAAGCAAAGATGATGACTCCCCCAAGGTAAATCAGAAAAAGTATAGATCAATGATTGGAGTATTGATCTATCTGACTCAGACTAGACTTGACATCATGAATGCAGTTGGACTTGTTGCTAGATTTCAAGTTGATCCAAAAGAATCCCATCTTGTGGTAGTCAAAAGAATTTTTAGAAATCTCAAGGGGACAATTGATTATGGACTGTGGTATTCAAAGGACAATGACTTCACTCTTCATGCATATATAGATGTTGACTGGGTAGGAGATGTGGATGACAGAAAAAAGTACTAGTGGTGGTGCATTCTTCTTGGGAAGAAGATTGGTCTCTTGGATGAGAAAAAAGTAAGAGGCAATATCTCTGTCTACTGTAGAGGCAGGGTATATAGCAGTAGCAAATAATTGTACTCAAGTTCTATGGATGAAGCAAATGTTGAAGGACATCAGAATTGTGATTGAGGAGCCAGTCACAATTTTCTATTATAATTCCAATGCTATAAGCATTTCAAAGAATTTGGTATTGCACCAAAGTCAAAGCATATATCTATCAAGTTTCATTTCTTGAGAGAGAAAGTAAATGAGAATGAAGTCAAGATGGAGTTTGTGTCTTCCAAAGATTAGATTGTGAATATATTCACTAAGCCTCTTCCCAAGGATACTTTTGAGTATCTCAGAGAAAAGTTAGGGGTTATTACCCCTCCTGATCAGAACTAAGATGCACTAAGGTGCATCAATTTGGTGGAGTTCACATTCATATCTTGGGATCCAGATTGATGTTAAGGAGACAATACTCAAGGGGGAGTAGTTAGTATGCAAATTTTGGGATCAGTCTAAAGCAAAAAGGGAGAAAAGATAGCAAATATGTGCCCTTTGCCATTGATGTCAAAGGAGGAGAGAAGTCATGTGAAAAACTAGTTGCTGATGAAAGGGGGAGGAGTAAAGAAAGTAATTGCAGAAGTGAGAAGAGAAAGGGGGAGAAGTTATTGTCTTGGTGGTTGAATTCAATTTTTCACATCATATGTTGCCATCAATGACAAAGGGGGAGATTATTGCAAATATGTGCCTAAGCGGTGTTGTCATTGATGTCAACATATCCTTGTTGTCATTTGTGTCAACTATATCCTATTTTACTATTTGTATAGAAGACTTAATTGTTAAGGATATTGAGAAAATTAATGGCGATCAATGTATGCGGACCATATGGATGTGTAGAGGTGTATCTGAAGAAGCCCCAGTTATGATTTGAAAAGTTTGCATTAAGATCTGAAGAAGTTATGCCCATCTGAGTAGAACCGGTTCCTGCAAAACTCAGGAGAAATAGAGTGACAGGAAAGAAGTCTGGATTCCTCCGGTAACATAAAATGATGATCTACGAATCTAGAGGCATGTCTGGGAAGTCAATGTGTATCATCAATACAAGTGGTTCATGGTTTGGAGATCCGCAAGCAATCCTTCTAGTTTGACAGTCATGGCAGATAGTGTTCTTGAGGTTCTGGATAAAGATGCAAGTGATTCTGATGAGTTGGAGGAGTGCGGATGTTTCTGTTGAATTCAATGTGCTTGTGGAGATCTCCAGATTGGGTAGTTGCTGTGTTGGAGGTCCACATTGAAGTTTAAGCTCATTTTTGAATATTTTCCTTTTCATTGTTAATGTTCTTCCCAGTCTTAGCTGACCAGATGATCCTAGCGTATTGTGGATATTCTAAGAACATTTTATGAAGCGTGGCATGTTTGTAGAGGAAGATTCAAGTCTCAGTTATGTTTGGCTAACAGTGTAATGATTTGCGTCAAGTTTAGCCAACCTTGTTGATCATTCCAAGGTTAATGAAGCGTACAAATACTTGTTGAAGAGTTGTTGAACATTAGCCTTGTGCAAAATGAATTAAATCCTAAAAAGGATTAGAAGCAGAGCAGAGAAGAAGAGGAGTGAAAGTAGTATAGAGTGAAGAGTCAGTGAAGAAGAATTTGGAGATAGAAGCAGAGGTTTTGGGAACATCAAATAAAACTAAACCAGGCATGAAAATATGCTAATTATTAGTTAGTTCTTTCTCTGTTAAACACAATTTTCTTGTAGGTAGTGAGGCTCTCTTTTGAGCAATGAGCTCTGGGCAGTGAGCCCGAAAGCAAGTGCCTTCCCATTCTTTTAAGCACTTTTAACAAGGTACGAATCTTGTGGGCTAACACCCACCGTGGTTTTTCCCTTAACAGGGTTTCCACGTCAAAAATCTTGGTGTCAAATGTGTTGATTATATTTCTGCTTATGTGTTGATGTTATATGCCTTAATGTTTGCATCATTAATAAATTTTCCAATTGTGAAAGAAGATTAAAAGAAAAGAAAAGATTAATTTTGGGGACAACTAATTCACCCCCCCTCTCAGTTGTTCGGGCTAATTCCAACACGAAGTGCATGATAGTATATGCGGGACCCACTCTAGTGGTCCTACCCTAGCTAAGAAACTCATACGCATGGGGTACTACTGGCCAACTATGAAAAAAGACTCCTATCATTTTGTAAAGAGGTGCAAGAAATGCCAAATCCATGGGAACCTAATACATGCACCAACACAAGAGATGTAGCCTTTAATGACTCCTTAGCCTTTTTGTCAATGGGGACTCAACTTAGTGGGCAAGATCCACCCTCCATCATCCAGCGGCCATAAATTCATAATCACCACCACCGAGTACTTTACAAATTGGATTGAAGCTATACCCCTCGCCAATGTCACAAGCAAACAAATTGCCTCTTTCATCCTGAACTACATCATTTGCTGCTATGGTATCCCTTTGTCCATTATCATAGATAAAAGATGACCATTCAAAAATTAGTTTGTCCACATCCAGCACTGCTTTTCCACCCCATATTACCCCCAAGGAAACAGCTAGGTAGAAGCATCAAATAAAACCATCTTTAAAATCTTGAAAAAGATTGTCAATGATGCCAGCCATGATTGGCACATCCAATTGAATCCTACGTTGTGGGCCTATCGCACAAGTATCTACACACCCACAAGTGCAACACCATACTCCCTAGTCTACGGATCTGAAGCCATCTTAGCCATTGAAGTCAAGATCCCATCCTTGCGAGTATCGTTAAAAGGCGTCATATCTGATGAAGACTATAGAGTTTCCAAACTTCAAGAGTTAGAGATGCTGGAGGAAAGAAGGCAACAAGCCTTTAACCTTCTCAAGGCTTATCAACAAAGGATGTCTAGAAGTTACAACCATAGAGTAAAACACTGGGTATTTCAAGTTGGTGACCTAGTCCTCAGAGAAAATCCCAGAAATTAGCAAGACAAAGAGAAGAAAGGCAAGTTTGAATCCAACTAGTTGGGTCCTTATGTCATCATTGCTGCCTATGGGTCAAGTGCTTATCAATTGGCTACATCAAAAGGTGAACTATTTGATGATCTCATCAACAGCATGCATCTTCACAGGTTCTACACCTAAACCCCAATGCAAGGGAGTCAAAAACAACAAAAAAAATCAAAAAAATGATCAAAAATAGCAAAAAAATTAAAAAAATAGAAAAACAACAAAAAAAATCATCCTTTGGTGAAAACCTGGCAAACAGGCACCTTGGATAGATACCATGATGAAAACCTGGCAAACAAGCATCATGTGTATTTTGGCTATTATACAAATAAAAGCAAGTGGTAAAAACCTGGTAAACAGGCACCACTTGTGATAAACTGCCTTCTCCATCTTTTCCAACCTTGCTCCTTATTCATACCTCCTAACTGCATCCACCCACTCACAATGAAATACCTACCATGGTTTGTTGTTCACTCATCTTTATCGCCTTCTTCCATCGGGCTGCCAATCCAAACTTGCGTCCATCTTGGCATCCGTCCTTAACCAATCCATTGAACCGTTGTCGAACTACATCATCTCTGAGCTATCATGTAGGCAAGGCCATCATTGATGTGCCCCCGAGGCTCCTTTCCCATCCATTCCATACCCTTTTCACCCATCCACTGGTCCATCTACATCCGTACTATTTCCCATCACCTAGGTCTTAGGTCCGCAAGGTTCACCCCGAACTACGTTGCCTCTTCGTCATCACGTAGGTAAGGCCATTTATTAATGAGCCCCCGAGGCACTAGGTCAGTCCCTTAGGGCCTATTTCTTTGTGTCCATTATCAATTCATCCATAATAAAGTCAATCCTATACCTAATTGGGGGCAAGTCCTTGACCTAGTTACAAAGTTAAATTCTTGAATTCCACATGTTCTAAGAGGGCACCAATAAGGATAGTGATATCTTTTTCACCAGACATGCAAGCGCAACAAAGCCGGCTTTCAAACAAAAATTTGACACAAGACATTAACCCATCCAAAGAAAATCAAAACAAGGACCTAAACACTCCTAATGGTTTCATCTAAATTATGGCAAGAAAATGCATCTAAGGCTAGAAAGTTTTGTTTTTGATTGGTTGTGCCTTAAACATTCTAAACTTTTGTTATCATGTTTTTTATGCTACTCAAGGATGCCTAAAAACTAGAGATGCTATGATGGGGGCATGATTATTTTCTTTGTTTGTTGCTTGTGGGTTTATTTTTAGTAATGTGAAGCCTTGTCTAAGGACATGATCAACACAATGATCATCGAGGACATCAGAGGACTAACATGAAACAGGTGTAATCCTTGTCTGTTGATACGCAAGAAATACTTAGGTCATCTCAGTTCAATTATACTTAGATGCTTGTATTAACTTGCTAAATCAAAATCCATGTAAGCAATACTCAGGTCATCTCAGTTTAATTAGATCAAGATACTTGTATTTTCTTACAACATTTTAAAACACAAAAAACAAAAAAAATGCCCAATGATGAAACAAGCACTTCAAAATACTTGCAATATCAAGATGACAAATATCCTCATCCATAATGTGTCCATTTACATTCCATATACCATCCATCAATGAAGATTTTTGTTCGCAGTGTAAGTGTTTTACATATAAAAGCTTGTGATCCCTCGAAGTGAAAAGTCTATCTCATTTTGTCTTTCATCGAGTCTCTTCTGTATTGATTGAGTACACTTGGACATATCAAAAACATGTAATCATCTTGCATTAAGTGAAATAGCCATTAATTTGATTAGATCATTTGCATTCATGTAAGTGCATTAAGTCATCCATGTGTAATCATTTTTCATTTCATACTAGGTGAAAATCATTAACTTGGTTAGATCGTTTACATACATCTAGATACATAAGTCAAACATCACATCGTATTAACCAAAAAAACTCACAAAAAAATAGCTATAATCACAGTATCTACATTAGATCATCATAGAGTGTGAACATATAGGTGCATACATATAGGTGCATTTAAATCATCCATACACATTTGTGTCATCATAACATAGATGCATACATAATATCCCATTAGAAAGCATCAAAAACATAGCTTATAAAACATCATAAATAAAGTACATCCATAATCATCACATAATAACATACATGTAAGCCATCATAACTGCATATGAGATATCATAAGCACGTGCATAGCATATAGAACATCAACAAATACAATACATCCATAATCATCGCATAGCAACATACATATAGGACATCATAAGCTGCATCATCATATAAACATAAAAATGTCCAAGTGTACAAATATCAAATCTATCGTCTGTGAGTCACATCATAAAAGGTCCATACATACATACAAAATGATAATGATACAATGTCTTAGTCACTGTACAAAATACAAGTGATATATACATATACAGGCTATCCAAGAGCCATCAAAAAAATGTATGTACAAGTATAAAGTGTGTAAGCAAGCAGCAGGTAGCCCTATTGGCATGGGATGTTGCTCCTAGCACTGTCCCCTCCTCCTCCCCCGTGGCCTGACCCAGACTGCTGTGAGCCCATCACTGACACTCCTGAGCGTGAACCACTTGCCCTCTGCGAAGCCACTGACTGGCTCCTGTAGCTTGGGGCCCTCTAGTCAGCTGGCACCACCCCGTGATATAATGTTTTGTAATATTGTATCTGAGCCTGTGCTCTGGCTAGCTCTCCCAACGCATGTGTCAACTGCATCTGTATCTGTGTCACTTGCGCCTATGCCTGTGTTAATTGTGTCACAAGCATGATTGTCACTGTGTCTGTGCCCAAGGTGGCTATGGTCGCATCCCTCTCTGCTGTAAGGGCCTGCACTCTGCCAAGGGCTACATCTCTCTCTGCGGTGATCCTGGCGATCACCCCTACATCACCCTATACCTGAGCCTCTGTGGCCCTCAACTATGCTTTGACTTATCTAAGCTAGCCGCGGAGCATCCCAACTACATCCCCCTGTGCCTACTATTAATGGGCAGGCTGACCAAGTGCCTGCGGCACCTGAGGTACCTGTGCTACTTGCTGAGGCTAAACTTGTACCTGCTGAGCCACTGTTGGTGTTGCTTGCACCTGCTATACTACCTATTGTGGTGGGGCTTGCCCCACTCTCTTCCTCTGTCTCAGCCTCTCGTCCCCTCCATCACCTCCTTTGGAACCTCCCCTACGTTCCTCTACCACCTCATCCTCCACTCCTCCTCTGTCTCCTCCTATGCCTACCACCATCATCCTCCTCCTCTGACTCAAACTCCTCCAAGTGAGGAGCCAACTCTCCCGGTCCTGAGTATTTAGGGAATGGGTGGGCTATGAACCAATCCTCATAGTCTCGGCTCATCCTGGCGTCTACTACCTCTCTCCTCATCGGCCATGCCTGATATGGTATCTGTAAAAAGTCAGTCCTTGCCTCCTCATAGGAAGCCACCAGTCCCCATCACTGCCACTCTGCATAAGTCCTGGCAAAAAGGGCCTGCCCCTGTGACATACCTTGAGTCCTCCCAAACTGCCACAAAACATGAGTGACAATCTGCCTCTCCAGTATATGTGGCATCTGCCCAATCAACCACCGCGTCTAAAAAACATAAGGCAGCTCGCCATCCTCATCATCCCAAACCTCACACTCTATGTAAGGTTGCCACACCACTGTGTCCACGTTATCCAATGTAGGATGCCAATACTCTAACTTCCCCAGCCTGTGCTGGGAAAGTACACCTGTGTACCCATAAGAGTAGGGATCACCCCTCTATCTAGAAAATGTGCAGATCAGTCGTGTAACTGCTATATGCTCCCATGCCTAGAACTGAAGCAATGAAACTCCTGCAGACAAACTTGAGGCTCCGCGATAAACCACCTAATGCATGTCATGATAAATGTGTGCAAGAATGCACACACCCCAAGCAAAGTAGGTGCCCTCAGTGAGCATCCTCTCGAGTGTCTGACCCTAGCCAATAGGAAATCCATGCGACCTCCAATCAGGGCATACAACACCCCTGATCAAACCAACCACAATCCCTAGAAAGTAGTCATAAAAGTCATACATGTCCTGCCAGCTAATAATGGAACCCGCTATGGTGGGATCATCGAACACCTGTCTGCACTCATCTAACTTGGCATCGCACTGTAGGTAGTACTCTACATGCTCCCCTACAATGGGAAGGTGTAGGATCCTGTACACATCCTCCAATGTCACTGTCATCTCAACAGTGGGGAGGTGGAAGGTCCCATCCTCATTGTGGTCACCAAACCAGTCAATAGACCAAGGTTTGCACAAACCTCTGGCACGAAACACACATACTCCAAACCAAGAGCACCGAGCACTAGCTGCTCCACCTCTGTCATCATATATTGCTGCAACAACGTCACAGGGAATTGCTCCTGCGACATGAGCATATCAGAAATATCCTCCTGTAATTAGCAAAGCAATGAGTCAACCATAAAAATTTCAATGCAAACCTACTTAAACTATCAAACCTATCAAATTCACTTACTTAACATATCAAATTGATCAAAACAAGCATATCATCTCTTGTCTAGATTCTATCAATCTTGGAGATAGCTTATCGATTGTCGCATCAATCAAGATGTCAATTGAGTCAATTTCACTAAGTAACTATCCTAAAGCAAATATGCCATTTCAAGTGACAAATGCACAGTATCAGAGTAGATGCGCCGAACTTGAACATATGCACCGAAACATGGAGCATATGTGTGACTTTAGGACAAATGTACAACAACAGATAATGAATGTGCATGCTTAATGTATGCACATCAAGAAAACACAAAAGCATCGAACCTAAACATATGCACCGAAAAACGTATCAAATGCATTGAATTATCAGATGCACAGCAAGATTTAGCATATGCATTGAACCGGCACAAATGCGTGGTTTTAGGCAGCATATGTGCCAAAACACAGATTGGCGCATATGTTCTCCTAACTTAGCCTAGCATTTATTACTTTAATAAATGACCCTAGCCTAGTTTTTTCGAAGTACATATCGGGGGTCCTGCCTCTGCTGGCCATCTAAACCGTCAAACTCACTCAAACTGGTGCTCCTCGTGTGGAATATCCATCGCTCTGCTAACTGCTCTAGCTCCTACGCTCTGCAAATCTCCTAGTAGCTCTCACCAAATGACAAGTGTACAAATGACTAGGATTGTGGACCTTGCTTCTATATATAGACATGCCAACCTACCTAGCTGTGTGGCGACCGTGAGTGCTATCTGAGCCCTTTCTCTGCCATCTTTCTCAAGACATAGCCCATTTCTCTCCACTGCTTCGCGCTTACTTGACCTTCTTCATCGTGAGATTGTCCGTCTCACGCCCTTCTACCCTCTCCTTCCCATGTAATCTCCTGAGGGGGCATCCTAGCGTCGTAAACCTGTACCAGGGGCAAACTGGGGCATGTATCATTATCAGAAACTCTTATTCTTTGAAACAACGTGATAAAACACATTGCATCAAAGAGGGGGAAAATGTATACACCTAAAAATGGCACGACTCTATATAAATAAATATTCTTAATATTTATTTTAGTCTAATTACTCTATCAATAAATAAATCAATCAATTTATTTATTTGATTCACATTCTTCCACAAAATAAAATAAAATCATTTGTTTAATTAAATTCCTCCAAATTCCTCTAAAGTCATTCTAAATTAGATAATGTCTAATTATTTAATTAGTTCTTCTAAACTTAAGTCATCCTCTATATTTAAATAAATCCAAATATTTATTTAAATTATCTATTTCTTCTAATATTAAATTAAAATGCCAAAAATAATTCAATTAGTCCATGTGCACATGTAATTAAATATTTTAATATTTAATTACTTGTTTCCCTCACCCACATGTCCTTTTTATCCTCCAGTTCCAATTAGTCAACTCATAAATCAAATCAGTTAACTAGTTAGTCAATTCTGTTAACTAATCAATCATCTTAGTTAACTCTTCAATCTATTTTTGTTAACTCCCCTATTGCATGAAGAAGCAGGACACTTGTCCTCTTCCTATTCATGTACACCCTCTCAAGTTTCCTCAATCGTTGATCTTCTTGGTCATTATACACCATTCATCTTCTCTCTCACAAGTCTATAAGTACAACCTTATTCCTCCATTTCAATCATCCAAGCTTTTAGTAAACTTACTCTATAGGAATCATAGCGTGCCTTTGGCACTAAATCATTCCATAGCTTGCAATCACCATTTTTATTGTATTGAAGATCCTCTTCATTACAAGAACTATCATAGTTGTTCTCTATTGTCATCTTGAAGAAAAAAAGCAAGGAAGTGCACTTTCTGAGGGCTTCATTCACACGAAAGATCAATTTGAGATTAAGCGACCAATGGAAGCCGCGAAGTAATAAGGTTTGCAAGGTATTTTCTTTGTGTTTGAATCTTGATTATTGCAATTTCTATTGAGTTATTGGGTTATTATTAATTATTGATATTATCTCTACATTTTCCCGTAACATTTATAACTGCTTTAAGGACATATTTGATGATGTGGATTAATTTTATTCTGAGTATTATGTGTTATGATGTTGTTATTTGGTAACTGTTCGTATTTGATCATTATGTTATGTGTGATGTGGTTACTGGGTTGATGTGTTGGTGAAAGGGACAGTGTCACATTACTCATGTGTGAGTACCTTGCTATGCTGCAATTTCCTTTCACGGTATGTTTGACTAGATGATTATATATCTATATGTTCAACCATTTCATTTGTTACAGGTTGCAGGTATCGGGCATCGACTCAACCTGAATTGATAGGTTTGAGCATGCCTTAACACCAATGGAAATTGTTGAATGGAGATAACGTAAGGTCCCTTAGCTTGTCACCATCCTCGAAGGGTTGAGTATTCAGTCCTGTGTCCTGTCGGCAAGGTCGGTTAGGGCATGATTGTAAGTCACTATTGTTCAATCGTGTGTAGTCGTCAAGTATTGTTTGGCATGTGGTTTTTAGGTTGTAATTGTGTGATTATTGTTTTGGTTAATTGCTTCATTAACATGGAAATTATTAGTCTTGAGGGCACTTTGATAAATAAACAACAATATTAATAGGGTAAATAAAGTGTTTTAAAATGGGAATTTAATTGACAATTTTAATATGAAAAATAATTTATAAACAAGTAATATTTTGTTAGTGTCCATAAAAATAAATTTATAATTTTGTGTTGACATAAAATATTCTATATTCTAATATAAGATCAATAAATAATGTTAAATATGAGTTGTCTCATATAGTAAATATGATATAAATAAAAAATAGAAAGAAATATTTTTGTCAGGTGTTCCTCTTGTTGTAAATGTGCCTCTGGAATTGGTGATTCTGTTGTGAATGCTATGTGTACCTTGTATGTTGGAGTCATGTTAGCCTTTTTGTGTGTGTTACTATTTCTTAAATGTTTCATGTTGTGGGACCTTATTGTTATCTACTAGCACGAGGGGTGGACCTTAGGGTTCTACATGGTTGGGTGGTTGTGCTTTTATCTCCATTGGTTTCCTTGTTGTTGTTCATGTGCGAGGAAGATAATTCACATGTAGCAGATCACTGATCTTGTTTTAGCTTGAGGAGACAGATACTTATGTTTATATTCTAGCCCTGTATATCAGTTGAATCATGAATTGTTATATTGATGTATACTTTCCAATGTAATCGGGAAAGTGATATTGTAAATGTTGTATTGGGGTACTCTTTTGTAAAGGAAATTGTAAATATACTTGTAATCATATATGCAGGATCTTGATGTTACTTATCTGATGATACAATATAGAAATGTATATGTTTTCCATTTGGAACAATTAGATTTAGAATGAACTAAGGTTGTGAGTTAATTTATAATGTTAGATCTTGTTAATAGTTGTCAGTAATGCAGTTGTGGAACCCTAGAGGATAAAGCTTAGCTTAGATGTATGATTAAATATGATTTACATTTCTTTTTATTTCTTTCTTTTTAAAAAAATTGTCCTTTGGTATTGCACTATTGAGCTGTCCTCTAGGGTTTCGTGGTGGGGCATTACAGATTTCTAATTTAAAATGACAAGAAAATAGTATAAATATTATTATGTGTCATATAGGTTCATGTACTAGTAAAGGCAATGTATAATCATAGATCAAGAAGATATAAACTTACTACTCTTCACCACAGTACCCACATGAATTAGAATTCATAGGGGAAGTGTCCTCCATGCTTCTCATTTATCTGCTTATCTGATGTAGCTCCAGCAAAGAGTCTTTGATCTCTTCTACATAAATTAAAAATTTCCTTTACTCTAATTGCCTTTCTCAATCAAAGAATGGAATACCTAATAAGGAAGTTTGGTATTCAATTTGCTAAGGGAATTGAACCCTAACCAAATATTTACAAGAGTAAGGAAATGCCTTAGCTGTGTATGATATTCACAAAATTTAAGATGCAAATTTTAGGCACATTAAAACAAAACCTAGGTCAAAGAATTGTTCAAACGAGGTAAAATAGTCATATCTAGGTTAATAGTCACTATTGTATTCCTGAGTGTATACCAAGCGCTACCTTCCTGAAACACACAATCAAAACAATCTACATGAATGAGATTACAATCTCAATCACAAGTTTCTTGAAGCCATACCAACAATTCTAGAAGTGATTGTTGAGGTTAGTCTTGAAGATTCAATATGCACCTTCAACGCCCAAATCATTGACAAATGTTGGTCCCTAAATAACACATCGATCTCAATGCAAAAGGATTAATACAAAACCAAACTCCCCTCACATGCAAATTCAAAGATGAATACAAAAATGCCAACTTTAAATCAACTCATTAGAGGTCAACATGCTAATATCTACTAGAAATTTTTCTAAGAACACTTAAGATTTAGGTAGGCAAAAGTAATCAACTTTGTTATCCATTAACAACTGACATGGGTCACAAAGAAATCATTCTTCGTGACTTCATTTTTTATGTATGCATTTTTATGCTCAATGACTAGAATGAACAATAGAATACTCCAGTGCATCAGTGCTTCACAATATTTCATCACAAGACTACAAGAAGGATTTAAAAAAAAAATTGAAAACTTTCAATTAAAGACATAACTATTTATCAGAATAAGGAAATACATGGTTGCACGGGCAACTAAATGATACCTGAAACCAGATTTCAATCAGTCACAGGCTCCTTCCTACCTCAATTCATTTTATGATACCTGAGTATTTTGATAAGGAAATCCTGGACAAGGATACAACATAATCCCCTCTATATGTGAATGCTTCTGTGAGCTTCAAAATTTCTCAATCAACAATCCAACTCCACAAGGCAAACAAAATACCTATTTCAAAGAAGAAGAAAGAAAGAAGTAAAAGAAAATTTTTTGCAAATCTTCCAAGTGTTGCAACTTGGTGCTTTGATACTTATGTAATGTCCCTCAAGATAATTAAACCAAATAAATGGAAAAATTAAGGGATCTAAGTTAACCCACTTACTCTTGTAGTAAATCATTCAAAAGATTTGATTACATAATAACTGTAAAGAGAGAGATTTCTATAATTTTGTTCAACCAGCAACTGACACAATAATATCAGTAGTATATTCCTTATTTTACCAAGAAAACGCATTTATAAATATATAAAACAAATTTATATCATAACATATTAATCAAAAAAAAATATCTGACTTCATTGTTTCTGAAAAATGAAACCAAGATAATTGATTTAGACAGAGAGAATGCAATTCAAAAAAAAAAATTTATAAAAATGACAATTATACTCATTATCTATGACAAAGGTGCTTACATTATAATACAATTGTCTTATTATAATCTGCCCGAACAAATGGAAGACTCAAAAACAGATAACAATTTTTTTAAAACACTTTATAAGTATATATATATATATATATAACTGATATCTGATAAAAGTATTAATTCAAATTTTCTTTTTGAAATGAATCACCTAGAGATAGGTCAGTTATTTCTACAACATAGACTCCAGATACAAATTTATGTCTTGACGCGATCACCTACAAAATTTCTTAATATTAAATCCCTATACATGCAAATATAACTTCATAGCTTAGCGAATTAAAAGAATATCAAAAGAGGATTAAATTTAATTCCAATATCGATTTGTTTCTGTCAGCACAGATTTAATTTGTTAGGATGATAGATTTGAAATTCTAATTACATCCAATGAGTTTGTGTTTCACACCATCTATGACTAAATTTATATATCTTAAATTTGATTCATATCTATCATTGACAGACTTATTTATGAGTAACGGTTGAAATAAAGAATAGCTGTTTGTAAAGCCAATGGTGTCAACAAATAATTGAGGGAACCATGGCTCCATGGCTCCCACAACTTAGTTGTGGGAAGCCATGGTATCACAGCTTCCTCTCTTCTAAAAATTATAATCCACTAACCATTATGTGATTTCCATTGTCATAAACACAATAAAACAAGGTTTCTTTTTCCATTCTAAATAATTACTTTCTAACAGAGAGAGTTATAACACATATTATCATTACTCGAATAAAATATCAACAATTTCCAGTAGGTGTACATTCAAATTAAGACACACTATTAAACAAACCTTGAAACACGTCAATCTTTTCCAAGAATTAATACTTGTTTCCAATGCATATGAAATTGAAAATATTGATTCATTTTCCTTTTCCTATCAACTAAAACAAAGTCCAATTCCTATCAATTTCATAATGAAGTTCTATAGATTGAACAACAATAATAATAATGGGCTATACAGAGATAATATCTGCACCTAGGAATCTTTTAAATCTCCCTTAACTACATTTCAACTTGATATTGACTATGCTTACTGAGACATTACAGCGAAAAGATAAAGAAAATTTGTAAAAAATAATTACTTGAAATAAATATCTGATTGCTAACTTTCAAATTGAATCCTTCAACTGAGCTTTGAATAATCTGCAACCATTATAAATTTGTAACTGGAAATGATAATATGATTATAAAACTCATTATACATCCACCTTTCCTCATCTATATCCAAAATAATCTGCATGCAATAGCATAAGACAACCCAAGTTTTTTCTCACCACCCAACCATAGGATTCGACCAAATTGAATCCACCCCTGAGCAAATAAAGAAACATTTTCTTGATGTTCAACAAAATAAATAGAAATAATTCAATAATCAAGAATTTAATTCATAGGTTTATTATACTTTCTTTGCTTAATTAAAACATCATTATCTCCCTCATAACACACCGTAGCTTTCATAAACAAAAAACTCCCACAACAAATCTCCCAATAAACATTAACTCCCATTAACAACAACTCCAAGAATCTCCATTTTACAACAACTCCCAGAATCTCCCTTTAACACAACTCCCAAAACTCCCATGAAACAATAATCTCCCAAATCTCCAATAAAATAATAATCTCCCATAAAACAATAACTCCTGTTAATCAACTCCCATAAACATATATTAATCAATCCCCATTTCATCAACTCCCAATAACTACTTTCATCCTAGCACCAACACCAAACACCATAATAATACCCAAAGAGATATCTAATAATCTTGCCATATTCAATATTAACACAACAATGAGACTATAGATTTCTATCAATATTCACTTGCATACATTCATCTTAATCATAATTTCCATATGTAATAGAAATACATTTGATTTACTTACCTTGGTTGTCAAAGTTGAGCTCAGCCCACAAATTAAAGCTTTCCTAGATAACATTCTTTCTTGATCCAGCAACTCACAACAATCCCACTATTCCAGAAAGTTTTCATTATAGAACAAATCTACAACTCTCTTTTTCTTCCTTTTCCCTCAATGACTCACCTTCCCTCTTTTTATAAAGCTTTTTCCAAAAAATCTTTATATTTCCTCTTATAAAATAAAACAAATAATATGATCAAGAAAACTATATATTTCCTCATAACCCATTTCCCATAAAGAAATAAATAAAGCAAGTAATTGTCTAATCATTCTAACACCCATTAATCCATAATAGTATTCCTTTTTACCAAATTCAAATATAATTCATCATTACTTCATAACCATTTGATAACTAAACTTATTGTTTTCTTTCATATAAATAATTAAATATTCATTATTACATAAATCATTAAATTCCCATAGTCAAAGCATTAATAAAAATAATGAGAATAATGTTCATGGTTCAACATAAATTAAAACTAACTCACAAATGCACACCAAAATATAATATCAAATAAGTATCTAAAATAATATTAGCTAGACCCTAGGGTAGGGGGCCTGGCTCGATTGGTGAGAGCTTCCTATGGTAGGTACGAAGTCCAATCTCCCCCCTACCCACCTGATATTGTACCCAGTTCATAGCTCCAGTCAAAAGCGTTTACCCATGTTGAATAAAAAAATATTAGCTAGACCCTACATTCTCCCCCTCTAGAATCTAGGCTTCCTCCTAGAAGCTATCAAAAAAATTATACTAGAATAACTTAGCATACTATCATCACATCTCATTAATGGGCTCCTATGATGAATTAAGTAACCAAAATAACCTAGAAATAATTTGTACCCTAGATTCTATTTTTTCCTGAGCAACACCATAATACTTACAAACATAAAATACCAATCAGTATGATACCTAGAGGCTAGGTGATAAAAGGACCTTCTTTTTCTTGTATTTTGAAACCATATGCAATGCTTAAGTACCTGGTAGATTGAAATAGTGAGAAGACAAAACTTCCTAAAATGAAAAAGTTATAGAAACAAGCCTTTTCTTCTAAAAGATCTTTTAACAGCGACTCCATTTTAAAAACTTAGATACTTAATTGATTACTATATCAAGATTATGTTGCTAAATGTGAGAAAAGAGCTTTATTTTAGATTAGTAAATAGCTCAAAGTGGCCTATAAACTTACCAGTACTCCAAAGTTTAAAGGAAATTTTGGATTAAACTATGATAAACTTTATATCCAATTAACAACTTAAAGAAAATAGCCTTTATGACAAAAGCAACCATCGTGATATATATACCTATTCCAATAATTACAATTAATATATATCATCTCCTACAATTGAGAGATGCAAGAAGCACAAAGCCTAATGTTCAAGAAATTATTTGAAATTCCTCAATCAATCAAATTGCAATACTAAACAAACTAGAATAAATATGATCGACAATTTATTACATTGCAAGAAATACACTACCAAAGTTAAAAGACACTTAAAATAAGATAATTTTGAAATGAAAACAAAAATAAAATTGAGTAGAAGACAATAAATTGGATGAAAGGAAAGGAGTTGTCTAGATAGGGTTGTCAAATAAAAAATAGGCTTCTTGTGTGGGAAACATGAGAAAATTTGAATCTCTACATCAACGACTCTATTACCTACCGCATGGGCAACCTGTAAACTTAAGCATTTGAAAGATCATTGGGGTGAGCTAATAGTATAATCTAAAATAGAGGATATGACTTATAGGGTCAGACAACTATTGTGCGGTAAGAGAAACTTATTCGAATGCTTCATCAAGTCATCAACCTGCTCATTTCACATTTATCAATGTGCTCCTAGCCAATGCCAATAATAAGAGACTTGGGAAAAGGAATTGCAAATCCATCAAGCATAAAGGAGTGAGGAAATAAAATAGATAATAAAGTTGTAATGGACCTGGAAGACAAGTATGTAAAATGGGAAATGTAATGAAGGCACGAGAACTTTTATCAACAATATACTTCTTAGAGATTTCTAATTTGAAATGACAAGCAAATAGTATAATTATTATTATGTGTCATGTAGGTTGATGTACTAGTAAAGGCAATGTATAATCATAGATCAAGAAGATACAAACTTACTACTCTTCACCGCAGTACCCACAGGAATTGGAATTCACAGGGTAAGTATCCTTCATGCTTCGCATTTATCTGCTTATCTGATGTAGCTCTAGCATAGAGTCTTTGATCTCTTCTACATATATTAAAATTTTCCTTTACTCCAACTACCTTTCTCAATCAAAGAATGGAATACCTGATAAGGAAGTTTGCTATTCAATTTGCTAAGGGAATTGAACCCTAACCAAACATTTACAAGACTAAGGAAATGTCTTGGCTATGTATGATATTCACATAATTTAAGATGTAAATTTTAGGGACATTAAAACAAAACCTAGGTCAAAGAATTGTTCAAATGAGGTGCAATAATCATATCCAGGTTAATAGCCACTATTGCACTCCTGAGTGTATACCAAGCGCTACCTTCCTAAAACATAGACAATTAAAACAATATATAGGAATGAGATTACAATCTCAATCACAAGTTTCTTGAAGTCATACCAACAATCCTAGAAGTGATTGTTGAGGTGAGTCTTTAAGATTCAATATGCACCTTCAACGCCCAAATCATTGACAAATGTTGGTCCCTAAAAAACACGTCGATCTCAATGCAAAAGGATTAATACAAAACTAAACTCCCCTCACATGCAAATTCAAAGATGAATACAAAAATGCCAACTTTAAACCAACTCGCTAGAGGTCAAGATGTTAATATCTACCAGAAATTTTCTAAGAACACTTAAGGTTTAGGTAGGCAAAAGTAATTAACTTTGTTATCCATTAACAACTGACATGGGTCACAAAGAAATCATTCTTCATGACTTCATTTTTTATGTATGCATTTTTATGCTCAATGACTAGAATGAACAATAGAATACTCTGTGCATCAGTGCTTCACAATATTTCATCACTAGACTACAAGAAGGATTTTAAAAAAAACATTGGAAACTTTCAATTAAAGACATAACTATTTATCAGAATAAGGAAATGCATGGTTGCACAGGTAGCTAAATGATACCTGAAACTAGATTTCAATCAGTCACAGGCTCCTTACTAACTCAATTCATTTTATGATACCTGAGTACTTTGATAAGGAAATCATGTACAAGGATACAAGAAAATCCCCTTTATATGTGAATGCTTCTGTGAGCTTCAAAATTTCTCAATCAACAATCCAACTCCACAAGATAAACAGAATACCTATTTCAGAGAAGAAGAAAGAAAGAAGTAAAAGAAAAATTTCCCCAAAGCTCCCAAATGTTGCAACTTGGTGCTCTAATGCCTATGTAATACCCCTCAAGATAATTAAACCAAATAAATGGAAAAATTAAGGGATCTAAGTTAACCCACTTACTCTTATAGTAAATTATTCAAAAGATTTGATTACACAATAACTATAAAGAGAGAGATTTCTATAATTTTGTTCAACCAACAACTGATACAATAGTATCAATAGTCTATTCCTTATTTTACCAAGAAAACTCATTTATAAATGTATAAAACAAATTCATATCATAACAACATATTATTCTTTAAAAAAATATCTGACTTCATTGTTTCTGAAAAATGAAACTAAGATAATTGATTTGGACAGAGAGAAGGCAATTCTAAAATATATATCTATAAATATGACAATTATACTCATTATCTATGACAAAGGTGCTTACATTATAATACAACTATCTTATTATAATCTACCCAAACAAATGGAAGACTAAGAAACAGATAACATTTTTTTTAAAACACTTTATAAATATATATATAACTGATATTTGATAAAAGTATCAATTCAAATTTTCTTTTTGAAATGAATCACCTAGAGATAGGTCAATTCTTTCTATAGCATAGACTCCAGATACAAATTTATGTCTTGACTCAATCACCTACAAAATTTCTTAATATTAAATACCTATACATGCAAATATAACTTCATAGCTCAGTGAATTAAAAGAATATCAAAAGAGGATTAAATTTAACTCCAATATCAATTTGTTTTTGCCAGCACAAATTTAATTTGTCAGGATGCTAGATTTGAAATTCTAATTACATCCCATGAGTTTGCGTTTCACACCATCTATGACTAAATTTATATATCTTAAATTTTATTCATATCTATCATTGACATACTTATTTATGAGTAACGGTTGAAATAAAGAATAGTTGTTTGTAAAGCCCACGGTTCAACAAATAATTGAGGGAGTTGTGGCTCCACGGCTTCCTCTCTCTTCTAAAAATTATAATCCACTAACCATTATGTGATTTCCATTGCCATAAACACAATAAAACAAGGTTTCTTTTTCCATTCTAAATAATTACCGACTAACAGAGAGAGTTATAACACATATTATCATTACTCAAATAAAATATCGATAATTTCTAATAGCTGTACATTCAGATTAAGACACACTATTAAACAAACCTTGAAACACGTCAATCTTTGCCAAGCATTAATACTTGTTTCCAATGCATATGGAATTGAAAATACGGATTCATATTCCTTTTCCTATCGACCAAAACAAAGTCCAATTCCTATCAATTTCATAATGAAGTTCTATAGATCGAACATCAATAATAATAATGGGCTATACAGAGATAATAGCTGCATCTGGGAATCTTTTAAATCTCCCTTAACTACATTTCAACTTAATATTGACTATGCTTACTGAGACATTACAGTGAAAAGATAAAGAAAATTTGTAAAAAAATAATTACTTGAAATAAAGATCCGATTGCTAAATTTCAAATTGAATTCTTCAACTAAGCTTTGAATAATATGCAACCATTATAAATCTATAACTAGAAAGAATAATATGATTATAAAACTCATTATACATCCACCTTTCCTCAGCTATATCTAGACTAACTTGCATTCAATAGCATAAGACAACCTAGGTTTTTGCTCACCACCCAACCAGAGGATTCGACCAAATCAAATCCACCCCCGAGCAAATAAAGAAACATTTTCTTGATGTTCAACAAAATAAACAAAAATAATTCAATAATCAAGAATTTAATTCATAGGTTTATATATACTTTATTTGCTCAATTAAAATATCATTATATCCCTCATAACACATCGTAGCTTTCATAAACAACAAACTCCCACAACAAATCTCCCAATAAACATTAACTCCTATAGACGGTAAAATTTGGACAAATGAAAGAAGATAAAACAAATCAAATGTAGCATTTAATGTTTACCCAAATTTTTTGAATACTTGATACCTTGAAACAATTGACGCATGCATGTTTTGATCGCTTGAACGATTTGATTGTTGGTGGCTCATGTTTCGCAGCACAACAATGATAGAGATTAATGGATGAAAGATAGGTGGATTGATGAGAAGAAGATAGGTAGGTGATGGATGAGGAGGAATTTTGGCAAAGTAACGATGCTTAAAAGTTTATCCATGCAAATGGCATGAAAATGGATTAATTTAAAGGCAAGTGTGAGAGAATGGAGGGATAAACCTTCCAATTTGCATACGATAGTTGAATTAGAAAGTTGCTTGTGCAACTTGGGAGAGAGAATGAAAGGTAGGTGAGTTCACTCGAGAGATGAGTTGAGTTGTAAGTGGAAGGTGGGCCAAGTCATCTAGAGTGGTAATTAGAAGGTGAAAGAGATGAGTTAAGTCATCTCAAGACATGGATATGGAAGGTAGGTGAATAATTTAAATAATTTAATTATGAGGAATATGAGGATTAAATGAATAAATAAAATTATTTATTTATTTTAAGAGGAAGGGGGTTAAATAAATAAATAAAATTTATTTATTTAATAACGTAAAGGGATAGGATAAACTAAATAAATATTAGATTTATTTAATTTATTAGAGGAAATGTTAATTAAGTTATGATGGCGAAGGGGTTATGACAGCGACAAGGGTACCTAGGGCAAAAATGCTACAAGATGCCTATATGATGCAACGTTGTGACAAGGTGGACATTTTTGGGTGTCTACATTTTGCCCCTCTTTGAGATGATGTTTGAGATGATGAGATTTGTGTCAAGTAACATCATTTCAAAGAAGCTAAGTTGTGGATAGAGGAAAAAGATGATGATGCAGAGATAGGATGAGGATGGGATGATGATACCCCCTCGAGAGGACAGGCAGGTTGGACAAACACGGGTAGGCTCTCGAAATGAAATGGATTGGTCAAGGAAGCAAGATGAGGAAGTGGATAGAAGAAAGGAAATATGTGTTATGCTACAATGAAAGTAAGCAACCATATGTTTGATATAGCATGAGACGTTATGCACCAGGGTATATGGACAAGGTGACGATGTGTCCCATGTGCCAATGTAATACAACCTTTTCTAGATACAAGATATGAATATTACCTGGGTTGGATTTGATGCAAATGCAAGATAAAAAGATAACACACACAAGCAAGCATGCACAAATGATACAAAAAACAAACAAGGTATTGCCCCTGTCAAGCTGTAAACCAATGATTAATTGCTAATTGATTGATTGATTAAAAGTGTTGTCATGGCGGGGAATGATATATCCCTAGAGAAACACAAGGATGATTTATGGATTGATTGATTGGGTTTACAACAAGGCTAGGATCAAGACGAAGGATGTGATTGGATAACTTGACTCGATTGATTAGCTTGTTTGATATTGGTTAGTATGGATAAAGGATTAATTTGCATTTCAGTTTATTGCTTGGGTGATTGGATAAAGAAGAAAAGATTTGATTGGAATGATTGATGATGGGATTGATTGGAAGAGATAATTGAAGAATTGATTGTTGAAGATTGAATGGAAGAATTATTTTTGATAGATGAATTGATGAAGATAGATGATAGAAGAAGATGAGAGATGGAAGAAAGAGGAATATCACCTTGTGCCTGAATCTAGGCACTTTCTTCATACTCCAGACTACCTACATACCCGTGTCCACAGGATCAAGGCACTTAACGATAGAGATGCCATGTAGTTCTGGTTTGTGTTTTATTAATGGTGAAGATGAAAGTCAATAGATTGATTGATCGGGTTATAGATTGATGGGGATTGATTGGATGATGTTATTGATGGGATTGATGTGATTTTGATTGTTTGATAGATTTGATGATTGATAGTGTTTAGGGTAAAATTTAGATTTGTTAATCTTTTGTGGTTTAGATGTTAAAATCCTCCTTTCACCCTAACATTGAAGGATCTAGGGTTGAGTGGTGAGCACTACATACCCTAGGTCACTTGCAAATGAAGGGAAACTTGGATTAGGGAATTAATTATCAATTTTTCCTTCTCCTATGCTTAATTGACCATTAAACCCTAATTATGCAAATACGACAACAAATTAAAGAATTACAGAAAAAGCTCTTGCAGACTAGAGTAAAATACCAAATTACAGAATAATTGTTTTCGGGGTTCCAAAGTGGAACAACCGAGGACACTAGAGCGGGCGCCTAAGTCCAAGGTACCTACTTTTTCAGGGAATCTAGACCTCCTTCGGACACTAATCAGCCCTAGAACTTCTATTTTCTAGAAGCTGTCTATGGAGGACACTAGAAGAAGCGCCCTAGTCCTGGAAGTGCTCCTTTGTCCGTCTTTCCTTCAAATCCTGAATCTCTGATGTCTACGCAACCTTCCTGCAACTCCATTTTTTTTAGATGTGACACCTGTAACCTACAATCACAAGACTTGGTTTGGGGGTTGTGGTGTTTAGAGGTTTGCCTTAGTCAAACCCCAAAGGATACTTAAGTCTTCGAGCACCGTTGTTAGATAAAGAGGGCGTGCCCTTGTGAGGCAAAGGAAAAAAACCAAAGGAATCAATGATAAAAACACAATGATATGTCACCTTGTAGTGAAGCTCTCATGGAGGAAGATGCTCTTCATGCCATGAGGAGATTGATGCTCAAATCTGCAAATATCAACACACAAAACACACAAGTCTGCTCTTGCAACATAATAGAAAGCCTTGAATCACCTTGAGAACACAATAGCTTGCTAGTAATCATCTAGTTTACAAATGAAGGCCTACATATGCTTATATATGCACCTACAAGCATTCCTACCAAGATTTTAAAAATCAAACTTTACCGTGTCAGCAAAATAACCACCCAATGGTTATAAACTGACACCCAAAAATTGGGGTTGTCCTAAAATAGGGTAGGACTAGGGCGCGGGCACCCAAGTCCTCCCCCCTATTTTAGGTAGGGTACAACTCAAAGGGTCCACCTAGGTCCTATTTGCCATGGGACTTAGGTCTCATTCCATCGGGATGCTAAAATATGAACTAAAATGTCCCAAATGCACTCTAAAGACTCGAGAGCTAAACCTTATGAGGGAAAAGCCCCCGAGGGGACATTTTCTGACATTACATTTAGCCCCCACTTTAATGTATGTATGAATGTGAGGCCCATACATGCATTAAAGTAAGGTCACAAACACAACAAACACATCAAGCATGGGGAAGACACGCCAATCACATAAAAAATAGTAACAGGCATGCAAAACACGAAGAAGACAGTTACAGTCACGCAGAACACGGAGAAGACAGTCAATGCATAGGAAACACATTAATGCATGGAAGACAAAAATGATATCTTTTCTTTTCTTTTTCTCATATATATAAAATGCAAATGCAAGTACTGGAAAGTAAACAAACCTCCCATAATACCGGATGCACTACCTTAAGATGCAAGTCTCAGTATATATATGGGGCAACACATACATAAGACACGCAAAACCTCACAAAATGCATACCACATATGGGGCCACAGACATGCCAAACAAAGCAAGCACACCAAAACACACACACTTGAAGACACGGAGAAAGCACGACAGACAAGCGATGGTGTGTTCCCTATCTCTAGGCTCATCACCATCTTAGGCACATTACAGGCACACACCGATGATTAGGCTTTGCCACAACAATCGCTGAAGACACGCTTAAGGGTTAAGTTAGTCATAGAACTGCTCCCTGCCTCCGCAGAGGACTTTTAAAAATGCAACCCCACCCGCATCACAGAGACACCTTACAGTGAAAAGGAAGCATGGCATACCACCCCACCCGCGTCACGGAGATGCCTTACAGTGAAAAGGAGGTATGAGCTCAAAAGTATACAACCCCACCTGCATCATGGTGATGCCTTACGGTGAAAAGGAGGTATACACAATAGATTGATTGATTGATTGCAAACAAACTCAGGATGCAGGAAGTACTCATCGTGCTAGCCTACACTTGAGGACAAGCACATTGCTAACATCTATAACAAATAGCTTACCTTATATATGCCCCCACCTTAAGGTGGTTGATATCATGCAATGATATCAAGTACGTTAAGGTAGGAAGAAAACACACAAGTGAACACTGACTTTCGTAAAGCCCATGCCCCCTGGAGGTGACATATACTTTACAATCGAGAAATGTTCCCACAAACACATCACTGTAAGAAACATGTTAGTGTCTACGAAGTCATGATAAACAACAACATCAATGCCTATGATTAACCACACAAAGAGCCAAGGTTATACAACGAATTCAAAGTTTGAGGATAACCAGGGGCTATATCACGAAGCTCTCTAAATTGAATACCGCCAAGGCTAGATTCAAAGGCAAACAAAGGTGCATAGAGCAACAGTATTGTTAAGGTTTGTAAATATGATAGAAATATCATAAAATTCACTACGTAGAAAGCATGAGTGCTTCCACTAGCCAAGTGTCAAATAAAATATATAACCCCATCATCATATTAGGAACTATAGTCCATTTTTTTATTGCTCTCAAAAGGGACACTAGGTCCACATCAGTATAGTTTTTTGTCATCATCCGCCCGCTAGATGGAAACACTAGAGGAAGGGAAACAATAAATAAGAGGGGAGAAAACAAGTGTCTTAGGGACAGTCACGTAGGAGGGTGCCTTCAAGTCACCAACCACGACGCTATGTCCGTAAGACACAACACACAACAATGAAATCAGAGAGCAATTTGGAAGAATGATGATACAAATAGAAGGTCACAACAGAGGCGGTCTCCTGGTATCCTGAACCTTACGGGAGAATCCAAGGTCATCCTAGGAGGCCTAAACAACACATAACACATCACAGGGGAAGCACATCACGAGAGAAATAAAGGGTTAGAGATACTTACCTGGTAGCGCCATCATTAAGAACCTGCATATCTAGGATATCTGTTATGTTGTTTTGATCTTGTTGAATTGACATTAAGTGTAGGATGACAAGAGGCTTTCTTTTCTTTAAAAGGATTATATCCAATGCGGCTTGAGTAATGTGTTGAAGCGGATTCTATAGGTACTCTAATTCCTTATTGATTTACACCACATCCCTTACTTACAGTCATTATGTTTGTACAAAATTTGAAATCCACGACCATATAGAGAGTCCAGTTCCTTAAAAGAAGGTGAGGCCTCGTAGGTATCATAATTTGTAGTATAAGTGAGGGTATTGTTATTTTCTACCAAGGGGATTTTAGGTTTGTTAGGTGCTTCAAAAGATTGCTTAGGTGAGATCGATGCCACTTTTTATGTGTCAAGGCTATTAATTTTATATTCCCCCATATTGCAGGGATTAAAATCCAATGAACCCCAATCATCACCAACAAGTGCATTCGATGGTTGAGAGTCTTGCACAACATTATTCATGGCTAGAGGCATTGATGAACCAGCTCGTCAAGTGTTTAAGCTCATATGATTGTAAACTAGTTTTTGTTTTTAAATATGTAAGCAATTATCTGGTTCAGGATCGACATGAATAGTATGAAGTTTATCTTTGAATATAAATTTGATTGAACGATGCAAGGTGGAAGGAACTTCCCCCAATGCATGAATCCAAAGTCTACCAAGAATCATGTTGTAAGATAAAGAACAAGGCAAGACATGAATCAAGGTAGGCACAAGCATAGGTCCTATTTGTATAGGTAGAGTTATAGTGCCCACGGATTGTCATCCAACATTATCAAAGCCACGAATGCTAATTCCATTTGGTTTGATTTGTGATGTGTCAACCTTGATTTTGTCTAGTAGGTCAATGCTACAAACATTAAGAGCCGATCCATTGTCAATCATAACTCATTTTACCAATGTCTTATTTATTATGACAGAGATCATAAGTGGATCATATTGGTTTTGAACTTCAATTGACGGTAATTCATGTGGTTGAAAAAGAATATCTATTTTTGTCGCATTCATACTATCTAATACGGCTGCTACATCATTAGGCTTAGCATTAGGTGGGACAATCACCTTTTGTAAAGCTTCTTGGAGCATTCCATGGTATGTAGGCGATGTTTGTATTAAATCCCAAAGAGAGATCTTAACCGGAGTAGCATGAAGTTGTTTGACAAGATCATACTCTTGACCACTTTTATGAGCAAGACGAGGAGGTTGAGGGAGCATAGGTTGAGAACATGGAAGAGAGACAGGCACATGCGAGCCTACTTACTTTGCTTGTTATTATAGGTGTTGTATGTGTGAGCAATCACATTATGGTGTGGTTGTTGTAACACATTTTGAACACCTTGAACCATAATCACCAGTTTTAAGCAAGAGGGTGCACTAAGTGCGCCTCGGACAATCATTTTAAGAATATTGCTATGAAGTCCATTAACGATTATTGAATTAACATTATTTTCCTCTTGATTGCACCCAATATCCATCCCCAAAGGATTTAATGTGAGATACCTTTTATCATCCACTAATGCTACATCTTGGTTAGGGAGAGCAATGGGATGAGAGGAAGGTACATCATCACTATCATCGTCATACTCTGTGGTGGAAAAGGGCTTTTCACTCTCATCTTTCTCATGAGTATTCCTAGAGATGAATTTGGTTAAATCTTCTAATATCAAAGGATATGCTCCTATGAGTAAAGTGAAGCTACTAAAATCATGTGTATAACAAAGTAATTTCAACTCATATGTAAAACAAATAGAAATATCAATACCATTGATATAAGCTATGTGTTCTAGAACACAAGGATTCTCATTAGTGAAATTAGCAAAATTTTCAAAATTTCAGATATGAATAACATGAAGATGCCATAATTAAATTCAAAATCAGATTTTAACAAATTTTCAAGAGTATGCAAAAGATAAGTGCAAACTATATGCAAAATGACCTAAAAATGCTTGATTTTTCGATACTTTTTCAATGCCAAAGAATGAAACAAAGGATCCTGTAAGGATTTCAGCCAAGGGAAGCAAGTTATATGTCTGAGATAAGTCCAAAAAAGATATAATATCACTCTCAACATGCTCTTGATGCAAATCTAGGATAATGCCAAGTCGATTTATAGTGAAAATATGTCAAAATAGGCACTTTTTTCACCAAAATTCAATGTAATAGAGCATGACAAAGGGTGTTGTGAGGAAAATGATGATGGAAAGCAAATAATATCATAAATAACAGCCACTTAGTGCCAAAATACGCAACACAACATGCTTTTCGTACCACTTAAGGTCAAACCCTAGTGAAATTATAGCAAAAATAGGTTATTTTAACGGTTTTCAACTCCAAGACCTAGCAAAAGGGGTGTTGTAAGGAATTTTAGGAGGGAAAGAAAATAATATTAGTGATATCAGTTGCCTCAATCCATAAAAATGATCACAACACACTTGGAGTGCAAACTAGGTGAAACCCTAGGGCAAAAATTGTCAAAAAGTGTAGTTTTTCACCAAATTTTCACTACAAGAGCCCGTTAAAAGGGTGCTATGAAGCTTTTTATGAGGGGCAGAAAATTATTACCCTGATAAAATCAAATTAATGCAAAAATATCTTTCACAACACACCTATGGTGCAAGTTTATGAAGTTGATAAGACCAAAATTAGTGAAAATCGTTGTTTTCGAAGCCCTAGGTTTTGAGATTTTGGAACAAAATGCTATGCGAATGGTTTGAAGTCTAATTTTTTATGGAAGTTACATACTCTTAGATCTGAAAATGATTTTCAAGCTTAATCATGCAAAATTCTCATCCAAAATTCCCATGCAAATTTAATGAAAATGCATCAAAATTGCTAGTTTTTGTTAAAATTTTATATGTAAAAATGCAAATATTTTAAATCTAAATGCAAATTCACACTAAAATGCAAGACTACAGACAAGTGCAAATTTGAATGAGCCTCTAAAATTAGTAGAAAAATCTGATAAAAGATTTTGCCTACAAACCCTAGATTTTGGAATTACTAGGTTATAAAAAATTGTCAAAATTTCCACAAAACCCTAGCAATTAAATGATGAAAATGCAAAGCAAGATTTTGAATTTTCATTTTTCTATAGTTTATATCAGATCTGATGCAAAAATCATGAATTAGGAAAATTTAGGAAGAATTGACACAATTTAGTAAGCCAAACAATGGAATTTTTTTGTATTTTTCTAAGTTTTTAATTTTTTTGAAATTTTCTCAATGTAATAAAGTAAATGCCTATATGAATGAATGAAATCACACCAAATCTGTAGACAAACACTCAGCAAGTTGCAATTTAAGTTCAAAGACAAGGGTTCACCAAAATGTTTAGGTTAAAATTTGGATTTGTTAATCTTTTGTGGTTTAGATGTTAAAATCCTCCTTTCACCCTAACATTGAAGGATCTAGGGTTGAGTGGCGAGCACTATCATACCCTAGGTCACTTGTAAATGAAGGGAAAATTGGATTAGGGAATTAATTATCAATTTTTCCTTCTCCTATGCTCAATTGACCATTAAACCCTAATTATGCAAATACGACAACAAATTAATGAATTATGGAAAAAGCTCTTGCAGACGGGAGTAAAATAACAAATTACAAAATACTTGTTTTGGGGGTTCCAAAGTGGAACAGTCGGGGACACTGGAGCAGTGGCCCAAGTCCAAGGTACATGCTTTTTCAGGGAATCTGGACCTCCTTCGGACACTGATCAGCCCTGTATCTTCTGTTTTCCATAATCTATCTGCGGAGGACACTGGAGTGAGTGCCTTAGTCCTGGAAGTGCTCCTTTGTCTGTCTTTCCTTCAGATCCTAAATCTCTGATGTCTACCCAACCTTCCTACTACTCCACTTTTTCTGAATGTGACACCTATAACGTGTAATCACAAGACTTGGTTTGGGGGTTGTGGTGTTTAGAGGTTTGCCTCAGTCAAACCCTGGAGGACACTTAAGTCTCCGAACACCGTTGTCAGATAAAGAGGGCGTGCTCTTGTGAGGCAGAGGACAAAAACCAAAGGAATCAATGATAAAAACACAATGATATGTCACCTTGTAGTGAAGCTCTCATGGAGGAAGATGCTCTTCATGCCATGAGGAGATTGATGCTCAAATATGCAAATATCAACATACAAAACACACAAGTCTGCTCTTGCAACACAATAGAAAGCCTTGAATCACCTTGAGAACTAGCTTGCTAGTAATCATCTAGTTTACGAATGAAGGCCTACACATGCTTATATATGTACCTACAAGCATTCCCACCAAGATTTTAAAAATCAAACTTTACCGTGTCAGGAAAATAACCACCTAACGGTCATAAACTGACACCCAGAAATTGGGGTTGTCCTAAAATAGGCCAAGACAAGGGCGCGGGCACCCAAGTCCTCCCCCCTATTTTAGGTGAGGTACAACTCAAGGGTTCCACCTAGGTCCTATTTGCCATAGGACTTAGGTCTCATTCCATTAGGATACTAAAATATGAACTAAAATATCCTAAATGCACTCTAAAGACCCGAGAGCTAAACCTTATGAGGGAAAAGCCCCCAAGGAGACATTTTCTAATGTTACAAATAGATTGGCTTGATTTGATGATTGAATTTGATGATTGGATCTGATGATTTGATTTGATGATTGGATCTAATGAATTTGATGTGATTTGTTTTGACTTGATGCATTGATTTTGACGATTGTTTGGATTTTTGTTGGATTTTATGATTTTTTTGTATTTTTTGGGGGAATATTTAATTTTTTGTATTTTTTTAGGAATTTTTATGATTTTTTTTTATTTTTTTAGTGTTTTTTATGATTTTTTGGATTTTTTCAGGGATTTTTATGATTTTTGGATTTTTGGGATATTTTATTTTTTTAGGTGTTTTTGAAAAATATTTGATTTTTTTGGATTTTTGACATGTTTTGGGGTGTCAATGGATTTACAATTTGGGCAACCTTTATGCTAGATACCAATGACAAAGGAAAACCAAGTCCAAATGTAAGGAAGTAGGTAAGATTGGATGGATGAAAGGATGAGCGATAAGGGATGGAAAGGATGTATGTGTAAGAGAGCAAGGATGTGATCTCCAAAGGCTATGTTGCATAAGAATAAATGCCCCCTTTCTAGATAGTATGCTTAGGATTTTTCATGAAAACACTTTTGATGATAGGACTTATGATAGGATTAGGCGTATGACAATGGGATAATGATAGGATGATAGGATGGATTATTTTTGAAAGGATGGAGTACATCAAGAGATAACCAAAGCATGTTTCAACATTTTGCCCCCAATCTTTATCAAGATCAAGATGGGGAAGGGAGGATGAATGGACTCAATAGGATAGGTATGTGGGTAGGAATGGATAAGGACATGGTAAGATGGCATGGGAAGATAGGTTGAAAATGATAAGTGGGAAAATGATAGGATAATGAGACAACGTGCTCCCAAGTGTAGGTGCCATAAAAGGTCAATCTACACATGACGCTTCTTTGCCAAGTTTTCATCATGGTACTTATCCAAGGCACCTGTTTACTAGGTTTTCACCGTTAGACGAAGGGATTTCTCTTTACTTTTTTCATTTTTTTTTTTACTTTTTTGACTTTTTTATAGGATAGGTGGATATGGATAAGAGGGGCTCAAGTGTCTAGTTCCATGGAAGGTGATAGTCCCACTAGAGATGGATGTCATCGCATGGACCATGTCAATTGTGCTCATAGATGTTGGTAGGGGATTGGATGAAAGTGAGATGGATTAGGTAGATAATGGATCATGGTAGGAACAACAGCAGATTATGATGTGGATTATGTAAGACTTATGGATGGAAGGCTTATGCAAAAGCATGGACCATAGGGAAGTGATGAGGAAGATATGTAGGATAATGAACAAAAGATGGGGATATGGAGATATGTGGTAATGTTGTGGGATGGAAGGGAATCATATCTAACGGTTTCACACATCGTGATAAATGTTGAAGCTTTTGATGAGATGGTGGGGTAGGAAGCAATGGTGTTGTTCACTTAGGAGATGGTCGATTTAGGCATTTAGGGACCCACATGGACTTAGTGTTTTTATGACTTTTGTTTTTCATGTGGGATGGAGGAATTTGAAACTCTTGGACGGAATGAGATTTTTGGATGGAAGTGGATGATTGGGATTTTTGAGAGGTGGATGCCTCATTTGACTTGATGGCTTTTTGCTTAGGGATGCACACCTTTTTCAGATTTGCTTTGAGGTGAGTGGTTGTATGTAGCTTTAGAGATGGATTTGAAGTAATCGCTTGTTGCTTGGGGACCCACATCTTTTTCATTTTTGCTTTGAGGTGTGTGGGTGTATGCAACACTTGAGATGGATTGTTCTTTGATTCTTTGCTTTTATATCCTAAGGCATGAGGATCTTTAGGATTTTTTGCTTTAGGAGTGTAGGCATCCAAATTTTTGCTTTTGAATCCCATGGGTATGGTGGAAGGAGAGGAAGCTTCATGTTTAGACAATATATGCATTTGTTGGTCATGATTGGGATTTCTAGAGGATTTATGGATGGATGGATAAGGTGTTGGAAGTAGTGGAGGTAGATTCAATGGAGGGATATTAGGAGTTGGAAGAAGTGGAGGCAACGTGGATAGTGGGAGGTGAATGGTCACATGCTTTTGACATTTGTAAGAGGATGGAGGTGGAATGGCAACATATGTTTTCAGAGTATGATGGGATTTACGATGGAAAGTGGTGAAATTAGGAGTAATGGAGGGAATACCAACATCATTAGATTGTTGACCTTGGGGTGTATATCCAAGGCCAAATGAGTGCGAAGGGACCTTGACATGGATGGGCTCCAAAATTCCTTGTTCAAGAAGGCCTAAACCTTTACCTTGGTAGTTCATGTTTTGGAGCATGCGATTGACTATGGGACTAGGTGTAGATGGAACACTAGACACGAGTTTCTTATTGGATGGAGAAGATGAGGTGACGGATAAAGGTTGTTGTGTTCCTAGGGAGGCACACTCATGAATTAGGGTGGAAAGACTAATAGGGCAAGATGGTGGATGTGGAACATGGTTGATGGTGGATGCGGAAGGAGGATCATTATGATCTTTATTATGCTCATTAGGATCCAATGTATATGTTTGATCTTCTATGCTTATGTATTCTTGGGAGGCACATGGCTCATTATGAGAAGTGGAAGCTTGTGCATTAGGGTTAGATGGAGGATGGATAGGATCAATTTGAATATCTTGCTCAGGGATGGGTATGGGATTACGGATAAGATCAAGGTGCTCACGGATAGCTTCTTCATAGATAATTTCATCTTGATCATGGAAAAGGTAAACGTTATGGATGGGTAGCATGGAAAGGATTTGATCTTGATTTGAATGAAGGCTTGATATTTCCACATGCTTAGTATCATACTCTTGATATACCTCTTGGTTTTGGATGGAAGGGGAAGGCTCTTGGATGAGTTTGATGGGTTCTTGATACTCATCCATAAGGGAGTATGATGGACTTTGACTTAGGTTTGTGATAGGAGGCTCTGCAATAAGGTTGATGGCTTGTGGTTCACACGATGTGGTTGGAGGGATAAGCATGGCATTCGAAGGCTTGTTGCTAGGTGCTAAGATAGGTGTTTTTGACATGGGGATAAGTTGTTCCTAGCTAGTAGCCAATGGATCACATCCTTCATCAGGGTATGGGTAAATGGACAATATAAGGGATGGACGATAAGGGTAGATGGAGTGGTAGGTATAGGATTATGATTTGGTGGATGGTTTGGATTGGGATCAGGTGGATTGGGATTTTGATTGGATGAAGGGATAATGTGCTTGGATGGATTGGAAATAGGATTGGATAGAGGGATAGTAGTACTAGATGGATCATGTGGTTGGTGGGTCAATAGACTAGGAATGGGATCACATGATGGTGTCAAAATGGGACTAGTAGGCTCATGTGTTGGCATGTGATCAAATGGTGATGGAGGATGTTCATAGGATGTTTGCTCTAGGTTGGTGTTACCTTTTGAGTTGCCCATATTTATTTATTGATAATTCTTCCTAGACAAGAGCCGGTTTGCTGTGTTGTATTTTTGGTCATACCTTTGTTTCTTAAATCGACTCTTGTTCCTTCAATTTTTACCCGTTTATCATCTTTGTGGGAGAGGGTACTTAAGGTTTGAACCTCTGAACTTGAACCCTTTTTAAAGTTCTAGGTTCAAATGGTTCGATATGCCTAAAGTGTCTCAAACAACAAGTTATTGTTCTGTGTATTTCATACGTCCTCAAGTTTTCGGGTTGAACTTGAACCCTTTTGTTCAAAGTTCAATGGTTCAACGGTCTAAGGTTCAACACTCATTGCCTTATAATAAGTCATGTCATGTAGTTATCTTGTGTAATTAATGTATCGTTGAACCCTCCGCTCCTACTCTATAGCAAAGTTCAATGGTTCAAGGTTCAACAGTTCACTGTCTCATGGTTGGAACCCCTTTTACAAAAGTCACGCAACTGTCCGTTGGTCTATGTAGCCCTTGTGTCTTTGAACCTTCATATTGAACCATATCCTAATAAGTTCAACGGTTCATGTGCTTAGGTTCAATATTCCCGTAAGTGAATCCTTTGCCCATTTATGTGATTCAATTGGTATGGTCGAACCACCATATTGAACCACGCCCTAAAGGTTCAATAGTTCAATAGCTCAAAGTTTTGGTGATTTTGGTCTTATTTATTCCCGCGGCTTTCTGAGTCAAATTTAGCGGGAAAGTTGGAGGAAAACATGTCAGAGACTCATTATGAAACTGAGAGTTCTAATTTGGCGGAGGTTACAAATAATCATTATACCATCATGACGGCACGTGAATAATATTTGCTATTAATGAAGAGATCAAAACTCATGTCTTTTCAAATATTTTTGGCACGAATTGCTCTAAGTGATAATTATTCAATCTGGTTAATGCCATTATTAACTAAGAACAAGCCGAATTCAGCAAGTAAACATACTGTGCAATGCATAGGAGAATAACGCAGGAAGTATAAGGTTCTTGTTGCTCAAATTTCACAGTGAATTCAGATATCTTGAAGGTGAGTTATGTTCCTCCTATGTGCTATTCCTATTTCTTAGCTGGAAAGAAGAATCTCTTGAGTTTCTGTCATTATTTTCAAAATTTGAAGTGTTTTTCATTGTAATCCTCCAAGTATGGCTTTGAAATCTACATGTTTGGGGAGTGAACATGGTCCTAGTCTTACCTATTCTCACTCTGAATTTGGGGATACTGCACTGGTACAATATGATTTAGAAGAATTTAGAGAAAGGTCTAGAAACCCTGTGCAAACCCCCATGATGAAGAAAATAATAGACAGCAGTTTAGTTGAAGTTGCGGCTTTTCCCAAGGCTGTATATTGCCCAGAACTAGTTCAGGAATGTATAAATAGATATGAACCCCAAAACAGGTGCATCAGAAATGCAAACGGGGATGTGTTGTTTCATGTCAACAGACAAACCCTCATGTCTGTTGTAAGGGTAAAATGGTGATCAATCAAATGAATTAAACAAGACCCAAACATCAACAGAATAGTGAAACAAGAAGGATTCAATAAACGAAGCAATGAACAAACATAGTGCAAACCTCTCCCGTTTCGAAACTTCTGTTGTTCGCCTATCACAGATCGTCCTTTTGCAGATGAGATGAGCCCTCAGAGAGTGCAATCTTTTTAGCTGTTCGTAGGAAGTCGATGGTGAATGGCTATGGTGATACGCAATGAAGATGAGCTCCAATGCAAGTATGTGATCTCAAGCTTGTAGATGACAAAAGGGTGCCAAAGGCGCGCTGGTGATATTTCTGCAGAGTAACGATGTTAAAATCCTGGATGAATAGAATGGAGGGATGAAGCTTCATTTATAGACTTGGAAGAATGGGAATCAACGGTTGAGAGGAGATATGAAGATCAACGGCTGAGGATGGTTGAGGAATGTGCAACTAGTAGAAATGTGACAAGTGTCCCAACTCCATCATGAAAGAGGGGATGTGACAAAATTGATTGGAGAGTTAACTCCATTGACTGAACAGTTAACAGACTCGATTGATCAGTTAGAAGAGTGGATTATGGGATTAACTGAATTGATTGACCAGTGAACTGGATTGATTGAGGAGTCAACAGAATAGATTGACCAGTGAACTCAAATGACTAATTAGTTAACAGATTTGATTGATTAGTTAACTAACTTCTGATTTGAGAAGAAATAGGCCATGTGGGTGAGAGAAAAATAGGTAATTAAATATTAAAAATATTTAATTATATGTGCAACTTGATGATGTGGACAAGATGAGGTGGAAAAGGTGAGGTGTAAAGGTGAGGTGGATTTTTGAATTTAGAACTTAGGATAGAGGAATTTAGATTAATTAAATAATTTATGATTATTTAATTGTGTAGGACATTTAGAAGAATTTTAATTAAATAAATAGAATTTATTTAATTATGGAACAGTGAATCGATTAAATAAATTTAGAATATTTATTTAATTGGTAGAAGAATGGAATAAATATTTAGAATATTTATTTAGGATGATTCGTGTCATTTTTAGGCGTATACATCTGTAATGAAGATACCGCCTAAAGAGGCATATTCCGGCCTTGATATTACCTCTTCCTATGGGCATTTCTTGGAGAAGAAACTGACTTATAAAAGTGTGATAGCAAGGAACTGGCTACTGAAATTTCAGAAGGGTGGTTCAAGGTTGCCCAGACCACTTACTAGGGACCATTTGATTAAAGAAGTGAGGATATTGTGGTATTATTACACAGATTGAAGGGTAGCCAACACGCGTATTATTGGGAGGATTCAATGTACTTTTTCATACAAGTTATTCTCCAACGAGAGCAATATTTAGATTGGGCAGAAATTGTGGCTGATTGTTTGCATCAGGGTTTGAGTAATTGTCTGGGTGACAGAGATTTTTATGTCTTCGTACTTATTTTATTGCCTGGCATCTACAAGAGAATGGTTTGATCTACCTCATGCGCCCTTGGCTAAGGACAGTAAGATTTATGAATATTATTCACAGTTGCAGAAACAGAATTGTTATGAAAATTATAAAAGGGTTAACGATGTGTTCACTGGAAGAATAACTTATGAACTGGCAGGTAATCTGGGTAAAAGGATGTCCAATGAAGCAATGCAACTGATTAGCATTTATGGTAGCTTCTTTATTCAATTTTCTGAGTTCACTTACATTAGAGTTGGAGGATTTGACGGTGAACCTGTTAAATTACCCAGATATGTGTTCGATCGTTTCGTGTTGATAGAGATATGTAGACAGCTAGCACATGTAGATAAGAAATTCTCGCCAAAGAAGGGTTTTGGTATCTCTTTTCCCATCAAACTTGGGCATTACTCATGCCAGTCAAAATTCGATGCTTTGAATTTGGAGGTGAACCTTAAAAAGTTCAATTTTTAGTTCTTCACTGCTAGGTCTCAATTTGATAGCAAAGGATTTTTCAGGGACAACTTAGATCCTGGAGCAGGGCTTTCACACATTCCTAAGCTAGAGGATTACTGGGAAGACTGTTCAGATGAGTTTGACATCAAGAGAAGACTATGGTGTAGGTTCTCTTTAGCGCGGATAGTTACTCTCAATTTAAATATGGATATTTCTTGAGTTGTTGATGATGGGGAACAAGTGATTGATCTGCAGTTTGAACGAGTAGAGCAATTACCTATTCCAGAAGTTGACTGGAGCAAAAAGGAGGAAGATAGGATTGAGGTTAAAACCCTTCCAGTGATGAGGAGAACCGAGAAATGGTTAAGGGAAAAAAGACAGGAAGGGATCCAGAATAAAGATACCCAATAATTCACCTCAATGATTGAATCATCACTTCCCATAAGCTCTTCTAACCAACCTATTGCTATCTATGGTGCAGGTGCTTCCAAGTCATCAACTGGAAGGAGCCCTGCTACCAAGAAATCCAGAAGAGCCCTCATAGCTATTCTACCCCCTCGTGCTACCAGGTTGAGGACCAAAAGTAAAAGAAAAGAACAAGTTCCTAAAACAATAGTTGTAGATCTAAATTCAGAGGAGGATTCAGGGGAATCTATGGGTGATAAGGAATCAAGTCCACACAGAACAAAGGAAGTTGATACTAGGTCACAATTAGAGGCTGTTCTAGAGACCTCTGAGATATTAATGATTTCAAATATATCCTCTGATGGATTAAACCCTGAAAAAGAAACCTCAGCCCCTGCACCCAAGTGGTTGGAGAGTTCTATCTCTGACAAAAGAAAAATAATTCCTTTTGCTGTCCCCTTAGAAGACATGGTGAGCAAATGTTTGGGGAAAACACCCAAGTCCAAGAAATTAAAGATAACATCCAGAGTGAACATTGATCCAAATACTGGAAATTGGAGTGTTGAGATAGCCAAGCCAATGACTGAGGAAGAAGTGCAAGATCCAACTGTATAGGATTTCACTATTGAGAGAGTGGATCTCGGTGCTGCTTCAAGAGCTACAGATGTTCACCACCTCGAAGCATCTACTAAGAGGGTGGTTAGTCGAACTTGGAAGGACAAAAAGGACAAGAGGGAATTGAAGCAGACTCTGCATTCAATGGTAGAGTACATTGATGCTATTCACAACCCTAACCCGCAGCCGGTCTCACAGCTCTCCCTGTCTTTTGACCCTAAATCACCTGTTAACCAAAAGCTATTGGATCAAGTTCACAGAAGCAAGATGGTGGCAAAAACATTTGACAGTTGGTTGGACCGCATTGTAGAGAAGGGAACTGTATACATTTGTGAACTAAAAAATATATATGATCTAACTATTGCCACCATTGAAGACCTTAAAGCACAGACTACTGCCTGGATGAAAGATGAAGGGAAATGGGTAAATGTGATAAATCAGATTGATGAAGTTCAGAAATATGGGGTAGCAAAGTTTCTATCAGAAAAGAACCTGACTGGTTTAGATGAAGATTTATTATATGTGAATAAGAAAAATATTGAATGGAGAAATTCCATATCAAGGCAGGAACGCTTCGAACTTACAAAGTTGATTAAAGAAATAACCGAACTCACTCAATCGCTGCAGCATGACTTGCAATGCATTGATGTTAAATACATAAGGGATGATGGGAAAACAGAGGATGATGTTGACACAGTGGTTCAATCCTTTAAGGATAAAATTAACTTTGTCAAAGAAAATGACAATATCTTAATTGAAGATTTCTCTCGAATCTCTAAGGTGGAGTCTCTACTTTACCTCTGTATCGATGCACTTCCAGAGCATAAAGAAAAAATTGGGAAAATGTGAAGGGATAAAGAAGTTTGGAAATCAAGAGTGAAACACATAGGCATCCCCAACTTCCCGAAGATTCAGGAGTTCGTTGCAGCTTTTCAGGAGTGGAAGACTCAACGTGCTTCCCAAACCACTGATGGCAAATCCGGAGATGCGAATCCGTTGTCCCAGCCATGATCTTATTGGTTCACTTTCTTTTATTCAGTTCCTCTGTTAAACTCTTTCCATAATCTTGATCTTTAAATCAATTGGTTATAAACTAAATCCCGTACGGGTTAGAGTTACTTTAACTCTGGGTTTGATTTACTTGATGACCTGATTAAGACATTCATATATATAGGTTTTTGGAATCTTTTAAAAGGATATAGAAAGTTAGGAAAAGGAAAGAGAAAAGGGAATTTTAGCTAAACTTTTTATGGTTTGACATTATGTGATGGTTGTCTGAGAAATTTTCATCTGTGAATGAGAAGAAGAAACAATTACTGCTTACTTAGATCTATGCGTCTGAGTGTTTGGAATTAGATTTTCTGTGTGAAATCTCCTTTCACCTGGTAATTGCTCTTTTATTGGACAACTCGTCATATGTGTTTTATTATTTATTGGTTTAGCAAATTCATATGTATGTGTTCATGTATTTGAATGTATCAAAAGTAGAATCTGAGCATTCTATTATTCACTGTTACTGCATAAATTTACCGCATTCATAACATAGTTATGTATGGATGTCAGTTTGCCTTAAGCATTTTCTGGTTAAAAGTGCATTTGGATAGTTGAATAGATTAAATTCATTGGAAATCTTAAAGGGAGCTGTACCTAAATTCATAGGGGAACTAATTTAAAAAGTTCACCCATTTGTTGCTTAACTCGTTTGTTCTTTAAAGAGGGGTATAGAGTCAGAATAAACATTTTCAGAATAAGAACAAACCTATTAGCCAACAGTTGGTATCTCCCTCATCAAAGGCTATTAAGTCTTGTAGCATAGGTGAACTTAAGGATACTTGATTTATGTACAGAGGGCGATTTAGACTCGAGTCAAAGGTTATTAGGTCTTGTTGCATAGGTGGACTTAAGTCTATTAGGTCATGTTGCAAAAGTGGACTTGGGTTCACTTGATTTATGTACAAAGAGCCACTTGGACTTACATGTTCATGTTGTGGGAACCATTGATAGTCTTGTGAATGTGTTTGATGAAGAGATGAAATGGTAGGATGTGTAGGTAAAAGATCTTGGGGTATGGGTTGTTGTGGATAATGGTTGATATTGGAAGAAGTAGGGTATGGTGATGTGGCATTTGTTATGGGAAGGTATAGGATTAGGTGATGTGGAGTTGTTATGAAAAGATGTAGTATTAGGTGATGTGGCATTGTTATGAAAAGATGTGGGATAAGGTGATGTGGAAGTGATTTAAAATGTGGATGGATTAGATTGATAAAGAATAAAAGGGGATGCCACATAGGAATGAAGTGGAATTGCATGGTGTTGAATGGATAAGGGATAATGATGTACTTGTTGGGTTTGTGATTGATAAGTGGCTATAAGGTGTTGGGCTTGTGCTATGAGATGTTGCATTTGAGGTGATTGCCCTACTTGAAGTTGAAGTTGGTGAATCATGCTATGGACCCTCTGAATCATTTGTTGTCTTAGAGGTTTTGGTGCCTGGTGGAGTAGGTGAATGAGCTCTTGCGCTAGGTCCTCTAAGGTTGACAGGGTGTAACTTTTGGAAGATTTTTTATTGGGGTTATGATGAAGACTCTAAATGATTGGGATGTGATTGCTTAGGGTGGATTGATCAGATTAATAGGATGGTAAGGTGATTTGATTGGCGTCTCATTTTGACTTAATCTGATTGATTGCTCTGATTTTCATGGATAGGATTGATTGATTGGGGGGGATTGATTTGATTGATGAAAAAGATTGATTAAGGATGGGTTGACCAAAGTTAAAAGAGATTGATTGGTTGATGTTGTTTGGTTTGACTGCTATTAGATAGCTGACTGAGATGATGTGGTGACTATAAATGATCAGGTTTGCTATGACAAGTTGACTGAATAGGATTTTGACCAAGAGGATAATTTGCAGGCTATGAAATACCAAATGTGATATTTTGTGCTTCAAATGTGACTGGTGATAATGCAAAGGTGACTAAGGATACCTTAGATGCGATTGACTGCAATTCATAGGTGATGGGCTATTATGCATAAGTGACAAATGATAACTCATAAGCAATTGGAATCACGCCAAAGGTGAGCTATTGTAACTCAAAGGTCATCTTGCAAAGACCAAAGGCGCATTTTGCAGGCAAACTATGCTAACCAAAGGCGATGTTCTAAGGACTAAAGGTGATTTGTAGGTGTTCATAAGTGACTGGCTATTGATTAGATGCAAGTGGCTGAGGTTCATAAGCATCTGGATGTTGACCAAATGTGAGCGGTTGTAGTTCATAGGCGACTGGTTGTTAATCAAAGGTGAGTTTTGCAGGAAAATGTACTAACCAAAGGCAATTTCCTAAGGACCAAAGGCAATTTTATGATGTTCATAAGTGATTGTTTGTTGATTAGATGCAAGCAATTGTTGTTCATAGGTGATTTTGCATGGTTAAAGGGTAATTTTTGTTGCAGATTTTGGTTTTTAGGCATTGTTTTGAGTGAATTTGGCAGAGAAGACACAATGGCAAACACTCACACATATCACATTCTCAAACATTGTAACAACCTAGACTAGGCAAGGACTGTACCTATTGGGTTTCCACTTGGGTTTCCCTAGTCGTTCCTACTTATTGTGTATAGCTCCAGGAACTTGGGGCAGGGGCTCCCCCTTACAATGCACTCACTTCTCAGGCACACCAAGTTCTAGGCCCTCAAGACGCATAGATCTTGAGTTACCTTGCTATCTATGCCATAAGCCACAAAAATGTGGGATAGTTATCAGAGGCCTATTCAGCTATCCTCTTGTACCAACAAATAGGGGTTTTTGGTTGTTACAACACAGTTTTTAGTTTGGGTTTCCATTCGAGTAGCTATGCATGCAGCAATTCACTCTGTTAATGGAGGCTTCCTAGCCTACAGAGGTTACGCTCTATGGGGTTTTGGGGGAAACATTCATTGGCATGGCTTCCCAAAATAAAAAAGTGCCTACTCTAGTGGTAAATGATGAATCCTTTGACCGTTCAGACATGCATAAAACACATCAGTAATTTGTTTGCCTCCATTCTTGGACATGCAAAAATGACAAGCTACACCGGGAAACCATTAGTTTTCTAAAAAACCTAATTTTTAAGAAGCAGAGACTAGATGTGTATAGAAATAACTAAAGGAGATCTTTTGTAAATCAAATGTGCATGTATACTTACCATATATGTGATTACTTGCCATTCGAAGGTGAATACCTAGCATGCAAATGCGATCTTCTATCGTTCATATGTGACCTGTTGCCGATCAAATGCACATTGCCCCTGCAAAGTCATCAAAATCCAACACAAAACAACTTGCATGTTTCTGCATGTAAAGTATAAAACCCTAGGGATGCTAAGAAAGAGGATTTTGTCATTTTCATGCTCAAATTTTATGAAAAACAGGGAAGATTTCAAGTTTGTGATAGAGATAATCAAAGATCTACAAAAAAATGATTTGGGAATGAACTAAAAGGCCTAGGGTTGTGCATACACCAAAAATTGGCTCAGGTCGAATTAAGTAAATATTTTAATATTTATCTTAATTCTTATTCTTCTATCAATTAAATAAATATTATAAATTTATTTAATTGGTTCATTATCCCAAAATTAAATAAAAATTTATTTATTTAATTAAATTCCCTAAATTCTTCTAATGTCTCATATAATTAAATAATTCCACATTATTTAATTAGTCCTAAATTCCTCTATTCCAAAGTCCTAATTTCATAAATCTGCCTCACCATGTTGCACACATAATTTAATATTTTAATATTTAATTAGCTAAATATTCCCTCACCTTTCCACCTCACCATGTTGAACACATAATTTAATATTTTAATATTTAATTAGCTAAATATTCCCTCACCCACATGTCCTATTTATCCTTTAATCAAATTAGTTAACTCATCAATCAAATTAGTTAACTAATTAGTCATTTGAGTTCACTGATCAATCAATTCAGTCAACTCCCTAATTAATTCACTTAACTGATTATTCTATTCAGTTAACTCCCCAATCTATTATGTTAACTCACCTGATGCATGAAGGAGCTTGGACACTTGTCCTCTTCTGATTCGTGCACATTCCCTCAAACTTTCTCAACCATACACATCTTAGAAAATTCCTCCAATCATGGATCTGTTGACACTTGGATTTGGTCTTCCCTCAGCCTATATAAACAAGGTTCTCATACCCATTTCAATATCGAATCTAAGCTTAAGCAATCTTACTCTACAAGAATCATATTAGCGTGCCTTCGGCAAAGTCATCTCCATTTGCATTTACACACCTACAGCCATTCTACTCTTGTCATCTTCAAACAGCAAGGAAGTGCACACTTTTGAGAGCTCCATTATCATCAAGATCAAGAGGAGATAGGCGAACAATGGAAACTTAGAGGTAAAATAGTCTTCGAAGGTATATTTTTTGTCTACTTGTGTTTACATCAAATTCGATTGAGTTATTAGATACTAGTTGTTTATTGCTATTGTTCACATTTTTTTTATAACATTTCTAGCACCCACCGTGATTTGACCTATCTTGTTTTGTGAGCATTTGTTGAGTTTGTTTTGTCATAGATTTAGGTGTGTTTTGTTATAACTCTGGGAATCACCTTCCAGAAACAGCCTCCTACGCACAAACCAAGCTCACCATTGAATCCGGAAGGCCTCAGAGGTAAGAAATAACATATAATTTGCCTACTTTTCATTACTTGATTTTTTTTAGTTTTCAGCCTATTTTTGCAAAAAAAAAATCAGCAAACAACAAAACAAAAAAAACATAGAAAAAAAATTACTACACAGTTTTTTGTTTTTTTTTCATTTTATTGGTTTTAATTCAAAAAAAATAACAAATAAAACAAAAATTTTTAAACAAAAAAAACATACAAAAAATTATTATAAACAGAAAATAAAAAAAGACAAAAAAAACAAAGATTTTAGAGGCAACGTTGTGCGCTGCCCCGTCCCCATCCCCTCCCACATCCCTTTCTCCCTGCATGCCTCCTTGCTCCCCCCCTCCCTCCTGCCCCCTTGGCCTTCCCCACCTACCCCCCCACCTCAACCCCCCCTTAACCCTCTGCCATACGTCCCTCCCTATTGTCCCAGTCCGCTACCTTGTCCCCCGCGCCTACCTCTCGCCCTACGTCCCCATCCTCTCGTCCCTCCACCACGCCTCCCCTAAGACACCTCTGCCTACGCGCCGCCCACTCCACAGTCCCGTCCCCCCTGTTGCACCTCCCTCTGTCGCCCTGCCTCCATTGCCCAGCCACCACCGCCACTGTTCCTCCACCCTGCACAAAAACCCTGCCCCATAAAAAAAACAAATATTTTTTTTAAGATATAAAATCAAAACACACAAAAAAAACAAAACATTAAACAAAAAAGAAACTTTTAGGCTTAGGTTATTTTTTTTTATTAATGTTATAGTTTTTTTTTAATGTTAAAGTTTATTTTTGTTTTTTGTTTTTTAAGGCCCTCAGCACCTGGTCACCTGGGTGACCAGGGAATTTAGAAGACCTTAACAACTAACTTAACCACTAGGAGTTTAATCCTCCAAATGTGACCACTTTTGCCCAAACTGTTAATTGTCTAGTGACTATTAGGTTGCTCCCACTTGACAACATAGGCTCTTTTTTTTCTTTTTGGCATAACTTTTTGAAGGAAGACAGATTTTTGCAAATTTATAGTTGTTGGAAAGCTGATTCACCAAAATTTGCAATGGTACAGGTATCTTCAGCCCACTTGGTCAAAATCATCAGGTATAATCAGTCAAAGTCAACCTTACCTTAGAAACTTCAAACGGCTATAACTTTTGCATTTTTTAATGAATTTTCATAAATTTGTTTTTTCAAATAGTATAGAATTTCGTGAAGATTATGATTTTCATATCTATTTTCTGTAAAAAAATCATATTTCCATGAAATTTTCTAGATTATGTGTTTTTCATCTAAACATTTGATTTGCAAACTTCTTGGTTCTTATTTGTTTTCGTGGACTACAGGTGGACATCAGGACCCTTTGCATATTGTGTGATGAAGAAAACAATAAACAATTGAGACTACTAATCCATTTTTGGTGCAGAACGTCCACTGAAGACAATCATTTTTACACTAAGTGTTGAATAGGCTTGGTTTGGGCATTATCATACAATTTGCATACAATATTCACTTCGTTTTTAATTAGGAGGATAGTAAATCATTTTGTTGCATCACAACTTTCATCTAATTCCAACCTAAGGGTTAAAAACTAAACAATTTCTTTATGTTTTTACTATCTTGCACTACAATCCATCGCATAGCTTAATAGGGGAAAGTAACACTTGTTTATTTCTTCAAGCAACAATCTACACCTAGATTTGTTAGAAGGTTAAAATAAACAATATTTTCCAAGTTATTGCTATCTTGTTACAAATTCTTGTGCTTGATAGAGTTAACACATTTAGTTATTTTTCTTTTAACTAGAAAGATAAAGAACCACTGTTCTCCATTCTTGGAAATGATAATAGGCCTATGCTCTCCCCTTTCTTAGGTGACCAGAATGTCAAACTTATCATTTTACATGTGTAACATTTAGAGAGGCCTGCCCTTGGAATTCCTTCCTTCCAAGTGGGACGACCTTAAGTGATAACGGGCTAAAGCCAAGCCACCTCCAAGTCACTATAAAATAATTAGGTTTGTGACAAAAGTTGCAAATAATGGGTGCCGCTATGTTACACTGACAAATGTTTCCCCCAAATCCCTGTAGAGTGTAACCTCTGCAAGCTAGGAAGCCTCCTTATCAAAGCAAATTGCTGCATGTGTAACCACCTGAACGGATGCCTTGACTAAAACCCACTTGTTTTAGAAAAGCCAAAAACCCCTATTTGGTGACATAGGAGGAAAATCCTCTGGAGCCGTCCAACATCATACAGTCGTTTAGTGTGGAGATAGAAAAGTTCAACTCTTCGAAGGAACTGATCTAGGAGCATCCCTGGTTCAAGAGTAATCTTGCATCACCCAAAAAAAACATTTGCATTTCAGTTTGTGTGCATTTCAGTTCTTTCATTTTCCAGATCAGTTCAGGCAGTTTAGTCAGTAGCAGTTTTTAGCTTGTGGTCTGGTTTTGGCATTTCACATATTGCGGATTTGGACTTAGCATCTACATTCATTCATCTACATCATATCAAGAATTTAGAGCATTTGGATCAGTTACTGGAAAGACATCGCTCTCAGAAGATCAACTATTTTCTCAGTACAGAGCATTCTAACAGTTCCTGATAATTAGGTGAAGGAGAAGGCTTGCATATCATTCCTTGACTTGCGGATCTCAATGACACATCATTCAATGTCCTTTGGTTCATGGCTGACCTTCCCCAAGGGTCTGCATGTTGTTCCATTCATTTGAGGAAGTGTTATATACATTTAGGTCTGACCTATTTGTGAACGTGTTACAACTCTTCATTGGAGTTTGTGACCTTCCTTAGCTGACGCGGAGGAATCTATGGATTCGAAAATGATATAAAAAGATGTAATCGATCCTTAGGAAAGCAGTTAGAAATTGATTCATAGTTCTTAGTTTCAATTTTTTGTTCGAAGGGAGCTTCAAAGCCTTATCTTGTGCATGTATGTAATCAGGCCTGTGAGCCCTACTTGTAAGCCTGCATGTTGCCGGTCGATCTCTATTTGAATTCTATGATATACTAAATGACTAAATCTGTATTTGCTTTATTTCTTTGAGTTGTTTCTGTTGTGTTTACCCTTGTTGCATGGTCTGGATAGTTCATTATGTGAACCCTCCTACCATGATTGCACCAAGTGGTATCATAGCGAAAGTTTGATTCTTTAGAGCGAATTGGCGAAGGAGATTCTGTAAGATCTTGTTGTGAGCAAATCATTGATCTAAGGTAGGTTACTTGTGTTGCAACTAATCACCAATTGTGAGGCAGTTGTCACCTTGTAGCCCAATCGCCAAACCTGAGGCAGTTTACACTTGATCCTAGGAAGAATGTCGCCACAGAGAGTTCCTCCTATTGGTACAATGGCTAATAGAATGAATGAGATGATGGAATTGATGAGAATAATGCGAATTCATTTGGATGTTGTTGAGGAAGATAGGCGAAGAGGATTGACACTAAGACCTAATGTTGAAAGTGATGATGAAGAAGAATTTCAATCTGCTGAATAAACTGGCGAAACCCTAGAAGGTAATGAAGAAGAAGAATCAGATCAGATAAAGATGTTGCGAGCTATCTCGAAGATTGGAAAAAGACCTAGAGTTGATGTACCAAACTATACTGGTAATTTGAATCCTGAAAAATTGATTGACTGGAGAAATGATATGGAAGAATACTTTGAATATGAAGAAATTGAAGATCTAGAGAAGGTGAAATTTGCAAAGACAAAGTTGAAAGGACATGTTGCTATATGGTGGAAAGAAGTTTAGTTGGAAATAAATAGAAGAGGAAAAGAAAATATTACAAAGTGGGATCGGATGGTGACAAAGTTGAAGAATCAATTTATACGTACTGACTATGAGTTGGAGCTATTGAAAAGATTGCAAAACCTGAGACAGAAGGAGAAATCTATGAAGGAGTACACTAAAGAATTTCATAAGATGATCATAAGAACATGACATAGTGAAGCAAACAAGGAGAAAGTGGATAGATATATCAATGGATTGAGATTGAACATTCAAGAAGAACTAAGCCTGGTAACGATGACATCTTTAGAGGAAGCATATCAGTTTGCCCTGAAAGTTGAAGAGAAGTTGAATAAGAGGCATGATCAGAGATAGAGAGGTAGAGGAGGTAAATTTCAGAGAGGTAGGACATTTTCTAGATATGATCGATCATTTGTGGAGTAGAACAGGTTTGACAACCCATTTAAGAAGGATGACAGAGATAACAATGCTTATCGGAGAGATGACATAAATTTTTACCGGAGAGGAAACCCTAGTGCATACTAGAATGAAGGATATAGAAGAGAAGGAAGAGGATTTGATAAGAGGATATTCACAGGTACTTGTTTCAAGTTTGGAGGTGAAGGACATAGATCATTTGAATGTAATCAGGGTAGTACAAGCAAGAGGACAAAAAACGGTGGAAGAGCAACCTATATTGAAGAACCTGTTGAATCACCCAGTTCTATTGGTAAATCTGAGAAAGGAGAATCATTGGTGATGAGGAGAGCACTATTTCAAGTAGAGGCAAATGAGGAACCATCACAAAGGAAAAGTTTGTTCAGAACTAGATGCAAATCCGGAGGTAAGTGTTGCAAAGTTGTAATTGATAGTGGTAGTTCAGATAACCTAGTTTCAGAGGAGATGGTGACTAAGCTGAAGTTGGAAAGATTGAAACACCCTAAGACCTATCATATAGCATGGATTCAAGATGATCATAAGGTACTGGTGAGTGAGCAATGTTTGGCAAAATTTCATATTAGATCTTATCATGATGAAGTCTTATGTGATATTATGCCTATGGATGTTCGTCATATTTTATTGGGTAGACCTTCGCAGTATGATAGAAAAGCTATACATGATGGGAGGAAGAACACATATACTATAACAACAAATGGGAAAAGAATTACTTTGATTCCTTTAGAAGATGATTCTACAGATGTGCTATGTGGGAATGCTAGAATCTATTTGGTAGATGGAAGGAAATTTTTGGATGGTTTGAAACAGGAAAGTATGTGTTATGCCTTGTTCCTAAAATGCCTGAAGTAGTGAAGAAAGAAACTGAACCAGAGGAGATAAGAGAGTTGCTGATAGAATATGAAGATATCATATCAGATAATGTACCTAATGGATTACCACCTATAAGGAGTATCAGTCATCACATGGATCTTATACCGGGAGCATGTTTGCCTAACAAAGTAGAACAGAGAATGACACTAACAGAGAATGAAGAACTGAATAGACAAATACAAGAGTTGTTGAAAAAAGGATTGATCAGAGAAAGTTTGAGTCCTTGTGCAATACCTGCAGTGTTAGCACCGAAGAAGGATGGAGAATGGAGAATGTGTACTGACTCTAGAGCAATAAACAAGATCACAATTAAGTATACATTTCCCTTATCTAGGATGGATGATATTATGGATTGTTTCAGTGGAGCAAGATATTTCACAAATATAGACTTGAAGAGTGGATACCATCATATTAGAATCAGAGAAGGAGATGAATGGAAGACTACTTTTAAGACCAATGGAGGATTGTATGAGTGGTTAGTGATTCCTTTTGGATTGACAAATGCACCGAGTACTTTCATGAGCTTGATGAATGAAGTTCTGAAGAAATTCTTGGGTAAGTTTGTGATTGTGAACCTGGATGATATTCTGATTTTTAGTAAAACAAAAGAAGAACATTTGTGGCATATTAGACAAGTTTTGCAGAGGTTGAGAGGAGAAATTGCTGATAAACATCAAGAAGTGTAGTTTCATGAAGGAAGAGTTGATATATTTGGGATTTGTGATTTCTACGGAAGGATTGAAGATGGAACCTAAGAAAGTGAGAGTAATTATTGAATGGCCTACACTAGAGAACATTGGAGAGGTTAGATCATTTCATGGATTGGCTAGTTTCTACTGGAAGTTCATTAGAAATTTCAGTTCAGTATGTAACCCTATGACAGAGACAATGAGAGGTGACAGAAAAGATTTCAAGTGGACACCTGGAGCAGATAAGAGTTTTGAGTTGTTGAAGCAGAAAGTGATAGAGCAACTTGTTTTAGCATTACCAGATTTCAATAAGGTATTTCAAGTTGATTGTGATGCAAGTGGAAATGCAATTGGAGCAGTGTTAAGTCAAGAAGGTAGACCTGTAGCATATTTTAGTGAGAAGTTGAATAATGCAAGGAGAAGATATTCAGTATATGATCAAGAGTTCTATGTCATAATTCAAGCCTTGAAGAAGTGGAGACATTACTTGTTGCCTAAGCAGTTTGTGTTGTATACAGATCATCAAGCTTTGCAATATTTGAATAGTCAAGGTAAGTTGAATAAGAGACATAGAAGATGGGTAGAGTTCATGTAGAATTATACATTTGTGTTGAAGCATAGGAGTGGAAAATCAAACAAAGTTGCTGATGCCTTGAGTAGAAGAAGAAACTTGTTGATAGAAATGAGAGTGGAAGTGTTGGGTTTTGATGAATTGAAGAATATGTATGAGGGAGACACTGATTTTGTAGAACCTTGGAAAGCATGTAAGGAACCTGTTGTGACAGACAGAAGTAAGTGGTTGGACTATTTCATTCAAGAAGATATGTTGTTCAAAGGAAGTCAGTTATGCATACCTAAAAGTTTAATGAGAGACAATTTGATCAAAGAAAAGCATAGTGGAGGATTGGTAGGACATTTTGGCATTGATAAGACAGTGGCTTTGGTGAGTGAAAATTACTTTTGGCCTCAAATACATAAGGATGTTTAGAGATTTGTACAGAGTTGTAGAGTTTGTCAAGTTGCAAAAGGAAGTAGTCAAAATATTGGATTGTATAAACCTTTGACAGTACCAGAGAGACCTTGGGAAGATATAAGCATGGATTTTGTAATGGGATTGCCTAAGACACCGAGAGGACATGATTCAATATTTTTAGTGGTTGACATATTTTCAAAGATGGCTCATTTCATACCTTATAAGAAGACAACTGATGCAGTGCATGTAGCTGACCTATTTTTCAAGGAGATTGTAAGATTGCATGGATTACCTAAGAGTATAGTTTCAGACAGAGATACAAAGTTTGTTGGATACTTTTGGATAACACTTTGGAAGAAGATGAAGACAGTTTTGAAGTTCAGTTCTACTTTTCATCCACGGATAGATGGATAGATAGATGTAGTAAATAGGAGTTTGGGAAAGTTGTTAAGATGTTTGGTTGGAGAGAAGACAGGAAGTTGGGATTTGATTCTTTCACAAGCAGAGTTTGCATACAATAATTTAGTAAATAGGAGTACTAGAAGAACACCTTTTGAGATTGTTACCAGAGTGAATCCTAGAGGAGTTGCAGAATTGAGAGACATCAGTACAGAAGAAAAGAGGAGTGCAGAAGTAGAAGAATTTGCAGACCATATGAAGACAATGCATAATCAGGTTAAGAAACATTTGGAGACTATGAACAATAAGTACAAAGAGAAGGCTGGTGAGAAAAGAAGACATAAGGAATTTGAAGTTGGAGATGAAGTGATGGTGTACTTAAGAAAAGATAGATTTCTAGTTGGGACTTATAACAAGTTGAAGATGAAGAAGTTTGGACCTTGGAGGATACTCAGGAAATTTGATTCAGGGAATGCATATGAACTAGAGCTACCAGAGACATTGGGTATTTCACCTATTTTCAACATTGCAGACCTATATCAGTATCATGAAGCAGAGTTCAGTGACAGCATGGAAGAAGACTTGAAGAAGTAGTTACCACAACAAGCACTGGAACATATTGAAGACATTTTGGACGGCAAAGTTGGATGCAACACTAGAGGAAGACAATACAAAGAATATCTTGTGAAATGGAAAGGCAGACCGGAAGAAGATTCATCATAGATTTCTCAAGTAGAGATGGACCGTCTTGGTTCTCCCCTAGCCTTAGCAAAGTGAGTGACTCAGTTTTTCAATAACCTCAGATGTCTGATGTAGGAGCATCCCTGGTTCAAGAGTAATCTTGCATCACCCAAAAAAAACATTTGCATTTCAGTTCTTTCATTTTCCAGTTCAGTTCAGGTAGTTCAATCAATAGCAGTTTTTAGCTTGTGGTCCAGTTTTGGCATTTCACATCTTGCAGATCTGGACTTAGCATCTACATTATATCAAGAATTTAGAGCATTTGGATCAGTTACTGGAAAGACATTACTCCCAGAAGATTAATTGTTTTCTCAGTATAGAGCATTCTAACTGATGCAGAGGCATCCACACTAAAACCTTGACATATAGCATGTATGTCTACAACCCTTCATCATCATCATATTTTCTGTTAACATCGTCAGCATCATCATATTTTCTCTTGCCAACCGATATCCTCCTGCAGACAAACCTTCGCGCTTTCGCCTGTCAGCAGCATCATCATATTCCTCTATCTTCAGCATCATGATGTTCAACATCATGTTCGTCAGCAGGATATAAAATATCCGGTTCCTCCCATATATCCTGATGATGACAACCTCATGCACCTTTCCTCCGATGCTTACGTCACCCCGATATCCTGATGACGATTATCCTGATGACGATGACGTCACATGCAGCTCCTCAATATCCTGCTGCCCCGATATCCTGATGACGATTATCCTGATGACGATGACATCACATGCAGTTCCTTCGATATCCTGCTGTCGGCCAAACTTAACATTATCGGCCCGCGATGGTTTTATCAACCCGATCTTCTACCTTATGCCGATACGCTCCTCCTCGGCAACACCTGATGATGATCACCCCAATGCATATTCACCTTATGCAAACTACTGCATCATGCTCATCTCCACCTACTCGGATGACGCCCGAAGTAACTGCAGGATATACACAGAAATATCCTGATGATGCCGTTGTGACAGATTTTCCAACCTTAGCGAATTTCGATCCGCCGAACCTCCTGAGGTGACCCGATCCGCTTCCTGGACAACTTTCCAGACTTGAACTACCAGCACGACCTAGCACATACCCATGCTAGGGTTCTCAACACCTCTCGACTGCGATCCTGCAAACATGCATGCGAACAAACAAGAAAAGCAAACTAAATCCTAAACTACTGTACATAGCCATTCCACCGATTCGACAAATCAACCGGTGGAATGGATCAGCGAATCCATGCAACCACCAGAACAGTAACTCGATTACACAATGGAATCCAAACAGAAAATGAACACAAACAGGATCTTTATTGATTTCAAAAGATGCAATACAGTACTCTGTCTCACTCTCTGTCTCTCCTCTTCAATACAATACTATGTCTGATCTATATCTAAAACCAACCGATCCTCATACATAAATAGGATCTCCTGCGAGTACTACCACTCGATTCCCAGCGGCTGGGAGCTTCCAAGCGGCTGGGAGGATCCAACCGGACATACAGCATAACAGCTATCCTAACAACCTACCTAAAAATAGTAAAGTATGGTCAACATGACCTTATTACATGCATTGGTCTTATACGACCTTCTTGGAAACATTAACCAGACCTATAACAAACTAACTACCTCATGGAGGCCAGCTGTCAGGTAGGTGCTCCTGCACCACTAACAGTTCCTAATAATCAGCTGAAGGAGAAGGCTTGTGGATAATTCCTTGACTTGTGGATCTCAATGACACATCATTCAATGTCCTTTGGTTCATGGCCGACCTTCCCAAGGGTCCGCACACTGTTCCATTCATTTGAGGAAGTGTTCTATGCATTTAGGTCCAACCTATCTATGAACACGTTACAACTCTTCATTAGAGTTTGTGACCTTCCTTGGATGACATAGAGGAATCTATTGATCCAGAAATGATATATAAATATGTAATAGATCCTTAGTAAAACAGTTATAAATTGATTCATAGTTCTTAGTTTTGATGTTTTGTGTGAAGGGAGCTTCAAAGCGTTATCTTGCACATGTATGTAATCAGGCCTATGGGCCCTACTTGTAAGCCTGCATGTTGTCAGCCGATCTCTATTTGAATTCTAGGATATATTGAATGATTTAATATGCATTTACTTTATTTCTTTGTGTTGTTTTTATTGTGTTTACTCTTGTTGCACGGTCCAGATAGTTCATTTTGTGAACCCTCCTATCGTGACTGCACCGGGAACTGTATCTTGATATGCATGAGAAGTGAGTGCTGTGGAGGGGAGCCAATGCTATCAAATTACTATTTGTCACACCTTTATGCAAGTGGTTGGAGTAAAATCCAAGTTGGAACTCATCAAATATTGTCTTTGCCAAACCTTAGAATTGTGCTTGCTTTTGGTCAAAAGTTTGTAATAATAACATGGAATCTTCTTGTCTATTGTGTTTTCTTGCAACAAATTGACACAAATCATCATAAAAAATACCAGACTTGCTTTGACAAACATTTTGAAAACAAGCCAAGATCAAAAATCTGAAACAAAAAGGCAACACCTTCTGCAGAACCCAGAAAATAGAAAGCACTTCCACACATTTTGAGGAGAAAACAAATTCATCTCCTGGTACCCATTACTGCTTAGATTCAACTCCACCTGCATCAAATCTTTAAATGGTTGAAACTAGATCACAATTTAAGAGAAGAAAAGACATGGGTTCACTACATGGTAGCTACTATACTTATAGTGATGAGGAAGAGGGCATTACCTAAGAAGAAATTATTAGTGCTCAACAAGACCCTAAATTTCAAAAGATGGTTGACAAGGCCCTAAACATGGATCCCAAAAAGTACTTCCTTATGCTAGCACAACAAGGAGTAAAGTTACCTTCCAATTTTGATAGAAAATTTGAGAGAAACAAGGCAAATAAATGAAACTGAAGCTTCCAAAAATAAGAAAGCTAAGGATGTGACAAATCCATTAGAAGCACTCACGCAACAAATCTGAGCTTTACAACAACAAGTTGGGGATTTACAAACCAGATCTTCCACAAAACAATACTCATTAAAGGACATATCCCCTTATCCATTTGATAAAAGCTTGGTTATAACACCTTCCCCCTCTAGACACCAAGATCACACATCCTTAACCCGTCTTAATGATCCTATTGATAAGGGAAATACCACCTTAAGTTTATAATCGTGTACCCCTCCATCTACTAGTCCTCCATCACCATACCATAAAATGCCTATCCCAAAGAATACTAGTCCTACACCAACACCTCCATTAAACTTCTCAAGCTCAAAGCCAACCAAAGAATCCTTGAACAATGTTCTCCAAAGACTCTTCCCAAAATCTAAAAGTGAAAGTAAAGCTATGGAGAAATCCAAACCCATCCATCCATTACCTCATTCATATACCCATACACCTACGAAGGATGTGATCCAAGGGCTACTAGCAAGGAATCAACCATGTCACCAGATTCCTATCCTTGAACCTATAAAAGATCCTTCCAATGCCATGTCCAATCCTACAATCCCATCATATAGTCCACGACCCCTTGAGCCTATTGAATATTATCCACCAATGAATCCAAGTTAAGATCCTTCATCCCTTCATGTTGATAACCCTCGAGAGCATGTCAAGATTATCTGATATCCTTCCACTTCTATTCAAGTAACCCAAGAGGTATGTCAAGAACCTGATCCTAAGCATGTGAAAACATCAAGTCCTAGTCCTAATCAAGATCAAATCACTTTCACTCCACCCATCCATAACATTTATATTTTCCATGATCATGATATTACCTATGAAAAAGATATCCATGAGCAACTTGATCCTATACCTATACATGAGAAAGAAATCCAAATCCAACCCATTCATAACCTATATCTTTTCTATGATCAAGATATTATCATTGATGAAGAACCTATACACGAGTAGATTGATCCCATCCATATCACACTTAATCCTATCTATGATCAAGATCCCATCTATGATTAAGATCCTATCTGTGATCAAGCAAACCATTATGATCCTCTTAGCCAACTTTATGCATTCCATGGTCATGAGCTTATTACCCCATCTATTCATAACCCCATAACCATCCATAACCATCCATGAGCAAGAAACCTCCATTACTCCTATCCATCCTCCACCTAGTCCTATTCATGATCCAACAACACACACTTTCTTGGATGAGACAATTGCCTCCCAGGTGCACATAGATGATCAAACCAATAACTTGGATCTTAGTGAGCATAATAATAATCAAGATCCTAACGATCCTCCAACATCCATTATCGACCATGCTGTAAATCCCCCACCATATACCCTTGGTCTTACCACCTTCATCCATGAATGTTCCTCCTTAGGAGAGAAACAAACATTATCTACCACTTCACCTTCCCCATCAAATAATGAGCTCGCATCTAGTGTCCAAATCACCCATAATCCCATTGTCCACCGCATACTCCAAAATATGAATTATCAAGGTAAAGGCTTAGGCCTTCATGAACAAGGTATTTTGGAGCCTATCCATGTCGAAGTCCCTCCAACCTCTTATGGCCTTGGTTATACTCCCCAAGGTGAACAATCTAAAGATGTTGGTCCTTCCTCCATTCCTCCTAAGTCCACCACTTCCCATCGCAAACCCTATCATGTACCAAAAACATATGTCTCCATTCCACCTCCATCATCCTACAAATGTCAAAAGCATGTGACCATACACTTTCTACCATCCACTTTATCTCCACTCCTTCCAACTCCTACTATACCACCACTTATACCAATGCCTAATTATCCATTTACCCATAAATCTTCTAAAAATCCTAGTCATGACCAACAAATGCACACATTGTCTAAACATAAAGCTTTCACTCATTCCACCATGTTCATGGGATTCAAAACTAAAAATTTGGATGCCTCTACCTATAAAGCAAAAAATCCTAAGGGTCCTAATGCCTTAGGATACAAATGCAAAGAATCAAAGCAAAATCCATCCAAAAAGCTACCCAAGCCCATACCTTCACAAGTAAAGTCTAAAAGCAAAATGGTTTGGGTACCTAAGCAAAAAACCATCAAGTTAAATGAGGCATCCACCTCTCAAGAATCCCAACCATCCACTTTCTCCTTTTCCATCCAAATGTCTCAAATTCTTCCATCCCACATGACAAGCAAAAATTAGAAAAATACCAAGTCTATGTGGGTCCCTAAATGCCTAAATCACTCATCCACTAAGAAAACATCTCCATTGCTTCCTACACCACCTTCCCATCATAAGGTTCAATATTTATCATGGTATGTGCAACTGTTGGTCATGGTTCCCTTCCATCCCACGACACTTCCACATACCTCCATCTCCCCTTCCTTCCACTATTATCCTACATACCTTCCCCATCCTATTCCTATGGTCCATGCTTTTACATAAGCCTTCCCTCCATCCTTACATAATATGCGTCATAATCCACTATCGCACTTTCCATAATCTGCTATCTACCTACTCCATCTTCCTTTCATGCGATCCCTACCAACATCTATGAGCATAGAGACATTTGACATGATCCATGCGACGACATGCATCTCTAATGGGACACTATCACCTTCATGGAGCCAGACACTTGAGTCCCTCTCATCCGTATTCCACCTATCCTATCCAAATATTAAAAAAAAAGGAAAAAAAAAGTCAAAAAAAAGAAAAAAATCAAAAAAGTAAAGAAAAATCCTTTCGTCCAACGGTGAAAACCTGGTAAATAGGCGCCTTGGATAAGTACCATGATGAAAACCTAGCAAATAGGCATTATGTGTAGGTTGATCTTCTATGACACTTACACTTGGGGGCACATTGTCTCATCCAGCATATCACCACCCACCCTATCATTTCCATCCTTTTGTATCCATCCTTATCCAATACATACATATTCTTATCGAATCCATTCATCCTTCCTTCATCCTATTGATCTTGATAAAGATAGGGGCAAAATATTGAAACAATCTTTGGACAACTCTTGATGTATCTAATACTTCCAAATGTGTCTTCCCATCATATCATTGTACGTATTGTCACCCTATATCCTAAGTCCAATATCTTGAATAAGACATGTTATTCATAAGCAACATAGTCCTTGGAGATCATATCATGAATTCTCCTGTCCATCTTTCCTTCGTGCATTTCTGATCCATTATCTCCTAATTTCCATCCTTCTACCTAACCATCCATTACCCACTATAACCCATTCATCTACCTATCTGTGGTGTTTCCTTGTCATCAGTATCTAGCATTTAGGCTATCCAAAATTGTTATCCAATGTCATCCCAAAACATTTCAAAATCCCAAAAATATCAAAACGCATCATAGGTACTTATCATGGCTTGTTACTGGCTTCCTTTCACCACCTTGTCAAATAAGTTTATCCATCTAGTTCGTCATCCATTACGTCATTTATAGAAACTCCATTGTCAGTATCACCAATTGAACTACGTCACCTTTGAGCTATCATGTAAACAAGGCCATCATCGATGGGCCCCCAAGGCTTCCCATCCATCTCATCCCATATCACCCATCCTTTTGTCCTTCTAAATCCCACTTTTCCTATCGCCTAGGTCTTAGGCCCACATGGTCCACACCCTGAACTATGTTGCCTCTGGGTCGTCACGTAGGCAAGGCCATTTATCAATGAGCCCCCGAGGCACTAGGTCAGTCCCTTAGAGCCCCTTTCTTTGTGTTTACCATCAGTTTGTCCATAATAAATCATTCCCCAACTTGACTGGGGGCAAAGATCCTCGACCTAGTTGGAGAATTGGATTCTTGAATGTCGCACACCTCAGAGCATAACAATAAGGATCACGATACTATTGCCAGACAACAGGCAACAATACAAACACACTTTCTAGCAAAATGCTTGATGCAAGAACTAAACCTATATCAAGATGCAATGAGCCTCAACAACCATGATGATTGTATCTGTTTTCGTTGCAAGAAAACATAACTATGGCAAGAAAATTTGTGCTTATTAAAAGGTTTACGTCATAGGGTCTTGATTTTTGTTATTATGCCTTTTTATGCTACTCAAGGATGTCAAAAACTAGAGGAGCTATGATGGGGGCATAATTATCTTATTTATTTGTTGTTTGTGGATCAATCTTTAGTAATGCGATGCCTTTGTCTAACGACATGATCAACAAAAGACCATTAAGGACGTTCTAGGTCTAAGCATGAAACAAAAAAATCCTTGTCTGTTGATACACAAGCAATACTCAGGTCATCTTGGTTCAATTATACTTACATGCATGTATTAACTTGCTAAATCAAAATCCATGTAAGAGATACTCAGGTCATCATGGTTTAATTATACCTAGATGCTTGCATTTTCTTACAGCATTTTAAAAAGCTTAATGATGAAACAAGGTACTTCAAATGCTTGCATATATGAAGATGACAACCTTCACATCCATACATACCAAATTTGCATTTCACCTCATTTATAAGCATTCCATAAATACCATTTATCCAAGTGTCTTAAGATCCAAAGTCTTTTCTTTCATTTGTCCAAGTTTATTTGTCTAATCAATTCTTCCATCAATTCGTTCAAACCCTTATCCAATCAATCCAAGCAATGATCCAAATGCAAGTCCATCCTTAATCCATACCAATCAAGTTAATCAATCTTGTCAAATTATCCAATCGCAATCAATGGTCTTGATCCTAATCTCGACGTAAACCAAATCAATCAATCATCATTGATAGTGGGATATATCTTTCCCACATCTTTTGTGTTGATCTAGGGATATATTGTTCCTCGCAATGACAACACTATTGTCATCAATCATTATCAATTAATCATTCGTTTACCGCTTGACAGGGGCAATACCTTGTTTGTTCTTGTATCATTTGTGCATACTTGCTTATGTGCTTGTGTGTATTATCAAATTTATCTTGTATAACATGTCATTTAACTCTTTCATCCATCCCTTATCTTGCATCCTCCATTTTCTTCACCCTAACCTGTCATTCAGCCTGTCTCATCGTGAGATCGTCCGTCATCCTGTCGTCACATTCTTCCTGTCCAATCTCTCGAGGGGGCATCCTATCGTCATAAAACTGTACCAAGGGCAAACTAGGGCATGTATCAATAGCAGAAAAAATTCATTCTTTGAAACAACGTAATAAAATACATTTCATCAAAGAGGGGCAAAATGTATACACCTAAAATTGGCTCAGGTCGAATTAAGTAAATATTTTAATATTTATCTTAATTCTTATTCTTCTATCAATTAAATAAATATTCTAAATTTATTTAATTGGTTCATTATCCCAAAATTATATAAAAATCAATTTATTTAATTAAATTCCTTAAATTCTTCTAATGTCTCATATAATCAAATAATTCCACATTATTTAATTACTCCTAAATTCCTCTATTCCAAAGTCCTAATTTCATAAATCCACCTCACCATGTTGCACACATAATTTAATATTTTAATATTTAATTAGCTAAATATTCCCTCACCTTTCCACCTCATCGTGTTGCACACATAATTAAATATTTTAATATTTAATTAGCTAAATATTCCCTCACCCATATGTCCTATTAATCCTCTAGTCAAATTAGTTAATTCATCAATCAAATTAGTTAACTAATTAGTCATTTGAGTTCACTGATCAATCAATTCAGTCAACTCCCTAATGAATTCACTTAACTGTTTAGTCTATTCAATTAACTCCCCAATCTATTATGTTAACTCCCCTGATGCACGAAGGAGCTTGGACACTTGTCCTCTTCTAATTCACGCACATTCCCTCAAACTTTCTCAACCATACACATCTCAAAAAAATCCTCCAAACATGGATCTGTTGACACTTGGATTTGGTCTTCCCTCAGCCTATATAAACAGGGTCCTCATACCCATTTCAAATCGAATCTAAGCTTAAGCAATCTTACTCTGCAAGAATCATATCAGCATGCCTTTAGCAAAGTCATCTCCATTTGCATTTACACACCTACAACCATTCTACTCTTGTCATCTTCAAACAGCAAGGAAGTGCACACTTCTGAGAGCTCCATTATCATCAAGATTGAGAGGAGATAGGAAAGCAATGGAAGCTTAGAGCTAAAACAGTCTTCGAAGGTATATTCTTTATCTACTTGTGTTTACATCAAATTCCATTGAGTTATTGGATACTAGTTGTTTATTGCTATTGTTCTCATTTTTCTGATAACAGGTTGCATCTAAAATGACATGCAAATAACATGCAAAAGGCCTAAATGATGAAACTTGCAAGAAAAACCAAGATTAGCCATAGAAAAATATATCTAAGCCACATGCGAGTTATGCAATCAACTATGACTACCTGCTCATCAAATGCACCTATAGATCGACCAGAGGTGATTTTTCCCCAACCATATGCAATCTCGTATCCTGCAAATGTGATTTTCTATTGTTTAAATGTGACTTTTCACACCAAATGTGATTTTGCCCACAACCTGAACTCAAAAAATACAAATTTTAGTACCAAAAATAGACCAGACGACTGGTCCCACCGGGTGTGCCATTTTGTAGATAGTAAAATTTGGACAAATGAAAGAAGATAAAACAAATCAAATGCAATACCTGTTTACCCAAATTTTCTGAATACTTGATACCTTGAAACAATTGGCGCATGCATGTTTTGATTGCTTGAATGATTTGATTGTTGGTTGCTAATGTTTCGCAGCACAACAATGATAGAGATTGATGGATGAAAGATAGGTGGATTGATGAGAAGAAGATAGGTAGGTGATGGATGGGGAGGAATTTCAGTAGAGTAACGATGCTTAAAAGTTTATCCATGCAAATGACAGGAAAATGGATCAATTTATAGGCAAGTGTGAGAGAATGGATGGATAAACCTTCCAATTTGCATATGATAGTTGAATTAGAAAGTTGCTTGTGCAACTTGGGAGAGAGAATGGAAGGTAGGTGAGTTCACTCGAGAGATGAGTTGAGTTGGAAGTGGAAGGAGGGTTGAGTCATCTAGAGAGGTAATTAGAAGGTGAAAGAGATGAGTTAAGTCATCTCAAGAGATGGATATGGAAGGTAGGTGAATAATTTAAATAATTTAATATTATTTAAATTACGAGGAATATGAGGATTAAATAAATAAATAAAATTATTTATTTATTTTAAGAGGAAGGGGGTTAACTAAATAAATAAAATTTACTTATTTAATAACGTAAAGGGATGGGATAAAATAAACAATTATTAGATTTATTTAATTTATTAGAGGAAATGTTAATTAGGTTATGATGGCGAAGGGGTTATGATAGCAACAAGGGTACATAGGGCAAAAATGCTACAAGATGCCTATATGATGCAACGTTGTGACAAGGTGGACATTTTTGGGTGTCTACAACTCCCATTAAAAACAACTCCCAGAATCTCCATTTTACAACAACTCCCAAAATCTCCCTTTACCACAACTCCCAGAACTCCCATGAAACAATAATCTCCCAAATCTCCAATAAAATAATAATCTCTCAATCTCCCATAAAACAATAACTCCCTTTAATCAACTCCCATAAACATATTTTAATCAATCCCCATTTCATCAACTCCCAACAACTACTTTCATCCCAGCACCAACACCAAACACCATAATAATACCCAAAGGGATATCCTACAATCTTGCCATTTCAATATTAACACAACAATAAGAGTACAAATTTCTATCAATATTCACTTGCATACATTCATCTTAATCATAAAGTCCATATACAATATAAATACATTTGATTTACTTACCTTGGCTGTCCAAGTTGAGCTCAGCCCACAAAGCTTTCCCAGATAACATTCTTTCTTGATCCAACAACTCACAGCAATCCCACTATTCTAGAAAATTTCCATTATAGAACAAATCTACAACTCTCTTTTTCTTCCTTTTCCCTCAATGACTCACCTTCCCTCTTTTTATAAAACTTTTTCCAAAAACTCTTCGTATTTCCTCTTATAAAATAAAACAAATAATATGATCAAGAAAACTATATATTTCTTCATAACCCATTTTCCATAAAGAAATAATAAAACAAGTAATTGTCTAATGATTCTAACACCCATTAATCCATAATAATATTCCTTTTTACCAAATTCAAACATAATTCATCATTACTTCATAACCATTTGATAACTAAACTTATTGTTTTCTTTCATATAAACAATTAAATATCCATTATTACATAAATCATTAAATTCCCATAGTCAAAGCATTAATAAAAATAATAAGAATAATGCTCATGGTTCAACATAAATTAAAACTAACTCACAAATGCACACCAAAATATAATATCAAATAAGTATCTAAAATAATATTAGCTAGACCCTACAGCAAGTCTGATAATAACGTATGTAAAATAAATTGCTTCAAAATTAGAGATTCTATATTGGGTGTCGTGTGAAGGAATTTTATTTGCATCTGGGATTACTTTTTGAACCTTGTAATTTAACGTTGGATGGTGAATATTACTTGTTTGGCATCAATTTTTTGAATCTTTGTATTTTATCATTGGTTATCTAAGGGACTACCGAGGGGTTTATTTATATTATCCGTCAACTATTGTACTCTTTGATTTGTCCATGAATCTTGTACCCTACTGCTTTCATGCTAAGTTTTTGTTGATAATTTTTTTAATGTAGGTTACTCAAATGCTCTTTTTTAGGGGATGTTGTAGTGGGAGTCCCTTCTATAGTTGTATTTATAGTAGGACTCCCTTCTATACATCAGAGTTCCTTCCATTGCCTTGTTTTTACATCATATTCATTTTTTTTGTGCTTCCCTAGTTGAACATTTTGTAGGGAATGTGCCATCCTCTTTATGTCAATTTAGGTAAATTCAATACTTTAATGAAAATGCTTGTTGTTCTGATATTGTTGGCAGGCCACTGGAGAAGATTACAATGTGAATCCAGGTGACTCCAGGAGGCCATTCAGGGCCCTGTGGGATGTGGGTCTTATCAGGACAACTATTGGAAATTGAATTTTTGGAGCTCTCAAGGTTGGCTAGTTATTGATTTTTGTTACTTAGAATTACATCTCATAAATGTGAATTGGTTGCTACTCAGTCAGGCATTTTGTTAATTTTTATTGAATTCAATTTAATTTGTAAATGTTGTAGCTTGTTCTTGAAGTTAAGACTGTGACTAGTTCAGTACTTTTAACTATGTAACTCCAAATCCAAATAAATCTACTAATTTGTTTGAGTCACATAAGTGTTTTTGGTTGTTTATGTTGATTTGTATTTTTTTCTCCCTCTAACAGTTGGTTCTTATCCTTCTATGACCATTGTGAATTGTAATTTTGTCTTCCTATATGGTTTTGGCAATGGTATGACATGTATTTGTGTTGGTAAATATGCTTATATTGAAATTTAGTTTTAATTTGTATTTTATTTATTTTTAATAGAAACTGAAAGTGTGTGTTATGCCTTTCTACACTCGATTAAGTGATTATTTTAATTTAATATATATTGTTAAATTTAGACTAAATGAAATATAATTGTTCCTATTTTACTTTGTTTCTACTTTCTCAGTTATGGTGTTGTTGTTTGTATTTAGGGGGCGTTGGATGGGGGGCTAGATATTCCTCATAGTGAAAAGTGTTTTTCTAGATTTAGCAAAGATGATAAAAGTTTGGATGTTGATGTACACCAAAAATATATATTTGGAGGTCATGTCTCTACATACATGAAGGTGAGAAAATTGCCACTGTCATAATGCTCTTTAGTTTTTTTTAATGTCTCACTAGGTAAGATTCTTTATGGCAAAATTACAACATAATTGCCAACTTTGTGAAATTTGGAAAAGCAGGTGTATATTTTAGATGGTTAATGATTAAAAAAGTTGAGCTTTGTAGGCTTGCTAAAATTCTCAGAACTTGAATTAGCACCAAAAGAGTCACTGAGCTATGTGCTAATGCATCACTAAGTAGTATATATGAGATATTTAAGTGATAGAAATATCTTGGTTATGTTGCACCTCTGATGGGATTAGGATTCTTTTATTTCCATATGTGTAATTACACTTAGTGTTATTGCATTGTGTAATTCTTGTAAATGTTGAGGGAAGATGAACCAAGTAAGCATCAAGCTAAGATTGGAATATTGGTCAAGCTAAATCAATAGTTGCAGCGTCTGCAACAACTGAGATCAATCCTTGTTTATAGATTGAAGCATTGCAAAGCTGTGTGTCTAAAACCACTGAAAACATATTTGGTGATACATTCTGGGAGAATGTGGGAGTTGTTATAAGTGTACATGACAATATTGATGCAAGGCTTTATATAGATCATAGATGTGTCTATTTTCAGAAACCTGTGCTAGAGTCTGGAACTCTAGGAACCAAGGATTCTATCCAATAGTTTGCATGCATTGATTGTAGGTGAACATACATTCAAAGCACCTTGTGAAACAATTCACCTATTTTCTCTCTACCTTCACATGATACATGTATTTGTCGAATGGTTTGTGGGAATAGACTATGCTTCCATGTTTTATGACCATGTCATCAAATAGGGCAATCCTAATAACATATTATATTTAGCAAGTCCCATATTGAGCTCAAGAATGTAGATCTACTTCTACAGTCTAAACAACTTACTACTTCGATATTCCTTGTAGTGTTGCTCCCCTATTTGCTATTTTCTCTAGCTTAGTCATACTTTAGGGTTTATAAGTTCAAAGTTATTTGACCCTTTCCACCATGATCAATTTCAATTTTATTTCTTTGTTGTTATGCATTCTATGATAGCAATAGTGATTATCGATATGTCCACTAATTGTCTTCTTCTTTGGATTAAAAATGCAACTCCTAAATTACCAAATTTGGTAATATAAATTGACTACTTTTCATATCACAGGTCTATTACAACTAGGGCTTATACCCTTGACTCTAGGTTTTGAAGGAGTATGAGCATGAGTTAACCATAGCATAGGGTTGACTTGTTTATTTTAAAACCCTAATCCTGAGCCAGTGACCAATAGTATTTTACTATGATTCCTTTATGTAGCCTATCACTCAGTCCGTCATATAAATCTACCACTTTAAGCATCCCATTTTGTTCTGCCATAGTCATCTTCTTATTAAGCTCATATTTGCTATCGGGTCCTAATAGGAAATAACCTATATCGGGGAGACTCTACCATATCGGTGAGAGTCATTTTGAAGTCCCTCCGATAAAGCAATTTGCATGAAGAAGCATGTTCAAAGACACTACACTATATCTGTAGGAGATACTACAAAGTCCCTCCGATAGAATAATCTACATGATAGATTGTAAGCATCATTGAAGAGACTACAACGTATTGGCGGGAGCTACTTTTAAGTCTCCCCGATAAAACAAACATCAGCGAAGACACCATACCATATTGGTAAGAGTTGTTCTAAAATCTCTTCGACAAAATAATTTGTATAAAAGATCACCATCGAGGAGAGTATAACATATCAGGATAAGAAGTTTTAAGGTCCCTCCGATGGAAGGATCCATGCTACTACCACAATAATGGGTTACACTTTCTGAGACATCCTGATTTTTGCTGAAATCACATATTTTTAGAAAATATAATGATTTAAGCCTTGAAAGGTTCCATTTAAAGGATTTTAATTGAAGAGGGTTTGATTAAACCCCCTTGGATAGAACCCCGCTAGTTTTAAACCATACCTATAATGGAGTCTCCTCTACACCTATCAAAATGCTAATAAAAAACCAATTTTGATTTATCTTTTGAGGGATCAAATGAATTTATTTAAAATTTATGCTTGGTAAGTATGTAGTCCTTATTATAAGCTTCCCAAAAAATATAATTTTAAATATATTTAATTTTATTATTATATTAATTTTTTATTTCTTGTGAATGTATGTTTTTCACTGAACATCAAGTTCTCTATTCTACACACATGGAAAATTAGTAAATTACTAAAAAAAAATCTAAAAAATATCTATGCACTAGGTATTGATGTCCTTGTTTCAACAAAAGAAAAAAAATTGAATTTCAATACATACAGAAAAAGTTATGTTTTACGAAATATGCCTATGTCTAAATTATAATTCTTTTGACTTAAAAAATTAATTAAAAAATATATATTCAACAAAACATTATGAAACCAAATGCATACACTATATACCAGTGTTACCAATCTAAATTAAAAAGAATCAGAATTTTATCCTTTGTAGAAAAAAAGTTATGTGCTACGGAATACACATCACTTTAAAAAAATGTTGTTTACTATTAAAAACCAATCATCAAAGGAGATGCAAAAAAATTTACAAATTAACTCCAATTTTTTTAAAAAAAAAATATTTAGAATCTACAAACAAAATCTCACAAATCACTAGTTCGCATCATCTTCAAATTCCTAATGGTTTAGCGGCTATAGGTGTCAGAACGTGAAGATTTTGTTCAAAATATTGATTTCAATGTCAAGTTTGGCCAAAAAGTGTAACCCATTATTGTGGGATGACCTCGCATTTAATAACACAAAGTACATCGAGGAGACTACGTTGTATCGGAAGGAGGTGTTTTGAAGTCCCTTCGATAAAGAGATTCGTATTGACGATCATAAAGCTCATTGAAGAGACCGGATCATATCGATGAGAGTTGCTTTAAAGTCCCCTCGATCTAATAATACAAAAGGTAACTATTACATCAGCCAAAGGATATGATTTAATATAAAGTGGGCCCCTGGGTGCATTGAAGAAACAATGAAAAGTTGAAGAGACAGTTATAAGATTTCTTCGATGGAAAGGTCGAAGGGACTTCATGATATCGGATGGAGTAATTTCAAGTCCCTTTTATGTAACAAAGACACAAGTACTTAAGGATTTCATCGATGAGAAAGATGAATATCGGTGAGACAGAATATTGGTCCCTTCGATACAGTGAAGACCCTTACCCGCCATATTGATATGACATAATGACACAAATATTTTGAAGAGATAAATCAACGGTGATGACAGGTTAATTGATAGTCGATGTTCAAATGCATTAATGGCATTTCTAATGACATAAAAGCTCACGTCAAGTAACATTTATGAACCAAATATGAACGAATTATAAACCAAATCCTGATTTTAGTTGGTTTTGAAAATCCTTGAGCATCCAAAAGAGGCGGAGAACTGTAGCAGTGATTAGAGACGAAGAAACCTGAGAAGAAATCACCATTTCAAGTAAGTGCCTAAACCTGAATTGGTTTTTCTAGCATCCAAATTAGTTAAAATAGCAAGTAAAATTTAGGGTCTGGTTCATTTTGCAATTGATATTATGGAAGGAACATCTAAAATGCATAAGGCCAAAAGGCAAAAAATAGAAACTCGACATGAAAATGAAGACTTGATTGATTACTGCCCTGGCTTTGGACCAAGGTCTAGAAGAAGTGTACAATTCAACCCCAAGGCTAAAAAATTAGAGGACAAAAAAAAGAGTTTAGGTGACACATGGACTTCAATGAGGGGTTATGACCTGTTCATATATCATTACAGAAAAATGTATAGGAACCAACCTGTGTCCAACCCGTGGAGACTAAATTTGGGGAGATTAGTAGTACCCAATGTATTTATTAATATGAAATTGATTAGGGTGCTTGCAAAAAGGTATGACCCATAGACACATATGGTTTATCTTACAGACTGGTATGCTTATGATGATTGTACTAAGATCCCAGTGTATGGTTTTGGAGGAACCCCCTTTCTTTTGCCTAAAACTATTCCAGATAGAATAGCATACTTGGAAATTGTCAGGTAGCTGGCTTATTTAGATTTTATGCATCTCAAATTCTATAACAAATAGTCACTCATGCCTGGTACACTTTGCTTTGGTGATTTTTCTGTTATTTCTGATAAAGGATATGACCTTATTGATAATAAGTTAGAACATTACAATTTACCAAAGGGAAATGAGAGAAAGGGATTTGATCCTAGACAATTTATCAATAATGATGAACTGGACAAGAATGTGTAGCACAGTCATAGTTGTGCTGAAGTTGAGGTAATATAATAGTTGTCAGTTATTTGTCCCAATATTTTGTCATTCTTCATGCTTAAAATGTTCTTCTGGACAAAAATTTATAGCTTTTGTATTCTTTAAGTTGTAATTTAATATGTCCCAATGTTTTACCATTCTTCTTTTGTACACAAATTTATATCTTTTGCATTCTTTAAGTTGTAAGTTATTCTGTCCCAATTTTTTGTCATTCTTCATGCTAAAAATGTTCTTTTGGACAAAAATTTATAGCTTTTGCATTCTTTACTTGACTTATATTAATTTTTGCATGATAATTAAACCACATGCAGAGCAATTATATGAAAGTAAAACAAAAAGAAAAAGGCCTTGTCAATAGAGCTCTCTGCAAAGCTGCACAACTTCGTGTCAATGTTGATAGTGATTATGCTGAACTTGATGAGCATGCGCATGATATTCATAGTAGTAGTGGTGCTGAACTTGAGGTGAGTGCTATGAAACCGCATGCAAGTAAATATTATTCAAGTACTATTCAAGTAAATAATGATTTTTTTATTATGTAAATAAGGGTAATCATTACCTATGTGATAGAAGCTGGTTAGAATAGTAGTGAAGTGTAATTAGCTAGTATACATAGATTATGGAAATAAGGGAGAACATATAACTTACATATGGAAGCTTAGAGCTTAGTTGCAATAGAGTGCATACATAGATTTTGACAATGCATTAGTGTATTGTGTTCAGGGATGTCATGGTCCTTAGTTGGGGGGACTTCATTGCCAAACCATGTCTCTTTCTGGAGAATTCGTACATTCTAGCACTATTGTAGTCTTGCCCTCCATTTGTTTGTACCTCACAATGGGTTAGTATTTTTTCCAGAGTAAAAAGTTGCTTCTTTGTTATTCAACAGAATTAAAAAAAGCACATACAAAAACTGATTTGTTCCAAGACATAAGACATTACATACAGCTGTCAAAAACAAAAGACAACACTTTTCCACTGATATCAAAAATTGATTTTTCCAAGAGACAACACTTTTTAAGTCATCGACAAAAGAACTAAGAAGAAAAAGTCTAGCACTTTTTATCTCTTCACCATTTGTGTATGTTTTTTTTTTCCTTGGGAGCTACCTAAAGGACCAATAAAATCACCTTTATTAGGATAAATGTGTACACATAAACTTTGAAGATTCTACACCATTCATATTCAATGCATCTCAATGGCTGCCAAGAGAAGGAAAAGACAACTAGATGATAATAACATTGACCCTGAGAAGCATAACAAGTCCAGACTAGAGTTAATCAAGAACTTTTTTACTCTTTTCAAACATTCTAACTAGAAGTACCATTACTACCACATGACCCAGCTTCATTTTTAGTTCATCGAGGGATTATATCTCCAACCACTTTGGTTGTTCCTGCACAAATTAAGAATGTATTAGAAAATGTATTTTTGAGTAAAGGACTCCAGTCAAAAGAAAATCATAGGTGGAAATAATTACCATAACCAAAATATCCAACCTTGTGTATATAGATTTAAAATGATGGGACAAATATAGCTAATACAAAGATCAAACAAGGTGTAAGGCTACTTCTCGTGAGAAACATCCCCTATTAGCTTAGATAAGTTAAGGTTTTTTACACAAAAAATTGCTTGGCTTTGTTTGTGAAAAAGACATTCAGTTTTTTCCGTAAAGAATTGAATCCTTACCTATTAAGGCACAAACTCATATGTTGGTGTTTCTGGCATTTTTAGGAATGGAATTTCCTTGCAATCCTATTGTTAGATTGATGTAACAGACCAAGCATGATGTTTTCTATAACACCCCTAAGAGGCTCTCCTTCTACAAAAATAGCAGCATCCAAAAGGATATCCACAATCTCCTCAAATGAACATCTCATCATTGCCCCTATATCATTACGATTTATACCATGTCGAGTAATAGCTATCAAATGACCTCGATATGTCATTATGTCACATAGAATAGATAAATGCCTATAGTTCGCATATGACCCATCAAAAGATATCACAACTCGAAGCTCATTCAGAAGAGCTTTTCTTAGAGCCTCTATTCCAAGAACTTTGATAACCTCAATCAATCGATTACTTGTTGTCCTTGTAGCATCCACATCTTCATCGCACATGACTGCTAACATATTGACACCTTCTATATCTAACATCCATTATGTATCAAATAACAGGAAGTTATTTTTTGTTTAATATGTTAGGTGCACGGTCTTAGGTTTACTATCGTCATTTTCTAGTTTCTTATAAATATTTATCCGTATGTTATAATCAAATGTTTTATATCTCATATAATGTGTATTTTTTTTATTTTTTCCGTAAATGTATTGATAAACTCCAAGAAGGGGATAAAGTTTGGGTGTTGGATCCGTTTGATGGAGCTGTTGTGGGCATTGGGCGGATTCACTCACTATCTATTATACATGGAGTCAATTTGAAAGAAATAGGAGATGCAAATGTAAATATTTTAAAGGTTACAAGTAACATACCCCTTGCTTATGAAAACAAAATAGATGGAGCTGCCCGTCTGAAAAAGAAAGAAGGAACCTTCATGTGGTGGCCACTAAAATATTTGCAAAAAATGACATAGTTGATGTTTATCATGTACCAATTGTTAGACAACTTGGCCCATTGCTTTATGCAATAGTTTGAATGTGTTGTACAGGGATCTTTATCATGGTGTATTTGCAAGAGTTGGAAACTCTTGGACTTTGACATTTTTGATTTTATATATATATATATGAACATCTTACAGTTTATCAAAATTGCATTATATTTTTATTGTAGATTACCTTTTTTTATTGTAGATGATACAATGGCTATAGTGTCAATCTTGATTCACAAATCTCACATTTTGTTTCAGTGATATGATGGTTATAGACAATGTCTCTGAGCTTTGTATGAGTTTTTTGTACTACCATACAATGCTAGTATACTGACAGGAATATGGTGATAGTGATTTGCATGCTAATCTTGTTCTTAACAGTTGATATGGATTACAGTGAAAATATCATCTTTCCTATGTACAATGGAGTATCATGGTGAATGCATAGTAAATGGTATGCCTAATACAGTATTCTATCAATGATCAGTGACAATAGTTGGTATGACAGTGACAGTTTGCAATTCTCTAACTGTGATAGTTATGGTCTTATATTTCTTGCTTGTGATAGTGAAAAAGTGGCTTGCTAATGACATTGGTTGCTTGTGACAGTGGTATGCATCTGCATCCTTCTTTGATCATTGGTTGCACATCATTGGTGTCAAAGGTAATGGTCTTTGTTGATGCAAGGTAAGTTTCAAAGGTGTTGATAAAAGTTGATGCAAGGTAAGGTACTTATACATATAAGTATGACAGGGTTATTTCTTAATCATTCAGCTATTCAGTGGAAGTGAGTATTGTTATTTATGATTCAGAAAATTGCAATAGATGTGATTGTACGATTACAAGAGATACAAGGTTGGGACATGTCATGTTTTGATACGATCAAAGGTGAATAGATATGTCTTTTGAGACAGTTATATTGTCAATGCACAGTGAACAATGACATATTTACTTCATTTTCTTCTAATAGTGGTTACTTGGTTTCTTCTAGAGAGTGGGCGTTGGAGTGCATGAAAGATCTCCTTCTTTTTAACCTAAGGGAAAATCTCCAAATAATTGTCCAGGTAAAAATTATACACCTTTTATTTATTTCAAATTATTAATGTTGGCTCTAGATGACATTGACAATTGCTCTCTTGTTTTTTATGTTAACTTCTTTCATGTCACACAGGCTACCAAGGAATATTCTAAACAACAGGGTGTATATTCATGCATCAAGTTGTTTGAACAATTCAAGTCTTATGAAGGGTTGTATTTCTTCTTGGGTCCATATTTGAGCTCCAGGTGATTTGACTTTGGATTGTCACTTGTATCATTTTGTCACTGATATTCATTGATCTATTTAAGGAGGTAATTTTGTAGTAGCTTGGGAACCTTGTACTTATATGGTCAACTGTATTTTCAATGTCATTGGCAGTGAGGATCCTGACATTCACTTTTAAATACATTGAAGCAGCAGACAAAATTGGACAAATCAAGGAGGTGGAACGTGTAACCAGAGAGTCAAACTTCTATGATGCTAAAAAGACAAAGAACTTTCTCATGGAAGTAAGACTTCCAGATGCTCATCCACTGATAAATGTTTGTGATATGTTTGGATTTGTACCAGATCATACCCATTACTTATATTCAAATAATATGTTGTGATACATTGAAGGCTATGTGTTGTTCCTATATGCTCTCCCATGCTTGGGATGAGATATAGGACCCTTAGGCTTCATTTTTCAAGTAGTTCTTTCATGTTTTGGAGTAATATAAGCAAAAAATAGAGCATTGTAACTTAGTTTTCTAGTCACAACATTGAGAAACACACTTTGTAACACATTTTTCAAAGCAAAGACACATATTTAAGTCTTGTATTTGTTGTAAGAACACCTTTTCTCAATAAAATTTTAGTATTTTGCCTTCTTAATAGTTGTTTCATTATGTGCAAATGAATGATTGATTTTTTTTGTGTTTTATGTTTAAACCTCAAAAGCATTGTCTCATTTCTAGCACTTTTAGGTAGAAATCAGGGAACAAAATGAATAAATGACTAAAAATCAGTGAATAAATGACTAAATATGGTTTAGCCATAAATTTGGTCGCGTTATAAATGATCAACAATAAATTACTAATGGTCACGTGACCAAGCTCAGGGAATAAATATGATTAAATATATGACTAAATTAATGACTAAATTAACTACCAAATTGATCAATCAAAACCACCAATAAATGACTAAAAATGGTTTAGTCATAAATTTGGTCGTGTTATAAATGACCGACAATAAACTACTAATGGTCACATGACCATGTTTAGTCATTTATAAGTAGTTTTTTTAATCATATATTGTTGTTTCTTTACTAGTGAAATAAAAACACTTAGTTGATTTAGATGATTGATATATAACTATCCGCACTGTTTTAATCATAACTTTTGAATTATAACTCAAAATCACAACTTCTTATATGCATTGGAAGTGGAACAAAGAAATTTGAACTAGGTTATTCTCAAATTTTGGCTAGATAAGGTCCACAACTATATAAATGAACCTTGCATATATAGAATTGAACCTACGATGGTGGGAATGATCTGCCAATTGATATATGAGTACTTGTGAGGACATGCAATGTTTACAAACACCTTTAGAAATTTTCCAAATCGCAAACATTCAATGAACCTAGGATGATGTGCTATGATAAAATGTTTTAATTATGCACTAAATTCCCCTTAATTCCCCTTGCAATTTAAACTCTAGACGTGTTCAATTGATTCATAGATTGTCTTGGATTAGATCTTCAAATGAATGGATGGATGTCCTTAAATACAATAACCAAACACACAAGTTAACAAAAATGTGTTCTAAGCTAGCTCACAACAACTAGTGAAATGGTCAACAAGGCAAGAATTTGAATTTTGAATTTAAAAAGTGTAAAGATCAAATTCATGACCACAAAAGTGACCTAGGTTAGGTCCACATAGATTTGATCTAGGGAGGTGAATGAGGAATATATAAGGATTAGGGATGAAACTATGGGGATTCGTGATGTTAGGATTTGGGATATGAGCCAAATTTACACATGAATATACCACTTGTAAGCTAATTATTGAATTTATGACACCATAATCAAAGCATGTCCAAAACATAAGGGAAAAGGGCACGAGTGTGCAATTTCCACCATTACATTTCCCCCCCACTTTGATGTGCATGTGAACCATTAAGCAAATGCATGTCAAAGTAAACAAGTAGTCAACATGTAAAAATAAATATTCTTCTGACAACAAAAGGATATCTAATTCGTGTGGAGTAATAGATCATTTTTGAATTCTTCTTATCTTTGATACTCTATTGAAACCTATAAAATAGAGAAAATGTGCAATTAGTAAAATTTTCACTCATTCCAAAATAAGCACAACCACCACTTTCATTGAAAATCGACTATCCTCAAACTAGTGAAAGTTGTGTGCATGAAAATGATCAAAGGAATAAGAAGATAAATGAAATAAACCCAATACCTTCACCTTCAAACTAGTCCGCACACTTCGATAGAACAGAGTAGAATGCACCCAAATCTACTAGCTTTGTCCTCTGTGATAGAACAATTGATATGTTGGTTGCTCATAATTTCTATAGCATAACATTATTATGTCGTGTGATGATAATGGCTTGGTTGAGGCTAGATTTATGGAATTTTGATGATGGAGGGAAGAAGATTTTATTTTGGAGATAAAGATTTGTTTTTCATTTTATTTGATAAAAGAGGAAATAAAACAAGTAGATGAGATAAGATAAGAAAAAGTAAAAAGAAATAAATCGAGAAAAAGATAAGATGAGAGATGAAGAGATAGTTGATAGGATTATCTAATTAAATTAATTAATTAGGTACACATGATTAAAAAAAGGAAAGAAATCAAGAAGAAGATGTGATTTGGATTTTATTAATTAAATAAATATTTGATTTGTTTAATTAATGTTGGATGATGATTTAATTAATTAAATAATAAATTATTTAATTAACTTTAGAAAATTGAATGGATTAATTAAATAATTGTAAGTTATTTAATTAATGAGGTTGAATGATTGAAATTAATTAAATAATTAAGAATCATTTAATAAATGAAAAAGAATAATCAAGTTGGGAAGTGAGGTTAAATTTAGGTGTCTACAAAAGTAAAGAGAGAAGAATAAGTTATTTCTATTACAAAGAGCAATACAAAGATTTGACTATGCAAATAAGGATGTGTTTATGCAAATAGCTCAATGAAAAGGGATCCAAATGTGTAGATGAAGTGATAAATTATGTCTCCCTAGATATGAGAATGAACCTAAACCTATCACTAAAAAATATAACTCATAAAGGAACATTGGTGACATTTATGCCCCTTCCAACTGGTTGCATACAAAGGATGAGAGAAAGTGGAGGAGAGGAGAAAAATATAGTAACATATATAATCACATGTAATAATCATGTGAATGTAAATTGGAGATAAGCATCAAGGTATGTGAAATAAGGTTTTCCTGTATATATGAAAATTTCAAGACACGGATGACCATAAAGGCAATATAAGCATCACGTGTAAATATATTAAGTAGGAGATAATTATGAAGACATGTGTAAATATGTTTGCCCCCAATATAGGTAATTGAATGAGATAAAGATAACCATAAAGGCAATATAAAGATAATGTAAGCACATCAAGGATGTAATAAATACATGGATAACATCATGTAGGCACACACAAGTATGAGATATGCATGGAGGTATATGCAAAGATGATTGTCCCTAATATAGGTGAATGATAATGATGGCCCTAGGGGCAAGATAAGGATCATGCGAGCATTAATGAGATCTAAAGGTTGGGGGCATGACAAAAAGCATAGATAAAAAGATCTGGGCACAACAAAGATCACAACATAAACAAAAATATACTAGTATGATAAGTGTCATAGCATGTAAGATCATAGGATTTTAACATGACAAGGAGCATAGATACAAAGACAAGGGCATGATAAAGACCATACAAGATGTAGACATGGTAATTTATGGAGTCTTAATCATAATAAGTAAGCGTAGGAAGCATTAAGGGCATGATAAAGGTTAATCATAGCATTTAAACATCATCATAGTCATGGAAGATGATCATGTAAATGTTATATGATCGTGTAATATTGGATCATAAAAAAGACTTGAATCATGTGACATAAGAAGATAACATCATAAAATCATGTATATAAGGGACAAATGGAAACCAAAGTGGTAAATATAAGAGTTAAACATAGCATGTAAGTGATTGTGGAAAGATAATAAGGATACATAAGCAAGCATATGAGCTAAACATGACATGTAAGAAAACATAGGTTCTAAATATAACATACAAGGAAGCATAGGAAAGATGCCCACATGTGGGGATAATGAAGCATATGTCATAATAGAGAAGGTGAAATTAGAAAAGGTGAAACACACTAAACATAACGTACACAAAAGTCCAAAGTGTAAGGACACATAAGGTAAATGGAAGGAAGAAGGATCATAACATACATGGCATGAACAAAAGACCAAAGTATAATTGATACAAAACACAAGGAAAATTTGACATGAACGACAAACCACATGTTCAAAGTCACTTGTGTCAACATGCACCACTAAAGGTATATTTTTGTTATCTGCATGCTAAGTAGGAACATGGAAGCATAAACATAAAGCTAGCAAAGGAAAGGAAAAGAACAAAATGTAGCACATATTAAGAAAGAGAGGTAGGGATATCTAAGCAATAAAGTCACACCCTTCGAGTTTGTTCGTAATATGCTCTAAAAATGTATCACTAAGATCGATGCTTTTATGGGATAGCCCATGTCATCGTGAAGTGTAATATGAACTATATATTCATTAGTAGAAGAATCCTCATAACACAATGTCATATGATTAGCCTTAACATGTATCAATTTTGCATTTATAAAGTCTTGAAATTGATGTTTGAGTTTAAGCATCTATCTATAAAATATCCATGTGTATGATAATAAGCACAAACATATTCAACCCTATGTGGTGCAAGATTAAACATATCCATTGGCTTAATTAGATGTGAAATAAAAAGATTATGTTCCAATACAACATGTGTAGGCTCCTTTAATGTAGTGATTTTTCTAAATTTCATTGGTTTGATTTGTGCATGATGATCATCATTAGGTACATCCTCATTACCCCCACTTTTTGCAAGTGATAAAGTGTTAGAAGCACACCAACATATAAAATATGTTTACTTAATAAAGCATGCTTGTATTTACATACAATGATACATAACTTTGAAAAAAATGACGAGGAATGTAATAGACCCAACTCTTAAATGTTAGAAGTAAACCATCCATAAATATTTTTTGAAGTTCATTGTCATCTAAGGTATAACTCATGTCAATAATCAACACTTAAAATCACAATATGTAGTCTGTAACAACCTCTTTTCCCTCTAACTTGCATTGTATGAGGTTAAGAACAATTGTCTTAGGTTTAGTGCTATTTTGAAAACGTTTCACAAAAGCATTAGATAACTCCACAAGGGAAGTGATAGAAGCACATGGTAACAAATAAAACTATGTAAGTGCATGACCACCCAAGATGTTGGAAATAATATAACAAGCTATGGATCCTCGCAAAAACATGGGAGGCATATAGTTTGAAAGTATTGTAAAAGTTGTAATGGATCTCCTCTACCATCATACTTTGATAAAGAAAGCACAAGTCCACTTGGTGTAGGATAAGTTAGACATTCACATGCCAAAGAATTGTGCCATATCACTTTGATTGAATCTTTTTGTTTAAAATTTTTTCATACTCATGGATGCTCATTTTTATATGGACCATCTCACTAATGAAGTAGTTCTCACATAAGGGGAATATCATTCTCAACATGCCCCATATCCATATGTGTATGCATATCATGTGTAATAGTAGAAGAGGATGGGAAAGATGTATCGTCAACTAGTGGTACATTATCCCCGCATCATTCTTTATCCTTATGCATAACTAAGTCACATGTTTGTCAATAAAAGGTGTATAAGAATGTATTCTACAATCACTTGAAGATACATCACAAGAAAGCACAAGAGGGTCCAAATGAGTGTTTCCATAAAAAAATGGTGTATCATCACGATGCATAGAAAAATCCATGGGATCAACTAAGAAAGGGCCACTTGAAAGGGAATAACGAGAGTCACGAATAACATAGGGTCTAGGGCCAATAGTAATGTAATCAATGAAAGCATGTGACAAATCATGGAAAGATGTATGATAAGAATGACACGAATTAAACCATTACTTGGATATATTAACTAGGCTATTGCCAAATGCATTCATCAATTCAACATCACTATGTAAGTAAACATCATATGAGAATAAGCAGGATTTAAAATGTCAATGTGCACCTTCATTACCATTAAATGACTCTATGACAAGTGTTTTAGAAGAATGTGCATCATCATATAAATCATCATGGAACAAAGTTATCAACCTCATCATGAGAATGTAAAGAACAATCACTATGCACACCACTAAAAATATCACCGAAGACCATGAGCCACAAGATAGAGAAGATGAATTATCATGAGCTACTTGGGGGTAATGACCTCATGTGAAGGTGAACAAGGTGTATCGTGTATCTAGGCATATCACTGCTAATAAAAGTACAATCACCTTAAAACTCATTACTAGGATAATCATCATAGATAGATAATCATGAATCAACAAGTATAACACTAGGCGTGGGAGAGGGTGCTATCACAAGGTGGAAAAGGAATGTTTGTTAAAGACAACATCACATGAATCAAGATCCCTAGACATATCAAGTGCATATAGGGATGAAGTAGTAGCTAAGTCATTATCATAAGCTGCAAAAAACGTGTCATCATAAAGCACAATGACATAAAAATGAGGTTGGTAAGGAAGGGGGAAAGACATCCATGATAAAAATATAACAATGAAAGTGCATAAAGGAGGGTGCATGGGATAAGGATCAAAGAGATAACAAACAATAATAGCCCAAACACTAATCAAAATAATACAATGAATCACAAATGAAGGTAGATTCAAACCCCAAACAAAATTGAAATGAAAAGTTACAGTAAAAAAATATAAATAATGACTAGTGTGGAAGCATAGAACCCAAGGCCAAAACCCTAGGCTGAGTTGTGTAAGGAAGTCGAGTTCACTAAAACGTAAACAAAACAAAATAAATTTCTTTACTAAAAATAAGGTTTAATGTATACAACAAGGAATGTACTCCAATTAACCTAATTTAGATTTTTGACAAATCATATAACATAATTTAGAAGTTTGGAAATAAATACAAATAAAAGCACTTGGTTGTTTTTTATGGTCAATAGATAATTATCTATTGTTTCAACCATAACTTTTGAACTATAACTTAGAATCACAACTTCTTAGATGTGTTAAAAGAAGAATGAAAAAATCTAAATATAGTTGTCCTTAGAGTTTGGCTACATTAGATATACGAGTGTAGAAATGTACCCATCATAGTCATGGGTGAGAAAATGAACCATGTGCATGGAATTAAACTTGTACATGTAGGAATGATATGACAATTCACATACTTTTGAACTTTGCTCACCGTAATCTCTAATATTTGAAAACTTGTAAAAATAGGTGGTTGTAGACATGACATTTCCACAGTCCATGATTGAGTAAAAGCTTCTGGAAACATTGTGTGTTTTTTTTTTTCTTTCAATGTTTCGGATCACACTCTATGATCCATAGCGATGGCCCTCTTGGTCTTTGAATCTACAGGAAATCCACACACACAGGCCTCTATCTTCTTGCCTCGTCGCACCACCATCCAGCCCAAAAAGGCCAGTGTCCTCAAAACTCTATCAACGAGAGCCTTTCGCATATGTGACAATGATCACTTAAACCAAGAGTTATGTGCCTTGTCCCATGTGCCCCTACTCTCTCCTTTTTATGTAACCTTCTGTGCAATCTTATCACTTTTCATTCTCCTCTTTTTGTCTTGATGATGGATCATAGAGTGTGATCTGAAACGTTGACAGGAAAAAAACAAAACACAGTGTTTCCAGAAGCTTTTACTCAAAATAGGTGGTGTTTACAAACACATTTGGGAATTTACCGAATTGTAAGGGTTAAGTTCTCCTCAATCAAACCCCTAGCGAATTGACTTTATGGCTCTGAGCCAAGACTAAAAAATAACAATCAAGCATGCAACGAACATAGATTGATGTGATATGATAAAATGCTTTGATTATGTGCTAAATTCATTTATATTCCCTTTACAATTTGAAATCTAGATGTGTTCAATTGATTCTTCGACTGTCTTGGATTAGATCTTCAAATAAGTGAATGAATGTCCTTACATACAACCAAGGACACATGTTAACAAGAATGTGTGCTAAGTCGACTCAAAATGACCAGTGAAATGGTCATCAAGGCATTAATTTGAATTTTGAATTTTAAAAGTGAAAGGATCAGATCTACAACTGCAAAAGTGACTTAGGTCAAGTCCACATTTGTGGATTTAATCCAGGGTAATGAATGAGGAGTATAAGGATCGAAGGTGCAACTATGAGATAATGATAATAAGGATCAAAATATGAACCAAATTTACACATGAATATACCACTTGTAAACTAATTATTACATATATAATGCCTTATTCAAAATAGACCTAAAATAAAAGAAAAGGACATAGATATACAATTTTTACCATTACAATTATATTACCTTTGATTAATACTTATAAGTTCTATATAAGTAATATAAGGTTATTTTTGATTTAACATTAGTTTTTACAAATTGAATAATACATTTTAATAAATTGGAAAATCAATTCAATCAAAAGAGAGGAGAACATTAGTTGGGGAGAATGACATTAAAACCATGCATTGAAAAAAAAGGGAAGCCTCTTTGTTCTAGAGGGGCCCTCTTTGTTCTAGGTTCTCTTTTAAGGGGGAAAGAAGAAACATATTTTCTCTTAAAATATCACGGATCTCTCATATAAGAGTGAATGTTCAATCTCTCCATTTCCAATTGACCGCCTTTCCAACTTTCAAAATTCTGAACACCCTAGTCCACGTGTCGAATGAACAGTACAGGGATGACCAGATTGCACGGGCATCGGACGGCCGAAATTATCGCGTTTGTATGAAGCTAACATAAACCTAATATATTCTTCCCATAAGCAATTCCCCGCTAAATCTAAAGGGCCGCTCCTTTTAGGACGAACGATATAAATATCGGGGTTTAGAGGAATTTATTGTATTCCTTCATTTTCTTCGTATCTGTCTCCGGCAGCGCATTTTTTTATTTTTAATAGATTGGATCGGTCGTCCTCTGGTATTCCTGGATTGGGCGTCTAATTGGGTATCTGAAGAGCTTTTGATCGTGAAAAATGGTGGGTTGTAGATCTCTCCGTGCTCTGTTTATTGTTCTTAAACCCTAAGGTTTTGATGGCTCTATTCTTTTCTACGCTTATTTATATGGTTTGTTTATTGTCCAGGCTCTGCCCGGTCAGCATGCAGATTGCCCAAGTTTTAAGCTTGTGATTGTCGGTGACGGAGGCACCGGTAAGATAAGATTTTAAAAAGTTTATGAATTTTGAGGTCTAATGTTTTTATTTAGGTTACTGTTGTTGATGATGTTTTGAATGATTTCAATGTTGTCTGATGACTATGGGAATCTGTATAAACAGGAAAAACTACATTTGTGAAGCGTCATCTTACAGGGGAGTTCGAGAAAAAATACGAGCGTAAGTGGGATTTCTATATATTTTTTTGAAATGTTTTATTATTTTTTAATAAATGCTGTTGCGATTTCTTTCCACGGTCTAAATCATACCCGTTCTTCAATTGTTATGTCGTTGGACATGCATCTATCATATCTTATTGGGTTTTGTTTGGGATTAATGGTTCATTGCGATTTGCCTGTTGATGATACTGGGGTTTTCTGATATTGAGCGGTTGATTAGTATGATCAGGATGTGGGATTTAAAATTAGTGTTTCCAGTTTTAGGCCACCCATAATCTCAATCCTATTTGTGTCGTGTACTGATTGCAGACCCTGGAATCTAAGCATGTTGATGGGGATATCCGATATTTACTGTGTTTGGACTCCTTTTTTTCTTGGTTTAATGGCTCTGGGAACACATAAATGTCAATCACCAAACACTGGTCTGCCATTGTTTTTGTTATGATGTGTCTCCAGGGAAATGGAAAGGTCACTCATCAAACATTAGTTATGGATTGTGTAAACTTAAATGAGGTGGTCAAATCGATTTGTAGGACCTTTTAAATGCTTAGTTTTGTTTGAAGACCTTACCAAATGGATGCTCAAATTTGAAGCTCTAATTCGTGTCTAATGTTTGCACATTAGATATACTGAGTACTGCGTTTTGTTTTACAGCTACCATTGGTGTTGAAGTTCACCCTCTCGACTTCTTCACGAATTGTGGGAAGATTCGTTTTTACTGCTGGGATACTGCTGGTCAGGAGAAGTTTGGTGGGCTACGTGATGGCTACTAGTGAGTTTTACTGCACCTTTAGTTTCTATTCTCCCTTGTTTTAGGTCTGTGTTGTTTATTTGCCGGAATAGTTAAATAGGCTACGTTGATCATGTTTTAGCCGAGATTCATGTAATTAAATGTTATATAATATTGGGTTTTTATCTATCCCTTTATTATTTCAGTTGTTGATTAGGTACTTGGACGCCTCTTTGTCTATGCCCTTTAGTTTGTATTTGTATGGTTCTTTTTCACTGGTTTATGTGATATGTTAACCTTATACAGGTAGATCTTTATGATTCTGACTAATGTAATTGGATTTGATTGTGGATTTGGTTCTTGCTTAGATTGTGTGCTGCTTGTTTGAACTTTTAGTGAATTTGATGGCAGTTATATGATCACAAGTAGATTTTCATGCATTGGGTCGTATGTGATCATTTTTTCAATTGTAGATGCAATTGTTGATGATTGAGTGTTTGCAAATCTATTTCTTATGCCATTTATTATGGTTTGGTTTTGAGATTGTTTTAGTGTGTTGTCTTGCTCTGGGAGTTGCCTGTTTTGGATTCTTTATTATATGATTTTAAGACCTGATATGTCAAGTCCATTAGAGTAAATTGGTGAGCATCTGGCTATTTTAAATTTTTTTTTTTTTTTTGTATCAATGCATTTTGGATCACACTCCCTGAACCATCATTATATTATCCTCATCCTGATGATGGATCACACATGGAGTGTGATCCAAAACACATTCCTACCAAAAAAAATAACAGTTTTCTACGAGAAGCTCACTGATTTATTATATTATTTGTCAAATGTGTATTAGTTTTATGCAATTTAGTAAATTACCCGTTTTGGATTCATCATTATATGATTTTAAGACCTGATATGTACGGTCCATTAGAGTAAATTGGTGAGCATCTGGTAAATGGCTGTTTTTTTTTGTATCAATGCATTTTGGATCGTACTCCCTGAACCATCATTATATTATCCTCATCCATGTGTGATCCAAAACACATTCCTACCAAAAAAAAAAAACAGTTTTCTACCAGAAGCTCACTGATTTATTATATTATTTGTCAAATGTGTATTAGTTTTATACAATTTAGTAAATGTTATTGAAATGAACTAGTTTGTGAATTGGGCCTTTGTATGTCGGATGTGCTCTACTGGCCTAATTTGTGGAGTTACATGCACTGGGTTTCCTATTTATTGTTTTTGAATTCAAGTGTTGTTAGTCATTTGCATGTATGTTTTGTCATTCACATATTATGTAATCTCATTGATTTGGTGCAATAAAGGCATTGCTGGCAAGCTTATCAAATATCTTAATCTATTCAATTTATCAATATCTATTTGTTCTGTATGTTATTTATATATATTTAGTAACTTGAATTTTTTGGCCCAAGCATACATGGTTAATTTGGACTGTGTATATGATCTCATCAATTTTTGAGGGCTGCATTTGCTATATGCGTATTCATTTGTTTATTGAAGGAATTTGTATTCTTAATGAAATCGTGAAGGTTCTGATTCTTTCTTAAGCGGTTAATTTAATCTGTGTTTGTTATTAGCTTATGATAGAAAATGGATATTATTGATGTTCTTTTTGTTTGAATGCAGCATTCATGGGCAGTGTGCTATTATCATGTTTGATGTTACTGCACGGTTAACATATAAGAATGTTCCAACTTGGCATAGGGATCTTTGCAGGTAATTCCAGAAAGCACTCTTTTGCATAGTGATAATTAAGAAGCTAGTGATTTCTAATGATTAGTTTGAGTCAATCTTAATTACTGTCTGTAAATGGCAGAGTGTGTGAGAACATACCCATTGTTCTTTGTGGAAACAAGGTTGATGTGAAGAACAGGCAAGTGAAAGCCAAGCAAGTTACCTTTCACAGAAAGAAGAATCTTCAATATTATGAGATTTCTGCCAAGAGTAATTATAATTTTGAGAAGCCATACCTCTACCTGGCACGCAAGCTATCAGGGTGGGTCTTAGTCTTACCTCTACTTTGTAATGTTGTTTTTAGAATGTGATATTTATAAGCCCACTTCTAGTTTATAATGCTGATATATAATTTATCCTTGTTTTGAGTTTGATCATTTCCACTTTGTTTTTAGGGATCCAAACCTTCATTTTGTGGAATCTCCTGCTCTTGCTCCCCCAGAGGTTCAAATTGACCTTGCAACTCAAAGCCAGTAAGTGGAGCATTCACCATTTTCTTCTCTTAATCTCAAGGAGAGAGTTGAGATTTGATCTTGCTTCTCCATTAATTTTATGCTTACGATTTTTTTTACTTGTCAGGTATGAGGCAGAACTGGTAGCAGCTGCAGCCCAGCCTCTTCCAGATGATGATGATGATGCTTTTGATTAAATGTTTGTTGAGTCCATAGTTTGAATGCGTCTGGGTCATTAGGTTGGCGGAATTGATTTGTTCTGTATCATTGGAGATGATTATGAGTTCCTGAATTCAATTTCCTCTTTTGTATTTGGGCATATAGACTATGTTTTTGAGGTGCATTTTGCACACATATGTATGAAGTGCAACTCCATTAATTGTTGCCAAGATTGCATATAGCTCAACTGCTTTTGCAGGTTTCTTTATAATGGTTACAACTGAAATTTTGAGATATCCACTCATGAAGTTTTAACTGAAGTGTTTTCAAGAGCCGTTTCTTTTAATTGAATTGTTGTGATCAGCAGCATGTATGAAATGCACATGGTGGTGAAGCTCGTTTGGCTGAGTTTTATTTATTTGTACTTTGGTGAGGGATAAATCATCAGTCTTCATTGTGGCTTGAAAAAGTTTCTGTGTGGAGTTTCGGATTGCTTATTATCAAATTGATTGCCAATGCTCTGCCTTTAATACCATATGCTTGAATTGATTTGTAGTTTGAAACTGGTTAGAAAATACTAGTTTGAATGTTGAAGTTATAGGTGGTTACATTAATGAAAATTTAGTCTGCAGGGAAAATCAAATTATGAATTATCTGTAATGCTCTTCAGTTGTATTTTGCAAGGAGAAAACTCTGCACTTGAAGAGCAATATGGTTTGTAGCTAGTTGGACAGGTTTATGGAGAGGTTTTTGGTTTGAAATTTGAATCAGATAACATGCTTTAGAACTGTTTGGAAATAAATGGCCTTTGAGACCCACACAAAATTTTGAAATTTGAATCAGATAACATGCTTTAGAACTGTCCGGAAATAAATGGCCTTAGACCCACAGAAAATTTTGTGCAACTTGTTTCCAGCTTGCCTGTTTTGAATTTGTTTGGGCTAAAGCCTCTCTATAATAATCTGGCAGTTAGCACTATTTTCGTAACAGGTCCGTCTTGGTTTGTGGTATTTTGTTATTTTGTATGGTAGCAATATGACTTGGGTTTCTAATTTAATAATGTACCCTTTTAACCATTACATGGCAGCCCTAGGGTGGTGTAAATCACCTGGGTCTCCATCACTTTCTTGTCACCAGTTCTTCATAAGATATATAATTCTAGCTTTTTCCATTAACAATTGCATTCTACATGACAGTTCAAATTTTATGACTATCATGAGTAGGGGAAAAACCCCAATAGGCGAGATAGTTCCAATGGTTGAGATAGTATATGTGCATGTAAGGCCCAATATTTTTTGAAGTTTAGTACTAGTAGTTGTGACTTTAAGGTTGTTAGTGTTGCAATAAGTACTAATAATTGAATGAAATGTACCCTTTAGATTTAAAAAAAAACCAATCATGTGATGCCACATCAGCCCACCAACAAAACATGACTTAAGCCCACCAACAAAACATGACTTAATGCATACCTATTGGTCCCTTTTTTATTGAGGAACTATTTGACACCTTAACAAAAAGCATGTTGATGTGACATCATATTTGATGATGTGGCCCTGAAACCTTAGTTGAATATGGTATTAAATTGATAGGCATTAAAATTACTATTTTGCTTTGTAGATACTGTTTACATCTACGAAGAAACCTTGGGAGATCAGCATATATTTATTTTTTCTAAATTTGGAAATTCTGACTAGTGCATTTGCTGTATTATGCTATCTGAAGGTTTTGGTTCCCGCGATATCCACCAGTTTATGAAATCTGTGCGCATGTTTCTATTATCAATGTCTGTTGATCGCAAAACAAATGGATATCCATCAGTTTATGTAATATGTGCGCATGATTCTATTATCCAGGGGCCAAAATACATGGAGGGTGCTTTGATCTCACATCTATCGTACCCAAACACCATCACTGTGGCTGAAACATCTATCGTAGCTGACAAGGAATCAGCATCTCTCATATCCTTATGAGGAATCAATTCATTACAGTGGTCATATTGGTTTTCTTAGGTGGGTATATTGTTGATTGTCCTGTTGATGCTGAAATAATTTAGGAAGGCCCCCTCCGTGCGACTGCAGCCTGAGGATTGCAAAACAAAAATAAAATTCTGGGGCCAAAAAATATGGATGGTGCTTTGATCTCACGTCTTTTGTATCCAAACACCATTCCTGTAGCCGACACTCACATCTCTCGTAGCTGACAAGGAATCAGCATCTTTCATAGCCTATGAGAATCAATTCATAAAAGTCGTTTTGATTTTTGTTGTTGATGAGAAATCAAGTTTTTAAGGATAATAGTTATATTTGATTTTCCTAAGTTCAGAATGGGTAATCATGTAAGGTTTTAAACAATATTCGTGAATGCGAGAAGCAATTTCGACATTGAGGTAAAGCATATGAGGAGCGATCTCCATATCGGATTAAAAGTTATTTTTGAGAGCGGTGTCTAAAAATCTACCAAAGAGGCTGAAGGTAACTCCTGCTTGCTGTCAAGGTCGGGCTTGGATACTCACATTGCTAGCATATTCATCTATGGATGTCACTCACATCTCTCGTAGCGTATGAGAGGATTCAATTCATATCGGTTTTCTTAGCTGGTATGGTCATATTGATTTACCTAAGTTTCAGAACGAATAATCATTTGTAAGGTTTGAAACATATTCATGAACGTGAGAAGCAATTTCCACATCGGAGTATAGCATATGAGAAGCGATCTCTACATCGGCGTAAGTTATTTTTGAGAGGTGCAAAAAAATCTACGCAAGAGATCAGATAACTAGCCTGCTCGCCAAGGTGTTGTTTTTCTTTCAATATTAGTGGGGTTATTGGTATGTAGATGTTCAACGTGTATATAAATATTATGTATATACGTGTGGGAAATCTTGCATTTCTTTGAATATTAGTGGTTATTACTACGTCAGTGTGTAGATATTTTAGGCATATCTATAAATGTAATGTGTTGGAAATCTAATATTTTAAACTATTTACCAGGTTATGTAATTTTTATGTCATACTGGTCTAAAGTTTAAATGATTTAAAAGCTTAATTAAATATCTTTACGAGTTTGAAATTAGCGAAAATAATCAAAATAAGATGTATATTACAATTAATACAATTATAAATTTACTGGCACAGAGATGGCCTACAATGCCAACATTTCCTATTACATTTATAAATTGGACGATATTTAGGTGTATGCTATGACTCAATGCTTAGGATGTAGCTATTATTTGTTCACGAGGTCCACGTGAGCCAGGAACAGTTCAAGAGGGTGAAAAGGGGGAGTTTTAGAATATTGTTCTTAAATTGCTATAATATTTTTTCTTAAATATCAAATTTTAAAAAAGTTAGGTAAAATTGGAATTTTCAGGGTACGAGCTTACATTATATAAGAAAACCCTTCTGCTGCAGGTATCTCTACATCTTGCAGTGCAACAGCTGCTGATAAAATTTTAGCCGCCTCCTCTACGTACCATAGACATCTTTTGTTCTGCATTACTTTTTGTGTACAGAGGAAGGTACCTGTCCTTTGTGCTTCTTTTCTTTATCTATTTTGAAAGTATGCAAAAAGTCCATTCCTCCATTAACAGCCGTGGTTTGTTTCCATGTTTGATAATCAAAATCTTGTAAAAACAAAAGCTTGTGTGTTTGAGGTAAGTTGGTAAAGCGTCTTTTGGATTTGGCTTTATTCTCTTTGTTTTTTTGCTTTCTTACATATCTTAACCTTAAATTATGGCCGTAGCTTTCTGGCATTCTTTTCTAGTGTACTAATGGTATAAATAGTTATATTTTGATTGGTCGAAGGCAGGTTCCAAATACCCAGATAGGAGTTATAGGATCCTGAGCATCCAGGATTCAAAAGGAACTGGAGATCAAATAGATGCTGTGTGGGTGGCCTGTCGTTTGGGGTTTTTTGTGTTTTACAGTGTGGTTGATTATGGGGTGGTCCCATAAACTGTTTGGCCTTGTAGACGTTATTAAAAACCTTGATCATTCATACACATGGGTGTTAAATATATATTGCTGCAGTCAAACTTCAGGTGATTTTCTTGTAAGTTTTATTCCGGGTGAAGTTTAGTGCAATCGTCTGATCTCCATTTCAATTTTTACGGTGGTTAAGCCCATTCTTTCTTCACGTTTATCCTCCAGTAGCTTTCATCCATTCTAGGAAAGGCTAGGGTTTTCAGTTGTACTTGGTTTGGGTTATGTTATAAAAGAATGGTGGCTAGGAATTTCTAGTTCTGTAAATCTATTTTTGTGTACACAGAACCATGTCTTCGATTATTTCACCTGCAAAAGCATGAGAACAATATTTGTTTCTTCTATGGCATGACAATCTTAAGGGATATGAATTAATGTGAAGTATATTCATCAAAAGTGAAGGACTTATGCAGCCCACTCTTTGTGGGACACGGGTAGACCAAACTGTTATGAGCATTAATTTATATTTCTTTTAAAAGTACTAATATATTATCCTATTTATAAATAATACTTTACTAATATATTATCCTATTTATAAATAATACTTTGATGTGTAAATATTTTATGTACGTTTCTCATTGTAGGTTGTTAAGATTGTTTAGAGTAATTTTAGAGATCGGTTTTGAAAATGAGATTCTAGAATTTTTTTTTTTTTGGGTAAAGAAAAAAAACACATAGGAGAGGATTGCTGTGAAGCTGATGTAGAAGAAACTGTGTATCTTTTTTGCATCAGAATATATTTTCAGTCTAATGATTGCCTAGATATAGCTTTTCTATCCTTACTGTGAATGTGGATTTTCTAAGTTCCTAACTATACATGCATAGTTTTGGTGAAATGGTTTTGTCTAGATTTACTGTTCTTTCTTGTGCAGATTACTACAAAAGGGTAAAGAACCCTATTTTTACAGCTTCTGTTCTTTCTTGTGTAGATTGCTACAAAAGGTTAAAGAACCCTATTTTTACAGCTTGTGTATACTTTTTACCCTTGTTTGCAATAGATTGGTATCAAAGCATCTCAAGAACTGGGCAGAGGAATGGCGCAAGAGATTAGAAGTAATGTTGGAAATTGGAGGGGCACTTAGTGAGAATTTGTTGAAAATATTGGATGTATTAGAAGCTAAATTGCAGATATGTAAGGAGTTCCTATTGGAGTTTGGGATCCTATGGAGAAGTTGATTGAAGTTGTGATCAAACAAGGAACCAAAACAAAAATAGATGTATCTGAATTCAAAGGGAGCTAACTCCATATTTCTTTATAGACTCTGTTCAAGAGCTAGGGAGATTTTGAGATAGAGGTGATGGAGGAAGACCACCTAAGATGAGTGAAATTTGTGGTGGCAAAATTTAAGTAACATGTTGCACCATAGTGGGATACTAGTAGAAGACAAGGTAAAAAGATGTTGAAATGTTTAGAGGCAAGGTTTCTTTTATTGATTATCAACAATTTCTTTGAGGGAGTTGCATAATTTAAGGCTTATACAAAACAGTTCATGAGGTTCCAGATTAGTACAAACAATTAGGAAGTTGATAAGCAATCGGCAACTAGCTATATTAATGGTCTTAAGTTTGAACTCTTAAGATGAATTAGCTTTGCTCAAGTTATACTCTAAATGAAGTCTTTCAATATACATTGCAAATTGAAGATAAGGTGAACATGAGGGGCAAGATAATACCAAAGAGAGGTGGAGGTATTTTAAATAAAGGAAGAGGGAGTTCCTTAACTCAACAAAGAAAGAAGAGCCATAAGATGTCGAAAGTGTAGGCCAAAATTTTCAGAAGAGGAGACTTCAAAGGTAAGGGAAGAGGACATGAATTTGGAGACTGATATTCATTCAAGTATTACATATGTAGTGAGGCTCATAATGCCCATAACCATTGACAAAAATCCTAGAGCTACTAATAGGGCCATGATAGTTCAAGAAGGGCCACAAAAGGTAGAAGTTGAATCTAGAAAGGATTTTGGTAATGGGCAGCAAAGAAGCCACACAAAAGATGACTAGAGAAGAAAACATGTTTTCTAGACTAGTGTAAGTGTAGGGACAAGGTTTGCAAAATAAGCATGGATGGAGGTTCCACCCTACAATTTGGTGAGCACAAAAATGGCCCAAAAGCTTAATTTGACTTGTTTCCCTAAAGTTAAACCTTTATAAAAAATTATGGTTAAGAAATGACCATAGAGTGCTAGTACGCAAATCATGTGTAGTAGAGTTTAGTATTGGGCCATACAAGGACCGAGTATTATGTGATATGCATATGGATGCCTACCAACTTTTGTTGGGAAGACCATGGCAATAAACTAGAATGCCAACCATCATGGAAGGGAGAATACTTATGAAGTGTGGCATGAAGGAAAAGTCCATATCTTGAAGTCCTTGAAAGATGAAGGGTCAAGGGAAATTTCAACATTGTCTCCTTTTATAGTGGGGTGGAAGGACTTTTTAAAAGAATCATAAAAAGAAGTTTGTAATCTTTAATGTCCCAAAAATGAGGAGGAAATGGATGAGAGGAAAATTCTTATAAAGATTCAAGAGTTGCTCAATGAATTTTTAGATTTGTTACCAACAACTAAGGTTGTCTTTGTCAAGGAATTAGACATCAAATTGACTTCATTCTCGGAGCAAACTACCCAAGGTGCTTAGTGGCTAACTCCATTTGAGAATGAAGAGATGAGATGACAAATTACTAAATATTAGGGAAAGAATTCATAATGGAGAGTATGAGTTCGTGTCTTGTACATGCTCTTCTTTTGTTTAAGAAAAGTGGCAAATAGAAGTTGTGTGAGGATCCTAGGGCTATTCACAAGATTATTATTAAGTACATGTATCCATTACCTAAGATGGATGACATATTAGATAGTTTAGTTGGTACTAAGATTGTCTCCAAAATTAATCTTAAGAGTGGTTACCACCAAATTTGAATTTGAGAGGATAATGAGTGGAGATTCAAGACAAAAGATGGGTAGTATGAATGAGTGGTTATGTCCTTTGGGTTGTCCAATGCTCCAGCTACCTTAATGTTTCGATGATACTTTGATTTTTAGTAAGGCATTGAAGAACATGTATAACATTTAAGAGCGATGTTCTATAAGTTGGGAGCTAAATGATTGTTCATTAATGTAGATGTGAGTGAATTTGACAAGAACTAACTTATTTTTTGGGAAATGTAATTTCAGTTGATGGATTGAGCACGATCCAATAAAAGCGAAAGCTATTCTTGAATGACCTACTCCCACAAACATAAGAAAGGTGTTTCCATGGGTATGTAAACTTTTATTAAAAGTTCATTAGAAATTTCAAAACAGTAGTGCCCCATTGACATATTGCATCAAAGGACATGTCTTTGCATGGACAAAAGCAATATAAAAGAGTTTTGAACAATTGAAAAGGAAGGTAATTGAAGCTCCAATTCTAGCTTTACCAAAATTTGAAAAGATATTTAAAGTCGAACATGATGCATCAACCATAGCTATTGGTAGAAAGCTTATTGTTTATTATAGTAAATGATTCCAAGAAAAAGAATGACATATATGAGAAAGGAGTCATATGCCATTGTGCAAGCATTGAAGTATTGTAGACATTACCTCTTGCATTGAAGCACATATTCTTAACAATATAACCATGCATTAAAATATATAAATTTTGAATCCAAGTGGGTTTCCTTCTTATAGTCATATACATTTGTATTATTGCATCGAAGTGGAAATACCAATGTTATAGTAGATGCATTGGGTAGGAGGCATAATTTGTTAGTCAAGACAAGGAGTAAGGTTATTGGGTTTGAAGAATATAAGGTGAGTATGAGGTTGATCCATAATCCCATAGAATTTATGAGATTCTTAGTGCCACTAGTGTTAACCCTCTTGAGGATTATGTGCTAGCCAATGGATTTCTATTCAAAGGTATATAGTTGTGTATTCCTTTGGGGTCTATAAGAGAGGAGTTGATTGGAGAACTACATTTTGGGGCTTTGGGAGGACAATTTGGAAGGGATAACTTATATTTTGATAAGTGAAACTTTTTTGGCCAAAAATAAGGAGGGATGCTATTAAATTTGTCTTTACTTGTAGAAAATGTCAAGGGAGGTAGCAAAATATTGGATTGCATAAACTCCTCTTGGTACTTGAATGTCATTGGGTTGATATTTCAATGGATTTTGTGTTCAGACTACCACATATCAAAGAGACAATGATTTGGTTTTTGTGATTGTGGACATATTCTCTAAAATGTTCCCATTTTCTTCCTTGCAAAAAAACTAGTGATACAAGAAGAATTGTTGACTTTTTTTCAAAGAAATTGTGCACTTGCATGGATTGCTAAAGACCATTACAAGGAACCGTGATGCTAGATTTCTAAGTCACTTTTGTAGGATTTGAGGAAGTTGGATAGTAAGCTACAATTTAGTTCTATATATCATCCCTAAATAGAAGGGTAGACATAAGTAGTAAATTGAAGCTTGGGAAATTTATTGCAAAATTTGATTACTAGAAATTTAAAATAGTGGGATTAAATTTTGGCACATGTTTTTGATTTAAGGAGTAAAACAAGTTTTGAAAGGGCCTAAAACTTTTTACAAGGGCCTAAAATTTTTTACAAGGGCAGTGCAGCGACTACCATAAGTCGTTCTACAACACAATTGTAGCCAAGTTGTCGCAAAAGAACAACCAAAGGGCCAACAACCTACACAATGCCTAATCTCATCCTTGCAATCTACACATCCTTAACCTAGGTACGAGATTATGAAACATGTTGAATTTTCATACAACTCAAGCATTAATAGATCTACAAACAAGTCTCATTTTTAAATAGTTTAAGGCGAAAATCCAAAAGGAGTAGTGGACATAATTGATTTACTTATGAATGCTCCCATTACTCATGCCACTAGGAGTTTTGATTAACACGATCATGAGATGCATGATAAGATCAAAGATAAATCGTAATCCACAAATGAGCGATATAAACAACATGATGACATGCAGAGAAGGGAAACAATTTTATAAGAGGAGGAGTTGGTTATGGTGCATTTGTAAAAAGGAGAGGTACCCTCAAGGTACCTACAATAAGTTTAAACCAAGACGATTGGCCCATGTCAAATCTTATCAAGGCTTAGTGATAATGCCTATCTAGTTGAGTTATTTGAACACTTGGGTATGAATCTTATTTTCAATGTAGCAGACATTCCTCCTTTTTGATATGGTGAAGAAAGTGAAGAAGTTGTCAAAGTTAACGAGGATTGGGCAAAATGCCTACCTAACAAATGTTGCAAAAAGATGTCTCAACCTTGCATTCATAATCTTCATATTAATTAACTTATTTGTATTTACTATTTACTATTTGCTATTTTGTCTCTAGTACTTTTGTCCTCATATGGGAAAGTTGGCATTCCATTTTGAGGTGGTACTACTTTCATCTTTAGTGATTTTGTCCTAACATGAGGAAGTAGACATCCCACTTGAGGTGGCATGTTTGGCCATGTGTCAACATCTTAGAAGATGTGTAAGAGCATCTTGACTATTCATGATGGGGGTTACTTATGACAGATTTTTATGACACATAAAAGCATGCAAGAGAGGTTACATTAGAATTTTGACCAACATTATGACAGGTTTGGACACTTGTCATAGAACATCTTTGAATGGGTTGCGTGAAGACAAATTGTGGTGCCCAAGATTGGGTGGTTAGATATTCTTGTTTATGACATGACATGTAAAGAATATGCTAAAAATAGTCTAGAAGACCAAGACCTAGGGGATGTTGGGATTTGTGCCTTGACCATTTGGGCACCATACCTCTCTTGGCCTTGCTAATGGTTTTTTTTCAAAACCATGTGATGGTTTCTAGTGCGTTCTTCTCCTATAAATTGGTGCTTATACTTAGAGGATGCATCAATTTTTTTGTAGGTTATAAGAGTATCGTTATGTTGCTAGATTTCAAAGGGATAAGGTGATGTATTAATATAACTATTTTTAGGATTAATACAAGCTTGGGTGTCTTTGGGTGTGGAGTTTTCCTACAAGGGTTTCTCCATGTAAACATTGTGTTATGGTTTGCATTTTCTTTTATGGTTGATTTCCATTTCCTTGTGATCTATCATTGTTAATGAATTTGGATGCACTAAAGTTCAACATATCTTGTTGTTTTGTTTCACCCTATTTTCTACAAGAAAAAGAGAGGAAGTTGAACTAGTATTAGAAACAAGGTTACTTTTTTATGTATATTTTTCATAGTAGATTGTTGGAGTAATTTTGGAGGCATGGCTCCTCAATATATCTCATTGTATTAAAAAAATAGGTTGGCAATTTTGAAAAGATTAGTTGAAAAGGAGATATATTCTAAAAATTCTTTGTAAAGAAAAAACAAAAATAAGAACAAACTGTTGTGAGGCTAGTGTAGAATGTGTTAATAGGCATAGGAGAAAGTTGTTGTCAAGTCTATTGATATATAGCTTTTATCCCTTGACCGCGATTATATATTTTCTAATTCTATTTGTATAGCATTGGTGAAGTGGTTTTGTTTGGATATGCTCTTCTTTCTTGTGCAAAATGCTACAAAAGAGCAGAGGATCCTATTTTTGCAAGTTTTGTGTATATCTTTTCCTCAAGACTGAAACATCTAAGTTTGGTCAACAAGGTAGGTTTTTACCTACTAAGCAAAGAGGAAAAGTTAATGTGAGAAATGTCTTTTGTTATGGACCCAATGAATGACAACTTATACAATGATGTGAATTCAAGTTTTAGACAATTATTTAAACAATATATTATACACTAATTATAGAGATAAATCTTAAATACATACAATAGGAAACAAAATAAACTAGTTGTGTATAATATACTACTGGTAATGTTGAGAAATAGTAGGCAAGACTTGATGGGTTTACATCTTGTTTTAGTTTTGTATCTACCATTTTATCTTTATTCAATTTCCATCTCTAAACATATGTATAAATAATAATCATCCACTCATCTCATGGACCTTAGAGTTGTGGTGTTATGGTTATCACTGCATTTGAGAAGCTTGGTACATGAGAGGGGAAGTGTCATGTCTGTCTTGAGCAGATCAAGGCTCTCTGGTTAACCAATTGCTTTTGAACCAACTTGCATACACATAAGGTAAACCCTTTTATTGCGTATGTAGAGGTGACAAAAGTGTGCTTTTGTTGTTTGTAGGTGGAAAAGATATTTTTAGCAACAAAACCCCATTTTATCCTCAATTATAGACTTTCACAAGTTTTTAAGAATTCATTTTGGGTATGACCTTTGCAATAGCACACATTATGTGGTGATTGAGGGGCTTCTCAACTAGATGGGGTTCAAATCCAAATGGATGTTATTAAAGTAATGTTTAGTTAATAATGGTCAATTAACTTTTAGTCTTAAGCTTTAATAAACTTGTTCCAACTTTAAGATATTCTTTATTTTTTATTCATTTATTCTTTTATCCCACATTGCTAATGTGGCTTGTCACTTTATTGTAATCCTATATAAAAAGGCTTTCGCTTCTTATTTTATTCATCAAATATTCTAGTAATCATTCTATGCTTAGTTTTTGTAATATGGTATTAGCTAGAGCTTTGGGATTGATGAAAAGTGTGAAGACCTAGGGACTTATGCCAGTAGTGATGAATCGAGGAATTGTTTGTGTAGCATAGGAAAGGTCCAAAATAATTCGTACATTAGATCGTATGGAATCAAACTATTTTTTAAAAATCGTGCAAGGGTTTGAAGGAGGTTGTGCTACAGATTTCGTCTAAAATTTGTGGATCTTTTTATTAAAATTGCTTAGAGAAGATAGGAAGAACATGGATCTTTATTAAGGAAAATTGTCTTCTTTTTTTCTTTTGTTGAATTCGTGCCTCTTTTATCAAAAAATCGCACTACAATTTATGTTGAAATTGCGCCTTTTTTTTTATGCAAATCACGTATTTTTTTGGTTGAAAATCACATGTACACAAAAATTCTTTTTTTAGATGCATGGGCACCATCATTCTTTTCACTAAATTGTGCCATTTTTTTAGGGCTTTTGCATATTTTTCTTGATCAGTTTTGTCCAGTGGCTAGGGAAGAATTTGTGGAAAGGTTTTGAAGGTTTCAAGGTAGCTAGGGTTTGCAAAGTATCCTTTTGTGAATGATTTTATTGCACAAGAAGGCATTTATTCATGTCTTACTCTGTAATTACAAGTTGTGAGAGGGAAGAATAACATAAATGGCCTCTTTACCCAACATCATGTTGGAAGACAACTAGAGGTTTTTAGGTAAAAATTACAACATGTGGAAGCAACATATGTTAACTATTTTCAAGTATAGATGTCTCGAAAAATTGTTCTCCGTATTGATACCCAGCTAGCGACTACAGGTAAAGACTGGGACAAGTTTGATGGACAAGACAAAGAAGTAGTCATGTTGAACAAATTATCTATGACAAATGAAATACTTCTTGAGGTCCAGACATAGACAACTTCAACTAAAATTTGGAAGCATTTGCGTGATTTGCATGAGACTTCAAATAAAGGGAGATACTTCTTCTTGAAGAATATGCTATTTTTTTTATCACGATGAATGAGAAAGTATCCTTGCAGGAGCATTTAGTCAAGATCAAGGACTTTAGAGATTAGTTGTTCGTCATTGGTTAGAAGATGGAAGAAGAGGATATGGTGGTAATCACACTGAAAAGCTTACCACATACTTATGAGAATTTTATTGAGACCTTGAATATCACCTCTACTAGTGTTGACTTAAAGTTTGAAGAGTTGTGCAATAAGTTCTTACAATAGGACAAATGGAAGAAACAATTTGGTAGTAGTAGTGAGACAGATGGTGTGAAATAGATATTTGCAACCAAAGACAAGGGCAGAGACAAATGGCCACAATAATGAGGATGCATCAAAGAATCTAAAAAACATCACATGGCATTATTATGGTAAGATGGGTCATATGAAGAATCACTACATAAAAAGGTTGGTTGAATAAAAATCCTATCAAGAGGCCCTCAACAAAAGGCTCATATTGTAGAGCATTCCGAGGAGGAGTCAACCTTCTATGCATTCATCACAAAAGATTAGCAGATCAATGCAAGTCATTCACATGGTACATAGATTCAGGAGCATCACACCATTTCACCCATTGGAAAGACTGGTTCATGGAGAACATGACTTGCTCTAATTTAGTGATCTTCGGTGGTGGGGACGAGTACACAATTGTTGGCAGAGGGAATGTCCAAATATCCTCTGGAGGGAAAATTTTATTTTTTCTCAATGTGTACTATGTGCCGAGAATGGACCTTAATTTACTCCCAATGAGTTAGATTATGCGACATTATCCCAATCTAGATGTCATCTTTAGCAAAAATAAATTCTACATTGTTGATAAGGAGACCAAGAAGACTATTACAATTGGTATAGAAGATCATGGACTATATGGACTAGTTGACACTAGATATGTCAAGGAGCGTGCACTAGAAACCAAGAGTGCATTTGACATCAATACACTTTGGCATCAATGGTATCGGTATGGGTACATTAATTTGGACCAACAATTAGATGATCTCAACCCGTGAACCAAAACAAGAACTGGTGCAACCAACATACATTTCTTGCAACCAAAGAGCACAACAAATTAATATCCAATGGGCAATAATACCAAAGAAGTGTACAGTCTTTGTAAAACAAAAGATATTTGTCCAATGATTAATAAATTAACACAATTATTTTGTTGGAAAAAGGCGTATACCAATGAAAATAAAGCAAATGCCACACAAACAATATGAGTAACCAACACATAAAGTAATTACTCAGCGAATGAGTCTATTGTAAAATGCACTGGAAACAAAAACTTGCACAACAGGGTATGGTTCAACTTGTACGATACGGTCATACAATGATACAAGGGGCCTAGTGCCCAAAAACTTTTTTTTTTTAAATTTACAACTTTTCTGAAATATAGAGTGCTATATGTTGTTCTTTGTTTGTGAGCTGCTTTGGAATCAACGCTAGAGTCAAATTTATGCCAGGAGGAGACCTGCAAAAGTTAACCTCCAAGATTCATCAAAAAACACACCAAAAACCTATACAAACTCAACAAACACTCTTGCAAAACAACTAATTAACAGGGACGTGTTCACGTCAAGTTCAACAAAATGTACACATGAAAATATAGATCAAAACAAAGATTTAAACACAATGCAAAAACCTCAATCTATATCTGATGTGACCTCCGATCAAGCATATAATTGAAACATAAAATGCATAAATGTAACAAATTTACCCATTGTTTCGGCTTTGTTGCACTACGAATAAGAGTGGTTTTGCTTCAAAATGATAAAAATGTGGATGCTCAGACTGATAGCATAACATTGCTCAAACGATGGATGATCACAATGCCTCTCAATGCACAAATTTATAGATTTCGGAGAAGTAGATCAACAACTAGGATTGGATGGCAGATCGATGGCTAGGATCGAGTTGGTTAAATGGTTATGAGGTCAAGGGTGGAGGATAATTTAGATTTTTAATTGATTTGTGGGATTTTATGAAGATAGTTATGAAGTAGTTAGGGTGGAAAATAAAAATAAAAATATATTTCTTTTATTTAATTTATGAGAAAAAAGGGGGTTTAATTAATAAGAATTAATTAAATCATGTGGTGAGGGGACATGAATTATTCAGGCTAGGAAATGGGTTAGAACTTAGGGAAAAATGATTATATTTCAAGGAAAATTAGAAAAAATTGTGGTAATTAGGATTATTAGGCTAATTAGGATAAAAGTGATAAATCAAGATAATTAGGAGATGAGGAATGAATGATTAGGGGTTTTGAGATGATTCAGGAATAATTAAGTTAATTTAGGGAATCAAGACTTTATTGTGAGCAAATTAGGTCATGCTACAAATTTAGGTGTTACAACCTTAAACACTTTGAACTTCTCAAATGCTTTTGATTTGTTCTTCAAAAAATATACCCAGGTTTTTCTACTGTAGTCATCTATGGAAGTCATAAAATAAACAAATTGCGACCTAGGGTTGGGGTCTTCATGGGACCACACAAATCTAAATGCACCAGCTCTAATGGTGCTCTAGCTCTCCTAGAATACCCTGATTGGAAGGGTTGCCTATGATGTTTACCTAGGATGCATGCTTCACATTTTCTATTGGGTTCTACAATTGTTGGTAGGCCCCTAACCATGCTTTTTCTAGCTAAAAGACTTAAACTGGAATAGCTTAAATTCCCATACCTCAAATTCTAAATCTTGGATGGGTCTTTGATGACTGTCTTGAAGGTTGATTTCTACAGGCATGTTGACTATGTTGGGATTTGCATTTTGAGGGGAAACATCTGGTTCTTTGTCATTTAAACCGCTGCAATCACTTTCTTGCTTCCATTCTTGTCATAGATGATGCATTCCCTTTTCTCCATCGACTCTAACTATTTTGGACCATCTATCCAATGCTCAAAGGTTATGTTTTATGCCTGGGGCATAATAGACATCTTGGATCTGTCTTCTTTCACCATGCTTGGTTTGTATGTTGACTATGCCTTTGCCCATAACTGGAACCTTCTCATTGTTCCCCATTTTAATTTTAGACTTGATGCTATTGTTTATGGAAGCAAATAAATTTTTATTACCACTCATGTGGTTACTACAGACGCTGTACAAATACCAAATCTCAACATTGCCCTATTCTACAAGATTGCATGCAATAAACACTTGTGACTTTATTCATTTTCAACCTTGTTCTCATTTTCTACACTAACATTTTGACTCCCCTGGTCATGTTTCTTTTTGCATTCACTTGCATAGTGACCACACTTGGTTGTTTGAGCCTCCTCTTCTGAAGTTACTTCTTCCTCTGCCCCTTTGACCCTTTTCTCTGATGTTTCTTCCTCTTCCCTTGCCTCTCACACTACCTTGGGCTTTAAAGGATTGCTCTAGGGAAGGAGTGGATTTGTTTAGTTACTGCTCATGGGTTTGAAGAGAAGACATCAACTCATCAATAATCATTTTTGAGAGGTCCTTGACTCTTCTATGGCAATGACTATAGGGTCAAACCTAGAGGGCAAACTCCTTAGGATTTTCTCAATAATCCTTTGCTCTTTCATTGTTTCTCCAGTTATCCTCAACCAGTTAATCAAGGTGGAAACCCTTGTGTGAAAATTTGAGATGGACTCTCCATCCTTCATTTGTAAGGTCTCAAAATCTCTCCTTAGCAGCTAGAGTTTCACAAGCCTCACCTTGTCAGTTCCCTTGTAACTATTTTGGAGTATTTCCCATGCCTCTTTTGTTTAGCTAGCTATTGCTATTCTAGGGAAAATAGCCTCCTTCAAGGCTGCCTCAATCAAACTAAGGGCTTTTGCATCATTTTTCCTTGTCTCCCTCAACTGATTATTTTGAGCATTACTCAATGTTGTATATGCATTTGGGTTAGTCATAATAGTGAACCCATTTGCTACTAAATCCCACAAATCATTTGCAACTAAAATGGTCTTCATTTTCTTTGCCTAGATGTCATAATTTTTACCATCAAACATAGGTGGTTGCTGCCAACTCCTATTGTCTCCTCCTACCATTCTTCTAAATGAGGGAGACTACTAATACTTAGAAAATCTAGGGTTTTTCCCTAATACCCAGAATGCCCATAAAACTTACGGCTCTGATACTAATTTGTTGGAAAAAGATCTAACTAAAGTGGGCAAAGAAAACCAAACGAGAGAATAAAACACAAGAACAAGGAGACAAAAATACTATTTTGCATTTATATTCAAGAATTACATCTAAAGAATGTCTACATACAAAATCTCAGAGCTATGGCTCTATATTTTACTCCTAAAAATAAACTACACACCTTTCCAGAGCTTTCAGAGATGACTGGAGTGATTCTGTGTGCTTCTATAGTTATGCTTTGCACATTCTGGAGCTACATGCTATTCCAAAGCTATTTGCCTTTGTGCTATGTTCTCTATTGTTGCTGCAACAATCTTCTTCCTCTGTTGCTACAAGTTCTATATTTTCTAATTGTCTGAACATTCCATTTGTTCATTCCATTGTTTTGTCTTTCTCTACCTTTCCAAAAATTGCTGCTCAATTCAAATTCACCCAGTAGAATTAAATCTTTGCAAAATGTATTAAGTGTGCCAATTGGTGTCAGACATGGCAGGGGGAAAATATATCCCAATGGATCACTCTGACGTTGCATTAAATGCATTGGTTGGAATTAGGATTAAATGTTTCTAACTATTTGTTGGGTGTTTCATTTGGAAAAATAAAAAATAGTATAAACTTCAAATGCAACCTTCACTCAGACTCCAGCATGTTCAAAACCGTCTGATGAGGATAGGATCCAATGGTTCCACAAGAAAGAAGTGTTAGAGGGTGTGTCAGTAAAAAGGAGTGAGATTACTTTTTTCATCCACATCACCCTCCATCCAATGGCCAACAGGTATTCTCAATGTTGTCAGAAATGTTTTTTCAAAGAAACGCACCATTGGTAGTTTAAAAGTTGGCATGGCATGGGCCAGGGAAATTATTTAATGGAAACCATTTTTAAAGAGTTTAAGGGGAAGACAATGGGCCCCATTGATTCACTCACTGGTGGTTTCAAGTCTATGGTGGCAAGTTTCTTTCACATTTAGAGGTGTCTATGGGACTAGAATTTTATTTTGGAGGAGTTTAGTAAGAGCCTATGGGAAGCTTGAGTTTAGAAGTCCAAAGTAGTTGATGTCAGACACGTGGCACTCTAGATTGATTTTTATTGGTAGACTGTTGATGTCATAATTGTAGCACTCTAGACTAATTTTTATTGGTCCTTCAAACCAGTCTATGGGATCATAATGCCAACAATATATTTCAACTCCATATTCTATGCCTTTGGTACAATGCATTACATTAAAAAATAAATAAAAGATTTGCATTCCTTTTGAATTTTGTGGTTTCTTATGACACTGCACTAAATGAAAGTGCCTATTGACATGCCTATTGCACGTTAGGTGTAATTGTTAGTATATATGCTATTTCCTCTATCCTTTTTGCTTTGATGGATTCCATACCCCGTTCCAAAGGCACTTGAAATACATGTAAATAAGGTTATTGTAAAAAGTTGCACATGTACCTAGTAAATGCAACTATTAACCCCAACACATAACAATGACAATTAAATGCAGTGACATCCATTGTGGTTAGGGTGAGCCCTTGCAGTCACAGTTGGCCCAAATTGTCTATGCTTTCACATGTTGTATACATGTCTATTAGGGAAATTACAACTATGATATCTAACAAAATTCCTTATCCATGGATGCCCATACCCTATTCTAAAGTAATGATGCACCCTCTCTTCCTTTCAATAAGGGGTCACTATAATCAAATTAAAATTACTAAATATATGCAAAATGTTTGATTATAAACATATAGATAGTCCTTGCTATACTCATTTGGGAATTTAAAAAAAATAACTTAAAATATTGTTGTTCTTTTATAATAATACTTATAGAAAAAGAGCACATCTATAATCATAAAAAAACAAACCATAAAAGCACAACAAAACAACAAACACCCACAATAGCCATGTCAATTAATTCTTTTCATATAAATTATCATTGCGCTTAAACTAGCATATTTATATTTAAAAAAATATATCTAAAGTACACCGAGAGATATCCTTCTGGAGGCACCTATTTTTAATCACTAATCCTAACATTAGGCGCCTCGAGAAGGATATCTCTCGGCGTACTTTAGATATACTTTAGATTAGCATATTTATATTTTAAAAAATATATCTAAAGTATGCTAAGAGATATCCTTCTCGAGGCGCCTAATGTTAGGATTAGTGATTAAAAAATAGGTGCCTCGAGAAGGATATCTCTCGGCATACTTTAGATATATTTTTTAAAATATAAATATGCTAGTTACATCTATAGTGCAAGCCTAATTATAACTATATTATATAACTATAAGAATTATTGTAATTATATAGTAATTTAATATATAATAATTATAATTATATATCTAACCTATAATAAAATATTAGGGTTATGGTTATGTTCATAGAAATATATGCTAAGTGTAATGTTAGCCCAACTCAAGTCATAATTAAAGTCAGAGTTAGGGTATGAATGAATATTAAATTTAGAATTAGGATTTTATTTAGGAATTGGGTTAGGATTAGGCCTATAAATAGTGTTAGATATAACATTAGGCTTATAAAAAATATATCTAAGTGTAATCTTACAATTAAGGTTAGAATAAGAGTTAGATATAGAATTAGGGTTAGAATTACAATAACTCTAACCCTAACCCTAACCCTAACCCTGACTTTATTATTTTAACCCTAACCCCAACCTTAATTCTAACCCTAACTCTAATTCTAACCCAACCCTAATTCTGAGCTTAACCCTATATAATTCTAACCCTAATTCTTTCCCTAACTATAATACTAAGCCTAACCCTAATTCCAACCCTAATCCAAACACTAATTCAAGTCGTAATTATAATTGTAACCATATAAGCCTAACCTTAATCCTAACACTAATGCTAACCATAACTCTAATTGTAACCCTAACGATAACCCTAATTCTATCCTAAATTTGAATTTTAACCCTAACCCTAATTCTATTCTAAATTTGAACTGTAATCCTAACCCTAATTGTATCACTAACCTTAATTCTATGCTTAACCCTAACCCTAATTTATCTCTAACCCTAGTTCTAATTCTAATATTTTTCATATATATTTGCCCTAATTATAACCAAATCCATAACTCTAACGGTAATTCTAACCCTAATTATAGCCCTAGTCATAACCCTAATTCTAACTCCAACCCTTTGGTTATATATTTCCCTAATTCTATCCTAAATTTGAACTGTAACCCTGACCCCAATTCTATCCTAAATTTAAATTGTAACCCTAACCCTAATTGTATTGCTAACCTTAATTCTATGCTTAACCCTAATTTAACTCTAACCCTAGTTCTAATTCTAATGTCTTTTACTTATATATTTGCCCTAATTATAACCAAACCCATAACCCTAATTTTATCCTTAAAACTAACCCTAACCCTAATTCTATCTGTAACCCTAATTGTAAACCCAACCCTTTGGTTATATATATATATTCCCTGATTGTAAGCCTAATTCTAATTGTATCCCTAACCCTAATTTTATCAGTGATCATAATTCTATCCCTAACTCTAACCCTAATTCTAATCCTAACCCCAATTCTAACCCTAATGTTTTTGGTTATATATATTTCCCTAATTGTAACTCTAATTATAATCATAACCCTAACCCTAATCATAACCCTAATCCTCATTCTAACCCTAACCCTAGTCCATATTCTAACCCTAAACCTAATTTTAGTCCTTATTCAAATTCTAACCCAAACCTTAACACTAATTCAAACCCTAACCCTAACCCTAAACCTAATTCTAAATATAATTCTAATCCTAACCCTTAACATAACCTTCATCTAACTATAACGCTAATTCTAACCGTAACCTTAAACCTAATTCTAAGCCTAACCCTACTTCTAATCCTAACACTAATTTTAATCCTAACCATAATTCTACCCTAATTGTAATTCTAATTATAACCCTAATTCTGATTCTAATCCCAATTCAAATCCTACTTTTAACCTTAATTCTAAACATAATTCTAACCCTAACCCTAACCGTAAATCTAACCCTAATTGTAACCCTAACCCTAAACGTAATTCTAACAATAATTCTAACCCTAATGCTTATTCTAACCCTAATCCTAACCTTAACCCTAATTCAAACCCTAACCCTAACCCTGACCCTAATTCTAACCCTAATTATAATTCTAACCATACTTCAAACCTTAATTATAAACCTAATTCTAACCCTAACCCTAAACCTAATTCTAAATATAATTGTAATCATAACCCTTAATGTAACCCTAATCTAACCCTAACCCTAAACTTAATTCTAATCCTAACTCGTAATTGTAACACTAATCTAACCCTAACCTAGAGGTAATTCTAACCCTAACCCTAACCCTAAATCTAACCCTAACCCTTTTTCTAATCCTAACACTAATTTTAATCCTAGTCATAATTCTACTGTAAGATCCTAATTTTAATTCTAATGCTAATTCTTACCCTACATAAATTGTAACCATAACCATAATCCTAACCGTAATTTTATACCTAACCCTAAACCTAATTCTAATTGTAACTCTAATTCTAACCATAATCATAACCCTAACCCTATTTCTAACTCTAATTCTAATCCTAACCCTAACCTAATTCTAACCCAACCCTAACCTTAACAGTAATTTTAATCCTAACCCTAACCCTAATTATAAAATTGATATATGTAAATTATTTGTGAACATTTCCCTTGACACACTTTCGAAAGTGGAACTAGATCCAGGGCCTGGAAGGAAGGAACCCATTACATTGTTATTGTTATAGTTTTAGTTTAGTAAATTATTTGTGAACATTTTCCAGATGTACAAGGAATGAATCAACTACATTGTTATACACCATTCACTAATTCTAAATTTATTTATTTTTATGTATTTTTGACAATAATATTAAAGATTCAAATGCTTTAGATTCAAGGAGAATGTTTTGGTCCCAAACTTCACAATGTTTTAGTGCATTATGTTCAGAGTAATCATCTCTTTTGTGTCATTATTTTGAACTATGGCTTGCGTCATTCTATTACTACTTTATTTGTAAAGAGTTTGCATAATATTTTGAATCTCATTATTTTAAACTATGGCTGCTGTCATTCTATTACTGCTTTATTTGTAAAGAGGTTACATAATATTTTGAATCCTTGCACTCTTTTCAATATATAGACCCTTGCGCAACATTTGCATTGAATGGATAAATGAATAGTTGTGTACCACTCCCTTGCACATCATTCTTATAGCTTATGCCATTTTTAGAAGTAATCTTCCTTTCTTCAATGGGTGTGCTAGAGTTAGGTCTCAAGTATTATCATTAAATTAGTCTAGGCTTATTGTACTTATGATTTAATTTATGCATCTTTAAGAGGTACAAAGGTTACAGAGATAGGAAAATAATGATATTAGTAACTTACATGCATTAATTATGATTTGATATTTTTACATTGTGAAGATTTGGTTTTGCACATAATTGATTTTCTATGACCTTAAAATGGTTTAATGGTGAGTAAGAAAGTTGTAATTTTACATCATATTCATATTATATATTTGCAAATACTTTAAATCACTACCTAAAATACAAATAACAATTTTCCAAAAAAAATATTATTACTTTAATATTATATATTATCATTTTCACTCACCAGCATACAATTTATATAATTAAAATATTATTTTTAAAATAAACTACTTAATAATAATTGAGTTACTTTATATTTTTAACTATTTTTAGACATATTATGCATCTCCTTTTGAAAAATGCACTTGGTATCATAATGGTTTTAGCTTTTGTATTTGAATTTTAATGCTAAGAAAAATATTTTAAGTGAAGAAAAGCTTTATTAATAAGAATAGTATTGAGATATGTAATAATTAATATGGCTAGTTTAACTTCCTCATCATTAAGTATGTTAGATAAATCAATTAAAATAAAAATGAATATAACTAAATTTAATTTTCCTTTAACATAATGAATAAATTAAATTGGAAGAAAAGATTTAAATTGAAACAATTAAATGACTTGCTAATCCAATCATTATTTCTAAATAGAAATACAAATAAAATTACTCAAATTATTATGGAGACTCCAACATAATTAAAAGATAAAATTAAGGTAAAAAAAACCATTTAAAATGAATCTTAAAGGAATGGTTAATAAATTGTTTAAATATAATGGCGAACGCGGAGCGGGGAGCAGAGGTACGCAAGGAGCCTTCGACACTGGAGATTGTTCACAGGCTGGTGAAGGATGGGACACTGTTAGCAGAGGATTTGGGCAGCGGTGACATTCAACAATTGGTGGCTACTCTCCGGCAGAACCTGTGGAGGCCATCAAGCATCGAAAGGAGCAAGGCACTGCTAGGAACGACAAATCTCCTCCCCCGGTTACTTTCTTTGCTGTTTCACTCGCTGCAATGGCTCACACGATGTGAATCTTCATGCATTGTAAGAATTCCTCGAATCCTTACCATGGTTGTTCTGATTATTGCAAAGAACAAATCCTCTCCCTCGATCCTTCGACATACCTAGGGTTTGTCTCAGCTCGGGCATCAATGCCCAATAAGTCTTTGGCTATGGCTCCGAATCCTCTGCTTCCTCCACTGGTTCCTCCTCGTGATCCATTCACTTCTTGGCATTTGGGCGATTGCAGTGTGGATTTGTCCACTGACCCTATTGATTACCATATTTCTGATGAGAGCTTAAGGAAAGTCTCCTTAGATATGGGATTTAGAGCTCTGGTTTTCAGATATGTGGGCTGTCGACCTTTGGTAATTGATTTCTTGGCCTGATGCAAGCGCTTGTGGGATAAATTATCTCCCCCTTCTGTGGATTTGCTAGATTTTGGTTTCTTTCTGGTCATCTTTCAAAATGCCGAGGATTGCAGGTTTGTCCAAGACAATGGACCATGGTTTTTTGGCAGAACAAGATTATTTATGACTCCATGGACTCCTTTCTTTGATCCTACAAATTTACAAATTCCTTTCATCCCAATTTGGATGCACCTTTACAATTTGCCTTTGGTTTTGCGTAACCCTTCTCAAATCAAATCCTTGGTCAACCATTTCGGCACCTTCATTAAAATTGAGGAAGGGGCAGAGCACAGAAGGTTTGTCAGAGTTTGTGCCCTGATTGATATTTCTAGGCCTTTGCCTCAAATGATCCGTATCAATTCATCCCTTGGATCCTGGACACAATACATTAATTTTGAAGGGCTTCCTAAGAGATGCTTCAGGTGCTTTCAACTTGGACATAAGATTGCTGGCTCCCATTCTAAAATCAGCAATGGCTAGCGGTGCGTCAATCTGAAGAAATGGGTTCGCAAGGAAGGCACTCCTAACGCATATTTTGTTTGGAGAAATCATGCCATGTTCATGGATCAATGCTCTTCGTCAATCCCAGAAGCTGGGGTTGAGGAGCAGTCTGAAAACATTCCCCCCATCTAGTGGAGTTGAGGTTGCACTTAACCAGCGAGAGGATAGAGATAAGCAGTCATTTTTAGGGGCCACAGGGAATGTGGAGCAAGGGCTGCATCCTTCTAATGTTCAAGTGGATTAGATGGTTGTAATGGCTGGTTCAAAACTACACCTCATTCCCCTTACTGTTGGAAGGGACTCAAATTTGGCTAAGGTTGGCAAGCATAGGGGTAGGAAAATTGAAGCTGAGAAACTGAGAGCAGAGGCCCAAACCGCATTAGATGAGGGCACCCAGTGGAAGATGGAAGTGTTGATAACTGAGAGGGGGGGTGAATCAGTTATCCTAATTAATTCTTCTTTTTGAACTTTCTTATTAACCAATGCAACATTAATTCAAATAAGCAAACACAACCATGAAATAGAAATACACATGACACAATATTTTTGACGTGGAAACCCTGTTAAGGGAGAAAACCACGGGGTGATTAACCCAAGATTGTATTCTCTGTTAGAAGAATAGAAAAACAAAATGGCACTTGCCAATTAGGGCTCACTGCCCGAGCACACTGCTCACAAGAGGCACACTGCCTACAAGAGACTCACTGTCTACAAAAAGAATGTAATACAATACTTGAACTGATTGGGAGCATCTACAAATGCTGGAGTTCAGTTCCGGTTAAGCTCAGTACACTGATCTGCTGCACTTCATCTTTCCTCTTTTCTTTTGTTTCTTTCCTTTCACATACCGGACCTTCCTTACTGCTTCTGCTCTTATTTGTACATTGCTTGCAACAAAAACACACCTCACAACTAAATCCATCATGTATATATATCTGCACAAGTGATTTCATCACCTTTCAAGTCGGCACCTGGAATAGTCAATTCTTTTCACAAACTCTGATCTGTCGGCTGAATCCTTGCACACCAAGTAATACAGATCAAGAATATACTTGTAGAAGTCATCAATCATGTCAGCCAAACATAACTTAGCCTTAAGAACTTTTTCCATCATCAGTAACACATCCAGAAAATAGTCTGATGTTCTGTCAGTCAGTTCTTCCTCTGTTCACACTGTCACTCATGAACCCGATACTCAAGTATTCATATCTTTTACCTCATCTATCATCGGAGGCTAAAACCTTAGAATCTATCACTCAAGGTAGTCCTCTTGACTTCCCCAAATCTACACTTCACCAAGATACTTCCTCTGAGAGATCCGGACTTGTCTATCGGACCTTACCACATGCTCTGTTCTTGTTTACCTGATCACAACAATCTTCATTCTGACTTCCGGTAGAGGCACACCATGTCCTGCGGATGTATGGGATGAACTTTGTTGCCATCAATGACAACATTCATGAATCCATATAGTATCTCTTGCCAACAATTTCCCCCTTTGGAATTGATGCCAACACTTAGTGAAAAATGACTAAGTGTTTACACTATGCTCCCCCTTGGCTGATGCTCTGTTTTTATATACATTTTCCAGAACTCCCCCTTAGTTGGATTCCTTATTTTTCACTTCTCCTCACTCCCCCTTTGACATCAATGGCAAAGGGTAGGGTCCGCATACAAAAATTTTCAAAAATTATACTATACTTAGCCGCATAAGTATATACATATGGAATACTTACATATACTGTAGTATGTCTGCAAAAGTTGTTTTCAGTTGGATTAGTTCTGCAGCCTAACTTTGCTTCATTCTATCCAAAATTGAGATGTGACCACTCAACAAAAACACAAAAGCTTCTGCCCTCTTAAGATTTGTCAGATCATTGGTCCGGGCGGTAGTCTGAGCATCACTTATGGCCTCATGCATGGCCTCTAACTTAGGGATAATGATCCTTCTAAGTTCACCCATCTAGCTAATTATGTTTTTCCTTTCCTTCTCAAAATTCTTTATTGCATTTGTGATTGCAATAGTTTGACACTCTTGATTTACTATGGAGGAAGAGAGAGGATCAGAACTTTGAGACAAACTTAGTAGTTTATCCTCTTGCTCTTTTATTTTCTTCTCAATTTCTACTATTGCTTTGAACCAGGAAATACAAAATTTGTATACTTCACCGCCATCCTTGAGAGCATTTTCTAAGCTCTTTATTCCAATACTCATATTTCTCCTATCATTAGTGATTAATCCTTGTACCTCTGAGAATCTCTTATCCAAAAACTTCTTTCGGACCTTTTCTTCAGCTGATTTTTCTAAAGAATCAAAATGTGTACTAACACTGCTGACTAAGGTTTTGAGATTACCGGAAGAGGAGGCTGTGGGATCCTTCTGAAAAGATGGCATGATCTTTTCCAGTACTCCGGATGCTACCTCTATAAGCTCACAGTCTTCCATGTGAGATTTCAGTAGTTTCTCTTTGACCTTCTCATTTGCAAATGAGGCTATTTTCAATGTTTGCACTGGTGACAGAGAGTCAAAATCTAATGGTCCTTTTAGCAGGTCCGGTTCATCAATTTCTATAGTTGCTTTTGTCAAGAAGTCCTTGACTGATTCTGCAGTGTCTCTTGCCAGAGACAGATTTTTCTTTATTTCTGCAATCTTGGAGCTGTCCTTTGGAGCTTTCTCTCCTTCTATAATCTCACCACTAGCAGTTGTGGTCTTCTCTGTTGAAGTCTTCTCTCCTTCTGCAACCTTAGCACTGTCATCTTCTTTTTCCTTCACCTCTGCTTCTTTCTCCTGTAATTTTTCTTCTCCTTTAGATCTGGAGACTATAGGGGAAACCGAAGGAGAAATGTTAGTCTATTCAGGGCCCACCTCTTTTGTCATTTTCTCAGAAGTTTCTTCTGCAACACTTGTGGTTGAGGGATCAGTACCCAAGTCCTCTATAATAGGAAGATTAAATCTTTTGAGGGCCTTTCGGAGAATCTCTTCTATGTCCTTGGCCACCTTGTCCATCTCACCAAGCATAAGCTGATTCATCCTTACTTTGCTCCTGAATTCATCCTTGCATTCTTTGAATACCATGTTCATTGTCTTGGGATCAACTGAAGGATATAGCTGAATAGCTATTTGTTCACGGATCTCAAGGTCTTTTGCCATGGCATTTGTCTTTCTCATTTCCAACTCCTTTTCTAGGCTCTTGGGAATAAGAGATATAATTTCAATGAGGGCCTTATTATATATGTTCAGGTACCTAATTGTAGCTTCCTACAGGATCTTTTGGTCAGCCTCATTGTAATCATCATAAAATTCAGCCATTGGTTGAAGGTTTCCATCCACAGTGACTGGTTTTATTACACTTTCTAAAGACAGGGTGGGCTTTTCAACAAATTCCTCTGCCATTTCTTCCTTGTCTTGTCCTGTGGTAGGTTTACAGGATCCTTTCTTCTTCTGCTTCTTTATTTCCTTTACCCCCTCATCTGATTCTGTTTCCTCTTCATCTCTTTGACTTGCATAAGCCCTTGTGGCTTTTGTCTTTGACCTTTTCTCTCCTTTGCCGGATGCTTGGACTTCCGATTTTGAGCTTTTAGCAGGGACAAGTGCTGATTTCTTTGATGATCTGGTCTAGGTGGAAGTTTCTACTGGAGCACTTTTCTTGCTTCCCTTTTTTGCCCCTTTCTTCTCTTCCTCACCTTTTTGTCTCTTTTCCTTGTGGGCATCAAGTGCCTCCTTTGAGATGCCAAGGCCTTTGGCAATATGTTCTACTTCTTTTCTCACCTTCCTTTTTATCTCTGGTTCTCTGAGTTCCACATGAATCTTTACACTCAGCTCCTCAAAGGTTCCAAACCTTTCTGCCTTTGGATCCTTTGGCTGACTTAGCATGTGTTGAACATGCAGCTCCACAATCTGTTCATCAACTTCATACCCCATGGGCATGATCCAGACTATCCTTGGTTCCACTGCCTCCATTAGGCACTGATCAGTATCTACCATAAAGTAGACTGTGTCTTTGTATTTCTCAAGAAGAGACTGGGGAATCCTTTCTCTTGCTTGCATCATGTTCTGAAAGGTCTTGAAGTATCCCCACATGGCTGTATTTCTTGCTTTAGCATCCCCAAGCCCATGCAAACAGTCTCTTATCTGAATTGCAACCGGTCTATCATTCTGCCATACCCATCCATTTGATCCAGGCAACTCATTCATGAAGTAGAAAAATAAACATACTATTAGTGCACCATATTTGAAAGAGTTTTTCTTGTCCTTTTTGATCTTTTGTATGTTTTCCATTAATTGGCTCAAAAGAAGTTCACAGAGATCATATTCTACATTTTTCTTCAGCATCTCATAGGTTGCATATATTGTAGTTCTGGATATTGAATTCTCCCTACTGGAGTGATATATCTTGTAACCTATTATCATAGATGCAAATTTGATGTCCGGGTCAGTAATATCTTCAATAGTCGTTGCCCTCTTATCAAATTTTGATCCGATGGCCTCAATTACAATGTTGTTTTTGACAGATTTGAGGACAGGTATCCCTCTGGAGGAGTATAAACCAGTTACTGCCCTAATTGCCTCCTTTGTGATCTTGCAAGGTCTGTTCAGCCATAGGAAGTTATCATGCACCCTACTCAACACATACCGGACCCATTCATCTTCTTCAAAGCAGGGGAAATGAATGAATTGATCAAATTGTTTCTCTTGGATGCTCTTATATTCTGGTTTAAGCTCAAAAGTATCATCTATCAATTGTTTGTGATAGATGTCTCTTAGTCTGAATTCCCCAAACTCTTCAATATTTGCATGTATGTAAACCCTAATGTCTTCTGTGTGCAAAATGCCATGCGGAACACTAGAGAATGCTCCTAGGGGATCTACCTCCAATGATTTGTATGGATGCTTCTTAAATATGGGGTGAGGTCTATCAGAAATCTTTACTATATTTGGAGTATCCATCGTCAACGAATCTAACTAAGAGATATCAAGAACGAGGAATACCTTTTATGCTGTTTAGGGCACACACGATGAAATCCGGATTGAGCTGTATGAAGAATCATCTTGAACTTTGGTAGAAGTAGTTGCAAAGCTCCTTTTCTCTTTTCTTCGAATGTGAATGTACAAATGATGAGCATATGAACTCTTTTATTTCTGAGAAGTCCTAATTTTCATTCAACAATAAATGTGCAACCTAATTCGTTCCGGTTTGCCCTGTTTGTCTTATTCAGAGACAAAAACCTTTCCGGATTACTTGACGAACCGGATCAATCCTGACCTTTAAACATTTTATGGATCCTCCAAAACTTAACCACAGTTTGTTTGGATGTTTCCCTTATGAACCCTTCAATCCGCAACTCTTCTTGTGCCAGTTCCGGCACCACTTGATTGGCTGGGGGAACAAGGTTTTCTTTGTGTCTCCCCCTGAGCTAGAGCTCACCTTTTAATTCCTGAAAGGAATATCAGCACTAGAGTTTGGTGCGGATCCAACCTCTACATTCTCAGTACTTTTCTTCACCCAAATCTTGCTCATCTCACTTCTAACTTCATCCGCATTCACCTTTTGTTTACCCTTATCTTGATTCTGATTATGATATACCAGACCTCTTTTGTCCTGATTCTTGCTTCTACATAATTTTGCATTATGACCGGACCTATTACAGATTTGGAAAACAACATTTCTTTGCATATTTGACTGATATCCTCTTGATCTGCATTGATCAGCCATATGACCTACTCTATTGCATGCAAAGCATCTACCATTGAATGATTTGATCATTTGCATATTTCTGCATTCTTGAGATTTGTGACCATACCTTTTGCAGTTAAAACACTGTCCAGAGGATGGATTAGTCTGATTCATTCTCTTTCTGCACTGATTAGTTTTGTGACCAAAGTGATTACAGCTGTGGCAGTATCCATTGAAAGATGGCTAGCTTTGAGCATTGGGCTGTCTTACCGGAGGTCTTCTAGGCCTGTTCCTTAGATTTTTTGATCCAAAATTCTTCTGACCGGATCTGGAGCTTTCTCCTTTCTCATATCCCAAACCACACTTGTCATCTACCCTCTTTTGACTTCCAAGAAGAACTTCAAGTTGAGCAAACTTATCTTGAATTTCTCTTTATATTCATTTGCTGATTGAAGATCCCTTTTGAGAGAGACAATTTGATCCTCAAGTTTTTCTTCATTTTCTTTAGCATCTTCAAGATCAGATTCAAGATGTCTGATAATTCTATCCATTTGGTAGCAATCTTCTATTTTCTCCTTGAGAGATTGTCTTAGATTATCTTCAGTTCTTCTTTTCTCTTCAATCTCTTGGGTAAACTTTATAACTCCTGATTCCATTTCATGTCTTACCATAATGACTTCTTTTGATAACTTTTCACATAACTTAGTTTTTCAGTCAGCTCTTCATTTGTATCATTAGCTTAACCTTGTCTTGCCAATTGCTGAAGCAACTCCTTTCTCTTTTTCATAGAGAGACTTAATTTGTCTTTTAGTTCTCTCATGAAATCATCAGCCTATTTGAGTCTTTCCTTTAATTCATTGACTTCAGAGTTTGACTGTTCAAGATCCTCAAGGGCAGTCTTGAGTTGCTCCTTTAAACCATATGTATCCATTTGGATTCCCAGATCTTCCTCGAGCTGTTAGACTCTGTTAGGAGGAACTTAGCTCTGATACCAATTGTTGATAACTGAGAGGGGGGAGGGGTGAATCAATTATCCTAATTAATTCTTCTTTCTAAACTTTCTTATTAGTCAATGCAACATTAATTCAAATAAGTAAACACAACCATGAAATGGAAATACACATGACACAATATTTTTGACGTGGAAACCCTGTTAAGGGAGAAAACCATGGGTTGATTAACCCAAGATTGTATTCTCTGTTAGAAGAATAGAAAAACAAAATGGCACTTGCCAATTAGGGCTCACTGCTCGAGCACACTGCTCACAAGAGGCACACAGCCTACAAGAGACTCACTGTCTACAAAAAGAATGTAATACAATACTTGAACTGAGTGGGAGCATCTACAAATGCTGGAGTTCAGTTCCGGTTAAGCTCAGTACACTGATCTGCTGCACTTCATCTTTCCTCTTTTCTTTTGCTGCTTTTCTTTCACATACCGGACCTTCCTTACTGCTTCTGCTCTTATTCACACATTGCTTGCAACAACACACCTCACAACTAAATCCATCATGCATATATATCCGCACAAGTGATTTCATCACCTTTCAAGTCGGCACCCGGAATAGTCAATTCTTTTCACAAACTCTGATCTGTCGGCTGAATCCTTGCACACCAAGTAATGCGGATCAAGAATATACTTGTAGAAGTCATCAATCATGTCGGCCAAACATAACTTAGCCTTAAGAACCTTTTCCATCATCAGTAACACATCCAGAAAATAGTCTAATGTTCTGTCGGTCAGTTCTTCCTCTGTTCACACTGTCACTCAGGAACTCGATACTCAAGTATTCATATCTTTTACCTCATCTATCACTGGAGGCTAAAACCTTGGAATCTATCACTCAAGGTAGTCCTCTTGACTTCCCCAATTCTGCACTTCACCAAGATACTTCCTCTGAGAGATCCGGACTTGTCTGTCAGACCTTGCCACATGCTCTGTTCTTGTTTACTGGATCACAACAATCTTCATTCTGACTTCCGGTAGAGGCACACCATGTCCTGCGGATGTATGGGATGAACTTTGTTGCCATCAATGAAAACATTCATGAATCCATATAGTGTCTCTTGCCAACAGGAAGAACTTCTCATGAGAAGCAAAAGTAAACAAAGGAAAGACGAACTTTAAGACTCTCATGGTGGATTTTTTGGTCTTTTTCTGTGGATGTATTTTCCTCTACTTCCTTCCATCTCTTTTGTCTCTTCTGCTCCTCGTTTTAGGGTCTGAAGAATTCTTATTTTTATGACCTTTTATATTATATGGGAGTGGGCCCAAAATCCACATATTACGCAGCAAAAAAAAAGAAAGAAAAAACATTTAAAATTAGAAAGTTCACTTTTTAGATAGAGTTCTTAATGAAAATTAAAAAAACTAAATAATCTGGTAAGAATGAATCTTTTTAATAAACTATTTGATTTCAACCAAATAAATCCCACCAAGATTATTGAAACCATTTTTTTTTTGTACAAGTTATTGCAGTTAGAAGAAGGATTGGTGGACTTGGCTGGAAGGAGAACAAGGAAATATAAATTTATTATTACTCAATGAAAAGTGTGTTTGTTTTGATTGAAAATCTAACCAAGTTACCAGCCTCTTTTCACTAAATATGAACATCACATTAAGATTTCTTCTGGTTTTTTGCTTTTCCATTTAAGTTGTTTGGATCATATACATGGGACAAAATGTAACGCCCCGCCATGAAACCCTAGAGAACAGCTCAACAAGCTATACAAAAAGACAATTTTTTTAAAAGAAAGAAATAACAACGAAAAGTAAATCATATTTACCCATACATATAGTTAAGCTTTATCCTTTAGGGATTGTATGGTTGCATTACTAACTATTGACATAATCTAACTAACAACCATGGTTCATTCTAAATCTAATTGCATCAAATGAATAAACACATACATTTCCATATTATATCATCAGATAAGTGATCATCTAGATCCTGCATATAGGATCACGAGTACATAGACAAGTTCCTTTACAAGAGAGTACAACATTACATTGTTTATAATATCGCTATCCAGATTACATTGGAGTACATATATCAAGATAATAATACATGATTCAACTGATATACAAGACTGAAACATGATCATAAGTATCTGTCTCCTCAAGCCAGAACAAGATCTAAAATCTATCATACAAGGTACATCATTCTCGTGCACAAACAACAACAAGGGAAACCAATGGAGATAAAAGCATAACCACCTGACCATGTGGAACCCTAAGGTCCACCCCCTGTGCTAGGAGATAACAATAAGGTCCCACAACATGAAATAGTTAAAAAGATAGGAACACAACACAAAAGGCTAACATGACTCCAACATGCAAATACACATGACATTCACAACAGAGTCACCACTTCCTCCAACAGTCAAAAAGATAATAGACTAACAGGTGCAAGGACTACACGACTCCAAAACAACACCAGTCAATAAGGATATCACAAGTAACTCAAACATCACTTCCAGAGGCATTCACAAAACAAAGGGGAGAACACAACTAGAGAATGCTGGACTACAGTAGGGATGAGTGTCATCGCATGGTCCTAGCATGGGTTACCCTAATAGTTTCTAGCTAGACATCATCTCCCATCCATGGGTTACCCTGACAGTATTTCGCTAGGTGCCGACCCCCATCTATGGTTACCCTAACAATCTCTCACTAGACACCCGCCCCATAGGGTGACACATGCGGAACCAACATTCATTTCCTAAGGACAAGGAAATTGATTTTGCCAACCACAACTTTCTCATCTCATCCTTAGCTTGAACGAGCACTACATGCATGAGTGAGACATCCAATTATCTTGATTAGTGTGAAAACTACCCAACCCTCTGAATTTATTATTAAGTTATCATTAGATTAACAACTTCCAATGGGTTACCCTAACAAGCCACTTTGGGCGCCGACCCCACATTGAAAGCCACTCCCCCTTCACTGCATTTAGATTCACCAAGCCCAAAACATAAACCAAGCATGAACTATCACATTTCTCATCATGGTGTGTTTACAACACAAAATATACATCATTTCACATTACATGGAGCAAGGCATTACCCATTTTGCATAATCATCATAACCACATGAATAGGTACACTGAGCAAGACATTATCCATCTTGCATAATCATCATAACCACATGAATAGGTACACTGAGCAAGGCATTATCCATCTTGCACATGTACCATACCAACATGAATAGGAGGAAACATTCCAAAATAACAATTTACTCAACTCACATGATGCACACATAGCCAACTCTCACACAATCACACCCTCCTAGGCCTTTGGAATCATCTTCCCCAAATGACACAAACACTTGACACCACTAAACACAATAGTCATGCATCACATTCACTCTCAAATGCACAACATAAACTACAATTCTTCATCAATATTTCAAATACAATACCACAAATACAACATATGATGTAATGCACTAATTATGGGTCTTAAAGAATGTAACATTAATCCAATCATGATCAATCATCTAACAATTATAAAGTGAATCTATCTCATCAATACAGAACTATAACTTTCTAATCACTAGTAGCAGTTATAATATGATCATAAGATATAAGTGTTCACGAATATCAATATTTTAACTAATAATTCTCAAAACTTATTTTAATTTCATTTAATTAAAATGATTGTGAACAACATACAAATAACCCTAAGACATACAAATTAAACACAACAATTATTTACATTATTTACACTGATGTAGATTTCATTAATAATCTAGACAATTTTGTAAATACTATTAAATATAACTGTATAAGAAAAGCTAGAAGCCTATAATATTAGAATGCTATAAATATCTTACATTAGTTAGAATCACAAGATACAAAACCTGAAGCTACAATGAAAAAACCTTGTTCTAAGGTTAGCTTGAGAGGAAAGGAATATAGAACAACAAAACAATCCTATAGATCTAACATCTTCATCAAATCTACCACACTTTTAACCACATGAATATGATAGGATCAACACAAAATAAATTTGTTGAGAAGGCTTTAGAAGCTACTGACAATGCAAAATGTGAAAGCATAAACAGGGCACACAGGCTGATTAGTAGAATGCCTCAAAGAGTCATATGATGGAAAGTCATGATCGTAGGATATGAACAAAAATGAATTTGTTAAAAAATCTCAGAGGAACCCAGTTCAAAAATATAGAGTTATTGGTGACACAACTAACTATTTTAACAGAGACGAAACGAATGAGAGGTAGCCAGTCACAAAATATTCATATCTCAAAAATGACAAATTGGGTATGGCTGATTTTTAGATATAATTTAGATATCCAGGCCATGCACCATATATAAAAATATTAGAGAAACCCATTTTGTAAAAATAAAGTTATGGCTAATGCAACATGCTACTAAAATAGAGACGAAATGGGTAAGAGGTAGACAGTCACAAAATATTCATCTCAAAAATAACAAACTGGGTATGGCTGATTTTTAGATATGATTTAGATATCCAAGCCATGCACCATATAGAACAAAATTAGAGAAACCCAGTTAGTAAAAATAAAGTTATGGCTAATACAATAGACTGTTAAAATAGAGACGAAATGGGTGAAAGGTAGACAGTCACAAAATATTCATATCTCAAAAATAACAAACTGGGTATGGTTGATTTTTAGATATGATTTAGATATCCAGGCCGTGCATCATAAATTAGAGAAACCTAGTTTATAAAAGTAAAGTTATGGCTAATGCAATAGACTGGGTTCAGAAAATGTAGAACATAATTCATAGAATATTTCACTAAATCTAATGCAACAATAAATCAGTTTCATATCCCAGTCCATACCTGAAATATTACTTCAATCACATCTTCACAAATTTCTCAGCTCGCATCCATTTTTCCCCAAGTCTTTTCTTCTGGAAACTATGGTTTATGGTGCCAAAAGAAAAATGAAAACTTCCAGAGAGAGAGAGAGAGAGAGAGAGATCCCCAAAACATAAAACATCTCCTCCATTTGAAATGCATGCTCCTCCCCAAATTATGTCTTGACATTTCAAAAATAAAGTTGAGCATGCATAACCACCCCCATAATTTCTTCCAGAAGATTCTCCTTTATTACTTTTTTACAATTTGCTATTTTTAACCAAACAATAATTTCTCTCTAATTTTATTTATTTTAGAATTTGATATTTATTTCATTTACATCCAAACAAAAATAATTTTTTTCTACTTTTCTAAAATTAGTCTCTTACACAAAAGAAACAATTATTTCTAAGATTCCCTCTTGAGGTGCGTAACTGCCACTTCTTCCAAGTGGCCAAAATGGAAAATAATTACTCAAGGCAATAATAATAAAGAAAGAGAATATTTTTTAGACATAATAATACATATTCTCCACAACTATAATTTACATAAAAGTATCTATATTTATTTATCAAAGTGCCCTCTTGACTTAATAATTTTATTTTAATGAAGAAATTAACCAAAACATTAATCAAAGAATTCCAAACAAAATAACCCAAATGCCAAACAATACCTGACAAAATGCACGATCGAAAGCATGACCACAATGACAATGACTGACCATTATGCCCATACAGACAACACTGACTGGGTGCAAAACTAGATACTCATCCTTTTCAAGGATGATGGCTAACTAGGGGACCACATGTTATCTCTGTTCAACACTTTCCATTGGGTTTAAGGCACGCTTAGACCTATCAATTCAGGTGGAGTCGATGCCTGGTACCTACATCCTGCAGCAACCAAATAGTCGAACAAATATATATATATATATATATATATATATATATATATATATATATATATATATATATATATATATATATAGTCAAATACACCATGAAAGGGAATCGTAGCATAGCAGGGTACTCACACATGAGTAATGCGACAGTGTCCCTTTCACCATCACATCAAACACGTAATCACAACACACATAGCAATCAGTTACTGAATGACTAAATAAGAACCATCATTAGATAATCGCATGATACACATAATAAGATTAATCCACACAAAACATCACAACATAACATCCTATGATACACAATCAGTCGCATAAAAATCAATTCTAACATATGACAATCATAGTAAGATCAACATCATAATCACCTGAATATAAAACAATGTTAGAGCATATAAATTATCAGTGTCGCAACAAAGATTATTGATAAAACATACCAACTGTCATAAGAAACCACACATGAGTATAATCAGGAATGTCATCAACATGAATGTAGCATCTACCAACATCATATAATGTACAACATCAACTGTCTATCATACCCTAAATATTCCTATTATTTTACCTTCATCTTCATGCTCCTTAGCCAGACCATCTGCACATCCAAGATGAGAATGGAGGGACATTACATATGAGCATCACATTAAGATTTCTTCTAATTTTTTGTTTTTCCATTTAAGTTGTTTGGATCATATACATGGGACATAATCCCATAAATATTTTCTTTTGTAGTGTGTTGTTCACATGCAATCCATTTTTGGGCCATAAGGTAGAAGGCCCCATGCGATTGTGTCAGATTCTAAATAGTACCCTAATAAAATTTTAAGGAGTTTTTCCACTTTTATATATCTAGGAATAACCTTGCACTTCTAAAACTTGAGTGTTGCTGGTAGAGCAATTCTTCTCAAATCAACCTAATCCCCACCTTCCCATTCATCTTTGTTCCATCATGTATGCACTAAAATCTTTTCTAAATTTTCCATTTTGGACTATTTATAAAAATTATTAATCACCAACAGCCTTATCTTTAGAGTTAAAATTTGAAATTGATATATTATTGTTTATTAACATTCAAATTAAATTAATAAGATTGGGTAGAAAATATTTTACCTATAAAATTTTTACACAGATAAAGCATAAATTACAATGAGTTCAACAGATCAAAAGTGTCAGAGATATTCATAAAAAATGTCAAAAGAGATTGTAATTTATTCAATTACTATATGCTCAAAAATTGCGACGTCAGTGGCTTGGGGTTGTCGAGTTAGATTTTGGTGAGCACACTGACCCTTCCCTCCTTGCCACGGGATAAACTACCACGTCACTCTTGTTCTCGTGGATGTAGCCAGTTGAGAGGAGGCAAGACACGGGGGTGGTTTGGCTCGTTGGAGAGATGGACTTCGCAGAGAGGGGTCAACCAGTCCTGGAGCCTGTGTTGTGTGCTTGTGTGGATGTGTTGTTCTAGGATCGTTGTTGTAAAAATAACTATATTACCTAAAGGGTCACTAGCCACAGTTCTCTTGTTTGGATTCCTGATATTCCACCTTTGTGTGGGTAAGCTATTGTTCTCGTTGATTGCTTGTTGTCTTTCAAACTATTGGATGAACGCTTGTTGTACTAAGAGTTGTCTAAATGTTTCTTGTTGTTGTAAGACTAATGAATCTTATTACGGTCTTGGGTGGATTTCCTATATCTCGTCAAGGATTCCCCTCACCCACTCACCTCTTAATCTAGGGCACATTCGTTAGTCGAGACAAGAGATAAGTGTTTGCGAGCTAACCTTGACTAGACCTAGGGTTTGACTTACGGTTTGTTTGACCTAAAGTTTTGACTTTGTGTTGACTATGGCTGACCTTGTGATAGAATCAAGGGTTTGCGAACCTTCTAAGTTTCTAATGTTTTTGTTCTTTTTGGGTTTTATGAATGCAAAACTAAATGAATGCAAAGCTTTTTTTTGTGCTTTTTTAATGTTTTTGGTTTCTAATCTAGGAATTATGAAATGTATGCAAACTATAATGAATTTACCTAATGCAATGTAAAATATGTTTTTGGGGTTTTCTAAATATTTGGAACAAATCAATCTAAGAAAAGAGAAATTGCTTTTAAATGAATTAGATCTATAAACTTTGAAAGCAAATTACTCTAAGAATGCAAGATCTATCTATCCTATCAAGGAAAAAGAGACAAGATTTACTGATTCCAAGAGCAATTTTGGTTATCTAATTACTACAAATCAAAAGAAAGCATAAAGGAACCTAGAGATGTGTGAGACTCTAGTACCCTCAAAAATCCTTGTGATTGCAACCTCGTATCCTCTTGTAGCAGCGGGGAATCCTCTTGGAAACAAGATGAAAATGGAAGCAAAAGAAGCTTTGAAGCTTTGCAAAGTGAGCTCAATGAGAGCTTTGATGAGCACTATGGCTTGATATGAGCAGTGTATGGACACATAATGAGCTTTGTATGAAATCTAGAAGCAATGAACAAAACAAAAGGCTCCTATATCCTGTATGAGCATGAGAATGCTTGATGTAGAGAGCAACAACTTGCAAGAGTTGTGTGCATAGATGAAATTGCCTCCCTTTGTGCTTGAGGGAGGGGGTATTTATAGGTTAGAGGAGGGGATGAGAGGTGAAGAAGGAGAGTTAGCTCAATTTGATTGGAGAGTTAACATAGAGGATTCAAGAGTGATCTGGGCTAAAATTGGAGTGATCTACCCAGTAAAAACTTATCATTCAAGAAGAAGTGAAGGAGTGCATGGGAATGCATGAGTTGATAATTAAAGATAAAATAAAGATAATTATGCATGTGTAGGTGCATGAAATAGTTAACTCCATATTTGCATGAAAATCCATGCAAACATGAAGAAAAACGTGTGAAAGAAGTTTTTTCGAGTTAGAAACTCAAGTCTTTCCATGGCTGGAAACATGACAGGGTCGCCCCTTTCACTAGTCAGGTCGCCCGGGGGGTGACCCATGGGCGACCCTCAGAGGAGGGCACCTGGGTTGAAGTGCATGACAAGAGTTGGAAGAAGGGGAGAAAAGAAGGGGATCTGCCTCCAGAAATAGGTTAGTCATGTATGAAAATCCAAATCTCCACTTGCAAGGTAGGATCTCCCAGGGGGAGATCTGGAAATAATAGGGGGATATTTGGATTGGTTGAGTGAAATTGAAAACTGAAAGTGGGAGATGGCTAGAGGTACCTCTAGAAGGCTTCTAGGGGGTGGAGAAGATGGAAAGCACTGGGGAGAGGTGAAAACTCACCTACAAGATGCATACAAGGCTTAGGAACAGGGTCGCAAGCTCAAAAAATGAAGTCGACAAGTGTCAAAAATGTGTCGAAAAGCATCAACAACAAAGAGAGAGAAAACAACAAAGGGGAAACAACACAAGACGAAAGAAAATACATGTCACCAAGAGAATTGCTATTGAGAGGATGTTATTTCACGCTTACATGTAAGTGAGAAGGATTATAACTCATCATAGGGGTCCTCATGGAGGCTGTGCATGATTTTTGTGCTTACAATTACAAGGCAGATCAAAGCCTTCTTAAAGTGCATTCAGTTGAATAGTAAAAACATTTTTTCCCCAATTTAAAATAGAATGATTTTTTTCCAATTTAAAATAGAATGATTATTTATAATTTTTGTGTTTGAATGAAATGATAAATAGACTAACATATAATCATTCTTAGAAACAAAGAAATCCTAAATTAAAATCCCTTACCTTTACTACTTGAAAAATTGAAAACAATAATAATTTTATAAACTAATATAAGTTAATAAAGTTGCAGATTGGTTCTGGAAAATCATTTTCCAAAATAATTTGGAATATCCCCTTAAAAAGGGCAATTTCAAAACCCTGTGAACGGATCTTTAGCTCACATTTTTGGATGCTCATAAAAGAGGCCTAACAATGGCATACTGCCTCAAAATGGGCGCCTTGAAAAGGAAAATAGTTACCTCTTATGCATCTATTATCGAGAAGAAAAAAAACTACCTCTTATGCATCTATTATCTAGAAGGAATAAATTTTTAAAATGTTAATGGGGTACATAGATATGTGGGAGCAAGGGAGCCCTAACAAGGCCAACCTAAGAGATATCCTACTTCCCTTCATTTTATTAAACATTCAAATAAGGAAATATAAAAAGGACAGTGTGAGTTTGAAACAAATGATGTGAAGCATTAATTCAAATAAGGCAATAAACTAACACTTTGAACATGAAGCTTGCACACAAAGCCCCACATAACTTTGAAACTGTATAGTATAATTAAACCATTGAGGGCAGATAAGGCATCAAAAACCAGTCACAGAATATAAGCCTTTGAAAATATCATTTTAAACCTACTTTAAAAAAAATATTCATTTTAATCTTGTAACTACATTTTTAAAATTTTATGGGCCTTGTATGCAAAAGTAAAAATAGGAACTGAAACTCCTTCCCAGAGACTATGTACTTTAGAGAGAGTTTGCGCAGAGGAGTGGGAGGCCTGTGATGTGAGGTAGTAATTTGACAAGCAGGCACTACTTTTATATGTCAAAAGAATCTTGTAATTTAAAAATGAAATAATGCATGGTGGTAGTGGCATGAGAGAATAAATAAAATCAAAATCAAATCAAATCAAATCAAATTCAATGTAGTGGCATGGGAGAATAATAAAATAAAATCAGAAAAATTAAATGCATAGGAGACAATTATTATGTGTCAAAAGAATCTTGTAATTTAAAAATGAAATAATGCATGGTGGTAGTGGCATGAGAGGATAAATCAAATCAAATCAAATCAAATTCAATATAGTGGCATGGGAGAATAAATAAAATAAAATCAGAAAAAGTAAATGCATAAGAGACAATTATTAGTGGTGGAAGGAACACTGAAAAAATTCTAAAATAGAATCTCTCTTGACGAAAAAAAAAAAGAAAAAGATTTGATTAATCAAACTGCATCCCAGATAGGTTTAGTTGAAACCCTTAAAAAACCCTCCAAACCCTCCCTACTTGCAAACAAAATAAATCATAAAGATGTATGCTAATCAGAATACAATAGAGAAGGAAAAAAAATCAAGAGAAGATTATGAATTTAAAAAAACCATATATCATTTTATCTCTCCACAAAAAAAAATTTACAATATAATTGATTAAAAAGTAGATAATAATAAGTGGTTAAATAATTCTGATTAGTGATTACAATGGAAATGGAAATGGAAATGGATCTTTTATAGTCCACGATGTGGGGCGACCTATTTTTGACTTTATAGGTGGCTTATAACGTATGGGACTACCAGCAGGAGGCAATAAAATGCAGACTTTTTAGAGGGCCCATCTAAAGCTGCTCCTGGATCTCCAGTTTGTCAAATTCAACTTAAACGTGTCAGCAGTACAAGAAATACACGAGCATCGGACGGCTGATTACGCGGGTATCGGACGGCCGAAAATTCTCGCGTTGATCTGACGCTAAGATTCCACTTCTCCCACACGCCCATTCCCATCGACCCAAGGATATATAACGGCTATATTTTCTCAGCGTATTTTAGATTTTGAATAGTTTGGATCCATAGGCCTCTGGTCCTCCTGAATTTGGCATTCAATTGGGTATTTGAAGAGCTGTTGATTGTGAAAATGGTGGAAACCTTTCCGTGCTCTGTTTATTGTTCTTAAACTCTTAAGGTTTTTATCGCTGTATTATTTTCTACGCTTATTTATCTGGTTTGTTTAATGTCCAGGCTCTTCCCGGCCAGCACGCAGATTGCCCAAGTTTTAAGCTTGTGATTGTCGGTGACGGAGGCACTGGTAAGATAGAGTTTGAAAAGTTATGAATTTTGAGGTCTGATGTTTTTTTTTAAAGGTTATTGTTGTTGATGATGTTTTGGATGATCTCAATGTGTGTTAATGACTATGGAAATCTATATAAACAGGAAAAACTACATTTGTGAAGCGCCATCTTACAGGGGAGTTCGAGAAAAAATACGAGCGTAAGTGGATTTCTATATATATATATTTGAAATAGTTTGTTATGGTTTAATAAAGGCAATTGGGATTTCTTTCCACGGTATAAATCATACCTGTTTTTCCATTGGTATGTCGTTGGACGTGCATTTATCATAAATTATTGGGTCTTGTTTGGGATTAATTGCGATTTGCCTTTTGAGGGTACTGGGTTTTTCTGATATTGAGCGGTTGATTAGTATGATCAGGATGTGGGATTTAGAATTAGTGTTTCCAGTTTTAGGCCACCCATAATCTCAATCCTATTTGTGTCTTGTACTGATTGCAGACCCCAGAATCTAAGCATATTGATGGGGATATCCCATATTTACCATATTTATGGCTGTTCTTAAATATCATCCACTTCAACAGTCAAAGGTCAATTTTGGCCAATAAAAATAGGACAAATATTTACCACTTTTGTTGTGAATGAGGTGTAAAATCCCTATTGATTGTTTTACCATTGAAGTACATGATATTTAAATAGAGTGCATATTTACTGTGTTTGAACTACTTTTTTTTTCTTGGTTTAATGGCTCTGGGGAGACATAAATGTCAATCACTAAACACTGGTCTCCCATTGTTTTTGTTATGTTATGTCTCCGGGGAAATGGAGAGGTCACTCATCAAACATTAGTTGTGGATTGTGTAAACTTAAATGAGGTTGCCAAATCGTTTTGTAGGATCTTTTAAATGCTTAATTTTGTTTAAAGGCTGTACGAAATCGATGCTCAAATTTAAAGCTCTAATTTGTGTTGAATGTTTTGGACATTAGATATACTGAGTAGTGTGTTTTGTTTTACAGCTACCATTGGTGTTGAAGTCCACCCTCTTGACTTCTTCACGAATTGTGGGAAGATTCGTTTTTACTGCTGGGATACTGCTGGTCAGGAGAAGTTTGGTGGGCTACGTGATGGCTACTAGTGAGTTTTACTGTACCTTTAGTTTGCATTCTCCCATCTTTTAGGTTTGTGTTGTTTATTATATTATTGGTCAAATGTATTAGTTTTATACAATTTAATAAATGTTAGTGAATTGGGCCTTTGTATGTCTGATGTGTTCTACTGGCCTAATTTTTGCGGAGTTTCATGCACTAGGTTTCCTATTTATTGTCTGTGAATTCAGTTGTTATTAGTAATTTGCATGTATATGTTTTGTCATTCACAGATTATGTAACCTCATTGGTTTGGTGTAATAAGATATTGCTGGCAAGTTCATCAGATATCTTTATCTATGCAATTCATCTATATCTATTTGTTCTGTATGTGATTTATATATATTTAGTAACTTGCATTTTTTTGGCCCAAGCATACATGGTTAATTTGGACTGTGTATATGATCTCATCAATTTTTGAGGGCTGCATTTGCAATATGCGTATTCATTTGTTTGTTGAAGAAAATTGTACTCTTAATTAAATCGTGAAGGTTCTGATTCTTTCTTAAGTGGTTAATTTAATCTTTGTTTAATAGCATGCTCGCATAATTTATTTTCAGACTTTAAATTCTATGTAGTTTGTTTTCTAAGCTGGCATTTGTGTTCGTTTTTTATTAGATTGTGGTAGAAAATGGATATTATTGATGTTCTTTTTGTTTGAATGCAGCATTCATGGGCAGTGTGCTATTATCATGTTTGATGTTACTGCACGGTTAACATATAAGAATGTCCCAACTTGGCATAGAGATCTTTGCAGGTAATTCCAGAAAGCACTCTTTTGCATTAGTGATATCTAAGAAGCTAGTGATTTCTAATCATTAGTTTGAGTCTATATTAATTGCTGTCTGTAAATGGCAGAGTGTGTGAGAACATCCCCATTGTTCTTTGTGGAAACAAGGTTGATGTGAAGAACAGGCAAGTGAAAGCCAAGCAAGTTACCTTTCACAGAAAGAAGAATCTTCAATACTATGAGATTTCTGCCAAGAGTAATTATAATTTTGAGAAGCCATACCTCTACCTGGCACGCAAGCTATCAGGGTGGGTCTTAGTCTTACCTCTACTTTGTAATGTTGTTTTTAGAATGTGATATTTTTAAGCCCATTTCTAGTTTATAATGCTGATATATAATTTATCCTTGTTTCGAGTTTGATCATTTCCACTTTGTTTTTAGGGATCCAAACCTTCATTTTGTGGAATCTCCTGCTCTTGCTCCCCCAGAGGTTCAAATTGACCTTGCAACTCAAATACAGTGAGTGGAGCATTCACAATTTTCTTCTCTTAATCTTAAGAAGAGTTTTGAGATTTGATTTTGCTGCTCCATTAATTTTATGCTTACGATTTTTTTTCTTGTCAGGTGTGATGCAGACCTGGTAGCAGCTGCAGCCCATCCTCTTCCAGATGATGATGATGATGATGCTTTTGATTAAATGTTTGTTGAGTCCATAGTTTGAATGCGTCTGGGTCATTAGGGTGGCGGAATTGATTTGTTCTGTATCATTGGAGATGATTATGAGTTCCTGAATTCAATTTCCTCTTTTGTATTTAGGCATATAGACCATGTTTTTGAGGTGCATTCTGCACACATATATATGAAGTGCAACTCCATTAATTGTTGCCAAGATTGCATATAGCTCAACTGCTTTTGCAGGTTTCTTTATAATGGTTAGAACTTAGAACTGAAATTTTGAGATATCCACTCATGAAGGTTTACCTGAAGTGTTTTCAAGAGCCATTTCCATTGATTGAATGTTGTTGTGATCAGCAGCATGTATGAAATGCTTATGGTGGTGAAGCTCGTTTGGCTGAGTTTTATTTATTTGTACTTTGGTGAGGGATAAATCATCAGTCTTACATTGTGGCTTGAAAAAGTTTGTGTGGGGTTTTGGATTGCTGGAATTGCTTATTATCAAATTGATTGCCAATGCTTTGCCTTTAATACCATATGCTTGAATTGATTTGTAGTTTGAAACTGGCTAGAAAATACTAGTTTGAATGTTGAAGTTATAGGTGGTGACATTAATGAAAATTTAGTCTGTAGGGAAAATCAAATTATGAATTATCTGTAATGCTCTTCAATTGTATTTTGCAAGGAGAAAACTCTGCACTTGAAGAGCAATATGGTTTGTAGCTAGTTGGACAGGTTTATGGAGAGGTTCTTGGTTTGAAACTTGAATCAGATAACATGCTTTAGAACTGTTTGGAAATAAATGGCCTTTGAGACCCACAGAAAATTTTGAAACTTGAATCAGATAACATGCTTTAGAACTGTCTGGAAATAAATGGCTTTTGAGACCCACAGAAAATTTTGTTCAACTTGTTTCCAGCATGCCTGTTTTGAATTGTTTGGGCTAAACTTGTAAAGCCTCTCTATAATCATCTGGCAATTAGCACTATTTTCGTTTTCCTTAAGGTCCTTTATCTTGTAATTATTGTAGTAAATAACACACAATCAGTTATAGTAACAGGCCCGTCTTGGTTTGTGGTATTTGTTATTTTGTATGGTAGCAATGTGGACTTGGGTTTCTTATTTAATAATGTACCTTTTTAACCATTACATGGAAACCCTAGGGTGGTGTAAATCAATAGGGTCTACATCACTTTCTTGTCACCAGTTCTTCATAAGATATATAATTGTAGCTTTTTCCGTTAACAATTGCATTCTACATGACAATTCATATTTTATGACTATCATGAGTGCTGATACTCAGATTTTTGATTGATAGAACACATTAGGCCAAAGCGCCATCTTACAGGGGAGTTCGAGAAAAAATATGAGCGTAAGTGGATTTCTATATATATATATTTGAAATAGTTTGTTATGGTTTAATAAAGGCAATTGGGATTTCTTTCCACGGTATAAATCATACCTGTTCTTCCATTGGTATGTCGTTGGACATGCATTTATCTTATATTATTGGGTCTTGTTTGGGATTAATTGCGATTTGCCTTTTGATGGTACTGGGTTTTTCTGATATTGAGCAGTTGATTAGTATGATCAGGATGTGGGATTTAGAATTAGTGTTTCCAGTTTTAGGCCACCCATAATCTCAATCCTATTTGTGTCTTGTACTGATTGCAGACCCCAGAATCTAAGCATACTGATGGGGATATCCCATATTTATCATATTTATGGTTGTTCTTAAATATCATCCACTTCAACAGTCAAAGGTCAATTTTGGCCAATAAAAATAGGACAAATATTTACCACTTTTGTTGTGAATGAGGTGTAAAATCCCTATTGATTGTTTTACCATTGAAGCAGATGATATTTAAATAGAGTGCATATTTACTGTGTTTGAACTGCCTTTTTTTCTTTTTTCTTGGTTTATTGGCTCTGGGGACACATAAATGTCAATCACTAAACACTGGTCTCCCATTGTTTTTGTTATGATATGTCTCCGGGGAAATGGAAAGGTCACTCATCAAACATTAGTTGTGGATTGTGTAAACTTAAATGAGGTTGCCAAATCGTTTTGTAGGATCTTTTAAATGCTTAATTTTTAAAGGCTGTACGAAATGGATGCTCAAATTTAAAGCTCTAATTTGTGTTGAATGTTTTGGACATTAGATATACTGAGTAGTGTGTTTTGTTTTACAGCTACCATTGGTGTTGAAGTCCACCCTCTTGACTTCTTCACGAATTGTGGGAAGATTCGTTTTTACTGCTGGGATACTGCTGGTCAGGAGAAGTTTGGTGGGCTACGTGATGGCTACTAGTGAGTTTTACTGTACCTTTAGTTTGCATTCTCCTTAGGTTTGTGTTGTTTATTATATTATTTGTCAAATGTATTAGTTTTATACAATTTAATAAATGTTAGTGAATTGAACTAGTTTGTGAATTGGGCCTTTGTATGTCTGATGTGTTCTACTGGCCTAATTTTTGCGGAGTTTCATGCACTAGGTTTCCTATTTATTGTCTGTGAATTCAGTTGTTATTAGTAATTTGCATGTATATGTTTTGTCATTCACAGACTATGTAACTTCCTTCTTGAGATCTTCCCTTCTACTGTGAAGTTTGATCACGTGTCAGTAGTACAAGAAATACACGAGCATTGAACGGCTGATTACGCGGGTATCGGATGGCCAAAAATTCTCGCGTTGATCTGACGCTATGATAGGGAGGACTCTAGGCTGCCTGCTTCTGCATCCTGTAGGTGTACAAGACCGTTTGACAACTCTAGCCTTCCTACCAATTCAAAGTGCTAAAAGACATCTTTCTACACAAAAATGTCAACTAAAATCCTCAACTCTTTTGCAGAGATGGAAAACTCTATTTCACTGTTTGGTGTGGGACACATACCTTGTCCTCACTGCTTCCAAGATACTACCCCAATGGCACATAACTTTCTGAGCCCATTGCCCACCCTTCTAACTCTGTTCAAGGGTCTGGACTGCTTGGTGCTCATTTTCTTCCTCTCTATTTTCCACCCCTGCAAGTCTATTTTCCCACTTGTTTATCTAGCTGGACTCCTTACTGAGCTCGCCTAGAACAAGCATGCATTACCTCTAGCCGACAATCCGACCACCCCACAAAAGAAAAACAAACAAAAAGCATGGCTCTGCTTGATGACCTCCATACTGTACAGTGGAACTTGAGGAATCATCAAAACAGAGTCATGGTTTTCAAAAGAGAACAAAATTGCAGAAAAAGAAATGACTAAACTACTTCAGAATGATAAACTGAAAATAGAACAGAATATACAAATGATCTAACTGCTGTATTTTATTATTATTCAAAACTCTGTTTACATCAAAATGCTTCGCACATCAAAAACCTTCTTTTATTCTTCTGCTCTCAACCCCCTTACAGAAAGAATGCTACATCTTATGTAGTTGCTCATGTCCGTTACAGGACGGTTCAACTTCCATACCGGTTGGTATTCCAACTGCCGATTCAACTCTGTGCTATCGGCAAGATAACGGTCATCGGGAAATCTTTCATAAGTCTTACCGCGGACCAGTCTCATACCGACGTGTCCCCGACACCTTTTTCGCCAATATCGGCAAGATAAAAGAGATGTCTCACCGAAACATACATATGCTTTCCCATCGGCAAGACCCTACCCTGTCGGCGAGTCTGTATCTTCATTGGCCGATACCGCCCTTGACTCCATTTGACCTCCATCGGTAAAACATGCATTATCGGTCACACATTACTCCCTCCTTCCGATACGCTTGGTCACATCGATAACTAACATCGCATGCTAGACTTTGGCTTCGCTCATCGGCCAGACTTTACTATCGGCGCGACTTAATTCTCCCCTTCCGATGACCATCCATTATGCCGATGACTTTACACCAAAATAAAACACCAAACTTTCCCCCATCGGTGAAACCTTGATCTCCATCACTCCGATCGGTCAGACCTACCTCCGTCGGTGGAACGTTTTTCTTGTTTGCCGATATCCATTATCTTTCCAATGGTTAAAACCATCGGCCAGACCTGTGTCCTTGGCCTAACCTTAATATCTCCTCCCGATATGCATCTCACTCCGATGGACCACTACACCATTCCAGAACGATGAACTGTTGAACCATTGAACTTCAACAGCAAGGTTCAATCTCGCGGTTCGACAATGAGGTTCAACCTCAAACAAAATGATCGGCGATTTCAACTCCACCACACAAAAATGAATGAACTTGTTGAACCATTGAACTTCAACAGCGAGGTTCAATCTCAAGGTTCAACCGCGGGGTTCAACGAAGAGGTTCGACGGCAAGGTTCAACCGAATGGTTCATCGGCGCGGTTCAACTGCGAGGTTCAACCGTTGAACAAAATGCCGAACACCTTCAAAATGCTCGAAAAACTCCAAGGGCAAAAACACAAACTGCAAACTCAAAATAGACAAACCAAAAGGTTATGTACAGGCTGCATTGAGCCTTGGTGCTCCTGCACCATACTCCCCCTGTGCGGAAAGAAGCTAGGTCACCTCTGGTGACAATGAGGCAAAATCAATGCCCCTCTTTTTGAACTCTGACTCTGCAACCCAGGTAGCTTCTGCTTCAGGCAACTGCTTCCACTTGACCAAATGCTCCATGTAGACACCATGTCTCGTTTGCTTCTGTACTCTGGAATCCAGTATTCGCTCTGCCTGTAGTTTGGGTTTTAGTGGCAAAGTCACATCTCGGACTGTCTGTTCCTTCTCTGAAATGGATCCATTTTCTGCTGACTGAGGACCCCTGTATTGCACCAAGTCTTGGACATTAAACACTGGTGAGATTGCCAAATCTTCTGGCAATTCAATTTTGTAGGCATTATTTCCATACTTGTTCAGAATTCTGCAAGGACCAATTCTCCTCATCTGTAGTTTGGTTGGTATTCCTTTCTGCATTCTGGCTTTGTTCAAGTGCACCATAACCAGATCACCAACCTCAGACTGAATATCCCTTCTGTGGGCATCTACTCTGTCCTTGATCTTCTGTGTGTTCTCCGTCAAAGTCTTCTTCACCTGCTCATGCACTTCTTTCATGGATTGTGCAAAATCCTCTGCATGACCACTTCTATTTTCCATGTTTCCCATATTCCTGAGCTCACATACACCTCTGGGATGCATTCCATAGACTATTTCGAATGGACTCTTACCAGTGGTCCTATTCACACTGTCATTATAGGCAAATTCTGCCTGATAAATGACAAGATCCCAACTCTGTCCATATTCTTTGGTTATACACCTTAACAGGTTGCCCAATGTCCTGTTTACCACCTCTGTCTGACCATCTGTCTGTGGGTGATATGCTGAACTGAATGACAAATTTGTTCCCAATCTCTGCCACAATGTTTTCCAGAAATGCCCCATGAATTTAGCATCTCTGTTAGACACAATACTTGCTGGTAGTCCATGAATTCTGATCACTTCTCTGAAAAACAAGTGTGCTATATGACTGGCATCATGAGTCACTTTACAGGGAATGAAATGACTCATCTTGCTAAACCTGTCCACAACTACATATATGCTATCATAACCAGTCTTAGTCTTAGGTAAACCAACTACAAAGTCCATGCTTACACATTCCCATGGCCTGGAAGGAATGGGTAAGGGTTGGTACAGTCCTGCATTTGAAGTGGTTCCCTTGGCCTTCTGACATACGATACACTGCTCTACATACCTTCTGATGTCTCTGTGCATCCTTGGCCAATAATAGAACCTTTGGACTAGCTCCAGTGTCTTGTTCAGACCAAAATGGCCACTCAGACTGCCATTGTGCTTCTCCTGTATGAGATTTTCTCTCATAGATCCTCTTGGCACACATAATTGTCCACCTTTGAATAGAAATCCCTACTGTAAGGTGAAATCTGCAAACTCACTGTGAAAGTGATTCTCAAAATCTTGACATACCTTGTATGCCTCAGCAAAATCTTCATCATTTTGGTAAAGATTCTTGAAATCTTCAATCCCAATGCTCTTCAACTGCACTTCCTGCACTGTGAGCAATCTTCTGCTCAAAGCATCTGCAACTTTGTTCAGCTGCCCCTTCTTATGCTTAATTGTAAAGGTATAAGACTGCAGGTACTCCATCCATTTGATATGCCTGCTGCTTAACTTATCCTGTGAGTTTAGAAAACTCAGAGCTTGGTTATCTGTGTAGACAACAAATTCTTTAGGTAGGAGATAATGTCTCCACTTCCTCAATGCTTGGACTAGAGCATACAACTCTAAGTCATACGAAGAGTATTTACTCTTTGCTTCATTCAGCCTCTCACTGAAAAAGGCTACAGGTCTGTCTTCCTGATTTAGCACTGCTCCTACAGCTATATTACTTGCATCACATTCAATAGTAAATAGCTTATCAAAACTAGGCAACAACAAAACAGGTTGTGTTGCTACCTCTTTCTTCAACCTTTCAAAACTTCTATCTGCAGCTGGTGTCCATCTGAATTTTGCTTTCATTCCACCCTTAATTGTATCCAACATGGGTGCACATATTCCACTGAAATTTCTGATAAACTTTCTGTAAAACTGGGCTAAGCCATGAAAACTTCTCACCTCTGTGGCTGCTCTGGGAGTAGGCCAGCTCAATATGGCTTCTACCTTGGACTTGTCCATCTTCAATTCCCCCTGGGACACCACAAAACCAAGGTATACCAATTCCTGCTTCATGAATTCACACTTCTCCAGATTGATAGTTAGTTGTTCATCATGTAATTTTTGCAAAACAGTATTTACATGTTCTAGATGTTCTTCCTTGGTCTGACTAAAAATTAGAATATCATCTAGAAAAACAACAACAAATTTACCAATGTAATCTTTTAGGACTTCATTCATGAGTCTCATAAAGGTACTGGGTGCATTTGATAGACCAAATGGCATAACAAGCCATTCATACAATCCTTCTGTGGTCTTGAAGGCTGTCTTCCACTCGTCACCTTCCTTGATTCTTATTTGGTGGTAACCACTCTTCAGGTCTATCTTGGTGAAATACTTTGCTTTTCCAATACAGTCCATGAGATCTTCAATTCTAGGAATTGGGAATCTATACCTTATAGTTATCTTGTTTATGGCTCTGGCATCTGTGCATAATCTCCATGATCCTCTTTTTTTGGGTGCCAATACTGTGGGTACTGCACAAGGACTAATACTCTACCTGATCAATCCTTGATCTAGCAACTCCTGCACTTGCCTGGAAATCTCTTTGTGCTGATCTGGAGTCATCTTATAAGGTGCCTTGTTTGGCAAAGATGCTCCTGGAATCAGGTCTATCTGATGGCTTATTGCTCTCTGTGGAGGCAATGTGGCTGGTGTACCATCACTGATTATGCCTTTATACTTCACCAGTATAGGCTGCATTTCTTTGGGAATCTCTGTCTTCTTATCCTGCTGTCCTTCTTTTGGTTTCACTATGATGGCATAACCAATACCATCCTCCCTAAGAGTACTCAGAAACTCTTTTCCACTCACAACCAAGATATTAGGACTCTTTGTCTGAACTGCATCTTCATCCTCCAATGACTGAATCTTATAGGTGACACCATCCTTCTGAAAAGAATAAGCATTCTTCTCACCATCATGTACTGCCTTTCGGTCATACTGCCATGGTCTGCCCAATAAGAGATGGCATGCATCCATGGGTAGTATATCACATAATACCTTATCTTTATAGCCACCTATACTAAACTCTACCCAACTTTGTTCATTCACTACCACATGTTGACCCTTATTCAACCATGTGACTCTATATGGGTTTGCATGAGTAATTCTTTTCAAATTCAGTTTTCTAACTGCCTCATCAGAAATAATATTATCAGTAGATCCTGAGTCTATGATAATTTTACATACCTTATTCAAAATCTTGCACTTGATTCTGAATAGTGCTCTCCTCTGGCTTGGTTCAGATTTCACTGGTTCCTTCATCAAGGTTCTCTTTATCATCAGGTTCTCTCCATCTTCTGAGTTCAGATTAACCTCAGGTGACTGGCTGTTGGATGCATTATCTTGGACATAGTGATTCCTCTTATCACCTCCTTGAGAAGAGGATGTGGCCTTTTCTGGACACCTATATGCCGGATGACCTAGATTGCCACAGTTGTAACACTTCATGTTGGTGAAATAGGATCCTCTGCCTGATCCTCCTGACCTTCCTCTGTTAGATCCTCTCCCTCTGTGGTTTCCTCTACCACTCGACTCCCCACTCTGCTCTGTGAGTTTGGATTCTGCTTGGGATCTATTGTCAATATTCCTTCCACCAAAACCTCCTCTGTGTCCTCTGTTATCTCTGCCTCTTCCTCTTCCTCTGCTATTTGAGTCTTGTTTCCTCTTGTTCTTTTCCTCCACTTTCAGTGCCAGCTGATAGCATTTTTGCACTGTTGTAGGACACAACAAACTGATTTCTTCTTGTATATTCCACTTCAGACCATTAAGGTACCTTGCTACCTTTATGCTTTCATCCTCCATTACTTTGGATCTTAAGCATAGCTTTTGGAATTCTTCAGTGTATGCACTGACATCTAATTCCTTTTGTCTCAGATTCTGTCTCTTCCTGTGCAGCTGTATTTCATAATCCTCTGGCATATATGCTTCTTTGATTTTAGCTACCATTCCCTTCCAAGTAGCTATGGGCTTCTTATCTTCTTTTGCTCTTTCAGTCTGCACAAATTTCCACCAGGTTAAGGCAGCTCCCCTGAGTCTGGATTTGGCCACCTTTACTTTCTGTGCCTCACTTACACCATCACATTCAAAGTGATTTTCAAGTCCTTCTATCCACTCCATGACCAAATCTGGGTCCATTTTCCCACTGAAAAGTGGTACTCCTTCCAATGTTTTACCACTCATTGGTTTCAAAGCTTTCAAGAATGGTTCTTCTTCCAACTTAGGATCAGGTGTGGGCTCTTCATCTTCTACAGATACACCTTTCTCCTTATCCTCAGAATATTTAACTCTCTGGCTGACTTCTTCAGTCTTTTGCAACATTATACCTAGCTTACTCTCCATTTCTGCTAGTCTTTCTTGTAGGAGTCTATTCTCCTCTTCGTGATCCTCGACCTTCTTTGCTAACTCTGCATTAGTCATCATTTTCTTGGATGAACCTACAGACTCACTTGAACTCGGTGATGACATACAACTCTTCTATTCCTATTCTAGGAATAACCCAAATCAACAAGCTCTGATACCAATTTAATAGGGAGGACTCTAGCCTGCCTGCTTCTGCATCCTGTAGGTGTACAAGACCGTTTGACAACTCAAGCCTTCCTACCAATTCAAAGTGCTAAAAGACATCTTTCTACACAAAAATGTCAACTAAAATCCTCAACTCTTTTGCAGAGATGGAAAACTCTATTTCACTGTTTGGTGTGGGACACATACCTTGTCCTCACTGCTTCCAAGATACTGCCCCAATGGCACATAACTTTCTGAGCCCGTTGCCCACCCTTCTAACTCTGTTCAAGGGTCTGGACTGCTTGGTGCTCATTTTCTTCCTCTCTATTTTCCACCCCTGCAAGTCTATTTTCCCACTTGTTTATCTAGCCGGACTCCTTACTGAGCTCGCCTAGAACAAGCATGCATTGCCTCTAGCTGGCAATCCGACCACCCCACAAAAGAAAAACAAACAAAAAGCATGGCTCTGCTTGATGACCTCCATACTGTACAGTGGAACTTGAGGAATCATCAAAACAGAGTCATGGTTTTCAAAAGAGAACAAAATTGCAGAAAAAAAAATGACTAAACTACTTCAGAATGATAAACTGAAAACAGAACAGAATATACAAATGATCTAACTGCTGTATTTTATTATTATTCAAAACTCTGTTTACATCAAAATGCTTCGCACATCAAAAACCTTCTTTTATTCTTCTGCTCTCAACCCCCTTACAGAAAGAATGCTACATCTTATGTAGTTGCTCATGTCCGTTACAGGACGGTTCAACTTCCATACCGGTTGGTATTCCAACTGCCGATTCAACTCTGTGCTATCGGCAAGATAACGGTCATCGGGAAATCTTTCATAAGTCTTACCGCGGACCAGTCTCATACCGACGTGTCCCCGACACCTTTTTCGCCAATATCGGCAAGATAAAAGAGATGTCTCACCGAAACATACATATGCTTTCCCATCGGCGAGACCCTACCCTATCGGCGAGTCTGTATCTTCATTGGCCGATACCGCCCTTGACTCCATTTGACCTCCATCGGTAAAACATGCATTATCGGTCACACATTACTCCCTCCTTCCGATACGCTTGGTCACATCGATAACTAACATCCCATGCTAGACTTTGGCTTCGCTCATCGGCTAGACTTTACTATCGGCGCGACTTAATTCTCCCCTTCCGATGACCATCCATTATGCCGATGACTTTACACCAAAATAAAACACCAAACTTTCCCCCATCGGTGAAACCTTGATCTCCATCACTCCGATCGGTCAGACCTACCTCCGTCGGTGGAACGTTTTCCTTGTTTGCCGATATCCATTATCTTTCCAATGGTTAAAACCATCGGCCAGACCTGTGTCCTCGGCCTAACCTTAATATCTCCTCCCGATATGCATCTCACTCCGATGGACCACTACACCATTCCAGAACGATGAACTGTTGAACCATTGAACTTCAACAGCGAGGTTCAATCTCGCGGTTCGACAATGAGGTTCAACCTCAAAAAAAATGATCGGCGATTTCAACTCCACCACACAAAAATGAATGAACCCGTTGAACCATTGAACTTCAACAGTGAGGTTCAATCTCAAGGTTCAACCGCGGGGTTCAACGAAGAGGTTCGACGGCAAGGTTCAACCGCGGGGTTCAACCGAATGGTTCATCGGCGCGGTTCAACTGCGAGGTTCAACGGTTGAACAAAATGCCGAACACCTTCAAAATGCTCGAAAAACTCCAAGGGCAAAAACACAAACTGCAAACTCAAAATAGACAAACCAAAAGGTTATGTACAGGCTGCATTGAGCTTTGGTGCTCCTGCACCACGCTAAGATTCCACTTCTCCCACACGCCCATTCCCATCGACCCAAGGATATATAACGGCTATATTTTCTCAGCGTATTTTAGATTTTGAATAGTTTGGATCCATAGGCTTCTGGTCCACCTGAATTTGGCATTCAATTGGGTATTTGAAGAGCTGTTGATCGTGAAAATGGTGGAAACCTTTCCGTGCTCTGTTTATTGTTCTTAAACTCTAAGGTTTTTATCGCTGTATTATTTTCTACGCTTATTTATCTGGTTTGTTTAATGTCCAGGCTCTTCGGCCAGCACGCAGATTGCCCAAGTTTTAAGCTTGTGATTGTCGGTGACGGAGGCACTGGTAAGATAGAGTTTGAAAAGTTATGAATTTTGAGGTCTGATTTTTTTTTTTAAAGGTTATTGTTGTTGATGATGTTTTGGATGATCTCAATGTGTGTTAATGACTATGGAAATCTATATAAACAGGAAAAACTACATTTGTGAAGCGCCATCTTACAGGGGAGTTCGAGAAAAAATATGAGCGTAAGTGGATTTCTATATATATATATATTTGAAATAGTTTGTTATGGTTTAATAAAGGCAATTGGGATTTCTTTCCACGGTATAAATCATACCTGTTCTTCCATTGGTATGTCGTTGGACATGCATTTATCTTATATTATTGGGTCTTGTTTGGGATTAATTGCGATTTGCCTTTTGATGGTACTGGGTTTTTCTGATATTGAGCGGTTGATTAGTATGATCAGGATGTGGGATTTAGAATTAGTGTTTCCAGTTTTAGGCCACCCATAATCTCAATCCTATTTGTGTCTTGTACTGATTGCAGACCCCAGAATCTAAGCATACTGATGGGGATATCCCATATTTATCATCTTTATGGTTGTTCTTAAATATCATCCACTTCAACAGTCAAAGGTCAATTTTGGCCAATAAAAACAGGACAAATATTTACCACTTTTGTTGTGAATGAGGTGTAAAATCCCTATTGATTGTTTTACCATTGAAGTAGATGATATTTAAATAGAGTGCATATTTACTGTGTTTGAACTGCCTTTTTTTCTTTTTTCTTGGTTTATTGGCTCTGGGGACACATAAATGTCAATCACTAAACACTGGTCTCCCATTGTTTTTGTTATGATATGTCTCCGGGGAAATGGAAAGGTCACTCATCAAACATTAGTTGTGGATTGTGTAAACTTAAATGAGGTTGCCAAATCGTTTTGTAGGATCTTTTAAATGCTTAATTTTGTTTAAAGGCTGTACGAAATGGATGCTCAAATTTAAAGCTCTAATTTGTGTTGAATGTTTTGGACATTAGATCTACTGAGTAGTGTGTTTCGTTTTACAGCTACCATTGGTGTTGAAGTCCACTCTCTTGACTTCTTCACGAATTGTGGGAAGATTCGTTTTTACTGCTGGGATACTGCTGGTCAGGAGAAGTTTGGTGGGCTACGTGATGGCTGCTAGTGAGTTTTACTGTACCTTTAGTTTGCATTCTCCCATCTTTTAGGTTTGTGTTGTTTATTATATTATTTGTCAAATGTATTAGTTTTATACAATTTAATAAATGTTAGTGAATTGAACTAGTTTGTGAATTGGGCCTTTGTATGTCTGATGTGTTCTACTGGCCTAATTTTTGCGGAGTTTCATGCACTAGGTTTCCTATTTATTGTCTGTGAATTCAGTTGTTATAAGTCATTTGCATTTATATGTTTTGTCATTCACAGACTATGTAACCTCATTGGTTTGGTGTGATAAGACATTGCTGGCAAGTTCATCAGATATCTTTATCTATGCAATTTATCTATATCTATTTGTTCTGTATGTGATTTATATATATTTAGTAACTTGCATTTTTTTGGCCCAAGCATACATGGTTAATTTGGACTGTGTATATGATCTCATCAATTTTTGAGGGCTGCATTTGCAATATGCGTATTCATTTGTTTGTTGAAGAAAATTGTACTCTTAATTAAATCGTGAAGGTTCTGATTCTTTCTTAAGTGGTTAATTTAATCTTTGTTTAATAGCATGCTCGCATAATTTATTTTCAGACTTTAAATTCTATGTAGTTTGTTTTCTAAGCTGGCATTTGTGTTCGTTTTTTATTAGATTGTGGTAGAAAATGGATATTATTGATGTTCTTTTTGTTTGAATGCAGCATTCATGGGCAGTGTGCTATTATCATGTTTGATGTTACTGCACGGTTAACATATAAGAATGTCCCAACTTGGCATAGAGATCTTTGCAGGTAATTCCAGAAAGCACTCTTTTGCATTAGTGATATCTAAGAAGCTAGTGATTTCTAATCATTAGTTTGAGTCTATATTAATTGCTGTCTGTAAATGGCAGAGTGTGTGAGAACATCCCCATTGTTCTTTGTGGAAACAAGGTTGATGTGAAGAACAGGCAAGTGAAAGCCAAGCAAGTTACCTTTCACAGAAAGAAGAATCTTCAATACTATGAGATTTCTGCCAAGAGTAATTATAATTTTGAGAAGCCATACCTCTACCTGGCACGCAAGCTATCAGGGTGGGTCTTAGTCTTACCTCTACTTTGTAATGTTGTTTTTAGAATGTGATATTTTTAAGCCCATTTCTAGTTTATAATGCTGATATATAATTTATCCTTGTTTCGAGTTTGATCATTTCCACTTTGTTTTTAGGGATCCAAACCTTCATTTTGTGGAATCTCCTGCTCTTGCTCCCCCAGATTTTCAAATTGACCTTGCAACTCAAATACAGTGAGTGGAGCATTCACAATTTTCTTCTCTTAATCTTAAGAAGAGTTTTGAGATTTGATTTTGCTGCTCCATTAATTTTATGCTTACGATTTTTTTTCTTGTCAGGTGTGATGCAGACCTGGTAGCAGCTGCAGCCCATCCTCTTCCAGATGATGATGCTTTTGATTAAATGTTTGTTGAGTCCATAGTTTGAATGCGTCTGGGTCATTAGGGTGGCGGAATTGATTTGTTCTGTATCATTGGAGATGATTATGAGTTCCTGAATTCAATTTCCTCTTTTGTATTTAGGCATATAGACCATGTTTTTGAGGTGCATTCTGCACACATATATATGAAGTGCAACTCCATTAATTGTTGCCAAGATTGCATATAGCTCAACTGCTTTTGCAGGTTTCTTTATAATGGTTAGAACTTAGAACTGAAATTTTGAGATATCCACTCATGAAGGTTTACCTGAAGTGTTTTCAAGAGCCATTTCCATTGATTGAATATTGTTGTGATCAGCAGCATGTATGAAATGCTTATGGTGGTGAAGCTCGTTTGGCTGAGTTTTATTTATTTGTACTTTGGTGAGGGATAAATCATCAGTCTTACATTGTGGCTTGAAAAAGTTTGTGTGGAGTTTTGGATTGCTGGAATTGCTTATTATCAAATTGATTGCCAATGCTTTGCCTTTAATACCATATGCTTGAATTGATTTGTAGTTTGAATCTGGCTAGAAAATACTAGTTTGAATGTTGAAGTTATAGGTGGTGACATTAATGAAAATTTAGTCTGTAGGGAAAATCAAATTATGAATTATCTGTAATGCTCTTCAATTGTATTTTGCAAGGAGAAAACTCTGCACTTGAAGAGCACTATGGTTTGTAGCTAGTTGGACAGGTTTATGGAGAGGTTCTTGGTTTGAAACTTGAATCAGATAACATGCTTTAGAACTGTTTGGAAATAAATGGCCTTTGAGACCCACAGAAAATTTTGAAACTTGAATCAGATAACATGCTTAGAACTGTCTGGAAATAAATGGCCTTTGAGACCCACAGAAAATTTTGTGCAACTTGTTTCCAGCATGCCTGTTTTGAATTGTTTGGGCTAAACTTCTAAAGCCTCTCTATAATCATCTGGCAATTAGCACTATTTTCGTTTTCCTTAAGGTCCTTTGCCTTGTAATTATTGTAGTAAATAACTCACAATCAGTTATAGTAACAGGCCCGTCTTGGTTTGTGGTATTTGTTATTTTGTATGGTAGCAATGTGGACTTGGGTTTCTTATTTAATAATGTACCCTTTTAACCATTACATGGAAACCCTAGGGTGGTGTAAATCAATAGGGTCTACATCACTTTCTTGTCACCAGTTCTTCATAAGATATATAATTGTAGCTTTTTCCGTTAACAATTGCATTCTACATGACAATTCATATTTTATGACTATCATGAGTGCTGATACTCAGATTTTTGATTGATGGAACACATTAGGCCAGAGCATGGGGAATTTTAAGTGAATATGGTATTAAATTGATAGCCATTAAAATTACTATTTTGCTTTTTAGATACTGTTCACATCTACGAAGGAACCTGGTGAGATCAGCATATATTTATTTTTTCTAAATTTGGAAATTCTGACTAGTCTACGGATATGTAAGAAAGCAAAAAACAAAGAGAATGAAACCAAATCCAAAAGACGCTTTACAAAAATCTCGTCTACAACTCAGAAATGGAAACAAACCACGGTTATTAATGGAGAAATGGACTTTTTGCGTACTTTTAAAATAGATAAAGAAAAGAAGCACAAAGGACAGGTACCTTCCACTGTACACAAAAAGTAATGCAGAACAAAAGATGTCTATGGTACGTAGAGCAGGCGGCTAAAATTTTATCCGCAACATGAGGGGCAAGATAATACCAATAAAAGAAGAGGGAGTTCCTTTAACTCAACAAAGAAAGAAGAGCCATAAGAGGTCAAGATTGTAGGCCAAAATTTTCAGAAGAGGAGGCTTCAAAGGGAAGGGAAGAGGACATGAATTTGGAGACTGATATTCATTCAAGTATTAAATATGTAGTGAGGCTCATAATGGCCATAACCATCCAGAAAATCCTAGAGCTATTAATAGGGCCATGATAGTTCAAGAAGGGCCACAAAAGTAGAAGTTGAATTTGGAAAGGATTTTGGTAATGGGCAGTAAAGAAGCCACAAAAGATGACTAGAGAGGAAAAATGTTTTCTAGACTAGTGTAAGTGTAGGGACAAGGTTTGCAAAATAAGCATGGATGGAGGTTCCACCTTACAATTTGGTGAGCACAAAAATGGCCCAAAAGCTTCATTTGACTTGTTTCCTAAAGTTAAACCTTTATAAAAAATTATGGTTAAGAAATGACCATAGAGTGTTAGTAGGCAAATAATGTGTAGTAGAATTTAGTATTGGGCCATACAAGAACCAAGTATAATGTCATGTGCATATGGATGCCTACCACCTTTTGTTGGGAAGACCATGGCAATAAACTAGAATGCCAGCGATCATGGAAGGGATAATACTTATGAAGTGTGGCATGAAGGAAAAGTCCATATCTTGAAGTCCTTAAAAGAAGAAGGGTCAAGGGAAATTTCAACACTGTTTCCTTTTATAGTGGGGTGGAAGGACTTTTTAAAAGAATCATGAAAAGAAGTTTGTAATCTTTAATGTCCCAAAAATGAGGAGGAAAATTCTTATAAAGATTCAAGAGTTGCTCAATGAATTTTTGGATTTGTTACCAACAACTAAGGTGCCTTTGTCAAGGAATTAGACATCAAATTGACTTGATTCTCAGAGCAAATCTACCCAACCAAGTTGCTTAGTGGCTAACTCTATTTGAGAATGAAGATATGAGATGACAAATTACTAAATATTAGGGAAAGAATTCATAATGGAGAGTGTTGACACCTTTTTAGGTTTTAGGGTTTTGAGTTAGTCCCCATAATATTTTCCTACTTTTCCCTTAAAACTCTAAGGCTTACGGTCATATTTCTACTTTATGTTATATTTCTTCATTGACCATTTGTCCTGGTTACCGGTCACTTAAGTTTTCACTTGAAGCTTTTTTAAACCATGAAGTGACCGGCCCCGCCTTTTATTTTCCTTAGTTGTCGAGGGATTTTCAATTTCTAGAACCTAAGTCAGCGAGTGCGAAAGTTAGCGAACCGCCCGACTCCCTGACTTGTCTCTAGGCCTTTTCAAGCCTTTCATTTATAGTCTTACGCTCCTTTAGGTAGTGAGGTCGGGAGATCGGGAGTTTTCCTAACTTTTGAACTCTCGATTTATGGTTCGAAAGTTCTAAAAAGCCTCGACTCAGCGACTTAACATTTTCACTACACACTTTTTGGCACCTATACCACGGTGCCACGTGGAGGGTTTCGATCGATTTCACGAGGCTCAAACAAAGATGGCTCTTCTCCATCCATGCGGCTCTGGAATTGCGACATGTGGCAGCTTTTCGGGTTGCAAATTTTTAAAAAGAAGCAGAGACTTTACAAAGGCTCCGGAATGATTGTTTCCTGCCAGCTTGCGAGGAATCTTTCCAAGATGTCGATTCCTTGCAGGGTAGTAGGCGGAGGTCCACGTGGGTGGTTTTTTTGCACTCACGCATAGCAAAAGGGGGTGATGTCATGTTACTTTGGCAGGGCTACGAAAAAGATAGCTGTAGTGTATATCGGGGGCTCAACCATATGATCTAAAACTCCACAGTTGAAAGAAGACTGTTAGGCATCTTGAGGGCGGGAAAATTGCAGGTTCAAATCGGCAGAAACGATAATAAAGATTTTTTTATCTTCTTAGCTACCCCTTCTAGATATTTTTGTTGCAGTTATTGTTGTTAGATGAACATCCCTTCTCGCCATGATTTTTTCTGACGTGGCCTGCAAGAGGGAATTTATTGCAACCTGGATAAGGTCAAGTGAAATCAGAGGCTATAAATGCATGAATAAAAGATGTAAAAGGGGTTGGTCGATTTGGGGGCAATTTCAGACATTCTAGTGTAGAGCTCTCTAGGGTTTCAAAAAATAGAAAGGTTCTAGTTTCCCAGCAGTGAAGACACAGGTCATGAAAAGTTTTTGTATTGTTTTCAGCTATTAGTGTATGGACTTCTCCTTTCTCTTATGTAATCCTTTAAGGAAATCCTAAATTTCTTGTAGGATTTTCTCTTGCCACACTTAGTGGTATGACTATAACCATTGATCAGATGAATGGACAGATTCTTAAAACATTACATGCTATTTGATGATCTCTTTAATGATTATAGATGACTGATTGTATCTTGATAAAGGATTATTAAGCATATTCTCCATTGATTGTTGTTTCTTCTTGCATCTGAATGTTCAGAAAGTGCATGTTTCATTTCTCTTGTTTTCATCCTTCTGTTGAACTGTGGACTTCGTAACCCAATATATTTGGCACCAGTTTGAAGTTTTCCATGATCACCCACACTCTTAAAAGATTAGAACAAATTTATCATGTGTGAATAAAGTAGTTAGTTTATATGTCTTGCAACCAAGCATACCTGCACTTTCCATTGTCAATGGGAGTGTTATCAACTATATAGGGGTTATTAGTGACAATCAGTTGTTTTAGGTCCAGTGACAGTCTTTGGGGTCTAGAAGGTAGTTTGGGTATGGTTGTCCTGTTATTTTTAGTTGTTCATCTGATGTGAACCTAATACCTGTTCAGGTATCCCCCTTGGAATATCCCTCCTAGGTCTAAGTTGAGCCTAAAGTGCAGAGGAGTTAACCCACTCCTATAGGTTGCCTAAAATAACCTTAAACTTGTTGATAAACATCTTCCAGTCATCTAGAATGACCATCCTTGGAATAGATGATTTGTGAATGTTTTAGGGTTTAGGGTTGTAGTTATTTTGGGAGTCAACACTTTTCTGGTGCCATTGCCGGAGATCTATTTATTTTTGGTCGAGTTGTTACAACTTGTTAAGGTATTGAAAATTTTAAATAGTTTTTCCTAGCCGGGAAGTGGCGACTCCATTGATCAAACCAGAAAAATTAGTTTTCAAGAAAGATTGAAATGAATAGAGGAGGAAACCAGGGACAACCTGGACATGGGGAATCCTCTAGTAGTACAAGAAATAGAATGAATAGATACAGGGAAAGAATGAAAGGAAGCTCGGTGTGCGGAAAATGCTTCCTACACTAATCTAATGAGGAGAGGGCTATGCAAATTCAACTTTATCCTAACTATTACAGCAACATAGAACATCTAACAGAGATATTGCAGCAATACACATACACACAGAAAGTAGACAGAAGAGAGAGAGACAAGATATACGTGGGGAAAACCCTTACGGGTGAAAAACCCCACACTCCAAAACACAACTCAAATGTATTACAGTAAACAATAACAGATTACAATACAGTTTCAGAGCCAATGCTCTTTCAGGAGTCTTCAAATGTTGAATCTAGAGATATTCTGGCAGCATAACAGTACTTGTACCAAAGTTATATATCTCCCATCCAAGCACCCATTTATATAGAGTTTACAAGGCAAATATGGAACCTTCTACAGATGGGCGTCCATCTTGGACTCATGCCCCAACACCATCGCCTAAGGACACTTGTCCAACATCCCATCCCAAAATGGGTGCCTGGTCCTAAGATAGGTTATGACAGATGCTCTTACGCACCTTACAGCTGTCATAGAATCTGTCATAACTGATAGCACTTACAGCTGTAAGAGAAACTATCATACACTGACTAAAAATATCATCTTCCTCTTACATCATTTCATAACCTCCCTTGACCGCCCAAAGATGCCTTTCTCTCGTGCAAATATGCTCACCCTGTCTTGGGGACGCTGCCCCCAAACCCCCGTTAATTATTCAAGGGGGAAATCGCGGCTGCCAAAGTCACCAAAATTTATCCTATTGCATATACACAAGGTGCTAACTATCCCAACTCAACATGGGATAGATAAATACAACATTGGAAATTTACAAAGGTTGAGACACCTTAATTCCCAACAAAGAAGACCTGGTGTGGTACCTATTGTGACCTAATCACACATTGCCCCATTGCAAATGGGGACCCCCTTTTTTTGAGCTCCAGTGCTTTGCTTGCATTTTCAATGATGTCTTAGGTTTGTTTCATAATGAAGTTGGTGGAAATGATAAGGTAGTTGCACTTCAGACTACTGAATGACTCTTAGCGAGTGAGGAATCTTAGACAAAATCACGACAATTGACAAGCTTAAACCTTGGTCTTGATGGAAATTGGTATTTTGATCCTTGAGATAACTTAAACTTAGGAAATTTTGCAAGGAAATGGTCCAAATAGTCTTAGGGCCATATTTACCCCTAATTAACCATCAAAGTGCGCCTAGCAGAGGACAACATCCAGAAATCCCCAAATTTGTGCCTAAGGAGGAGAGATGAAGTGTTTGACTTAGAAAATCTTGAAAATCAACTAGAGAGTCAAGGCGCCAGTATGCACTTGAAGACATCCAAATGTGTGCCTCCACTAGAACTAGGCTCAAATCATTTAAAATTAAGGCGACCTATTAGAAAATGGTGTTTTGATCCTTAGGATGCCTGAACATTGAAAATTTTGTAGGAAATTAGAGTAAGAATCCTAGGCGCATTTTACCATTTGTTGAGACATCAATGTGCGCCTAGACTTGGTGGGAGACAAGCATCATCCAAAGACTCAAAATTTTTCCCCCAGGATCAACATAAAGTGTTTAAGACTTAAAATTTTTGAAAAACCTCACAAGGAAGGTGAGGCGCATTTAGGCCTCTCTACATGACCAAATGTGCGCCTTGAGCAAATGATGCTAGAAGTGGTGAAAGAAGATGGGCGCTTGAAGAATTAGATTCCCCAAAGACACCTACAGTTGCCTGAGCCAAAGAATTCACTCATCAAACCAAGGCGCCAATTTCCCTTTGTACAAGGCCACTTTTGCGCCTAGGAAGAAAATACTTGAGTTCATAAGTTTTAAGAGTATTTGAATATCAAGGCTCCTTCTTGAGCCTTCACAATGGTTTGAGCTCCTTTAAGTTGAAGTAAGTACCTATCCATACCAAGGTGCAAATTTGCATTAGGTAAGTCATCAAAGTGCGCCTAGGCAAAAGGAGGCTTAGAACCTTGAAGTTTGATGTCACTTTGAAGCAAGAAGGTCTTGTAACACCTATACATTGGCTTGAAATCATTAAGTTGAACATGTTTACTATTTTCAAGATGAAGGTGCAACTTTCCTCCTGAGCAATCATCTTTGGGCGCCTCCAAGGTATAGTGCTTGAACCATGATATTGGCGCCAAGTGATGAAATGGTCTTCCTAAGGATTTAAACGAGTATTTGAAATCAAAGAATTCCAAAGTGCTAGCTTGAATGATCTAGGTGCACATTCCCACCTTTGCAACCCAATTCTAGCGCCTAACTTTGAAGGAGCATGAATCAATGTTCAGGAAACTTTACTTTGACAAAGATGGACATCTTAAGTATCCACAAAGGTTTTAAGTCATAACACTAGCCTAGTTCTGTAAGGTGCACTTTTCATCTCCTACAACCATGAACTTGCGCCTCAAGGGAGATCACATTAACTTACATCACTGAGTGAGTTGGGCGCACTTTATCTCCTGATCAACCCCAAAAGTGTGCCTAAGTTGAGGTGAACATTCATCCTCATTAAGGCGCCAGTTCACACCTATTCCACCATCAAAGTGTGCCTCAGGGTGAGAGGGTATGAAACAAGGTTGAAGGGACTTTGCCTTGTCAAGATTAAGCATCCTTAAGGTATCCGAATGAGTTTAAAGACATCAAATTCACTAAGTAATCCTAGGTGCACTTCTCAGTCTCCTACAACCTTAAACTAGCGCCTCAAAAGGAATGCATCAATTCACATTGCTAAATGAGCGTCTTGGAGAAGGAGAATCATTCCAAGGCATTTCTAACTATTTAGGGTCATTGAATTGGCGAATATAAGGCAAAGTAGTCGAGGGTGCACTTTTATCTCTGAAGAAACCTAGATTTGCTCCCTGGAAAAAATCTCATGAAGAGAGCATGAATTGATATTAGAGGAGCGCCTTGAGGGAGGATAAACATTTAAGTCATCCCCAATTGTTTGCAAGCACATAAATGGTGAATATAAGGCCCTTTTATCTTAGGCACACTTTTGCCTCTCTATAGACCTAGGTGTGCGCCTTGGCTTGGAAACGTGTTTAATGTATTAGAAAGTGTTTAAGATGATTCCTTTGTGTTATAAAGTGATTGATATTGTTTCTTTGTTTGTGTTGCAAGAGAAATGAATTGAAGGAGCTGAGAAGACATTGGAGCAAGGTACTTGGAGTCACCTTCAAGTGAGGAGTGAGGTCGAAAGGAAGTCATTGCAGAAGAAACATCATGCTACTATTCCAAGAGAGCACATCAAGTTCATCGTGCCGGGACACTTCATTATCTGCATCGAAGAGGACATTCATCTATCAAGCTTCAAGTTCTTCCATTTTCAAGTTTTTGAGAGAAGTCTCCTACTTCATGTCATCATCATCTATACTACTCTCTACAAACAAGCATTCAAAGAAGATCAACGTACATCCTACCAAGAAGAGAAGAAGAATCACAAAGTTAGACAAATGAGCAACATGCATCATACATCTCCTACTCACAAAAGAACAAGGCAAGATCAACAAGGATACATTCCCAAACAATCACATTCGAAGACATCACACAGATGATGCAATTTGGGAATATGCCAAAAGCAAATTGAATAAACTATTGAAATCCATGAGAGTTGCTGAGATGGCACCTACGTGGCAGATACACATAATCAAGCTAATCATATTTTGACACCTCATTTCACTGCAAGCTTATCATCTTGGAAAACGTACCTTCATCACCTCTCTTATGTACTAAAAATATCAAGTTGTTGTAACTAATTGCTGAGATAGCATGATCTGGGCCCTTGGCTACTTGAATTGATCCAGGCCATTCATTGTAATTCTAGAACTCTATATAAAGGCCTTGTTGCCTCATTTGTAATAGTTAGTTCATAGTTAGAAAGTTGGTAGGAAAGTAGACTAGAAAGAGACTCTCAAAATTTTTTGAGTGTACTTGGAGATTGTTGTAAATATTTTTCAAGATTAATGCAATGACATTGGAGTTCACTTGGTGTTAAGTGTTGTCTTGTGGAATAACATGTGGTTTTTTGTATCTTGATGAAATGGAGAGACCTTTCTAAGTAGATTAGTAGTTCATTGATGTGATGTATGTATGTATTGGATATTTGATCAACTCCTAGCTCATGCTTTTGACACCCATCGTTGGTGAAGTGTTGTGTAAAGCTAGTCTAAGCTTCATTGTAATTTGCTTAAGCTCGATTGTGGATGCTTGTTTGAGCTGCGCTGTTTAATGGGTGCTTATATGAGCTTTCATGATTTGAAAACCATTCGCTATCCTTAGGAGATTGCACCTACTCCATGTAGTTGTAGGCATTCTTGGTGAAGTGGAGTTAGGTTGATTAAGGAGTTTGTCTATTCATGCATCATCATTGCTTCATTGACCTTAGATAAGTTTCTCTAAACCCTTATCTTTTTTTCTTTTCTTTATTATTGAAGCATAGCACATGCATCATCCACATTGAAGGGAGAAATAAGATGAATAAAGTAAGAAGTCTATGTAAGTCCCTTTGTGATTACCAGCAAGATCACATCAAATCACTAAGTCCATCCACTGCAATCACGAATAAGGAACCTTGAAGTTGCCTCACTGGATCACATAGCTTAGCCTTTGAGAGACTTTATTCAAGAGATAATAGGATACTCCGTATTTTATTCTATTGTTGTTGTTGGCACAAAAACATCATCAACAGTAGCCTCAAGAAATACCCAAGATAATCCATTTGTCGGCCTCTGAAGTCAATATCAGTATACTTTTGAGGACTCTGCTGATAATATACTTAGAACAAGTAGGAAAATGAATATTGATGGGTATGATGTCCAGAGAAATAAAAATGTTATTGGTAGAAGAATCATGGATAGATATAATGAACCCTACTTAAGGACATTTGGGATGCCCTGTGATAATGAAGAAACATATCAAAATATCAGGTATCCTAGTTCTCCTACCAGAACAAATGAAAGCCAGCATGATACCGTCCCAAATAAGAATAATTAACAACAGCAACCTGAGGATGAAGAAAGAGAAAGAAGAATCCAGGATGATCTGGATTTGCTTGATCATATCAGAAATAGGCAAAGAGAGATACATGCCTTGATTGATCAACAACAAGCTTAGCTTGTTCAACCGGCCCACCAAAACTTGAATGCCCAACAACAAGGAAATAATTTGCAGAATAACCAAAATGATCAACAACAACAAAGACAACAACATCTGTAACATAATCAGTAGCATGTCAATATTCAGAATGTTAGATCTCCATTCAGAAGACAAGCACAAAGGTTTCTTCCACAGAGACAACCATTGGGGGATGAAAGGTACAAGGAACTTGATTTTATTGGCATACCTAATTTTTCTAATCCCATTCCAACTAAGATTAGAGGGAAAATTCCTAGGTTTCAAGGTAATAATGCGGTCACTGGTGAGGAACAATTGAGACACTTCATCAATATCACAGATGAGTATGAGATTGAGGATGAAGATGTTATGATGAAGCTGTTTGTGCATTCATTAGAAGAAAGTGCCAAAGAATGGTACAAGGCACTGCCTGATAACAATATTGACTCATGGGAGGAGTTCATGATAGTGTTTAGACTACAATATGGAGATACGATTAACCCCAAGTTTGCCATCCATCAATGAAACTGTTGCTGACTTCAATGGTAGATTCATTATGACAATGAGAAAGGTACCCCCTAAGATGAGACCTAATGAATCCATGTGTTTAGTTTTATATTGTGGTGCCTTTGATTCTAAGATTGGTTATTGCTTAAGGGACAAGAGTCCCCAAACACTAAGGGAGGCTTATGCTGTGGCCATAAATATTGAAAGTAACATGAGAGCCTCTGGAAAACATGTTAAGAGATCTAATGTGAAGATATCTCAACAAGAAAGGGCAACTTCTGGCAAGCCCCTCACAACTGAAAACAAGTTGGACAAGCTTATGGGGGTTATGAAAGACTTATCTTACAAAGTTGCTAGAAATGACAAAGGGCTACCACCTCAAGGTGCTCCAACACATTTCAATGAAGGTCAAATACTGCATAACAGGCCCTATAATATAGATTGGTCTAAGAGACCACAACAAAATAACAGACAAGCTACTCTTAGGCATGTCAGCTTCAAACATCCTGAGAGGGATACCCCTGATCCATTGAGTAAGGATCAAGCAAATTTTCAACATGATACTCTTTGGTGCCAAGTGTGTTTCCTTCCCCATGACCCAACAAACTGTGCAGTTGCTCATTCAATGAGCAGAGATGAGAAATTTCCTAATGAAGAGGGTGGAGCTGAATATTATGAGAAGGAGATAAATCAGTTTGACACCCAGGGGTTTGAACCGATGGGTCATGATATAAATTATGACATCTATGAGGATGATGATCATATTTTCTAATATGATCATAATGAGGGTCAAAAGAGATATCACTTGTCTGCTCATGATTTTGGGCACTTGAGGGATCTCATGCAAAATAAGTACAAACAATCCAGACCTTCTGAGAAGGATGTGAAATCTCTCACTGATGCTGTCATCTTGCAAGTTCAAGGGCGGTATCAGTTGAGGAACAGGCAAGTGCCTATGCAGAACTCTCATGTTTTGGAGAAAAAATAGGATACATTGGCTGGTAAAAAACAAAAGCAAAAGATGGATGTGGAACAAAGAAGTAATGTTACTCCAAAGAAGACTGTGCCTGAGAAGAAGAAGCCTCTAGTGCAACCTGTGGCAACAAAATAGAAATATGTACAAAAGAACCCAACATCAAAGGTGCAACCTGTTACTTCACCCATTCTAGGGTTCCATTATCCTAAAGATTACAATAAACGTGATCAGCCTCAAGTTCAAAAGGAATTAGAAAAGGAGAAAGAAAAAACAAAGGAAGAAGGTAAGGATATATCATCCTCTTAAGTAATACCTTATATTCCTTCTGCAAATGATGTAACTATTTCATCTGATACTCCTTTGCCAAACTATCTCCCTATTGACATGGCTCAAGTCTTTAGCCAAATTAGAATTTATGTGCCAATAGTGGAACTAGTTAGGATCCCTAAGCATAGGGATAGAGCAGGGTCTTTATTACTGCCATCGAAGCACAAAAGCAACCTGTTGTTGAACCCAGTGATGATGAGACCATAGAAGTATATCTGGGATCAACTATTGTTAACAACAAGATGGGAGTTGACACCCTTTTCACCACATTGATCATAAATGGATGGTTGTTACACAATTGCATTCTTGACTCTGGTGCTTCCAGTACTGTTATGCCCTTGTCTATAATGAATAAATTGGGATTGAAAGTATCTAAGTCTTTGGCAAGTTCTTTGCTATGGACTCTAGAGAGGTAAATGTGATTGGTCTTGTCAAGGATGTTGAGGTCAATTTAGCTGCATATCCTGACAAGTCATTTTTTATGGACATAATCATAGTAGATTTCCCAGCCAAGTGGGGCATGCTGCTATCAAGAAAATGGGCAGCCTCTATGGGTGGAAGTATCCAGATGGATCTCTCATATGCCACTATTCCAGTACAGGGTGTAGAGGTAAAGTTGTATAGGGAGCAGAAGGTAGAAGATGAACACATAGAAGATAGGTACAAAATAGAAGATGATCATGCTAATTTCTTTGATACTGAAATTGATCATTTTATGGCATGTTCCAATGATGATAATCCTGATTTGGAGGCTTTACCTTCTAACCCTATTGTTCCTGTTTGTGGTATAACTAATTTGTGGACCCTATATTTTGATGGTACATATTCAAAGGAAGGTTCAGGTGTAGGTATTGTCTTGATAGCACCTAATGGTGATCAGTTTGGCAAGTCTTTTAGACTTGATTTTTAGTGCACCAACAATGTGGCTGTATATGAAGCACTATTGCTAGGCTTAAATGTTGCCCATAAACATGGAATCACATGTTTGAGAATACTTGGTGATTCAGAATTGATTGTGCAGCAAATTAGAAAGGTATTTGCTGCCAAAGAAAAAAGACTTAAAGGGTACCGTAATGCAGTCTAGGGCACAATGGAATTGTTTGATGCTATTGGCATTGAATGGATTGAAAGAACAAAAAATGAAGAAGCAGATTCCCTTGCAGTCATTAGTTCAAAATTTGACCTTCAAATAAATTTTCCCCATAAACACTATGTTGTGGAAGTACTCACAAGGCCAACAATTCCTGTTAACATTTATAGTTGGCAGGTTTTCAGTGACACCAATCAAATTTTTAGTTTTATGAATTGCATGGATGAATTTGAAAATCAGTTGATTGATTGGCAGCCAATGATGGAAGTGATAGATGGTGAGGAAACTCTGTTTAGTACAGAGGTTGTGCAATTAAAGACAAATACTATCCCAAAGGGGCTGGTAGCATTAGAAAGAGTATTTGATAATTTAGACTGATGGAAGAGTAAAAGTAAACCTATTATAGAGGATATTGTTGAAGGTGTAAACCTTGGAACTAGGGAGGCACCTAGAATGGTTTACATTGGAAAAAGGTTGAAACCTCATGAGAAGCAGATGCTGATTACTTTGCTTAGAAAATTTAAGAAGTGTTTTGTATGGTCCTATGATGAGCTTAAAGCTTATAGGGAGGATCTATTCTAGCATACTATTCCACTTGAACTTGATGCAAAACCATTTAGGCAAAAACAAAGGCCTATAATTCCTACCATTGCTCCCAATATGCAAAAGGAACTGTTGAAGATGAAAGAGGGAGGCATTATAAAACCTATCAGACATTTTGAGTGGGTATCCAACCTTGTCCCAGTAAGAACGAAGAATGGGGAAATCGGGTTGTGTGTTGATTTTAGGAATTTGAACATCAAATCCCTAAAAAATAACTACCCTCTCCCAAGCATGGACCATTTATTACAAAAGGTTATTGGTTCAGAACTGATGTCAATGATGGAAGGACTCTCTGGATACAACCAGGTGTTGGTCAAAGAGTCCGAACAACACAAAACAACATTTACCACTCCTTGGGGGACCTATGTATACCTAAGAATGCCATTTGGTTTAAAGAATGTCAGGTCTACATTTTAGAGCGCTATGGATGTAGCTTTTGCTGGTCTAATTGATGAGATCATGGTGGTTTATTAGGGTGACATACAACATTTTCAAAAGAAAGGGGTGAGCACTACAAGCATCTTGAAATAATTTTTCAAAGGTGCTTAGACTATGGGATTTCTTTGAATCCTAAAAAATGTCAGTTTGGAGTTGAAGAAGGCAAGTTGCTAGGGCACATTGTGTCAAAAGATGGGGTAAGGATAGATCCAGAACGAGTCAAGGCTATTGATCTCATTCCTCAGCCCAAATCAATTAAAGGGATATAGTCTTTTTTCGGGCAAATCAGCTTTGTTAGGAGGTTTATTCCTAATTTTTCTGAAAAGACTAAAGCCATTTCTAAAATGCTCAAGAAAGGGAAATCTATTATATGGGAGAAAGGACCATCTGAAGCATTCAAGGATATCAAGGAAGCTATCAAGGAGGCACCTGTACTGATAAGTCCAGATTATTCTAAACCCCTTCAGTTGTTTTCTTTTGCTTCTTTTTACACTATTGCTCTTGTTTTACTTCAAAAGACTAAAGATGGATTTGAACAGCCTATAGCTTTCTTTAACAAATCTTTACAGGCTGCTAAATTGAATTATTTTAATGGAGAAGCATGCCTATGCATTGGTTAAAGCCATAAAGAATTTTAGATCTTACTTCATAGGTGCCAAGATCATAGCATATGTACCACACACAACTGTGAAGGATATCTTCATACAACAGGAAGCTTCAGGTAGGAGGTGTAGATGGATCAACAGGATCCAGGAATATGACATGGACATACAAATCACCAAACTGGTTAGAGGCCAGGGTTTAGCTAAGTTGATGGTAAATTCCAACTTAGAGGCAACTGAGATAAATGAAGTAAATGTTTCTCAATTGGTTGATGTGTGTGCTTTGACAGATGACCCATGGTATAGGGATATTATCTTTTATCTTGTCAACATGCATTGCCCTCTAGGCATGAATGCAACTCAACAAAGGACACTTAAACTCCAATCCCAAAGGTATGTCTTGATCCAAGGTATTTTAATGTGGAGGTATCATGAGGGCTTGTTGTTAAAATGTCTAGACCAACAACAGTATGAGGAAGTTATTGATGAATATCACCGAGGAGTTTGTGGTGGGCATTTTTATGCTAAAACCACATCACATAAGATCATTAGAGCAGGCTTTTGGTGGCCTAGTCTCTTCAAAGATGTTGTAAAACAAATTAGAAAGTGTGATGTCTATCAAAGATTTGCAGGTAAGTAAGTTTCAAGGTGCCCCTCCCCTTATGAGTATTACCATTGAAGCACCCTTTCAACAATGGGGCATTGATTTCGTAGGGGAGATCCAGGAGAGATCAAGCAATGGATACAGGTGGATATTGGTGGAAAATGATTACTTTACTGAGTGGGTTGAGGCTATTCCAACTCACAATGCCACATCCAAGGTAGTGATTGAGTTCTTGTTGAACAATCTGATAACTAGATTTGGTGTGCCATCTAGAATTGTTGCAGACAATGCCATGTGTTTTAGATCTTAGGAGATTGCAAATATATGTTCCAAGTCTGGGATTAGTTTGATTCATTCATCACCATATCATCCACAAAGTAATGGACAAGCTGAGTCTAGTAACAAGAGCCTCATGAAAATTTTAAAGAGGACTTTAGATGAGAACAAGAAAAGGTGCACTAGTACAAAAACAACAATATGTGATTGTAAAAACTACTAAAAATTGCTTATAAATGACCAAACATGGTCATGTGACCATTAGTAGTTTATTGCCAATCATTTATAACACGACCAAATTGATGACTAAACCATTTTTAGTCATTTATTGGTTGTTTTGATTGATCGATTTGGTAGTATATTTAGTCATTGATTGTTGTAATCTGGTCACTTATTTAGTCATTTTTTTTTCACTGATATATTTGGTCACATATTTAGTCATTTTTATTCACTGATTTCTGTCCATTAGTAGTGTATTTAGTCATTAATTTTAATCATCATTTTGATCAATTTGGTAGTATATTTGGTCATTTTTATTCACTGATTTAACACTGGTCATATATTTAGTCATATTTATTCACTGTTCACTGATTTCTGTCAATTGGTAGTATATTTAGTCAATTTAATTATTAATTGACATCACTTAGTAATATATTTAATCATTTTGAAGCTTGCAATCTATGTAGATTTCCATCTGGCATTAATTGTTTGCTTCACACATGTCTTTGATTATATTCATTGATTGCTCTATAAGAGGAGTGTTGGGAGATGAGCAATATAATCCACATTTGGATCTCATCTGCCTTGGTTTTATTTCCTCGCTGACTTGAATGATTTCAATTCATTATGTTGGCTCGTGCAATCCTCTTTTTATGCAAGAGACCATGGTATCTGTGTCATTATTTCATTCTTGCCTCTTCATTTTGCTCTTGCTCTGTATCTGCAATACCTATCTATCATCACAATTGTCAACTTCATTTGCCTGTTCAATCATGGGAACAACTAATGCACGGAAGCATCAATTCAGATTTCATGGCTAGGGCCTTCAAACTACTCAATGAAGAGCCAGTGGAGGATGCTTTGATAGATGTATGTGATACAGATTTTCTGCTACAATCTATGGTATGTTATGCTTCGCATATGGTATCTCATTTTATCTCAAATGTGATGGACTTATTTCATCAGGTTGATAAGGTTAAAAGGATAGCATCAATGTTTATTCATGACTATCTAGTCCCAGATGTCAATCTATTTGAAGCTTTTGCTACTTATAATCTCCATGATGGCTTAGCCTTGGTAGGGGGACTCTTCCTCCGTGAAGATATCATTAATAAACCCAATTTTAACTGTGTTTATCAAGCAATGATTTCAAGTTTGCAATCAGGTAACAGAGAGCTCTTTGATAATTCACTATGGATTCATAATTCTGTATTTGGAAGGTCCAAGAGGGAAAGGATAGAGGAACTATTCAATGCATGGAGCTTCTTGTCAAATTTCCAACCACCAGTAGTTCCCTTCACCAATGATGCCACAGTCCTTTCTGCAGAGAATCCAACTGGGGGTTCATGGCTTTAGGGTTGTAGATTTAAATATGGACAACATGTGAACCACTCTTTCTGTTTTAAGTTTTTGGCTTCGCTATAACTTTGGTTTCCTTTTTGGCCAGAAAGGGCCTTTTAGATCGGTAGCTTTGTTCAGGGCTCTTAGTTAAAATGCTCTGTTATGTATCTTTTTGGCCAGGAAGGGCCTTTTTGTAACCTGTAAAAATGTTTTTATTAATACTAATATATTATGATGCTCTAAGCATCCTTATCGATTCAAAAAAAATGTCAACCCTAGTTCATGTGTTGTCTCAGTAAAGACTTGCACCATGAAAGAATCCATTAATTATACATAAATTCTAAATTAAGTTGATGAGAAAAGATCTTTGATGTCCAACTGGGAAGCCTTAAAATCCAAAAATTACTAACTTGATGTTCCACAACAAGTTTCCCAACTGTGACATCATCTTTACTTAAGAAACAGTATATTGATCCACTGTCATATTGGATCTCACAGAATTCTCCTTCACAAACAACAAATGATATATATTAATTGTTTAACAACTTCCTTAATATCCCCATGTAAGCATACCAAACTAAGTGAGGTTGAGGGTTTGAAGTAGAGTACCATCTTCTTGGTATGTACTTGACTTTGATGACTTGTATCTTGAATGAAAATAGCAAGCTAGCTGCACTGTAAAATCATTGTTACAAAAATAACCACAAAATCCTCTTTAATTAAAATAATCCTTCTAGATATTTCAAGACAAGATATTTCAATTAATTTCTAAGAAAGCTAATAATTTCACTATCCAAACAACCATCAATCTATTTACTATATATATGATTTCCCAGAATTTAGAATTTGAATGTAGGCTGAGTATTCCAGCAACACTACTTTTTTAGTTGGATCCTAAAAATGTTGCAACTTATGTTCTTCTCTAAAACATCTGTGCAGAAGCAGGCAGGTGTGGTGAGGTCCAAATAGTAAGGAGATTGATAAAAGATAGAGGAATTAAAAAGATACCTACATGTAGTTGGATTGAAGGGCATAAAATGGTACATGCTTTTTTGTGTAGGAGACAGATCACATCCACAAACATGGGAGAGCTATGCAAAATTGGAGAAATTGGCTTGGCAAATGAAGGCAGTAGGGTATTTCCAGATTCAAGACTTTTACTTAATGTTGTGGAATAGAAGAAAAAAGAATCATTTATCTGCCACCATAGTGAAAAGTTAGCAATTGCATTTGGTTTGTTAAACACGGCCCCTGGTACAACCATTAGAGTTGTTAAGAACCTTCGAGTATGTTCTAATTTTCACACTGCATCTAAATTCATCTCCAAGATTGTTGCAAGAGAAATTGTTTTGAGAGATGTGAACCATTTCCATCATTTTAAACAGGGACAATGTTCTTGTGGAGAATATTGGTGATGCTAAATGAAACAATCTAAAAAAAAGGCTTGCACTATAATAATGTGCACTAAGTTATGATCTAGATGACTCCTTTGGTGCCTTGTAGGTGGTCCTGCATATGAAAGCTATGGGTCCTAACAAAAAACCATAAAATCAAGGAGTTCAAACCAAGAATAAATAATATAGGGAAAATAACCTACAATAAAGATACCTTCATACATTTGATAAAAGAACATTTCATAAATCCATAAATCCATGCAAATTTCCTTCCATAAATCCATCTTAGGGATCCATATTTCATTTAAAATTATTCCAGGAGTCATTCATAAGCACCCCATACCAAGTCCATGTGAAAGATATTTGTATTTTTGACCATTAATGTGTTTTTGTCTCTCACCGCAGCCCCGCAAGTCACTCAAAAGGTCTTGGTGGGTGTGCAGGAACCAAGGATAACAAGGGAGCAGTTATTGCTATCCCACATGAAGAGATTGCCCTTGCGGCATTGCGGTATGTAGAGATCAATTAACGCAGCCCCGCAGCGGTCTCAAAATGAAGTGGTGGGCTGGTGGTATAAATTTAAGTAGCATATGATACTTCACCGCGGTCCCGCGACAGTCAAGAGAATAACCGGCGGTAATGCGGTAAGGAGCAGAGGAAAATAGTGTACACCACACCCCCACAGCGGCCTCAAGTGAGGCTTGCGGTATGGCGGTAAAAAGGAGAAGAGGAAAATAGTACACTACATCCCCGCGGCAACCTCAAGTGAGGCTTGAGGTATGGCAGTAAGAAGGAGTAGAGGAAAACAGTACACCATGCCCCCACGGTGGCCTCAGTGAGGGTTACGATATGGCAGTATAAGGAGTTTAAGTTATGTAAGTGTTGAATACCACGGCCTTGCGACAATTTCAATGAAGGAGTGCGGTAGTGCGGTGAAAGGCTTCAAGTGATGTTTAGTATATCGCGGTCCCGTGATGGTCAAAGAAATAGTTTGCGGTACTGCTACGGGGAACAAGTCATGGTGATATAGTTGAATTTTTGAGACAATATTTCTGAAATGGAGATAGAACAAACTATGAACTTTCTTAGACACAGCCAAGCCATGACTTACACCCTCTACATGTTCCATAGAGTTGTCTTTATGGTAGAGATAAGTCAAGGGATAGTAGTTTGCAGTCATTACATTTCATGAAGGAGTGGGATTCTAAATAAATTTTGGTGTTGAGATACCCCTGCTACCAAGATAAGAATCATGTGAGGATCTACCTTAAGGCAATAAAGAGATACAGAGCTATGCCATGACTTACACCCCCTTGACAGCTAAACAAATATAATTAGAAGCAACAAAATAAAAGAACATTAACCATGCTTAGACATTCACTTTAATTTGCATCTATGGCCCATTGGCTCCAATAGTTGCCATACTATCTTGCTACTATTGTTGATTCTGTGTGTTCCTCAGAGTTATAAAAGCAGACACATCAGATAACTCCATCACAGGCAATCGATAAAATCATGAGCCCCCAAAGCCAAAGCATTGGAAGGCCTCATTTGGTTCAAAATTGATAGTCATGACTTAGAAAATGATAGGCAATAGAATGGTAATAAAATCCTTGGTTGACACTTCACATTGGAAACTCATTTGTTAAAATAAGTCAAAACAACAGACAATCACTTCTAATCTCATTTTTTCAATACCTATTGGTATCCTAGATAATATCACCATTAATAGCATTTTGTGGATTGTGTCTAGATGTATGATCTGTTTTAGCTTTTGGTATTATCCCATCTCCGAGGTCATATGCTTGTCTTAGTAAGATATATCATTTCTCTTTGTCAAGCTATCTTAGTGAAGCCTCAAATCAGTTTTTATTTTTGCCCATAATGCTCTTCATTTGTGTAATAATGTTGGCCAAGGTATTGGTAACGAAGTTGCCAAAGACATGGTGATATAGTTGAAGTTTTGAGACAATATTTCTCATTGGCCCGATCAAATCAAAGAACAATTTTTCTACCTTTTCTCCACTATTCTTTTATGAGTTGGGTAATTTCAAATTTGATTGTTGTCATTTGCAATGCATTTCTATTGCATTTCAGACTGAAACGTTTGATCCATTGTTGGATTGTTGTCACCTTTACAGACATAAAAATGTACCTGTTCTAATATTTTGAACTTATGACAAATCAAAGTGGGTTGTGCTCATTTAGCAGCTGGTTGAAATTTAATTTAAATGTACTGCTTCTTGATGTTCCCCTTGACTCATTATCATTTTTGTTTATCATCTTGCTTTTTGGCTAGCAACAAACATGTGATGCATCTGTTGTGATGTCCTATATATGGACGGTGGCTTTTTCCAAATTATTTTCAAACTATTTTGAGTTATAGGTGTACACCTTGTGGAGACCTATGACATATTTCTATGCTTAATTTTTTTTCCAAGGTTATAGTGAGCTGATAAATGTAATTATTCCAAAGGTAGTGGAAATAATTTTGGAACTGTAACATCAGAAAATGTCCCCTTGGGGGCTTTTCCCTCATAAGGTTTAGCTCTCGGGTCTTTAGTATGCATTTAGGATATTTTAGTTCATATTTTGGCATCCCAATGGAATGAGACCTGGGTTCCTCGGCAAATAGGGCCTAGGTGGACCCCTTGAGTTGTACCCTACCCAAAATAGGGGGGAGGACTTGGGTTCCCGCGCCCTAGTCCTGCCCTATTTTGGGGTAGCCCCAATTTTGGGGTGTCGGTTTATGACCGTTATTTGGGTCCTTTGCTGACACGGTAAGTTTGAAATGCAAAAATCTTGGCGAGAGTGTTAGTAGTTGTATATATAAACATGCTTAGGCATTCATTTGTAAACTAGATCTTTACAAGCTAGCAATTTGGATTCTCAATTTTGTGTGAAGGTGATTCAAGGCTTCTATTGTGTTGCAAGATCAGACTTGTATGTTTTGTGTGTTGATATTTGCAGATTTGAGCATCAATCTCCTCATGGCATGAAGAGCATCTTCCTCCATGAGAGCTTCACTACAAGGTGACATCATATTGTATTTTCTTCATTGATTTCTTTGGTTTTGGCCTCTGCCTCACAAGGGCATGCCCTCTTTATCTGGCATAGGTGTTCAGAGACTTAAGTGTCCTCCAGGGTTTGACTGAGGCAAACCTCTAAACACCACAACCCCCTCCCAAAGTTTTCATGGTTGCAGGTTACAGGTTGAGGAGATGGACAAAGTGAAGTTGCACGAAGGCATTTTGAAGTGTCAAGATTGCACAACGGAAGGAAAAACAACACCCTAGACTTGGGTGCCCGCTCATTAGTCCTCCAACTTCTGTGACGGGAAAATCTCCAGAACAACAGGGAAGAGTTGCAGACCGAGTTTCCAGATCTCAATAGAAACCAGGGCCTTGGACTTGGGCACCCGCTCCTGTGTCCCTAACTTTTGCGTCTCAGAGCCCTGAAAATAGGTACTCTGTGATTTGATATTTGGCTTCCATCTGCAAGAGCATTTTTTGTTATTCGTCGATTTACTGTCGTATTTGCATAATTAGGGTTTTAATGGTCAATTGAGCATAAGAGAAGAAAAATTGATAATTAATTCCCTAATCCAAGTTTCCCTACATATGTAAATTGATCTAGGGTATGATAGTGGCTAGCCATTCGACCCTAGATCCTTGAATGTAAGTGGAAAGGCGGATTTAAACATCTAGACAATAGAGTTTTTGACAAATCCAATTTTCCCCTAAACATTTTGGTGAACCCGTATTTTTGGACTTAAATTGCAACTTGCTGAGTGTTTTTCTTCAGATTTGGATTGATTTCATTCATTCATATAGTCATTCATTCTATTGCATTGAGAAAAATTCAAATGAAAAATTGGGAAAATTCACAAAAATTGCATTGTTTGGCTTACTAAATGGCATCAATTCTTTCTATTTTTCCCTAATTCATGATTTTTGCATCAGATCTGATATAAACTACAGAAAAATACATAAATTCAAAAATTTTCTTTGCATTTTCATCATTAATTGCGAGGGTTTTGTGGAAATTTTGACAATTTTATAACCTAGTAATTCCAAAATCTAGGTTTAGTAGGAAAAATATTTTTTCTCAAATTTTTCTACTGATTTAGAGGCTCATTCAAATTTTCATTTGTCTATAGTCTTGCATTTTAGTGTGAATTTGCATTTAGATTTAAAATATTTGCAATTTTGCATAGAAAATTTTAACAAAAACTAGCAATTTTGATGCATTTTCATTAAATTTGCATGGGCATTTTGCATGTTCAAGCTTGAAAATAATTTTTATATTTGAGAGTATGTAATTTCCATAAAAAATAAGACTTCAAAATATTCACCTAGCATTTTGTCTCAAGATCTCAAACCTAGGGCTTCAAAAACAACGATTTTCACTAAATTTGGCCTTATCGACTCTATAAACTTTCACCATAGGCGTGTTGTCAAAGATATTTTGGAATTATTTTGCTGTTATTAGGGTAATAATTTTATTCCCCTCATAAAAAGCTTCACAACACCCTTTTAACGGACTCTTGTAGTAAAAATTTGGTGAAAAACTACACTTTTTGACTATTTTTGCCCTAGGGTTTGACCTAGTTTGCACTCCAAGCATGTTGTGATAAATTTTATGGATTGAGGTGACTGATATTTTTGATATTATTTTATGTACGTGCTGAAATTCATTACAACACTCCTTTTGCTAGGTCTTGGAGTTGAAAAATCGTGAAAAATAGCCTATTTTAGCTCTATTTTCACTAGGGTTTGATCTTAAGTGGCACTAAAAGAATGTTGTGTTGGATATTTTAACACCAAGTGGCTGTTATTACTGATATTATCTACTGTCCATCATCATTTTCCTCACAACACCCTTTGTTATGCTCTCTTGCATTGAATTTTGGTGAAAAAAGTGCCTATTTTGACATATTTTCCCTATATTGTGACTTGGCATTACATTGAATTCGCATCAAGAGTGTGTTGAGAAGGATAATTTTACTGTTTTGGATTAATATCAGACATATAATTTTCCACCCTTGGCTGAAATCCTTACAGCACCCTTTGTTTCATTCATTTGCATTGGAAAAGTACAAAAAATCAAGCATTTTAGGTCATTCTTGCTTATAGTTTTGCATTGGTCTTTGCATACTTTTCAAAAGCTTTTAAAATCTGATTTTGCATTGATGTTACAATAAATTTCATTATGGAATCTTTATCTTGTTGCTCTTTGGTATCTTTACATGCATATATCAAGAATTTTGAGAGTTTCTACAAATTTCTTAATAAGAGTCCTCATGTGCTCACTTATTTACAAGCTATGTATCACAAGGATATATTTAAATGCTCTTCATTTGAAATACTTGACTATGTATCTAATTTTGACAACTTCACATCTCTCATGAATACATACCCTTGGGTAGTAGAAGATTTGATGAAACACATTAAGAATGATGAGAGTGATAGTTCTCTTAATGCCTTGGAGTTAATAGCTAAAATATATGATGATGACATAGAAAATGATTCCTCCTATGAGGATATATTGGCACAAGAGGATGAAATCATTGACACATTCCTAAACATTACCTTACCCTCTTTGGAAAATGAAACATTAGTGGATAAAGGGCTCCCTCTCAAGAAGGATTCTTCATGGGTAGAGAAAGACTATTCACCTAATGATCATTTGGTGCATGAGACCTCTATGGATAATCCATTGAACCTTTCACCTTTGATTAAAAATTCAAGAACCTTCGATGAGAGGACTATGGATAGCTCTATTCTGACTAATGAGACAGTAACTTCCTCTCATCCCATTGCTCTCCTTGGCCAAGATGTAGCATTAGTGGATGAGAAAAGGTCTCTCACATTAAATCCTTTAGGGATGGATGTTGGATGCAGCCAAGAGGGAAATAGTGTTAATTCAATATGGATCAATAAATTTTATAGCAATATTCCTAAGATGATTGTCCGAGGGGCACCTAGTGCACCCTCTTGTTTAAAGCTAGTGATTACTGTTTAAGGTAGATCCCCGGATTATATCTATGAACATGCAAGGCAAATTGCTCCAAGAAATTAGAGTGTGCAAAATGTGATTGCTCATACATACAACATCCATAATAAAAAGAAAAGTAACCAAACACCACATGTACAGGTCTCTCTTCCATGTTCTCAACCTATGCTCCCTCAACCACCTCATCTTACTCATACAAGTGGTCAAGAGTACGATCTTATCAAACAACTTCATGCTACTCCGGCTAAGATCTCTCTTTGGGATTTAATACAAACATCACCTACATACCATGGAATGCTCCAAGAGGCTTTGCAAAACGTGATTGTCCCACCTACTACTAAGTCTAATGATGTAGCAGCCGTATTGGATAGTATGCATGCGACTAAAACAAATATCCTCTTTCAACCACAGGAATTACCGTCAATTGAAGTTCAAAATTAATATGATCCTCTTGTAATCTTTGTCACAAAAAATAGAACATTGGTAAAGCAAGTTATGATTGATAATGGATCAGCTCTTAATGTTTGTGGCATTGACTTATTACATAAGATTAAAGTGGATACATCTGCCATCAAGCTAGAACTGTTAAATATCCATGGTTTTGACAATGTTAGACAAAAATCCATAGGTACTATAACTTTACCTATAAAAGTGGGACCTGTTATGGTGCCTACCCTGATTCATGTCATGCCTGGTTCTTTATCTTACAACATGATTCTTGGTAGACCTTGGATTCATGCATTGAAGGCAGTCCCTTCCACTTTACATCGTTCAATCAAATTTATATTCAAAGGTAAACTTCATACTATTCATGCTGATCATGAACCAGATAATTGTTTACACATTGAAATGCAAAAACTAGTTTACAATCATATGAGCTTAAATAATTTGCGAGGTGATCCATCAATGACTAATGTTGTGCAAAACTCTCAACCATCGAATGCACTTGTTGGTGATTATTGGGGTTCATTATATTTTAACCCTTGCAGTACAGTGGAATATAAATTTAATAAACCTGACACATCAAAAGTCACATCGATCTTGTCTAAACAGTCTTTTGAAACATCTCAGAAAAATAAAGTTTCCTTGGTTGAAAATAAAGACAATACCCTTACTTATACTACAAATTACGACACCTATGAGGCTTCACCATCTTCTAAGCAAATGACATCCCTTTATGGTCGAGGATTTAAAATCCTTTATAACAATTGTGAATATGAAGGTAATGGATGTGGTGTAAATCAACAAGGGATTTGAGTACCTATAGAATCTGCCTCAACACATTACTCAAGCGGCATTGGGTATAATCCTTTTAAAGAAAAGAAATCCTCCCGTCGTCCTACACTTAATGTCAATTCAACAAGATCAAAACAACATGACAGATATCTTAGATATGCAGGTTCTTAACAATGGCCCTACAGGTAAGTATCTCTAAACCTTTATCTCTCTCATGATGTGCTTCCCCCGTGATGTGTTATGTGTTGTTTAGGCCTCCTGGGATGACCCTTGATTCTCTTGTAAGGTCCAGGATACCAGGAGACCGCCTTTGTTATTACATTCTTCTAAATTGCCTCTCTCTGATTTCATTGTTGTGTGTTGTGTCTTACAGACATAGCATTGTGGTTGGTGACTTGGGGGCACCCTCCTACATGATTGTCCCTAAGGCACTTGTTTCTCCTCTCTTATTTATTGTTTCCCTTCCTCTAGTGTTTCCACCTAGCGGGTGGATGACGACAAACATTTATACTGATGCGGACCTAGTGTCCCTTTCAAGAGCAATAAAAAAATGGACTTAGTTCCTAATATGACGATGGGGTTGTATATTTTATCCGACGCTTGGCTATTGGAAGCACTCGTGCTTTCTGCGTAGTGAATTTCATTATGTTTCTGTCGCATTTACAAACCTTAACAATACTGCTGCTCTATACACCTTTGTTTGTCTTTGAATCTGGCCTTGGCAGTACTCGATTTGGAGAGCTTCATGATATAGGTCCACGGTTATCCTCGAACTCTAAATTCATTATATAACCTTGGCTCTTGGTGTGGTAAATCATATGCATTGATGTTGTTTATCATGATGTTGTAGACACTAACATGTTTCTTACAGGGATGTGTTTGTGGGAACATTTGGTGATTGTAAAGTACATGTCACCTCCGGGGGGCATGGGCTGTGCGAAAGCCGGTGTTCCCTTGTGTGTTTTCTTCCTACCTTAATGTGCTTGATATCGATACCTAATATCAACCACCTTAAGGTGGGGGCATATATAAGGTAAGCTGTCTGTTATAGATGTTAGCAATGTGTTTGACCTCAGATGCAAAGACTTGTACCCCAGGGTAGTGCATCGTACATCCTGAGTTTATTTGCAATCAATCATGTAAGCCCTCTGCGGAGGCGGGATATCGAGCATATCCTTTTTCTTAAGCCCTCTACGGAAGCGAGGATGGTGTATTTCTCAGAGCAGATTGCATCATCCTGTCATTTTCAAAAGTCCTCTGCGGAGACGGGGAGCAGTTCTGTGACTAACTCAACCCTTAAGTGTGTTTTCGGTGATTGTTGTGGCGAAGTCCAATCATCGTTGTGTGCCTGTAATGTGCCTGAGATGGTGTTAGACCGAGAAATAGGTACACTCCATCGCTTGTCTGCCGTGTTTTCTCTGTGTCTTCAAGTGTGTGTGTTTTGGCGTGCTTGTTTTGTTTGGCATGTTTGTTGCCCCAAATGCAGAGACCAACGCCCTTGGGTAGTGCTTCCTGCATTTTGGGAGGTTTTGTGTGTCTTGCATGTGTGTTGCCCCATATATACAGAGACCTGTGCCCTAGGGTAGTGCATCTTGTATTATAGGAGGTTTGTTTACTTTCCAGTACTTGCATTTGCATTTCATATATATGAGAAAAAGAAAAGAAAAGATATCATTTATGTCTTCCATCCATTAATGTGTCTTCCTTGCATTGACTGTATTCTCCGTGTTTTGCATGCATCTTACTGTCTTCTAAGTGATTGGTGTGTTTTCTCTGTGCTTGGTGTGTTTGTGACCTTACTTTAATGCAGTATTAGCCTCGCATTTATACATACATTAAAGTGGGGGCTAAATGTAACGTCAGAAAATGTCCCCTTGGGGGCTTTTCCCTCATAAGGTTTAGCTCCCGGGTCTTTAGTATGCATTTAGGACATTTTAGTTCATATTTTGGCCTCCCGATGGAATAAGACCTAGGTTCCTGGGAAAATAGGGCCTAGGTGGACCCCTTGAGCTGTACCCTACCCAAAACAGGGGGGAGGACTTGGGCGCCCGTGCCCTAGTCCTGCCCTATTTTGCTATAGCCCCAATTTTAGGGTGCCGGTTTATGACCGTTATTTGGGTCCTTTACTGACACGGTAAGTTTGAAATACGAAAATCTTGGTGGGAGTGTTAGTAGTTGCATATATAAACATGCTTAGGCATTCATTTGTAAACTAGATCTTTACAAGCTAGCAATTTGGATTCTCAAGTTTGTGTGAAGGTGATTCAACGCTTCTATTGTGTTGCAAGAGCAGACTTGTATGTTTTGTGTGTTGATATTTGCAGATTCGAGCATCAATCTCCTCATGGCATGAAGAACATCTTCCTCCATGAGAGCTTCACTACAAGGTGACATCATATTGTGTTTTCTTCATTGATTTCTTTAGTTTTGGCCTTTGCCTCACAAGGGCACGCCCTCTTTATCTGACAAAGGTGTTCAGAGACTTAAGTGTCCTTCGGGGTTTGACTGAGGCAAACCTCTAAACACCACAACCCCCTCCCAAAGTTTTCATGGTTGTAGGTTACAGGTTGAGGAGCTAGACAAAGTAAAGTTGCAGGAAGGCATTTTGAAGTGTCAGGATTGCAGAACAAAAGGAAAAACAACACCCTGGACTTGGGCGCCCACTCATTAGTCCTCCAACCTTTGTGATGGGAAAATCTCTGGAACAACAGTGAAGAGTCGCAAACCGAGTTTCTAGATCTTGACAGAAACCAGGGCCTTGGACTTGGAAGCCCGCTCCTGTGTCCCTGACTTTTTCACCTCGGAGCCCTGAAAATAGGTACTCTGTGATTTGATATTTGGCTTCCATTTGCAAGAGCATTTTTCGTTATTCATCAATTTACTGTCGTATTTGCATTATTAGGGTTTTAATGGTCAATTGAGCATAAGAGAAGAAAAATTGATAATTAATTCCCTAATCCAACTTTCCCTACCTATGCAAAGTGATCTAGGGTATGATAGTGGCTAGCCATTCGACCCTAGATCCTTGAATGTAAGTGGAAAGGCAGATTTAAACATCTAAACAATAGAGTTTTTGACAAATCCAATTTTCCCCTAAACAGGAACAATTATCTATGTTCTCTCTTAATGTTCAAATTTGTGTAATTTTTGATTTTGTAGATTTTTAATAGCCTTGTTTGATGAGTCTTGGAAATTGGTTTCAATTTATAGGGTAAAGCTTCCATCTAGAGCTAAGAAGATTGTGCCAAGTAGTTGTAGAGCCATGATTGGTCAGGTTACTAGTGGTGGAAGGACAGAAAAGCCAATGCTCAAAGCTAGCAATGCATATCACAAATATAGGGTCAAAAGAAATAGTTGGCCCGAGTTTTGTGGTGTGGCAATGAATCCTATTGAGCATCCTCATGGTGGTGGTAATCATCAACACATTGGGCATGCCAGTACTGTACATCGTACAGAGAAGGCTTAGCATGTACACGTACTTAATCATAATTAAACAATTATAGAGCTCTGATTATTTAAAAATGTCATCTTTTAGTTTCTTTTTTCTTTAGGTTGCTTTGTGTCAACAATTTATGGGGACCAGGTTGTAAACCATGTTTCCTATTATTGTTTCTTATCATTAGTAGTTTACTCTTGATTCAAAATTTTGGGAAAGACTTCAAACTAGGTTGTAATCCTTGCTTCCTTATATTGTTTGAGGCTTATTTTAGGTTGCCATATTAATTGACTTTGTTATTTTTTATTCTTTCTTGAGTGCTTGTTATTTGTTTTCAGATCATAGAAATGGCAAAAAGATTGATGATTTCCTAGTATTATAAACTATGAACTTTCTATTTTAAAAAAAGTAATAATTTGGAGGAGTTATTTGATGTATCAAAGAATTTGACATTTGAAAACATTTGGAATGTTCTCAACTGTACAAAAAAAATGAGAAGATAATGTGCCAATTTATCATCACTTTTGCTAAGTATATTTCTTACTTTTTTGTTTTTTTTAACTATTTGAATTTATACGAGATGCATTGAGGCTTCCATGGTATTGTGTTAGAGATCTTATGACATGATAATGCAAGCATGTGATGAAGTATTCTAAAGATAAAGACCCAAGAAGCCAATGACCATATGATTCTGAATGAAAGGAAGTAGAAAGATAAAGACTTGAGAACCCAAAGAATCGTTATCTTACACAGTAAATTGATAGATTTTAGAGTTGAAATTTGAGAGGTCATATTGCTGAATTGTTAGGCTTGATAATTTTGAGGGTAAATTAATTGGATAATAGAGCTGAAATCTATGGGGTAATTTTGCTAAATTGTATGTTGGGTTTTGGAGTTAAATTTGAAGGGAAACCTTGAAATCAAGTGCCCTTTATTTTCTATTTAGTTTTTTAGATGTGCCGAATGCAAGTAAACATGTGGCAATGAGTGCTTTCAAGTGCTAGGAAGCATGAGTATCATTTGCATGGTGCACATAAGCATATAATTTTATAGCATTGATATTGATGATTAAAATTGGTTGTGCCATCTAGCTACTAACAATTGCATAGGGTGTAAGGCAATCATTATGATGCACTATGCAACTTGTGACTAGCATTGGTCTAGAGGTATAGATCTTTGCAAGCAACTGAACTGTCTTCACTACTCTATAAACCAGAGGGAGGTTGTAGAAGTGGGATCCAAAAGGGAACCTTTGAAAAAGAGATGTTCTAGGTCTAAAAATGGTTGCCAGAGGACATAAAAACAACCCAGATTTGCCAAAAATTTCACGACCCTTGTTTGAGAAAACTCTATCCTCGGTAGACTTGAAGAAGAAAGAAATCTTTAAAAGGAAGAATTTAACTCTGTATCCAGCCTCGTAGATTCCATATCCATCCATAAAGTTTTACATCATCTAGTCTTCTTCCCATGAATTTGCCCATGAGAAGAAAATCATCATGCTAAAAGGACATTTTAGTTAGATGATCATCAAGGAGAGAAACATCTGAAAGGGTGACTTCCATATCATAGAAAACAAATCTAGAAACCCTAGATTGATCTGCAAGCTCGTCACTTGGGCATTTGAAGCCAAGATAAACCACCCAAGATGACCTCAATTAAGAAAAATCAAACCCCATTTTAACAACAGAGCATATTGAATACTCTTCAGAACACACCAACACTAGTATTAATAACCAATACTTCAACACAATAATGACTATTCAGGGGACTAAACTGCGATAGGGCTAGCAGAAACTGAAATGGGCATTAAGCAATATAAGATTATTTGTTCTTTTCTTTTTAAAAAGTTGGCAAGGTTGAGGTAGTTCTTCTACAATTAGGTGAAATCTTGATCCTTCACAATTGAGCTTTGAACTTCGTGCATCCCTAATAAGAGTGGGGTATTGTTTGAGTATTAACAATCAATAGATTGAATTAGATTTCGGTGTCTGTATTTATAACATCTGGCAAATGGGCATAACTAAAATAGAGTACCAAACATAATAAAAAATTATAGTTTAAAAAATGCATGAATACCAGACCTGCTAGTAAGGTTCCTTGGTGATTGAATGCAATGCATCTGGCCATGCCCTTCTCTAGAAACTCTTCTATCACTTCTGGGAAATTCCCCTAAAATGGGTCTGCCCAATACAAAATTTAACAAAATACAATAAAATTAACATCTTCAAGAGATTGTCTTCCAATTCATCAATGCAAAAAGAGGGACTTCAATGAGCCTTACCTATTTTTGAGTGTGAATTCAACCCCTGTACAACACGTCCAATGCATGAACAATGTCTTGAACGTAGAGGTGGTCAGGTTTCTTTTGTTTGAATTATTTTTCATGGAAAAAAATTCCCTCTCTAAATTTTCCTCTTTCCAATTCGAAATATTTTTTTAATTTCCCTCTCTTTCTATTTTTTATTTGTGTGACTAATTATTTAGTCATTTATAGTTGTGTTTTTACCTAACGATCAAATTATTCATTTATTTAGTCATCTATAGCTGTGTTGTAAAAAATGATTAGAATTTAGTCATTTTTAGTGTTGTGACTAAATTTTTTTGTCACCTAGTCATTTATTTGCCAAAATTCTACTAGTGGTGGGATGACAAGCTGAAGTATGTAGTTTGGGCTAATAGGATCACCTATAAACGTGCTATCGGCAAGAGTCCTTTTGAATTAGTATATGGGAAGGAGGCCAAAATGCCAATGTTGTTGGAGTTGCATGTGTATCAATTGCTGCAACAAATAGGAGAAGATGGAGATGATGCTATGGCATTGAGAATGCATGAGTTAGCAGAGTTGGATGAAATCAAAAGGATGGCACATGACAAAAAACTTGCTAAGGCAGAAACAAGTGGAGCATCTATTCAACAAGAGAGTGGTTAAGAGGTGTTTTCAAAATGGTGATTTGGTTCTTCTCTAGAATGCAAAGTCAGAAGACAAGGGCAAACATGGTAAGTTTGAGCCACTATGGGTAGGTCCATATCAAATTAATAAGAAGGCTGGAGGAAAAGTGTCTCAACCTTGCAACTTCGAAAGATTACTATTCTTCCCAGTTTTGGTCTTTTCGAATACCCTTTATGTTAAAGAATGATCTAGAACTTTCAAAGTTTCTAATAGGGCTAAAAATGGTGGGGCTTACTATTTTTAGTAAGTTTACATTTGACCTCAAATTGACCTAAAATCTTCCCAGAAGGTGTAGAACAGCTAATTAAACATCTCGGGTGAGTTTTGACTCAAGATCATATCTGGATTGCGAGATATTAAAGTTTCTATTTTTTGAAACTGTGGAAAAAGTTTTGAACTCAATTATCAAAATCAAAACTTCCCTAAATGCTCCAAAAATTATCGTAATCGACAAATTTGGTTACAAGGTGATAATCACTTCACGAGCTTTCCAACGCATCAAACGGTTCGTCAATCAGACACACGGATCAAAAGTTATGGCATCTGGAAGTTGGACCTTCTATTTTTTAGAAATGTAAAAATGTGTTGAACACATAAAAGAGTTGTAAAGGGGAGAGTTACACATGTTGGTGTGTGGTTTGGCACATCACAAGGCATCTTTGATTGGAGATAATTTGGGTGCCACTTTTGGGTGGTTTTGGCTCATGGTTTTGTAATTACCGGTAACGGTTTACTTTATTGTATCTCTTATATATCAGGACCTGGAGATGGAGGTTGTAAGTAAGAATCTTATAGATGTCGAGTTACCTCCTAGATCTCGGGTTGGATATACTCCTGTAAAATTTTTCTCTACAAGTATATTGTAATCTTTGTGATTCCTAAATAATATGTTGGGCAGCTTTGGAGTGTGGGGTTTTTTACCTGAAAGGGTTTTCCCCATGTATATCTTGTGTTGTGAGTTTTGTGTTTGCATTTAGAAATTATTTTTTTGTTAATGTGCATCTAAATCTGTAACTGTACAAGTCAAAATTTGCATAAATCTTTCCTTAGTAGATCAGTGTAGGAAGCATTTTCCGCATACCTTGCTATTGATAACTAAGAGGGGGGGTGAATCAGTTATCTTGATTTGTTTAACTTTTTGTTCTTCTTTAACAACTAGTGCAACATCAAAGCAAATTAGTATTCATAAACATGAAAGCAGAAAGAAAGACAATACACAAAACACAATGATTTTGACGTGGAAAGCCCTGTTAAGGGAAAAACCACGGGGTGACTAACCCAAGAATGTATTCTCTGTTAGAAGAATAGAAGTACAAAATGGCACTTGCCAATTAGGGCTCACTGCCCGAGCATACTACTCACAAGAGGCCCACTGCCTACAAGAGACTCACTGTCTACAATTCATAAAGAGAGTAATACAATACTTGAACTGATGAGAAGCATCCACATATGGTGGAGTTCAGTTCCGGTTAGGCTCAGTATACTGATCTACTGCACTTCATCCTTTCTCTTCTTTAGTGTTGCTGTCCTTTCACATACTGGACCTGCCTTGTTGTTTCCACACTGCTCTTTTGCTTTTCTTCGCACACCATAACACAACACTACACAACCCCCACTCTCATCGAAATCTATTTGGTATATATATCTGCACAAAGGATTTCATCCTCTTTCTAGTCGGCATCCGGAATAGTCAGTATTTCCCAAACTTTAGTCTGTCGGCTGAATCCTTACTTACCAAGTGATGCGGATCAAAAAGATACTTATAGAAGTCATCTATCATGTCGACCAATCATGAATGATACCTTAGGGACCATGATCATCATCAATATCTTATCCAGAATAATGTATGATGCTCTGTCGGTCAGTTCTTCCTTTGTCTGCTCTGCCAAACAGGACCCCAATACTTGAATGCTTTTATCTCTTCACTCCTTCATTACCGGAGGCTCAATTCCTGGAATCTATCAGTCAAGGTACTCCTCTTGACTTCCCCAAGTCTGCACTTTCCAAAGATACTTCTTCTAAGAGATCCAGACCTGACTGTCAGACCTTGCCACATGCTCTATTCTTGCTTACCGGACCACAACACTCTTTAATCTGACTTCTGGTATAGGCACATCATGTCCTGCGGATGTGTGGGATGAACTTTGTTGCCATCAATGACAACAATCATGAAGCTCCAATGTGTCTTTTGCCAACAATCTCCCCCTTTGGCATTGATGGCAACACTTAATGAAAAATGACTAAGTGTTATACTATACTCCCCCTTGGTTGATGCTCTCTTCAAATGTACACTTTACCAAAGCTCCCCCTTAGCTAGATTCCACATTTTTCACTATTCCTCACTCCCCCTTTGACATCAATGGCAAAGGGTAGGGTCCGTACACCAAAATTGCCCAAAAATTCAACTATACTTAGCCGCATAAGTATATAAATAGGTTATACTTACATATACTTAAGTATGTCTGCAAAAGTATTCTTCAGCTGTACAATTGTCGCCCAACTCTGCTTCATCCTGTCCAAAATTGAGATGTGACCACTCAATAGGAATGCAAAAGCTTCTGCCCTCTTGAGATCTGTCGGATCACTGGTCTGGGCTGTGGTCTGAGCATCAGTTAGAGCCTCATGCATGGCCTCTAACTTAGGGATAATGATCCCTCTGAGTTCACTTACCCTGTTTGTTCTATTTTTCTTCTCCTTTTCAAGCTTCTTTATTTCATCTATGACTGCAATAGTCTGACATTCTTGATTTACTATAGAAGAGGAGAGAGGATAAAAAATTTGAGATAAACTTGTCAGTTTATCCTCTTGCTCTTTCACTTTCTTCTCAATATCCTTGGTCACTTTAGGCCAAGATAAACAAAATTTGTAGATATCTCTGCCATCTTTAAGAGCATTTTCCAATATCTTTATTCCAATATCCATAACTCTCCTATCATTTGTTATTAAGCCTTGTAACTCCGAGAATCTCTTATCCAAAAATTCTTTCCGGACCTTCTCCTTAGCTGATTTCTCTAGAGATTCAAAATGTGTACTAACACTATTTACTAGAGATTTGAGATTACCGGATGAAGAGGCTGAGGGATCTTTCTGAAAAGATGGCATGATCTTCTCCAATACACCGGATGCAGTTTCTATGAGCTTGTAGTCTTCCATGTGAGACTTCAGAAGTTTTTCTTTTGCCTTTGCTAAAGTAAAGGATGCTAGCTTCATGGTTTGAACTGGGGAGAGGGAGTCAAAATTGAACGGTCTTTGAAGAAGTTCCGGTTCATCAAATTCCATCATCTCCTTGGTTAGGAATTCTTTGACTGCTTCTGCTGTGTCTCTTGCCGGTGATAGGGTTTTCTCCCCTTCTGCATTCTTACCACTATCATTTTTGGCCTTCTTTGTTGGAGTTTTCTTTCCTTTTGTAGCCTTACTACTGTCATCTTGTTTTTCCTTTTCCTCTATTTCTTTTTCTTCTACTCTTTCCTCTTCTTTAGATCCAGAGTTAGCAGTGGAAACTGGAGGAGAGATGTTTGCTTGATCATGGGCCTCCTCTTCTGGAGCAGAGGAATCTAAGTCCTTACCTTTTTCTTCACCTGTCTCCTTTACCTCTTCTGCCACTGTCTCAGTAGATTCATTTGTAGCTGAGGGATCATCACCTAAATCCTCTACAATGGGAATATTGAATCTTTTGTAAGCATTCCAGAGAATCTCTTCTGTCTCTTTTCCTATTTTGTCAATTTCACCGAGCATAAGTTGATTCATTCTGGCTTTGCTCCGGAACTCATCCTTGCAATCTTTGAAAATCATGTTCATTTGCTTCAGAGTGATTGAAGGAAAGAGATGAATGGCTATCTGTTCCCGGATCTCAAGATCCTTTGCCCTAGCATTATTCTTTCTTATCTCTAATTCCTTCTTTAGGCTTTTGGGAATGAGAGATATGATTTCAATAAAAGCCTTATTGTATATGTTCAAATACTTAACTGTGGCTTCCTCCAAAATCTTTTTATCTGCATCATTATATGCATCATAGAATTCTGTTATTGGTTGCAGGTTCCCATCCATAGTAACTGCTTTAACTACATCATCTAAGGACAGAGTGGGTCTTTCAACAAACTCTTCTGCCTCTGCCTCCTTATTTTCACTGGTAGAGGGTTCACCAGATACTTTCTTCTTTTTCCTCAATTTCCTTACCTCCTTATCTGACTCAGTCTCTTCATCATCCTTCTGACTGATGTAAGACCTTGTGGCCTTTGTCTTAGTTCTTTTCTTTACTTTACCAGATGGTTTTGCTTCCGATTTTGATGCCTTTGAGGTCTTAGCAGTTGTAGCTGCAGACCTCTTAGAGGATCTGGTTTGGGAGGGGGCTTCTACCAGATCACTTTCCTTTTCTGCTTCTTCCTTCTCTTTCTCTGCCCTTTCCATCTTTTCTCTATGTGCATCAAGTGCTTCTTTTGAGATGCCATATCTTTTAGCAACATTCTCTACTTCTTTTCTTACTTTTCTCTTTATCTCTGGTTGTCTTAGTTCCACATGAATTTTTATACTCAATTCTTCAAAGGTTCCAAACCTTTCTGCTTTGGGATCCTTGGGCTGACTTAGCATGTGCTGAACATGCAGCTCTACAATTTTCTCATCCACTTCATACCCCATTGGCATGATCCATACTGTTCTTGGTTCCACTGCCTCCATTAGGCACTGATCAGTTTCTACCATAAAGCATATTGTATCTTTATATTTTTCAACCAAAGATTGGGGGATTCTCTCTCTTGCTTGCATCATGCTCTGAAAATTTTTGAAATAGCCCTAGAGAGCTGTATTCTGTGCCTTGGCATCACCAAGCCCATGTATATAATCTTTGATTTGAATGGCTATTGGTCTATCATTCTGCCATACCCAGCCACTGGATCCGGGAAGCTCATTCATGTAATAAAAGAATAGGCAGAGTATCAAGCCACCGTATTTGAAAGAGTTCTTATCCTTCTTTATCTTCTGCAGATTTTCCAAGAGTTGGTTCAGAAGGAGCTCACAAAGATCATAGTCTGCATTCTTCCTCAACATTTCATAAGCAGTATATATAGTAGTTTCGGATACTGAATTCTCCCTGCTGGAGTGATATATCTTATATCCAATTATCATTAATGCAAACTTGATATCCAGATCTGTGATATCCTTAATAGTCATTGCTCTTTTATCAAACTTCGATCTGGTAGCCTCACTAACAATTTGGTTTTTGACAGATTTGAGTGTAGGCATTCCACCGGTTGAGTGTAATCCGGTTACTGCCCTAATGGCATCCTTAGTGATCTTAAACGGCCTGCTCAACCACATGAAGTTGTCATGCATTCTGCTCAAGATATACCAGACCCGTTCATCTTCTGGAAAATAGGTGAAATGAATGCATTGTGCAAAATGTTTGTCCCGAATAGATTTATACTGGGTTTTGAGTTTGAATGAGTCATCTATCAAATGCTTGTGATAGATATTGACCAGCTTAGATTCCCCAAATTCTTCAATACTCGCATGAATATATGCCCTAACATCTTCTACATGCAGAACCCCATGCGGAATGCTTGAAAAGACGCCTAGGGGATCAACTTCTAGAGACTTATATGGATGCTTCTTAAATTTAGGGCGTGGCCTATCAGAAATCTTCACCACATTCAGAGTAGCCATTTTCAAAAGATTTACAGAGAGATATTCAGCAACAGAAAATACCTTTTACGCTTCTAGGGTTCGCTGAATGAGCCGGATTAATTTGCTGGATGAATCATCTTCAATGGTTGATCTTTGAGAGTTAGAGACAATTTGTTTCAGAGCTCCTTTTCTTTTCTTCTTGAGTGCAAATGTGCAAATGACAAACGAATGAACTCTTTTATTTCTGGGAAAGCCCTAATTTCATACTGCAATAAATGTGCAACCTAAGTCATTCGGGTTGCCTTGTTCATCTTATTCTGAGACAAATCTTTTTCGGATCATTGAGATACACTTAGAGTTATTCTTGGAGAATAGTGGTAATCTATCTTCCTTTCCTTAATCATTTGATCTATCCGCAGATCAAGATTCCATAGTTTGAATCATGTCAGATTTAACTATGAAAAACCTACTTCTCACCGGATGACTGATGAACCAAATTAGTCCTCAACCTATTCAAAATTTCTTGCGGATCTTTCATCTCTTAACCAAAGCTCATTTGGATGTCCCTTTGTGAACCCTTTAATCTGCAACTCTCCTTGTGCCAGTTCTAGCACCAATTAACTGGCTAGGGGAAAAAAAATTTCTTTGTGTCTCCCCTTGAGCCAGAGCTCACCTTTTAATTTTTGGAAGGAATATCAACACCAAATTCTGGTGCGGATCCATCCCCTACATTTTCTGTACTTCTCTTCACCCAAATCTTGTTCATCTCACTTTTAACTTCATCTGCATTCACTTTTCCTTTTCCCTTGTCTTGATTCTGATTATGATGTACCGAACCTCTTTTGTCCTGATTCTTGCTTCTACATAATTTGGCAATATGACCGGATCTATTGCAATTGTGGAAAACAACATTTCTTTGCATATTTGATTGATGTCCTCTTGATCTACATTGATTAGCCATATGACCCATTCTATTGCATGCAAAGCATCTACCATTGAATGAATTGTTCATTTGCATATTTTTGCATTCATGAGATTTGTGACCATACCTTTTGCAGTTAAAACACTGTCCGGAGAAGGATGTATTAGTCTGATTCATTCTCTTTCTGCACTGATTAGCTTTGTGACCAAAGTTATTGCAGTTGTGGCAGTATCCATTGAAGGATGGATATCCTTGAGCATTAGGTTGCCTTACTGGAGGTCTTCTAGGCCTATTCCTTGGATTTTCTGATCCAAACTTCTTCTGACCGGATCCGGAGCTTTCACCTTTCTCATATCCCAAACCACACTTGTCATCTACCCTCTTTTGGCTTTCAAGAAGAACTTCAAGTTGAGCAAAACTTATCTTGAATTTCTCTTTATATTCATTTTTTGTTTGAAGATCCCTTTTAAGAGAGACAATTTGATCCTCAAGTTTTTCTTCATTATCTTTAGCATCTTCAAGATCAGATTCAAGATGTCTAATTATTCTATCCATCTTGTGGCAGTCTTCTGATTTCTCCTTGAGAGATTATCTTAGATCATCTTTAGTTTTTCTTTTCTCTTCAATTTCTTGAATAAATTTCATAACTCCTGATTCCATTTCATGTCTTACCATAATGATCTCTTTTGATAATTTTTCACATAACTTGGTTTTCTCCTTCAGATCTCCATTTGTATCATTTGCTTCACTTTGACTTGCCAATTGCTGAAGTAGATCCTTTCTCTTTTTCATAGAGAGACTTAGTTTCCCTTTTAGTTCATTTATGAAATCATCAGCCTGTTTGAGTCTTTCCTTCAATTTATTGGCTTCAAAATTTGATTGCTTAAGATCATCTAGGGCAGATTGAAGTTGCTCCCTCATACCATACACATCCATTTTAATTCCTAGATCTTCCTCAAGCTGTTAGGCTCTGTTTGGAGGAACTTGGCTCTGATACCAATTGTTGATAACTAAGAGGGGGGGTGAATCAGTTATCTTGATTTGTTTAACTTTCTGTTCTTCTTTAACAACTAGTGCAGCATCAAAGCAAATAAGTATTCATAAACATGAAAGCAGAAACAAAGACAATACACATAACACAATGATTTTGACGTGGAAAGCCCTGTTAAGGGAAAAACCACGGGGTGACTAACCCAAGAATGTATTCTCTGTTAGAAGAATAGAAGTACAAAATGGCACTTGCCAATTAGGGCTCACTACCCGAGCACACTGCTCACAAGAGGCCCACTGCCTACAAGAGACTCACTGTCTACAATTTATAAAGAGAGTAATACAATACTTGAACTGATGAGAAGCATCCACATATGCTGGAGTTCAGTTCCGGTTAGGCTCAGTATACTGATCTACTGCACTTCATCCTTTCTCTTCTTTAGTGTTGTTGTCCTTTCACATACCGGACCTGCCTTGTTGTTTCCACACTGCTCTTCTGCTTTTCTTCGCACACCATAACACAACACTACACAACCCCCACTCTCATCGAAATCTATTTGGTATATATATCCGCACAAAGGATTTCATCCTCTTTCTAGTCGGCATTCGGAATAGTCAGTATTTCCCAAACTTTAGTCTGTCAGCTGAATCCTTGCTTACCAAGTGATGCAGATCAAAAAGATACTTATAGAAGTCATCTATCATGTCGGCCAATCATGAATGATACCTTAGGGACCATGATCATCATCAAAATCTTATCCAGAATAATGTTTGATGCTCTATCGGTCAGTTCTTCCTCTGTCTGCTCTGCCAAACAGGACCCCAATACTTGAATGTTTATATCTCTTCACTCCTTCATTACCAGAGGCTCAATTCCTGGAATCTATCAATCAAGGTACTCCTCTTGACTTCCCCAAGTCTGTACTTTCCAAAGATACTTCTTCTGAGAGATCCAGACCTGACTGTCAGACCTTGCCACATGCTCTGTTCTTGCTTACCGGACCACAACACTCTTCAATCTGACTTTCGGTATAGGCACATCATGTCCTGCGGATGTGTGGGATGAACTTTGTTGCCATCAATGACAATAATCATGAAGCTCCAATGTGTCTCTTGCCAGCACTTGCTTCCTTTCAGTTGGTATCAGAGCCTGATCACCTTTGGTTCTAATTGTTGGGTAGAGGATTTTTTGAGCTGATCTTCATTTGAGTGGGAGCTTGTGCAGAGGATTTTGAAATCTTTGTTGTAGGTAAGATATGTCGAGCACATTTGGGAGGTTTGAGATAGAGAAGTTTAATAGCAGTAATTTCGAGTTGTGGAAACTCAAAATGGAGGACATGCTTATAGATCAAGATTTATGGGAAGCAGTATATGGTATAAAACCAATGGCAATGCCTCAAGAAGACTAGGATCTCAAAGATCGAAAAGATAAGGGTTTGATAAGACTCTGTTTGGCTGATTCAGTGCTCCTGAATATCCATGAAGAGAAGACTGCAAAGGAACTTTGGAAGAAGCTTGGAGATGTTTATCAAGCTAAATCCCTGGTGAACAAGTTATTCCTACAAAAGAAATTGTATTCCCTAAGGATGGAATATGGAGGATCTGTAGCTGATCACCTGAATACATTCAATATGCTTGTTGCCCAGTTGACTTCTGTTGGTGTGAAGATGGAGGAGGAGGATCGTTGTATGATAGTACTGTGTTCCTTACCAGATTCGTGGGACCACCTTGTTATGGCCATTGGGAGTACCACTACCACCTTCAAGATGGATGAAGTGGTTTCTTCGTTGTTGTCTAAAAAGATGCAGAGAAAGTCTTCTGAATCAGCTAAGGAGGCTCTTGCAGTTTGTGGTAGATCTAAAGAGAAGGGAAATAAAAAGGATAAGAAGACGAAAGAAAAAGGAAGATCCAAATCCCATGGGAGATCTAAGTCTCCCAGAAAGTCCAAGGCCCTGTGTTGGAACTACGACAAACTTGGTCACTTCGGCAAGTAGTGCAAGGAGGAGAAAAAGAAAAAGAAGAAGAATCATGATTCAGATTCTGACAATTCCTCTCAGGATGAAGGAGAAGCATTTGTCACTACCTTGGCAACGTATGCATCTGAGGATGTGTGGCTTAGTGACTCTGGTGCATCTTTTCACATGACCTCACATCAGGGTTGGTTTTCAAAGTATGAAGAATACGATGGTGGAAATGTGTACTTGGGTGATGATTCTCACCTGGATATTGTTGGTCGTGGGAGAGTCTTGATTTGGTTCCCTGATGGACGAGTAAAGGGAATCAATGGTGTTCTGCATATCCCTGGTTTGACATGAAACCTTCTTTCTGTAAGTAAGTTGAATGATGTGGGTGTGCAGGTTGTTTTCTCAAATGGAGGATACAAGATGACTAGAGGATCTATGGTGTTGGCTAAGGGTGTTCGGATTGGCACTCTATTTCATCTTGATGCATGCGTAGTTCAGTGCAATAGTGCCTCCTTTTCGAAGAAGAGAGCTTCAGAGTCTTCATCCTCACCATTGGAACCAGCAACTAAGAAGACTGTTGCATCTACTTCTGATGGTCGTGCATCCTGGGTACCTAAGGGTGCTCATTCTATGGAGATGAAACTTCTAGCTGAGAAGATAATGTTATGGCACTAAAGGCTTGGTCACATTGGTGAAAAGGGTTTGAGGACCCTAAAGAATAAAAATCTTGTTGAGGGTATGAATGAATGTAATCTTGAGTTCAATTTCTGCGAACATTGCATTTATGGAAAACAAAATCGTGTTTAGTTTTATTCCAGTTCTCACAAATCTTCTGAGGTGTTGGACTTGATTCATTCTTATGTGTTTGGTCCTGTTAATGTTCCTTCGATTTCAAAATCTGTTTACTTTGTTTCATTCATTAATGACTACAGTAGAAGGACATGGGTGTATTTCCTTAGAAGTATATCTGAAGTCTTTAATAGATTCAAAGAGTTCAAAGCTCTTGTATAGAATCATAAGGATAGAAAAATTAAGTGTTTGAGGACTGAAAACGATGGTGAGTTTTGTTCAACAAATTTTGACAAGTTCTGTAAAGAACAGGGGATTGAGAGGCACAAGACAACTCCGTATACCCCTCAGCAGAATGGAGTTACAGATATGATGAATAGAACATTGATGGAGAGGGCAAGGAGTATGCTAAGTGGAGCTGGTCTTGAACAAAAGTTATGGGCTGAAGTTGTTGCTACCACTTGTTACCTGGTTAATAGGTCTCCTACATCAACGCTCGTTGATAAGACACCTATGGAGGTATGGTCTGGTAAAAAGCCTTCATTAAGACACATTTGAGTATTTGGTTGTGAGGCATATGCACATGTGCCTAAGGAGAAGAGGTCTAAGTTGGAGAACAAGGCTGTGAAGTGTATCTTCATCGGTTATGACATCGGTGTGAAAGGGTACAAGCTTTGGGATCTAGTGGCTAAGAGAGTTCAGTATAGTAGAAGTGTGATCTTCAGAGAACTCAACCCTTCTTCTGTTGTCTTGCAGCCAGAGAAAGAAGAGAAGAAAGATGGTGTGGTTCAGCGTCCTTCCATCCCTGAGAAAGTTGAACCAAAAACATCTATTGGACCTGATAATGAGGAGAGCTCTAGTAGCTTTGAAAGTTCAAAAGAAGATGAAGAGCCTCAACCTCAACCTTTGAGGAGGTCCACGCAAATAAGGCAACAACCTGATAGGTTTGGTTATTCATTGCATGATTCCAGTTGTATTTTTGCTTTGATCTCTAAAACTGATGAGCCTAGAACTGTGAAAGAGGCTATGGGTATGAAAGATGTAGGTTCCTGGAAGGAGGCCATGGAAGAGGAGATGGCTTCTTTGGATTCAAAGAATAATACTTGGGACTTGGTGCCTTTGCCTGAAGGACGAAAACATGTTCGATGCAAATGGGTGTTCAAAAAGAAATTCGGTGTAGATGGTAGTGTTGAAAAATATAAGGCTAGATTGGGTGCGAAGGGGTATTCTCAGGTGGAGAGAATTGACTATGGTGAGATTTTCTCTCTCGTTGCAAAGCTGGCATCTATTCGGTTCCTGTTATCTCTTGCAACAACGTATGATCTACAAGTGGAACAGATGGATGTGATGACAGTATTCCTTCATGGTGACTTGGAGGAGGAAATCTATATGTCACAGCCAGAGCACTACGTGGTGAAAGGTAAAGAAAATCTGGTTTGCAAGTTGAAAAAATCTTTGTATGGTTTGAAACAGTCTCCTAGGATGTGGTACCAAAAGTTTGATGCCTTTGTGTTGAGTATTGGATTTCAAAGATCAAAATCAGATCATTGTGTTTATTACAAGTTTGACAATGATTGTATTCTCATTATTGCATTGTATGTCGATGATATGTTACTCATTGGGAATGGTAAAAGTTTGATTTTTGATTTGAAGTCTCAATTGTCAGCACAGTTTGAGATCAAAAATCTAGGGGCAACTCGGTACATTCTAGGGATGGAGATCCAAAGAGACAGAGCAAACAAAAAACTTTGGTTAGGCAAGAGTAAGTATGTTAACACTGTGTTGGAGAGATTCAATATGGTGGATTGTAGACCTTTAAATGTTCATGTTACGATGGGGACAAAGTTATCTGTTGAAGATTGTCCAAAGTCTCCTTCTGAGATAGAGGATATGAGCAGAGTTCCTTATGCTAGTGCAGTTAGCAGTTTGATGTATGCAATGGTCTGTACAAGACCAAACATTGCCCAAGCAGTGGGAGTCCTTAGTCAATTTATGGCTAATCCTGGATGGGTACATTGGGATGCAGTGAAGAGAGTGTTCAAATATTTGCAGGGTACTTCTGAGTATTCCTTATGTTATCATGGTTATCCTATAGGACCTCGGCATTCACTTTGTATTTGTGAATTTGTGGATTCAGATTCGGCAGGTGACATTGACAGCAGGAGATCCACCATTGCTTATGTATTCACTATGTTCGGTGGTGCTATTAGTTGGATGAGTAAGTGGCAACCTGTGGTCGCTTTGTCCACTACTGAAGATGAGTACATGGAAGCAACTCATGCTTGTAAAGAAGCCATTTGGCTTAAGAGATTGTGTTCTGATGTTGGGTTTAATGCAGGGAAGATTACTATTTGTTGTGATAGTCAAAGTCCCATATGTTTGGCAAAGAATCCTACTTTCCACGCAAGGACTAAGCATATTGATGTCCAGTACCATTTTGTTCGTAACATGGTAGAGGATGGGAAGGTAAACTTGGAGAATGTTTACACTTTGGCGAATGTTGTAGATTCCTTGACAAAACCTGTGAGCACAGAGAAGTTCAGAGTCTATGGGCCTCTTGGCCCCTAGCAATTAAATCATGGTGTTGATTCTCCCTTTGCTCTTGCAAGGTGTTTGATAAGTGGGAGAATGTTAGGAAAAGTGTCTTAACCTTGCAACTTTGAAAGATTACTATTTTTCCCAGTTTTGGTCTTTTAAAATACCCTTTATGTTAAAGAATGATCTAGAACTTTCAAAGTTTCCAATAGGGCTAAAAATGGCGAGGCTTACTATTTTTAGTAAGTTTACATTTGACCTCAGATTGACTTGAAATCTTCCCAGAAGGTGCGGAACAACTAAGTAAACATCTCGGGTGAGTTTCGACTCAAGATCATATCTGGACGCGAGATATTAAAGTCCTTGTTTTTTGAAACTGTCGGGAAAAAGTTTTGAACTCAATTACTGGAATAAAAACTTCCCTAAATGCTCTAAAAATTATCCTAACCAACAAAGTTGGTTACAGGGTGATAGAGCACTTCACGATCTTTCCAACGCATCAAACGGTTTGTCAATCGAACACTCGGATCAAAAGTTATGGCCTTCGGAAGTTGGACCTTCTATTTTTGGGAAATGTAAAAATGTGGACACATAAAAGAGCTATAAAGGGGAGAGTTACACGTGTTGGTGTGTGGTTTGACACATCACAAGGTATCTTTTATTGGAGATAATTTGGGCGCCACTTTTGGGTGGTTTTGGCTCATGGTTTTGTAATTACCGGTAATGGTTTACTGTATTATATCTCCTATATATAAGGACCTGGAGATGGAGGTTGTAAGTAAGAATCTTATAGATGTCAAGTTACCTCCTAGATCTATGGTTGGATATACTCTTGTAAAAGCTTTCTCTGCAAGTATATTGTAATCTTCATGATTCTTGAATCATATATTGGGCGGCTTTGGAGTGTGGGGTTTTTTACCTGAAAGGGTTTTCCCCACGTATATCTTGTGTTGTGAGTTTTGTGTTTGCATTTGGAAGTTGTTATTATCTTTCTGTTAATGTGCATCTTAATATGTAACTGTAAAAGTCAAAATTTGCATAAATCTTTCCTCAGTAGATCAGTGTAGGAAGCATTTTCCGCATACCTTGCTTCTTTTCAGTCAGGACACCTTTTATGTCAGAAATTTGGAAGGAGAATTGCTGGAGTTGCCTATTCATGGGCATCATTTGAAACATTACTTCTCATAGGTAATGATTTTTCTTCAAATTTTGTGGTTAAACCTTGTTATGTCTAATATATTTTGAATCTGAGTAGTCATGGCCATTTCTGGTCTTGATGGTGTTTTGTTTTTGTTCCTGTGTCGTTGTTTTGGTTTGCTCGGAGATTCTGGATTCTTGTTGTGCCACTGCTTGGCACATGTCCCCAACTGGAGCCAGTGTTGACACCTTTTTAGGTTTTAGGGTTTTGCATTAGTCCCCATAATATTTTCCTACTTTTCCCTTAATACTCTAAGGCTTACGGTCATATTTCTACTTTATGTTATATTTCTTCGTTGACCGTTTGTCCCGGTTACCGGTCGCTTAAGTTTTCACTTGAAGCCTTTTTAAACCATGAAGTGACTGGCCCCGCCTTTTATTTTCCTTTATTGTCAGGGGATTTTCAATTTCTAGAACCTAAGTCGGCGAGTTCGAAAGTTAGCAAACCGCCTGACTCCCCGACTTGTCTCTAGGCCTTTTCAAGCCTTTCATTGACAGTCTTATGTTCCTTTAGGCAGTGAGGTCGGGAGGTCAAGAGTTTTCCTAACTTCTGAACTCCTGACTTGTGGTTCAGAAGTTCTAAAAAGCACCGACTAAGTGACTTAACTTTTTCACTACACACTTTGTGGCGCCTATACCATGGTGCCACGTGGAGGGTTTCGATCGATTCCGCAAGGCTTAAACAAAGATGGCTCATCTCCATCCATGCAGATTTGGAATTGGGACACGTGGCAGCTTTCTGGGTTGCAGATTTTTAAAAGGAAGCACAGACTTTACAAAGGCTCCAGAATGATTTTTTCCCTGCCAGGCTGCGAGGAATCTTTCCAAGATGTCGATTCCTTGCAGGGTAGCGGGCGAAGGTCCATGTGGGTGGTTTTTTGGCACTTGCACAGAGAAAAAGGGGGTGACGTTACGTTAGTTCGGTGGAGCTACGAAAAAGATAGCTACAATGTATATCGAGGGCCCGACCATATGATCTAAAACTCCATGGTTGAAAGAAGACTGTTAGGCATCCCGAGGGCGGGAAAATTATAGGTTCAAATTGGCAGAAACAATAATGAAGATTTTCATCTTCTTAGTTACCCCTTCCAGATATTTTTGTTGCAATTATTGCCGGTAGATGAACGTCCCTTCTTGCCATGATTTTTTTCACGTGGCCCGCAAGAGGGAATTTATTGCAACCTAGATTAGGTCAAGTGAAATTAGAGGCTATATATACATGAATAAAAGATGTAAAAGGGTTTGGTCGATTTGGGGGTAATTTCAGACATTCTAGTGCAGAGCTCTCTAGGGTTTCAAAAAATAGAAAGGTTCCAATTTCCCAGTAGTGAAGACACAGGTCATGAAAAGTTTCTGTATTGTTTTTAGCTATTAGTGTATGCACTTTTCCTTCCTCTTATGTAATCCTTTAAGGAAATCTTGAATTTCTTGTAGGATTTTCTCTTGCCACACTTAGTGGTATGATTGTAACCATTGATCAGATGAATGAACAGATTCTTAAAACATTACATGTTATGTGATGATCTCTTTAATGATTATAGATGACTAATTATATCTTGATGAAGGATTATTAAGCATATTCTCCATTGATTGTTGTTTCTTCTTGCATCTGAATGTTCAGAAAGTGCATGTTTCATTTCTCTTGTTGTTTTCTTCCTTCTATTGAATTGTGGACTCCATAACCCAATATATTTGGCACCGGTCTAAAGTTCTCCATGATTGCCCACACTCTTAAAAGATTAGAATAAATTTATCATGTGTGAAGAAAGTAGTTAGTTTGTATGTCTTGCAACCAAGCATACCTGCACTTTCCATTGTCAATGGGAGTGCCCTCTTATCAGCTATATAGGGGTTATTAGTGACAATCAGTTGTTTTAGGTCTAGTGACAGTCTTTGGGGCCTAAAAGATAGTTTGGGTTTGGTTGTCCTATTATTTTTAGTTGTTCATTTGGTGTGAACCTAATACCTGTTCAGGTATCCCCCTTGGAATATCCCTCCTAGGTTTAAGATGAGCCTAAAGTGCAGAGGAGTTAACCCACTCCTATAGGTTGCCCAAAATCACCTTAAACTTGTTGATAAACATCTTCCAATCATCTAGAACGACCATCCCTGGCTTAGATGATTTGTGAATGTTTTAGGGTTTAGGGTTGTAGTTATTTTGGGAGTCAACAGAGAGTATGAGTTAGTGTCTTATACATGCTCTTCTTTTGCTTAAGAAAAGTGGCAAATGGAAGTTGTGTGAGGATCCCAGAGCTATTACCAAGATTATTATTAAGTACATGTATCCATTACCTAAGATGGATGACATATTAAATAGTTTAGTTGGTACTAAGATTGTCTCCAAAATTAATCTTAAGAGTGGTTACCACAAATTTGAATTTGAGAGGAGGATGAGTGGAGATTCAAGACAAAAGATGGGTATTATGAATGAGTGGTTATGCCATTTGGGTTGTCCAATGCTCCATCTACCTTAATGTTTTGATGATACTTTGATTTTTAGTAAGAGCATCAAAGAACATGTAGAACATTTAAGAGCGGTGTTCTATAAGTTGAGAGCTAAATGATTATTCATTAATGTAGATGTGAGTGAATTTGGTAAAAACTAACTTATTTTTTTGGGAAATGTAATTTCAGTTGATGGATTGAGCATGATCCAATAAAAGTGAAAGCTATTCTTGAATGACCTACTCCCACAAACATAAGAAAGTTGTTTCCATGGGTCTGTAAACTTTTATTAAAAGTTCATTAGAAATTTCAAAACATTAGTGCCCCATTGATAGATTGCATTAAAGGACATGTCTTTGCATGGACAAAAGTAATATAAAAGAGTTTTGAACAATTGAAAAGGAAGGTACGTAATTGAAGCTCCAATTCTAGCTTTACCAAAATTTGAAAAGATATTTAAAGTCGAACATGATGCATCAACCATAGCTATTGGTGGAAAGCTTATTGTTTATTATAACATATTCCAAGAAAAAGAATGACATATATGACAAAGGAGTTATATGCCATTGTGCAAGCATTAAAGTATTGTAGACATTACCTCTTGCATTGAAACATATATTCTTAACAATATAACCATGCATTAAAATATATAAATTTTGAATCCAAGTTGTCCCACAAACATGCCAAGTGGGTTTCCTTATTACAATTATATACATTTGTATTATTACATTGAAGTGGAAATACCAATGTTATAGTAGATGCATTGGGTAGGAGACATAATTTGTTAGTCAAGATGAGGAGTAAGGTTATTGGGTTTGAAGAACAAAAGGTGAGTATGAGGTTGATCCATAATCCCACAAAACTTATGAGATTCTTAATGCCACTAGTGTTAACCCTCTTGAGGATTATGTGCTAGCTAATGGATTTCTATTCAAAGGTATATAGTTGTGTATTCCTTTGGGGTCTATAAGAGAGGAGTTGATTGGATAACTACATTTTGGGTCTTTGGGAGGACAATTTGGAAGGGATAACTTATATTTTGATAAGTGAAACTTTTTTGGCCAAAAATGAGTAGGGATGCTATTAAATTTGTCTTTACTTGTAGAAAATGTCAATGGAGGTAGCAAAATATTGGATTGCATAAACTCCTCTTGGTACTTGAATTTTATTGGGTTGATATTTCAATGGATTTTGTGTTCAGACTACCACATATCAGAGAGACAATGATTTGATTTTTGTGGTTGTGGACATATTCTCGAAAATGGCCCCATTTTCTTCCTTACAAAAAAACTAGTGATGTAAGAAGAATTGTTGATTTTTTTTTCAAAGAAATTGTGCACTTGCATGGATTGCTAAAGACCATTACAAGGGACCATGATGCTAGATTTCTAAGTCACTTTTGTAGGATCCATTTGAGGATGTTGGATAGTAAGCTAGAATTTAGTTCTATATATCACCCCTAAATAGAAGGGCATACATAAGTAGTAAATTGAAGCTTGGGAAATTTATTGCAAAATTTGATTACTAGAAATTTAAAATAGTGGGATCAAATTTTGGCACATGTTTTTTATTAAAGGAGTAAAACAAGTTTTGAAAGGGCCTAAAACTTTTTACAAGGGAAGTACAATGACTACCATAAGTCATTCTACAACACAACTGTAGCCAAGCTGTTGCAAATGAACAACCAAAGGGTCAACAACCTACACAATGCCTAACCTCATCCTTGCAATCTACACACCCTTAACCTGGGTATGAGATTATTTGAATTTTCATACAACTCAAGCATTAATAGATCTACAAACAAGTCTCATTTTTAAATAGTTTATGGGGAAAATCCAAAAGGAGTAGTGGACTTACTTGATTTACTTATGAATGCCCCCATTACTCATGTCACTAAGAGTTTTGATTAACACGGTCATAAAATGCATGAGAAGATAAAAGATAAATACTAATCCACAAATGAGTGATATAAACAACATGCTAACATGCAGAGAAGGGAAACAATTTTATAAGAGGGAGAGTTGGTTGTGGCGCATTTGTAAAAAGGAGTGGTACCCTCAAGGTACCTACAATAAGTTTAAACCAAGAAGATTGGCCCATGTCAAATCTTATCAAGGCTTAGTGATAATGCCTATCTAGTTGAGTTATTTGAACACTTGGGTATGAATCTTATTTTCAATGTAGTAGAAATTCCTCCTTTCTAATATGGTGAAGATAGTGCAGAAGTTGTCAAAGTCCATGAGGATTGGGAAAAAAGCAGGTACCTAACATATGTTGGGAAAAGATGTCTCAACCTTGCATTCATAATCTTCATATTAATTAACTTATTTGTATTTACTATTTCATCTCTAGTGCTTTTGTCCTCATATGAGAAAGTTGCTATTCCATTTTGAGGTGGTACTACTTTCATCTTTAGCGATTTTGTCCTCACATGAGGAAGTAGACATCCCACTCGAGGTGGCATGTTTGGCCATGTGTCAGCATCTTAGAAGATGTGTAAGAGTATCTTGACTATTCATGATGGGGGTTACTTATGATAGATTCTTATGACACATAAAAGCATGCAAGAGAGTTACATTGGAATTTTGACCAACATTATGACAAGTTTAGACACTTGTCATGGAGCATCTCTGAATGGGTTGCATGAAGACAAATTGTGGTGCCCAAGATTGGGTGGTTAGATATTCTTGTTTATGACATGACAACATGTAAAGAATATGCTAAAAATAATCTGGAAGACCAAGACCAAGGGGGGGTGTTGGGATCTGTGCCTTGACCATTTGGGCACCATACCTCTCTTGGCCTTGCTAATGGTTTTTTTTTTTCAAAACCATGTGATGGTTTCTAGTGTGTTTTCCTATAAATTGGTGCTTATACTTAGAGGATGCATCAATTTTTTTGTAGGTTATATAAGTATTGTTATGTTGCTAGAATTCAAAGGGATAAGTTGATGTATTAATGTAACTATTTTTAGGATTAATACAAGCTTGGGTCTCTTTGGGTGTGGAGTTTTCCTACAAGGGTTTCTCCATGTAAACATTGTGTTATGGTTTGCATTTTATTTTATGGTTGATTTCCATTTCTTTATGATCTATCACTGTTAATGAATTTGGATGCACTAAAGTTCAACATATCTTTTTGTTTTGTTTCACCCTATTTTCTACAAGAAAAAGAGGAAGTTGAACAAGTATTAGAAACAAGGTTACTATATTATGTATATTTTTCATAGTAGATTGTTGGAGTAATTTTGGAGGCATGGCTCCTCAATATATCTCATTCTATTAAAAAAATAGGTTGGCAATTTTGAAAAGATTAGTTGAATAGGAGATATATTCTAAAAATTCTATGTAAAGAAAAAATAAACATAAGAACAGACTGTTGTGAAGCTAGTGTAAAATGTGTTAATCGGCATAGGAGAAAGTTGTTGTCAAGTCTACTGATATATAGCTTTTATCCCTTGGCCGCGATTATAGATTTTCTAAATTTTCTAAGTTTCTAATTCTATTTGTATAGCATTGGTGAAGTGGTTTTGTTTGGATATGCTCTTCTTTCTTGTGCAAAATGCTACAACAGAGTAGAGGATCTTATTTTTGCAAGTTTTGTGTATATCTTTTCCTCAAAGCTGAAACATCTAAGTTTGGTCAACAAGGCAGGTTTTTACCTACTAAGCAAAGAGGAAAAGTAAATATGAGAAATGTCTTTTGTTATGGACCCAATGAATGACAACTTATACAATGATGTGAATTCAGGTTTAAGACAATTATTTAAATAATATATTATACACTAATTATAGAGCTAAATCTTAAATACATACAATAGGAAACAAAATAAACTAGTTGTGTATAATACACTACAATATTGGTAATGTTGAGAAAATAGTAGGCAAGACTTGATGGGTTTACATCTTGTTTTAGTTTTGTATCTACCATTTTATCTTTATTCAATTTCCATCTCTAAACATATGTGTAAACAATAATCATCCACTCATCTCATGGACCTTAGAGTTGGGGTGTTATGGTTATCTTTGAATTTGAGCTTGGCACATGGGAGGGGAAGTGTCATGTTTGCCTTGAGCAGCTAAAGGCTCTCTAGTTAACCAATTGCTTTTGAACCAACTTGCATTCACATAGGGAAAACCCTTTTATTCGGTATGTAGTGGTGACAAAAGTGTACTTTTGTTGTTTGTAGGTGGAAAAGGCATTTTTAGCAGCAAAACCCCATTTTATCCTCAATTATAGAATTCCACATGTTTTTGAGAATTCATTTTGGGTATGACCTTTGCAATAGCACACACTGTGTGGTGATTGAGGGGTTCCTCGACTAGATGGGGTTCAAATCCAAATGGATGTTATTAAAGTAATGTTTAGTTAGTAATGGTCAATTAGCTTTTAGTCTTAAGCTTTAATAAAATTGTTCCAACTTTAGGATATTCTTTATTAGTTTATTCTTTTATCCCACATTGCTAATGTGGCTTGTCACTTTATTTTAATCGTATATAAGAAGGCTTTCACTTCTTATTTTATTCATCAAATATTCTAGTAATCATTCTATGCTTAGTTTTTGTAATATGGTATCAACTAGAGCTTTGGGATTAGTGAAAAGCGTGAAGACCTAGGGATTGATGCTAGTAGTGATGAATTGAAGAATTGTTTGCATAGTGTTACCTTTTGAGTCGCCCTTGTTTATTTATGTATCGGTAATATTTCTTGAACAAGAGCCGGTTTATCGTACTATATTTCCGGTCATACCCTTGTTCCGTAAATTGGCTCTTGGTTCTTCAATGTTTACCCGTGCGTCGCCTTTGTAAACAAAGTTGCTTAAGATTTGAACCTTTGAACCCGAACCATTCTCAAAGTTCAAAGTTCAATGGTTCAATGTGTCTGAAGTGTCATATAAAGCAAGTTGTCTTTTTGTTTGCCTCAAGCGTCTTTGAACCTTCGGGTTGAACTCGAACCTTTCGCATGAACTCTTCAGCGAGGTTCAAGGTTCAAGGTTCAAGGTTCAATATTCATCGCCTTTTCATCCGTCGGGTCACGCAGTTGTCTTATATTATGTGTCGTTGAACCTTCCGCTTGAACTCTTCCGCGGAGTTCAATAGTTCAAAGTTCAAAGGGTTCACTGTTCCATAATTGGGGGCCATTATACCAAAAGCCACGTAACTTTCTATCGGTCTATTTAACCCTTGCATCGTTGAACCTTCATTATGAACCATGTCTTCCCAAGTTCAACGGTTCATGAGTCAAGTCCCTGTTCCCGTGAGTTCCCTTTTTGCCCAATCCATAAGGTCTGGTTGGCATGTTTGAACCATTACATTGAACCATCGCATTGAACCATGTCCTAAAGGTTCAATGGTTCAATGGTTCGAAGATTTGATAATTTTGGTCCAATTTGCTCCCGCGGTTTTCCAAGCCAAATTTAGCGGGAAAGTTGGAGGAGATTTTGTCAGAAACTCATCATGAAAATGAGAGCTCTAATTTAACGGAGGCTACGGATAATTATTGTACTTCATGATGGCGCGTGAACATTACTTGCTATTAATGAACAAATCAGAGTTCACGTCTCTTCAAATATTTTTGGCACGTATTGTTCCGAGCAATAATCATTCATTCTGGTAAGTGCCATTATTAACCAAGAACAAACCAATTTTAGTAAGTAATCATACTGTGCGACGCAGAGAAGAATAGCGCTGGAAGTGTAAGGCTCTCGTTTCTCAAGTTTTCGCAGTGAATTCAAATTTCTTGAAGGTGAGTTCTGTTTCCCCTATACTATTCCGAATTCTTATACTGGAAAGAAGAGCCTCTGGAATTTCTGTTATTTTCGAAATTCGAATTGCTATATCATAGTCTTCCAAATATGTCTTTGAAGTCTACATGTTTGGGGGATGAACACGGCCCTGGTCTTATTTATTCCCACTCGGAATTTGGAGATACTGCATTAGTTCAGTATGATTTAGAGGAATTCATAGAAAGAACTAAAAACCCTGTCCAAACCCCCACAATGAAGAAGATTGTAGACAGTGGTTTAGTGGAAGCTGCAGCCTTTCCTCAGGCAATACTGTGCCCTGAATTGGTTCAAGAATGTATAAACAGATATGACCCCCAGGACAGATGTGTCAAAAATGCCAACGGGGATGTGTTGTTTTGTGTCAACAGACAAACCCTTATGTTTGTGATGAAGATACCGCATAAAGAGGCGTATTCCAACCTCGACATTACCTCCTCCAATGGATATTTCTCAGAAAAGAAACCAACCTACAAAAGTGTGATAGCAAGGAATTGGCTGCTAAAATTTCAGAAGGGCGGTTCAAGGCTGCCCAGGCCACTCACCAGAGACCATCTGATCAAAGAAGTAAGGGATATGGTGGTGTTATTACACAGACTGAGAGGCAATCAGCATTCCTATTACTAGGAAGACTGGATGTACTTCTTCATACAGGTCATCCTTCAAGGCGAACAATATTTGGATTGGGCTAAAATAGTGGCCGACTGTCTTCATCAGGGTTTAAGCAATTGCCTGGGTAACAGGAATTTCTATATGTCTTCATATCTGTTCTATTGTTTAGCTTCCACAAGAGATTGGTTCGACCTGCCTCATGAGCCTTTAGATGAGAGCAGTAAAATTTACGAATATTACTCACAGTTGCAAAGGAAAAATTGTTATGAAAATTACAAAAGGATCAATGACGTCTTCACTGGAAAGATGGCCTATGAATTGGTAGGCAACCCAGGCAAGAGGATGAACAGTGAAGCAATGCAACTGATCAGTATCTATGGTAGCTATTTCATCCAATTCTCTGAGTTCACTTATATCAGAGTTGGGGGATTTGATGGTGAACCAATGAAGTTGCCCAGATATGTATTTGATCATTTTGTACTGATGGAGATATGTCGGCAATTGGCACATGTTGATAAAAAATTCCCATCAAAAAGGGGTTGTGGTATTTCTTTTCCTGTTGAACTTGGGCATTATTCATGCCGATCAACATCTGATGCTTTAAATCTGGAGGTGAACCTCAAGAGGTTCAATTTTCAATTCTTTACTGCTAGGGCCAAATTCGACAGTAAATGTTTTGTTAAAGATAACTTAGATTCTGGAACAGGGCACTCACACCTTCCAAAGTTGGAGGATTACTGGGAAGACTGCCCAGATGAGTTTGAAGTTAGGAGAAGGCTATGGTGTAGATTTTCTTTGGGGCAAATAATTACCCTTAATTTAAGTATGGATGTTTCTGGAATTTTTGTTGATGATGAACAAGTGATTGATCCACAATTCGAGAAAGTAGAACACTTACCCATTCCAGAAGTGGACTGGAGCAAGAAGGAGGAGGACAGGATTGAAATTAAGACCCTTCCGGTGATAAGGAGGACTGAAAAATGGTTGAGAGAAAAGAGGCAGCAGGGGTTTCAAAATAAAAATGTTCAACAATTCTCTTCAGTGGTTGCATCACCGCTTCCCCTGGATCCTTCTAATCAACCTCTTGCTATCTGTGGTGCAGGTGCTTCCGAGCCATCAACTGAGAGAAGCCCTGTCACCAAGAAATCCAGAAGGGTCCTCACAGATATTCTGCCATCTCGTGTCACCAGGCTGAGAACCAAAGGGAAAAGGAAGAAGCTGGCTTCTGAAACAGTAATTGTTGATTTAAACTCAGAAGAAGAGTCAGAAGAGCCTATGGGGGACAAAGAGGCAAGCCCAACCAGAACAGAAGTAGTTGACACTGGCTCATAGTCAGAGGATGTTTTGGACACTCCTGAGATGTTGATGATTTCAGATAAACCCTCTGATGGAGAGAAACCCAGGAAGACAACCCCGGCACCGAAGTGGCTAGAGAGCTCTATATCTGACAAAAAGAAGGTGATTCCTTTTGTTCTCCCTCTGGAAGACATGGTAAGTAAATGTCTGGGAAAGACTCCCAAGTCCAAGAGACTTAAAACAACATCCAGGATAAATATTGACCCAAACACTGGTAACTGGAGTGCAGAAATAGCCAAGCCAGTGACCGAGGAAGAGGTTCAAGATCCTACAGTGCATGATTTCACTGTGGAGAGGATAGATCTCGGTGCTGCCTCCAAGGCTGCAGATGTACACCATCTTGAAGCTTCCACCAAGAAAATGGTCAGTCGAACAATGAAAGACGAGAAGGACAAAAAAGAATTGAAACAGGCTCTGCGTTCAATGGCAGAGTACATTGAGGCCATTAACAATCCTAACCCACAGCCTATCTCACAGGTCCCTTTGTCTTTCGACCCGAAGTCACCTGTCAACCAGAAAATGTTAGATCAAGTTCATAGAAGCAAAATGGTCTCAAAAACATTTGACAGCTAGTTAGACAGCATTGAGCAAAAAGGAACTGAGTATATTCATGAACTCAAAGGCATATATGACCTGACTGCTACTACCATTGAAGATCTTAAAGCACAGGTTGCTGTCTGGGCTAAGGACGAAGGTAAGTGGACCAGTGTGATAAACCAGATAGAAGAAGTTCGAAAATATGGGCTGGAGAAGTTTTTGGCAGAGGTGAAACTGACTGGTGTGGATGAGGATTTATTGTATGTGAACAAAAAGAACATTGAATGGAGGAACTCCATATCTTGACAAGGACGCTTTGAACTCTCAAAGCTAATCAAGGAGATAACGGACTTCACTCAATCATTGCAACATGATTTGCAATGTATCGATGTAAAATACTTAAAGGACGATGGAAAGCCTGTGGAAGATGTTGGAGCAGTAGTCCAATCCTTCAGAGATAAAATCCACTTTGTTAAAGAAAATGATAATATTCTGATTGAGGATTTCTCTAGAGTTTCTAAAGTCGAATCCCTGCTCTATCTCTACATCGACGCACTCCTAGAACACCAGGAAAAATTTGGGAAAATGCGAAGGGAAAAGGAGGTCTGGAAGTCGAGGATGAAGCATATCGGTATACCAAACTTCCCTAAAATCCAGGAGTTCGTGGCTGCCTTTCAGGAGTGGAGAACCCAACATGCTTCCCAGGCTATCGACAGCAAATCAGGGGATACTGATTCATCGCCCCAGTCATAACCTCATCAGCTCGTTCTTTTTTAGTTCCTTAATTTATGTTATTTCCGGCAACTTTGATCTTTTATAATCAGTTGTTAAAACTAAATCCCGTATGGGTCATAGTGATGTTAACTCTGGGTTTAATTTGCTCGAGGACATGGTTAATGCTTTGATATATATATGTTTTTCAGAATTTTTAGGAGATAATAGAAGTTAGAGAAAGAAAGGAGGAAGGGATTTTCAGAAAGACTGTGCTTAATCTTTACATTATATGATGATTGTTTAAGTAAATTTTCATCTGTGAATGAGAAGAGGAACAATTGCTACTTATTTGGATCTGTGCGTCTAAATGTGTGAAATTTGATTTTCTGTGAGAAATCTCCTTTCACCTTGTAATTGCTCTATGTTTGAACAACCCATCATATGTGTTATATTCCTTTCTAGCTCAGCAAGTTTGTATAAATGTATTCATGTATTCGAATGTACTAAAATAGAATCTGTGCATTCTATCCTGTTGCTGTATGAATTTATCGCATTCATGACATGGCTATGTATGGATGTTAGTCTGCCTTAGGCGTTTTCTGGTTAAAAATGCATTTGGTTAGTTGAATAGGCTAAAATTCATTGAAAATCATAAAGGGAGCTGTACCTAAATTCAGAGGGGAACTAATACAAAAGGTTCACCCATTTGTTGTTTAACTCATTTGTTCTTGAAAGAAGGGTATAGAGTCAGAATAAGTTATTTTCATAATAAGGACAAATCTGTTAGCCAACACATAGCATAGGAAAGGTCCAAAAGAATTCATACATTAGATCATACAGAATCACATTGTTTTTTGAAAATCATGCAAGCATTTGAAGGAGGTCGTGCGACAGATTTCATCTAAAATTCGTGGATCTTTTTATTAAAATTGCTCAAAGTTTTTTAAGGCAAGAAGAACATGGATCTTTATTCAGGAAAATTGTGTTTTTTTTCTTTTGTTGAACTCGTGCCTCTTTTATCAAAAAATCACACTACAATTTATGTTGAAATTATGCTTCTTTTTTTATGCAAATCAAGTATTTTTCTGGTTGAAAATCAAAAGTACAAAAACATTTAAAAACATGTATTTTCTTTAGTTAAAATCTCAAGGTTTTTTTAGATGCATGGGTGGCAAAATTCTTTTCACTAAATTGTGCCATTTTTTAAGGGTTTTTGCATAATTTTTTTGATCAGTTTTGTCCAATGGCTAGGGTAGAATTTGTGGAAAGTTTTTGAAGGTTTCAAGGCAGCTAGGGTTTGCAAAGTATCTTTTTGTGAAGGATTTTACTACACAAGAAGGTATTTATTTTTGTCTTACTCCGTAATTACAAGTTGCGGGAGGGAAGAATAGCATAAATGGCCTTTTTACTCAACATCATGTTGGAAGACAACTAGAGGTTTTTAGGTAAAAATTACAACACGTGGAAGCAACTCATGTTAACTATTTTCAAGTACAGATGCCTTGAAAAAATTGTTCTTGGTTTTGATACCCAGCTAGCGACTACAGGTAAAGACTAGGACAAGTTTAAATGGACAAGACAAAGAAGTAGTCATGTTGATCAAATTATCTATGACAAATGAAATACTTCTTGAGGTCCAAACATGGACAACTTCAACTATAATTTGGAAGCATTTGCGAGATTTGCATGAGACTTCAGATAAAGGGAGAGACTTCTTTTTTAAGAACATGCTATTTTTTATCATGATGGATGAGAAAGTATCCTTGCAGGAGCATTTACTCAAGATCAAGGGTATTAGAGATCATTTGTCTGCCATTAGTCATAAGATGGAAGAAGAGGACATGGTGGTAATCACGCTAAAAAGCTTACCACATACATATGAGAATTTTATTGAGACCTTGAATATCACCTCTACTCTAGTGTTGACTTGATGTTTGAAGAGCTGTGCAATAAGCTCTTACAATAGGATAAATGGAAGAAACAAGTTGGTAGTAGTAGTGATATAGAGGGTGTGAAAGAGGCATTTGTAACCAAAGACAAGGGCAAAGGCAAATAGTCACAATAATGAGGATGCATCAAAGAATCTGAAAATCATCACATGGCATTATTATGGTAAGATGGGTCATATGAAGAATCACTATAGAAAAAGGTTGGTTGAACAAAAATCCAACCAAGGAGGCCCTCAACAAAAGGCTCATATTGCAGAGCATTTCGAGGAGTCAACCTTTTATGCATTGATCACCAAAAGACTAGCAGATCAGTGCAAATCATTCACATGGTACATAGATTTAGGAGCATCACACCATTTCACCCACTGGAAAGACTAGTTCATGGAGTACATGACTTGCTCTAAATTAGTGATCTTCAATGGTAGGGACGAGTACATAGTTGTTGGCAGAGGGAATGTGCAAATATTGTTTGGAGGGAAAATTTTATTTTTTCTCGATGTGTACTATGTGCCTAGAATTGATCTTAATTTACTCTCAATGAGTTAGATTATGCAACATTATCCCAATCTAGATGTCATCTTTAGCAAAAATAAATGCTACATTGTTGGCAAGGAGACCAAGAAGACTATTGCACTTAGTATAGAAGATCATGGAGTGTATATAGACTAGTTGACACTAGACAGATCAAGGAGCATGCATTATCAACCAAGAGTGCATTTGACATCAGTACACTTTGGCATCAACGGTATGGGCATGTTAATTTATCCCATCTCTCTCAATAGGCTTGAGAGAATTTGGTAGGTGGACTACCTGACATCCAGGAACAAATTTAGGGTGTTTGTTGAGCTTGCTAGTTAGGGAAGCAACACAAAACTCCATTTGATGATGGACAAGCTTGGAGAGCCAAGAAAGTCCTACAATTGGTTCATGCAAATATTTGACTTTCAATAGAGATGTCGTGATTGATGAAGAAGTTGAGCCTTTCCAAACTTATCCTGAGTTCAAGATTACTGAAGAACAACCCGTTGTGGCTAAGAATTAAGGTGTTCAACTTTAGGTAGCTTCACTTGAAGGGGGGAGGATTCTGAGCATGAGGAGTCTCCCAGGCAGGTAACAATACCAGATTCTTTTGATGGTAGTCTGAATTAAGATTTAGATGACACAGATACATGTATCCCAAGTCATGGTGACAACAGTGATTTGGATGAAGAAATTTTCAAGAAGAGATCAAAGTGGTGGGAAAACACCATTGGAGATGTTCGAGTAAGTGAAATGATCGAGGATAGATCATCGAGAGGCAAGAGAAAGGACACATTTATCTTTACTTTAATGGACAATATTTAGGGAGCTTATGAACCATAGGTATTTGAGGAGGCAAAAGTAAACCCTGAATGGAAAAAGGCCATGTCAACCAAACATGAAAGTCTTATGAAAAATAAGACTTGGGATCTCTTAGATCTTCCACCATGGAAGAAACCCATTGGCTACAAATGGGTGTCTTTTTTTTCAAAGTATAAGGCATATGGTACTCTAGATAAGTACAAAACTTGATTGGTTGCAAAAGGGTTCTCATAGAGAGAGGGCATCGACTACGAGGAGACCTTTGCTCCTACAACAAAGATGAGCACCATCCGATTAGTCTTAGCCATGGTAGCTCAATTTGGCTGGACAATCCATCAAACGGATGTAAAAAGTGCCTTCCTCAATGTCCAGATTTGGAGGAAGGAGTGTACATGTCTCAACCACAGGGTTTTTAGGTTGTAGGTAAGGAGTATCTTGTATGTTGACTGAAGAAAGCTCTATATGACCTGAAGCAAGCACCTAGGGCATGGTACATCAAAATTGATAGGTATTTGGTTGAACAAGGATTCCAATGGAGTCCTTCAGATCCAAATTTATACATCAAAAGTATTGGTAATGATATCATTCTACTAGTCACATATGTAGATGACATCATTATTACAGGTAGTGAGGTACATGCAATTGAACATATCAAATTAGATGAGTAAAGATTTTGATATTACTGATCTAGGCCTCTTACATTATTACCTAGGTGTAGAAGTTTGGCAAATAGGTGGCAACTTTTTTGTTTCACAATCCAAATATCCCAGGAGTTTTCTCGACAAATTCAGAATGACAGATTGCAAAATTTTATCAACACATATGGAGAAAGGGATAAAACTTTCAACCAAAACTGACTCTGAGTCCATCAATGAGTCAACTTATAAGCAACTAGTGGGGAGCTTAATATATCTTACAACCACTAGACTTGATTTGAGCTATGGTGTGAGTTTCATTTCTAGATTCATGACAACACCCAAAGTAGAATAATGGACTACAGTGAAGAGGGTGTTGAGATATGTGAAAGGGACACTTTACTTTGGCATTATGTATAGCAAAAGTAAAGATCTTAGGATGGATTTACAAATTCAGAGTGGGCAGGTTTTGTGGATAACAAAAAATCCACTTCTGGATATGTTTCTAGCCTTGGCACAAGTGCAGTCACATGGACCAACAAGAAACAAGAAGCAATAGCTCTATCCTCGACAGAAACAAAACATTAAGGAACAATAAAAGCAACATGTGAGGCAGTGTGGCTCAGAAGGATGTTTTTAGACATGAAGATGCCTCAAGCATAGCCTTCACCCTTGTTCAGTGACAATCAAGGGGTGCTCAAACTTGACAAGAATATAGTCTTCCACGTGCGTACCAAACATGTGGAACTACATTGTCATTTCATCAGACAACTTGTAGAAGATGGATCTATTTTGTTGCAATATTATCCTTCAGAGTATCAAACTACAAACATCCTTACCAAGTCTTTAAGTCTTGACAAACTTGGTAAAATTTTGGTATAAGCTTGTAGTTAGTAGATTGACCATTAAGGGAGGGTATTAAAGTAATGTTCAATTAGTAATGGTCAATTAACATTTAGTCTTAAGCTTTAATAAAGTTGTTTCGACTTTAGAATATTCTTTATTTTTTATTAGTTTATTCTTTTATCCCACATTCCTAATGTGGCTTGTCACTTTATTGTAATCCTATATAAGAAGGCTTTCACTATTTTATTCATTGAATATCTTGGTAATCATTCTCTGCTCAATTTTTGTAATAAATGTAACAAGGAGGTGGGTGTGCCTTGAGCACAACTAACTCAAAACCTAACAATCAAGTAGAAAAGAGCAATTAATCTCTCTTTTTAATCTATTCATCCAAGCTAGGTACTTGATTAAGAGTGATGTCAAATATTATCCTCTAAAGAAAAAAAATACTATCAAATGTGGTGGAATTTAAATGCATGTCGTACTTTGGATTTGGTTTTAGCGTTATATAAGTACAAAAATTATTAAAGAAGTATGTGCTTTGCACTCGACATGTTATTTAAACACATCTTATAGTAACATCCATTTATCAAACCCAAATTCCAAAATCCTACTTGAATTCTTACCCTTGATAGGGTACTACAATGCACCTAGTGATTAAAAATCTAGAAGGGATGCACTTTCTCCATGAATGTACAAAAACATAGGGATGCACTTTCTCCATGAATGTACAAAAACATAAGGTGTACTTTTATATCCTTGGGGATTGTGGTAAGGAGGAACAACGGATGTGTTAGGCTAGTTAATTGGAAAGTTTTTGTGAATTTGAAGAATTACCTTGACCCTATGGCAAGGAAAAATATAGAGGAAAAGAAAACCATGAGAAGAGATAATGCAAGGGGAATCTCAATTTGAAGAACTAATTTTTAATCCATAAGAAGATATAATGCAAGGGAATCTCAATTTAAAAAAGTAATTCCTAATGCAACAAGATAATCTAAATTTAAAAGTTGAATTCCTAATGTAGGGGAATCCCATCTAAGAGTTTAGTAGTTGCCTTCACATGTGGAGATTTGAACTTCAATCTTCTTTGTGAGAAGATTTAATTGTTACATCACACCCACACAATTAACTTTGTGAACTTTTAATTTCTACCAATATTTAACTAATCTTTTTTAGGTTAGAAAATTAAATTAAATAGGCAATTTAAAAGTCATCTTTTCATGGCTCCTAAATACCCCTAAATGGTAGGATCAAAGTTAATAACCCCCTTCATTTATTACATGTCATAATTATCCAATCATAAGCGTTATGATTTATCTATTGAATGGCAAAAACATAACAAAATTATTCTTATAAATTAAAAAAAAATGATATCAAACTTTTTCAAAAGAAATTAAATGTGAGTATTTTTTGTAATTTTGAGTTACAATTATTTATAAAAATTAACTATGTATTACAATGAAATTTCATAGATAAAGTTAAGGGCATCCTCAAAAATTAAGTTACAACTAATGTTTTTCTCCATAGCACAACCCAATCATGTGGTAAAATAAATTTGTATGCCTACTAACCTAACATATGCTTCCACATTTTCCATAAAATGGCTTTCAAAGCAACCATAACAATCAGCAAAAAGCTATGGATTTTAGTAGTTTTTAATGTCTCCATTTACCCTACTCCAATGCTTCCATATTTCCACTCTCTAGGAGGATTTTGGACAAAGTTTGATGAGTCTTGCCTTACACCTGCTAATTATATTTGCATAACATACTAAGAGTTTTCAACAAGCCCATTATTTTTTTCATATCTTAAAAATCATTTCATTCTAGGATGCCACCTATAATTTGAGGCATTTTCATAAAACTATGCATGCATGTTTACAAAGCTATCCACAACTATAATATCTTCAAAAAAAATCTGCTTTTGACTTTTTTTTAAAAATGATATACCTTATTCTTCCTTTTCTTCCTCATGTAGATGCTTTTTTGGCTTATGCATTTTTTATTTTGTGTATATCTAATAAGATATGATTTCTTTTAATGTAGAAGCAAAATTTCAATACACATTAAAAACAAAAAGGTGAATAGTTATAACGTCTTTTTCTGTCTACAAAGGCCTTCATTCACATTATGAAGATTTCTTTGACGTCATAAGAAATTAGTGTAAAGTGTTATATTTATAGGCTTAGGTTTTGTTAAAAAATGATACTTATAATAGTAAATATTGGATTATGTTTGGCTTCTTTTTTATATTGAATTTGATGGTTGTGTGGTTGCAAAAGTATTTTTATTATAAAATATAATCAGAATTTTAAGAGGATTATATCACATAAAAATAAGAATTTAAAATGTTGTTTAAAATAACAAATAATAGATGATGTTTGACTTTGTCTCTGTGTTAGTGAGCCTAAATTTAATGGTTATATGAATTATATTTAGGTATTTTTGTCATAAAATACAATCAAAATTTTAATAAAATGTCAAAAGGTCCTTGGTCTACTAGTGAAGTTGAAAGGTTCTCAACGAGCCCATTAGGGATCAAGTCTTGTTGGGTGCAAGGCCCCTGACACCATAAGGGATGAGGTCAGGATCATGGCTGTACAAATTTGGCAGAATGGATACCCTTCAGTCCTTGGCTCTTAGCCGAAGGGGTTCAACGTAAGGCTTGTGCTCCCATATTGGGTAGTAAAAACGATCTTGTGGATGATCTCCATTAAAAAAAAAGTAAATTTTTTTAATAAAATCATATCACATAAAAGAGAAGAATTTGGATAGACTATCAACATTTTCATAGGATTATTTAAAAAAAAATATTTAGTTTATATAAGTTTACAAATATGGCTCATACAAGCAACTTAGTTGCTTACAAGCACTAATGAGACCATACTAAGCTCATTTTGAGCATTAACGTTAGATAACAATTAAGATATCCATGGTAGAAGCCAACAATGGAATTCCAAGAGTCACAACTTAGAAACCTACATTAGATATTACATCCACACTAGAAGCCAACAATGGAAGACCAAGAGACAACTTAGAATTCCACATTAGATGTCCCTCTAGGGATTTGAACTTGGGTCTCCACAATGAGAACCCAATGTTTTAAGCAATTGAACTTGACCCCTTGGGGCTTTATATATTTTTTCTAAAATAAGGTATACCTTAATATTTGACAGACAACTTCAAATGGATAACCTTCATAAAAAATTTGTTGGCAGACAAGGTTGATAGTCAAATTTAGGCCCTATAGGGTTAGCAACAAAAAATAGGCAAGGTCACTATGTGGAAGTAGACTCTATGAAAGGTTTTGCATGCATAGTTATTATGAATGAATCATGATGGAAACATTTGCTTCTTCTGAGCAGCCAGACTTATTGCTCGATGGCAGGGTTTGGATGTGGGGTGAGTATTCCCTTTCCATCAAACCCTGGACTCTATCCTTCAATCCTCTCGCTAAGCCGTTTAACATCAGACCTATTTGGGTCCATCTCCCAAATCTCCCACTCCAGTTTTGGGAGGATTCTTGCTACGAGGGCATCAGCAATGCTATCGGTCATTTCCTGAAGGTTGATTCTACTACCTCTTTCATGGGACATTCCACAGTAGCCCGCATCGTGGTGGATATTGACATCTCCAAACCTCTTCATGGAGATGTCGTTTTGTTGGTAGGGGGAAGGCCCTGGAAACAATTGTTAGATTATGAGGGTATCCCATTTAGATGCAAACGATGTTTTGCTATCGATCATTTGGCCTTTGGTTGTCCTCTCGCGTCACAAGGGTGCTGCAACTTGGTGGAAAGATGCTCTCCTGGATCACTTGACTATTAGTGCTTCCCAGGTGGTTTGTTCATCACAGGAGGATGAGTCCTCTGAGGAGGATGAGCACCCTATTGGGGTTGTTCTTGAGGGGGTGGCGGCGGCTGCTGTTGCGATTCCCTCGCATTCTTTGGACTCTTCTGATCATTTCTCTACTCACATGTTAGCTCCTCCATCTCCGGGCCGGACTACTACTTCTATTCTGACTTCTTCGGTTTTGCCTACTTTGGGCTCGGCTTCCCTGTCTACGGATTCTTTGGCTTTGGCGTCTGCTGAGGTTCACTATGAGTTCTCTTTGGTTGTGGCTTCGGGGGAGTATCCTCTCTCTCCTCATTCTGTTGATTTTGACTCTGAGCTCTCCTGGACGGTGGTTCAGTGAAAGAAGAAAGGTCTTCCTCGTTCTATGGTTGCTTTGCACCCTAGAGTTAAGGGAGTTAGATTTTCTACGTCAGGATCTGGTGTTGTGTATTTCCTTGTTGGTTTTTCCAGCTGGGTTGTTGTGCCTGTGATGTCATTCTGTTGTTCCTTGTCTGTGTGGACTTGCTTGTTCAACCCTGGGGTCTTGCTTGTTCAGGGATCAGGGCTTTTTTCCCGCTTTTATTTTTCTTTAACAATGCTTTTCCTGTGCACTGTTTGGGTTGCCTTTTCGGTTGTGGGTTTCTTGCAACTTGGCTGCTGGTGTGTTGTTTTGTTTGTCCTATTTTTTTTGCCCTTGGGGCCTTGTTTGTAAAGGGTTCAGCCCCTTGTAAGTTGCTTACCATAATCAAAAACATTTGGTAACTAGGGCTAATAATGACTACAAGAGTTGAACTAATAGTTGTTTTTCGTTTGAAGGCTATAGTGTTCTAACTATGCTTGTCAAAACATACACAATTTTAAATGTTCCTTTTTCTTTTCTTTTTGGGAGGATAGACATTTGGGATTTTTTTGCAACCTATTGGTATTGGGAGCCCAAATTATTTTGGGTGCATGCATAATCAAGCTCCTTCAACTTAGTGTCAAAGGACTAAGGGGTGTCCATTTTACCAAATTTGCTTGGGGCATGATTACATCCTTATCCCTTTTAGAGTATCGAGACCTTTGCATTCAACAAGAATTAATTCTTAGTGGGCTCTTTATGAACCATTCAACTTCACCAATAGGTGAAATACCACTTGACAAGTAAATAAGGTGGAACATTAAAAATTCTAGAAAGTCACTTATCCCTGTACTACTCCAACTCAAACGCACTCAACTGCAAAGTTATGATGGAAACTAACACTAACCAAGAAAGTTCACATGATTAGTGGTGCTTAGTGATCGAGTGCTTTAAAAAAATACTTCTTATCCTATACAGGCTTTAAGTGTCAAGAGAATCTATTCAGCCGAAGTCAAATTTGTATGCTTTTAATTTTCCAAATGAGTCGAGCGTTTACCCATGGGTAATGGAAGGGCTTTCAGCTCATGGGATTTGAACATCATCTTTTTTTTTAATCTAATTTAATAGATCATGTTAAAATCCCCACTCTTTAAAAAATAATTATTAATATAAAAGTACATAATGTCAAAAACAAACTTCAAAATAAATAAAATTGAAATGTCAGAACATACAAGGTTACAACAGAAGCTCATTGAAGGAGAGGAATCCAGAACAGGCACAACAATTAACATGGACAAAATAGCAGACAATAGATATATCAGTTGAACCGACATTTTAGATCCTCAAATTGTAGATTTGAGCTCATTATAAAGAACTTTTGTTAATTTGAAAACATTAAATGTACATCTTTTGAAGTGAAAGATTTATCCTTATTTTTTTTTTTTAATTTTAACCAATATTTTAAATCACATTCAATAATCTCACATTAAGATAAATCTTATATACTAAAACTTTTACGTTCACTTTCTAACTTCTTTTCATACTGTCAAACTTTTTGGAGAACATAATGGCTTAAAAGTCCTCCATATCTCACAATTCTTACTAATATAAAATTAACCTAATTACAATCCAATCCTGCAATTAAATAGGCGAATTCTTACTAATATATATTTAACCTAATTACAATCAAATCCTGCAATTAAATAGGCGAAGGCTTTCAAGTATTCTTATTTTTATTATATTCTTTAAATATTTTTCATAAGAAAAATATATTGGATGAATGGTCACACTTCACCTCAACCGCTTTACCTAGTCTAATATACCATTTTAAATTTGATATTCTCTAAAGAGAGATTATTATTATTTTCTTTGAATATTTTTAATAAACAAAATATTATATATGCCTCACCGAACACCATAGTTCAATGTTTGGAATGAATTTACATGATATTTTCCATATTCAAATTGCACAATAGTATATTGAAACAGTATTCTTATCCTCCATGTTCAAAGATAAAAGTGACTTAACTCGCTCAAATACGTAGGATAATGAAACAGTGTAGAATCATTCCATACCACTTATTTGATAGCTTGGAATAAATCTACACAGTGCACACTGCTGAAGTTTAATGAACATGTTCAAAGATTGCTGTTCTTTTCATTCTTTAATATTCTTCTCGTCGGAAGTTTCAGCAATATTTTTTTTACTTTTATCAAAGATATTAACTGCATTCACATGATTAGTATCAGCAATAACAGTTTTGGCTACCATAATTGACTAGAGAAAATGATTGTCCTTTAAATTATCACCCTCACACTCTAGTGATGAATCCCTCAGAACTTTTCTGACATGTGCACTTGAAGATAAATGTTAAAACCATTAATATGGAATGAAATAATTAGCAACAATCTGCTAGTTTTTACTTGAATTTCAATTTATACAAGACACTAGTTGACAAATTAAATTGTAAATTATCAAACACCTGCCCTTAACTAGAATGCCATTGATAATGGAATCAAAAAGAAAATAGAGTTGGAAACGTTTTAACAAGTACATAATGACTGGCAAATCTTCCCAGTTTGTAATATTTACTATTAGTATTTGTAAATTTTATTAACGAATAAATAGGTATCACGCAACTACAGTTGCTACAGAAACAATGCCAATATAATGGAGATTTCGTCTAAAAATTTCCATGTTTATTAAAAGGCAAAGTAGCATGCCAGCACTATAAGTGATTTTTTGGGAGCATTGATTCTATAACCAAAGACTATGTAAGTTTTTGAGCTCCTTCAACGCTTTTTCTCAAGAGAGCAATTACAGAAGGTGGATCTTTTGCTCCAAAGACAGAACTTCCTGCAACTATACAATTTGCACCAGCAGAAGCTGCCTGATCAATTGTCGATGGGCCCAAACCTCCATCAACCTGCAGGGATGATATATCATATTAAGATTTTCTCCTCCTATAGCTTGGATTATGTCGCAGCAGAAGGAAACAAATCTGACACATTGGAAGAAAAATGTAGATAGAGATTTTCAATTTTGTTCTTGAGGTTTTGAAATAGAAGGGCCATGAAAAGCTAAGAACTGACATTCAGATTGTGCAGATAATGTGCATGGATTCTATGAAAAGGTCTGACAAGAAATTTTGGTAGTATTTACTTGAGATCTACCTTTCAGAAAAAAAAAGAAAAAAATCACAAATGTCCAATTTAACCATTGCTAAGAAACTTGATGAAAATACCTAATAAACTAAAGCATTTGAAGAAAGAAAGGGATATTGCAGGCACTCTATCGTGTTCTAAAATCCAAGGTTTGACAGAATTACCTCAATGTCAAGAGTTGGGTATTTCTGCCGTAGGTCACGGACCTGACATAAGAACAAAAGTTACTTGAACAAACATAGAGCGAGGATAATGTTAAATAAGGTAATCTTGTAAATGGTTGAATTTTCTAGCACTGACCTTGTCCATCATATCAGGCATGAATTTCTGCCCTCCAAAACCAGGTTCAACTGTCATAATAAGTACCATTTCCACAGGCTCTTCACTTTCCACCTGAAATTACACTTAAAGATATGAAATACATTTCCCATTAACCTAATAAGTTGCACTGGAAAATATATAGCAAATGCTTATTTAGCTTCCTGGACACAAGCACTACTTCTAAATTTCCTTGTTAACTGTTTTTTTTTAGGAGAAGGAAGAGCTGTAGTGGTCTTATCCTAATCAATTTATATGGAGACATTTGGTTTGGAATCATATGGTGGATATATGGCAGACATGAAACACATTTTTTAATATTATTATATTAAAATATTTCCAGTTGGCATGATTGAGTTCATATTGTAATTTCAGTTTCACAGATCACTGCAGAAACACTGCTAGCTTTCAATCCTAATAACATTTTAGCAGAAAGATCTCGGGATCTTGTAGTGTCGAAAATTGCATACCTTTGCAATTTCACACTATGTTTTGCAACCACTTCGGTGTCGGCTCCCCTAGTTTGTTTTTAGGTTCATTTTAGCCTTGCCTTAGCTTCATTTTCCGTAACCACACGTGCTTTTGTGTTGTGTTCCCCCCTTTGTGTTTATTTTTGTGTAAATTTGTTTTAGTGCTTTGTTTATCTCATCATCCGATGGTGTTCCATGTGACTAGGAACTGAAGTGACTGTTGCTGAGTGTTACTAGCCACCTCCTATAATGATTCGAGATTCTAGATTCTAGTAACGAACGTCCCTTTGGACTCTATCTTTGGGTTTTTCCCTCTTTTGTGTAGATTTTCTTTGAATTTACTTTGGACTCTCTCATGCATTGTATGGTGAACTCTCTTGGCTCTGCAACTCTAGCTGAACCTTTGTGAAGATTTCTTGCTCTCTTGGTGATCTCTTACAGATTTCTTGGTGTTTTCTCAAGTCTCCATTGTAGCTGCATTTCTTTTGGTGCATTTTGATGTGAGTTCTTGGGGATTTGTAAGCTCTTTCAAAGGGTTTTATGAAACCATTGCTGGCTGGTTGAACTCCACCTTTTGGGCAGATTGTGCTTCCTCTACAAAGTTTCATAATACTCTCTTTAAAATTCCTTTGTATTTGTGTAACCCCATTGTTGAAATTGCATTGTGTGGTTACATTCCATTTTCCTTCATATCTTCATAGATATTCATGCTAGTTTGCTCATTTAGCGTGGAGTAGATTAGTGCATTTACAAGTTTCATTTGTCACTGTTTTATTCCTTAGATACACTTAAGGAATAGAAGCACACTATTTTTCATTCATCCTTGCTGCTCGTGGAGGTCGAAAGACCAAAGCAAGGGCTTGACTTAGGCAAGCTCCTTAGCAGTCCAAAACATTTTTGTTGTTCTCTTGCAAGTGGTGAATTTGGGTGGAGAGTTTCATTCTTTGTTTTCTAGTTTTGCATCCTCTTACTCAAATCTCCTTCATTTCATTGTTGTTCATTTCATTTATTCTGAAGTTATCATATACATTTCCTTACATAGGTTTATTTCTTGTTACTTGGAGATCTGTTGGATTGCTTGTTTGTTTATTGTCGTGCTATGCAAGTGATAAGAAATCAAACTGGGCTGAGACTTTTTATTTTTCCAACATTGAGGACACCAGCACTTAGCGCAGACGTCACCACGGCGTGCTATTGTCCAAGGCAGTGAGCTTCAATCTTTGGTGCCAGGTTCTTCTATTGTTCTTTTTTTCATTTTTGTATTCACTTTTCCAAATCTTTATCTGTAGTAGTACATTTTCAGCATTCCGTCATTTTCTTTCATTCTATCAAACGATTAGTCTAGTTTATTTTCATTTCCATTAGTGCAAAGTGGGTCTGCCAACGTTAGCCTATTTAGAGAAGTAGATAGTAGAGAACTAAGCAAGACCCTAGTGTGGTTGTGGTGAAAAGTTCTCTTGATTGACACTTTTAATCAAGGTGTAATTTTTCCTCATCTATAGAACTGAAGCATGGCCAAAGACATCCATTTGAATTTTCATAAGAAAACAAAGTTTGACTTTCTCAAACATACCTGCAAGCCATATGAAACTGTCATTGGAATGCATGCCAATCTTAGTGAAATGTAACAATCGTGATGACATACAATTTGTTTAGATACCGTTGTTGCAACCTGGTTTGAATTTGACATGAACAGATAATCCCATACACAAAGGTCCATATAAACTAGATAGCTAAGAAATATGTTCCAAGATTTGGTAATATCTGGACAAAAATAACCAAAAAACATCATACCACATATAGATGAATTCCACCTTTCAAATGCAAGTTCAACTACTTGTAAGCAATGCCCTATAAAACGAGAATTTTCAAATCAATCAAGGGCTCAATCCATTTCCTCAATAAATGAGGCTCATATTGGGCTAATCTTGACAACATAAATGATAACCAGAAAGGTTCAAGGATCAATATGATAAAAACATAACATTTCAGTCAGAAATGAGAAGGAAATGGTAAGCAAAGACAACAGAAATCTATCCAATGAAGTGCCATTTATTAAAAAAAAAAAAAAACTAAGAAAGAGGCACTTGCATGCTACATCAATATTATGAGGTATGAGGTTGTCAGCTTTCATTCTTCCCTTGAACCAACTTCAAGGATAATCAACATACCAAAGTCAATACAATTAACCCAATTTCAAGATTCTATTAGCAGATTGAAATTGTAATAAAATTTGCTATATCACAATCAGTTAAATGCCAAACAGCAAACTGGTTTAGTTCTAGAGATTGATTTCAGCTCTACCAAGGACGTTCAAACTAAGATCACCACTTACACACTTAAGTGAATCCTTTGTTTTCTAGACAATTCATGAGATTTGCAGTCCAGAAATGGAGGCAAACCAGTTTCAGCAGCATTGAGAGGGGGTTCAGACCACAATGTAGTTGAAGCATTTGCAAACAAAGGAAACAGATCCAGGTCAAATCATCGTACTCGAGTTTATTGATGAGGATCTTTGCCCCTAAATGATCTTCCATATTGTGAGCAACTTGCACATGATTGAATGCATGGCTACTTCTTGTTTATACTGTTCCAGGTATAAATATCTAGCTCCAATCTTTGGTGCAACTGGCAAGCCAAGGCTTTTGATTTAGCTGGTATGCCACAGCTTTAAAGATGTCTTTTTTTGATCCTATGTGGGATGATGAAGCCACAAAACAACATTTGGTGATAAATCCTCCAGGAGATCCATAAAGGTTATGTGAAGCTAACATTTAAGGAGCAAAAAGAGCTACTAACTTCTACTTCGACTTGGGTTCTCAAGATGGCCTCATTGACACCTCAAAGTACAACCCTATAGCTACTAACTTAGCCTCCTGTCAAAGTTCAACACCTGAGTATGGCATGATAGTGATCACTTGCATACTCTATAGTGGAGATCACATGTTCAAATCCAGAGGAGTAAGGGCTGTACACCTTGTTAAAACATATAAAGTAAACAGAAAAAAACCTTTTTGTGAAATGCATGCATAAGGGGATTCTCATAGACCAATTTGGTTTAAGTCTTGGTTGGTTGTGACCTTAGAAACGGCCTTTTTAAACCTTGATATAGAGAACTTTTCATTTTTAAATGCCCTGTTTATTAGAAGACAAGGAAAATATCACTGCTAGTTGAGAAATTTGCACACCCTTTTGAGAACTATTATGCTAATGCGCAGTATGAGAATCAAAGCTCTTGCTCTGCTCTTCTGGGATGATAGAACTACAACACGAAAATTCTCAGTAGCAGATATTTCCATCTTGCTGCTTTTGAGATTCATAATATAATTTGAAGGCACAAAATTTCAATCGGAAAGAGACGACAACCCCAGCATAAGATGAATTTCAAGCTAGCCAAGGGCGTACTGCACATTACAATCAATTCACCTCATGGTAAGGTTTCACTCCACATGAGAATCTGACATAACCCCAGTCAGACACGTCTCACTAACCAGTGCAGGCTGCAACATCACGCACCATATCTCTTTAGTCCACTCAAAATCTTATAGACTTAAGCACCTCCTCTGAAAGCAACACCAACTATAATGGACTTGTCAACAAGAAGCACATATTATTTCTCGTTTGTTCTGCCCTTTTCATGCCTCCATGTTTGGCAAAAATTGCCACAACATATTTGCCCTGTTGTATCTAGAGCCTTTAGAGTTTAGATTTTTGGGGGTGATTGGGGGGTCAGAATTGAAAGATGAAAAAGTTACATATTCTCTAGCACTTTGTTCTCATGCCAAACCCTTTCAATTGCACCCAAAATCTCTATTCCTTTGGTCTTTTTATATGCAAGCACTAGAGGTTCCCGAGGATCAAAAAAATCATAAACATAACCCAATTCTCTGTCCACTTATGATATACAGCAATGCCCTGCCGTCTTTCCGCGTCTTTAGATTTAGATTACATATTGTCATACATTGAACAAAGCAAACTTTGAAGTGTGGAATTCTATGTTTTGATAGCCTCCCACAGCAGACATGCGAAAACTGGTCTCCTGAGGTCATCTTTTCTAAGGACGTCATACTTTATGCATCTCCTTGCCCTAACAAGGTTGATAGGTTAGGGGTTTTTGTTTTATTTTGTTTCTAGTTCACAATATTCTCAAGCTAGCATGGTTTGGTTAGCTTACTTGGTTTTGCTTATTCCAGCTTTCCATATTAGCTGTCCTGTTTGTGTTTACATGGGCTTTATAAGGTTTGGACACCATTTCTCCATAGTGGTTGTGTCAAACTTGTGCACAACCCCCACATTCTCTATTATTGGTGTTCTCCAGTTCCTCCTCCATTTTGCTGTTCTCAATGGGTCCAAGCGATCATTGCAGGTTCAAACATCACTTCTTATTGATTGTCTTAGACACCATAAGACTCCAATATTTGACCACTTGTGTCTTTTAAAGAATGGTGGTTGGCATCTTTGTTTTGTTTTCACTTGTGTGACTTTTAAGTGTGAACTGTTGTGGCATAATTCCTTCATTCTTATATAATGTAATTGTATGATTTTTCATGTGAATGTGCTGATTCCTTCTTTCAAACACCCTTACTTCTTTCAAGTGCTGTTTGAATGTATGTTCTTTCTCTTCCCTCCTTACTGCTGTCCCAATTTCAATCTCTTGCATTCTTGCTCTTAGTTCACTGTTTCCATTGCAAATCGGCTCTCTTTTTTGCTCTCAGACTTCCATTTATCTCTTTGAAACTTCATTTCAGAAGCACAGTCACTCTTCCAATCTTCCAAATCTATCTCTAGTCATTATTTTCCCTCTTTATGCTGTACATTTTACTGTTTTACACTATGATAGCATTGGGAACATTTCCAACTTCTGTGCTAAACCTGTCATCTTTTGCTATAGTTTGTTTCTAGTTGTCTTGTCATCTTCCTTGGTTTTTTCATTCATTTCAAGGGTAGTTTGATCTCCCCATGTCACCTTCACATCATCTCACAAAATCTTTGTGAGCACAGATAATTTTGACAGCTTTTACAACATTGTTTGTCTTGCTATTCTATTGCTGTTTTTGACTGATTTTTTTGTGTTTCATGATTAGCTGAGTTTTGTTTCAGTCTTACAAAGTGTCTTTACATCTTGTTATACCTTGCCCTTGCATTCCTTATTGATTTGATGGTTGTTTGTGGAGTTTCAGCTACTCAGTTTGCTGTTTTCTTGCATCTTTATTTGGTAAGTGTTTGAATGGTTAGTCTTTTTTGGCCTGCTTGAAACTCTTTCATTCTTATCCAAGTGTGTTTCATCTGTATTCCTGTTATTTTCAATTTGTATCTTCGTTGTCCGAGTTGCAATAGGTTGGTTACTCTTGCTTTTAGTTGTATCATCTGAAAGAACCTATGCCAAACATTGTAATCAATTATAGAGATTACTCTTGAGAGATTTTAGAGTTATTAAGCTAACTTGCAGAACTATAGCAATTTTCATATAAAAACACAAAGCCTCATTATGTGCTTGTTCTCAACCTCCTTTATCAATTTTCACAGTTTGAATAAGGTTTGCGTGTGTTGTCTGAATGGACATAGCACTAGCTTAACTTCATAGCTTCCTTTTTCTACTTTGACTTAGCTTAGTGAGTAGAAATAATATTTGGATAGTTCACTTTTGCATTGAATGTTGTTGCTTGTTTCTCTTATTGTTACATTAACATAGATTTCCTTTCAAGTATTTATATTAAATTGGAAGAGGCATACACTAGTCTAAGCACAGCCTAGTCAACCAATTCTATCTTGCTCCTTTCTAGCTTATCCCTAACTAGCATATTCTCTAATAGGGCTGGATTAGATTGTTTCCTTTCTTTTCTTCCCTTTCCTTCACGTTGTTATTTATGACAGTTCCAGGTCAGGTCAGGTTCTCAAAGGTGGGAGGATTCCCCATGATATGCAACTAAGGTTTGTGGCCTCTACTCAAAACAATGTCAATCTACATCTTACCCACATATAATAATAGTTCCTCGATTCATTGCCCTTAACATTCAATACAAGGCCACTAAAAAGTTGCAAAAACAAAAAGCTTACAAAAGACAGATGCTTCAACAAGAAGCCCAATAAGTCAATTGATAACCTGCCTAATAGACAAATGCCCTGAGGCCATCTTTTGTGGTTTTCAACTATCTCAACCTGACGTTGGGAAGTTGAGTGTGGGTATGATTTGTGTAGTTTTATCTCTATGCAAGGAAAAATACACATATCATCCCCACACACTCAATAGATGAGCACAAACCAATACCTATTCTTGGGCATTTGAGAACATTGATTCAACTTTTATATGATAGCTAAATAAGCTATGATAGCATCTCAAAATATAGTATATTATAGAAAACAACGTTCACATCTACAAGTTACAATTATTATCCTAGTCGATATAATTATGGCCCGTGAAACTCTTGATACATAACTCTAGAATTAATCTTTCTATTTTCACATTGCATCCACATTGGACATTTTTGTCTTTCAAAATTTGGTAAACATAGGACAAAAATTCAACATTATAGATATGCAGTTCCCTTTGTACAAAAAATCTTACAAAATTTTACTTTTATATATATAAATTGCATGGATCATGCAATGTAACTCAAATCATGATGTATTTGGGTGCAAATCTATTGAATGTCCCAAGTTTAAACACCATGGAATATTATCCTCTAAATCAGGTAGATACACGCAGCTTGATATCCATGGAGGATTGCTTGTATCTATTAGAGCATCCTTGTATGACTTTCATTCTTTGTTATAGTGAGTATGGCGGGGAAGTGTTAGTCCCTTTCAAATAAGAAATAAAACAAAATTTTTGCTCCTTGAAACTTGTGTGCCATGATTTTTTGAAAACTCTCCGTTGCCATTTTGCTTGAAGCATATATTTGGTTCTGCTATTTGAATCCTTCAAAGGTCTTTCAAATATATTTCCTCTTCCAAATAATATAGCATTATAAGACTGCTTTAGAACACTCATATCATTTTATTCCACAAAAATGCTTTGAGAACTCTACGTTTAAAATTAGAGTTGGTTGCTCCTACTCTGTGTGTGTGTGTGTACACAGATAGCGTCTTCCTACCTTGTATATTATCTTGGCATCATATCACATTTGAATGAGCTGAATTACACTGGAAATTCATGGGACAATACACTAGTTGAGGAATTTAATGTTATAACTTATAAGCAACAACTGAAAAAAACAAGATTGACATTTATTGAATAGCTGAACAAAATAGATTATAATTTCAACTAAGAGCTTAAACAAAATGAGGAAATTCTATAGGAAAGATGTATGTCTTCTACCCTACTTAAATGCTTCAAATGCAGCTATTATATAGCTTTACAATACAAGAAATAGAAGACTTACTAAAAATAATAAGGGTTCTAGGTGAGAACCAAATAGCTTCCAAACACTGTAGTGATCAATGTCCTTAAAAGAAGAAATGGACAGTTGGGTACGGAAAAACTTATTAGAAACCTGAAAATGTTTGTCGGAGTTAATTTGGTACACTTACTTGACCAGATCATAACTTCTAGCTGGTTACTCAAAATACAAGGTTTCTACATTTGTTGGAAAGCTTAAGGTGATAACCTAACCAATTTGGTTGGACCATTTGTATCATAATCAATAAAGTCATTTTTAAAAAAATCTGGTTGGACTGTAGCATAAGCAATTTCCAATTGTTCCATCGCCAAATTCTGTTCTGGAGAGCCTCAAGAATGCAAAACACAAAAACATAGAAAAATATAGAAAACATAGATTTTTAAAAAATTCAAAATTCTGTCCAAAATTACCACTTAGATGACCTAAGATGTTTTCTAGATCAAAATATGAGAGCATCGAGTTCTCATAGATGTCCAAAAACATATAAGAACTATCTTATACTCAGGAAGAACAACAAATACAAAAATGCCCTAAAATTTAGGCTTTTATTTTTGCAGTTAAGAACCTTGTAGATTCTATAAGATCTTTCTACTCCATTTAGTAAGCTTGAGTAAACCATCTAAAACATGCATATAAATTTTTCTACATAGAAACCAATCCTTGCCATAAATACGATATTAGGAAAAGTCTTGATTTGTGTTTTTTAAAGAAATTGTCTATGTTGTCATGCATATAGAATTTCTTTTTACATTTTCCAAATGTGTCTGATAAGTGCACATATGTTAGATGCTATCTACAAGTAACAGTAAATTTGGTCTACAAATGGTACATAAGAGAAGAATTTTTGTATGCTATGATTTTATGAAGAGTACAAAGGGAACAATCTTCCATTTGCTTGTAATGGGAACACAAAATCATAAACTCGTGAGCTAAAAATACAAGACAACAACAATATAAGAAAATTTTAGTAAAAACAAAAAAACTTTCATACCAATGGATAAACGTTTTCTACAGGTGTTCCGGGCTTTAATGCTACCGCAGGGCGCATGCCAGCATTTCTAACCCTTTTAATGACATCTTGCCAATTGTCTAAAGAGAAATAGGACAAGCTGGTTTTAGAAAATTTGCCACTTGGCCCATTTAATTATGAAGAAATAAAACAACTAGATACTTATTCTCAGATCACATGTACAATATACCTTGAGTAACCTCCACATGGAATGTAAAACCTGAAGCTCCAGCTTTTGCAAATGGTTCTATGTAATCAAGAGGATTTGTAACCATCAGATGGCAGTCCAGAAATGCACTGCCAGCATGTAGACTTTATTAACTCCAATTCAAAACTGAATACCTCCAGATAAATTTAGAAAAACTTGCCTGGATATGGTCTTTTGCACATGATTGAAATACCCTCACTCACAAGCATAACACAATGCCTATTCCTAATTCACTTGGATAAAAAATATTTACTGTTTTACATCAACAGCTTAACTCACTGTGTATGCTTCCTCAAGCTCTGGATAACAGGCGCTCCAATGGTAAGATTTGGAACGAAGTGCCTGAACAATATAAGTGTAGATTGGTGTTCATTATACTCATTTTAAGTACCTAATGTTATGGATGTCAAAGAAAATCCTAAGATAAATAAGCATTGTTTTATCTGCAACATAATTAGAATTAAATACATAGAGGACTAAATGCAATGAGAATAGATTAAAAAGCTAATCCTTGCTTGTATTTGAAGAGAAATTGGACTATCTCACTTCTCTCAAGAAAAATAAAAGAAATGCAAAGCTGAGAAAAAAACTTAGATGCAAAAAATCACACATCACTCACATGCATACGAAGAAGTCTATCATTCACCTTAACCTTACTAGACAAGTAAATTATCAAACCGAGGATACAGAAACACACAAGTATTTCTAGGAAGGTACTAGCTGCATGCAATGAATTCCAAAATATTCTTGTCATATTTAAATCTCACTCCTTTACTGTGGGCCATGCCTCAAAGTTTACCCCTTGGATTAAGCAATTTGGTAAGCAACATATATAACATTTTTTTGCTAAGTATATTATCATTATTCAGACAATGCTGAGTGGTTATTTATTTGTCTGTTAATTGTTGTACATCTTCCACAGATGAGTGCCCACACGGATTGACACTGCTATTTAAAATAATAACTATCAAAGCCACGAAAATAATTTCTACTTGAAGTACTTTAGTGCAGCATTGCATCTAGAGAATGCATACAAGCATAACATGCAAAAATGGCCATCTTATACCTGACTTATAACATTGAAAAGCACAATGCATATCACATCATAGTTAAATATCATACTGTCCATTTACTATTTTAAATTTATATATATATATATATATTCCATATCTATTCACTCAAAGGGTATTACACCTATTCACTAACATATCACTTGCTCTATTTTGATTCTTTTTTGAGCTATTCTGACCATAGTTGAAAACCTCAAACTTGGCTAAAACATGGTAGCCCAAAAATTTGATACTCAACCTAGGCAGAAGCTCAAAATATTAAATAAATTACATAAATACATAAAATTTTGGTGTGCTCATGCACGCAACATTTTACTTAAACTTATGCTAATGAGTATTTTCCAAGGTTAGAAACTTAAGTTATTTTCCTGTCAAGTAATTAGGAAATTAGGAAAAGAAGCTGTAATGCAAGCAAACCCGTAAGAGTTAATCATGCTCTCTGGCCTATAAGAATCGATATTGATGTAATATGGCAAAAAGGATTATTTTAAGGGGTAGCTTTGAAATTGTATAAATTAGAGCTTCCTCTCTCACATGAAAAGCGGAATGGAAAGAAGAGGAATAAGAAAGAAACTCCATGAGAGGAGGTTAATGAGAAGCTTATGAGAGGAGCTTATAAGTATAATATTATTATGCTATTTTTTGCCTTTAGAATTCAGATTCATGGCATTTATTTTCTGTTTAAAGTGATCTTTTAGCCTTTGAAACAGGTTATGAGTGATTTTCTTGCATTTCTCACATGCCAAGAGTGCCCATATGCTCCTTTCTAACAAAGCTGAACTTGAATAATGCACAAGAAGCACAAAGAATGAATTTTTCAATTTAAAAAATGCACAAGTCTATTTTGAAGATCAATTTGTCATGACTCAATGACTACATATCCCTCAAAGGCTCAAAATTCAAACATTGTACAACTTCATTCCCCTCCTAGTAGTAGTCAAAGTTAAATTGGAAGGTAAATCTAAAGCATCCTCCTTGAAATGTCCCTTCTCTCAATCTTCATTATAACTTACAATGGCCGACTTACCTCTCTATGGGCCGACTTCATTAATTGGGTGCCAAAGGGTTGAAGGATGAATTTAAAATAAGGTTCAAAGCAAGTGGGCGACCTCCCCAAAAAGATAGTTGACGCTCCTTGAGAGAATTTAAAATTAAAGATTTAAATTATTCCTAGCATGGCCAACCTCTCTTGAGATGGAGCGCCTCATTTCATATAAGACAAAGAATTGAAAAGTGTTTAAAGAAAAAAAGGAGCGATCACTATTAATGAGAAGAGGTGCGATTTCAAACATGCATGGGCAGCGATTATTATGGACAGAAATTTTTTTTTTTTAAAGAGGGGTAAAAATTTATTGAATAAGAAACCAACAACAAACACCAAGCATAGTACAAGCCCACAAAAAAGTTGTGGGCAAGAAAACCCTACAGATCCAAAGTCTAATCAACCCAGATCAAGTCAAGCCCCAGGAAAGAACCCAACTAACCAATGATATCCTTTGAAATAAGACTTTCCAGACTTAGAGCACAGTCTTGAGGTAACAAACCCCAATCACGGACATTCCACTTCCTTATCGGATTAGCAGCCCATTTCGCCAAACAATCTGCCACTTTATTACATTCCTGAGGGACATGGAGAAAAGAAACAAACTCCAGGGAGTGGCTCAGATAAAGAATTTGCTTGATCACCGAAGCCAACTGCCAATGCACACTGTCCACACACCAACCATTCAACAAGTTAATAACAATCTGTGAATCGGATTCATAGATAATCCTACGCCATCCAAGGGCACACCCTCTTTCCAACGCCCAGAGAATAGCTAAAGCTTCCATACAATTGTCCGTCTGATGCCCCTTATAGATGGAGAAAAAGAATAGAGCAACACCAGAACTATCTCTCCCTATACCCCCAATACTAGCAGAACCAGGATTCCCCCTGGAAGAGCCATCAATATTGATTTTATAAACACCTAGAGGAGGTGGGGACCACCTACCCTCCCTCTGAATCTTACCCTTGGGCTGGCCAATCCTCCTGGAAGGAAGAAGACAAGAACCTCCAATAGTTATTCCCAAATTTTGAGCCACTTTTGAGTCCCCAACATCCAATTTAGAAGAAAGATCACACTTAACTGCCAAAGTCTCCTGAAGCATACCCAGTATCCTCTGCCACACTTGCTGAACCACCAACTTCTTCTCCTGAAAGATTCTCCAGTTCCTTTCCAACCAGAGTTGCCACAGGATGCAGGAGGGTCCTGTTGATGATTGTTTTTAGACAAGTCAACAATAGAGTAAAACACTAGAGTATCCCACTCTCTCTTGAATAAAGTTCTTCAAAAGCTGAACTATGTGATCCAGTGAAGCAACTCCAAGGTTCCTTATTTATGATTCATGATGGGTTAACTCAGTGATTACATGTGATCTTACTGATAATCACAAAGGGACTTACGCAGACTCTTCTTCTTTCATTCAGCTTATCTCTCCTTTCAGTGTGGATGATGTATCAATAATAAAGAAAAAGACAAAAGATAAAAGTTTAGGGAATCTAATCTAAGGTCAATGAAGCAACAATGATGTACGAATAGACAAACTCCCGAATTAACCTAACTCCACTTCGCCAAGGATGCCTACAACTACATGAAGTTGGTGCAATCTCCTAAGGTTCGCGAATGGTTTTCAAATCATGAAGGCTTATACAAGCACCCATCGAATGGCGCAGCTCAAACAAGCATCCACAATCGAACTTATGCAAATTATAAGGCTCAGACTAGCTTTACACAACACTTCACCGGCGATGAATGTTAAAAGCATGAGCTAGGAGTTGATCAAATATTCAATACAACATACATTACATCAATGAACTACTAATCTACTTTTAATCTACTTGAAACATCTCTCCACTTCATCAAAGTACAAGAAACCATGTGATTCCACAAGACAACACTTAAACACCAAGTGAACTCCAATGTTCTTTGCATTAATCTTGAGATTTATTTACAACAATCTCCAAGTCCTCTCAGAGAATTTCGAGAGTCTCTCCTATTCTACTCCTACTTTCTTACCAACTAAACTACTGAATTACAAATGAGGCAACAAGGCCTTTATATAGAAGCCCAAATTACAATGAATGGCTAAGATCAATTCAATAGCCAAGGGCTCAAATCATGCCACCTCAATAGGTAGTTACAACAACTTTCTATTTTTAGTACAAAAGAGAGAGGCAATGAAGGCACATTTTCCAATGTGATAAGGTAAAGGTGAAATCATTTAAAATATCTTCCACATAGGCGTCCTCTTGGCTTCTTTTATTAAATGATACATTTAATGCTATTGAATTGATGTGGCGGACTGTAATTGGATGATGATGAGTGTCTGCCACGTCGGTGCCACTTCAGCATATCTTGTAAATTGTATCATCTTGTAGTGATGTATTCGATGTGATTGCTTTAACTTGTATGTTTAAGAATACAACTTGTTGATCTTGCCTTGTATATCTCCTTGTAAACTGGATGGATGATAGATGTTGCTTCACTTGATTAACTTCATGATTCTTTCTTCTTGTAGGTAAGTTGATATGATGATCTTCTTTGATGATGCTCCTTCTTGAAAAGTGAGTAATAGAGTAGATGATGATAATGTAATCGATGAAGTGCTTCCTTGAAGATGATCTTGAAGCTCGAAGGAACTTGAAGTAGAGTGGATGCCTTTTCAAAGAGACTTGAATGCACTAGAAGTATTTGAAGCTTTGGAGATGTCTTTAATGATGAAGAGAGATTCCTCTGGAATGTTTGATTGATATGAAGATGAAAGGTGTTGGCATGTTGAGCTTGAAGCGATCTCTAGGAGCAGCTACATGATGCCTTCTTCTTGTGGACTACTTCTTGACTTCCTTCCTAGCATGAAGGTGGTTACAACTTCTTCTTCTTTGATGACTCAGCTTCATCCCTATTGCTGCAACATAAAGAAAGAAACAACATCAATCCTTTGACTTTTTAACATCATTTCATAAGAAATCATTTGCTTAAGGTCTAAAGAAGATGAAAGCATTATAGAAAATAGAGCATTGAATGAAGTCTTTAAATCCTCCTTTAAACTCTTAAACTCGTCCTTCTTGGAGCAGCAAATCAGAAACTGAGATCTTCTGTCTTATCTCCTTAGTGCAGCAGATGATGGTTTTGAGATCTCCTTGCAATCTTAATACTTCAATCCTCCTACTTGAATAGGGCATTAGATCAATTTTCTGAGTTCTTCATCATAATGGATTAGCAGATGAAGGTCTTCCTCTTCATACATCCTACATGGAAATGGCACAGCAGTTTAAAATTTTAAATCCTTATCTTCTAGATGACCTCTCCAAAAGCTAGCACATTCGTTTAAGCCTTCAAGATCTTCCTTAAAATGCATATTATATCCTTGCAAATTAGTCTTGGCGAATCACTTCTACTTAGGTCGCATTGGATAAGGTGTTTGATATCTCCTTGTATTGAGCTCATTAGATCAAAGTTGTTGGATCTTCTTTTTTACTTAACCTCTCCCTCACTTTTGGCACATTTGATCCAATGTCAAGGATCTTCCTCTACTAGACTAATTACCCCTTTCATTGGCGCATTGGATAAGGTGTTGTGATAGCTTCTTGTTTTTAAACTCTAAAATGAACCTCTTTCTTCCTTGAGCGCTTTAGATAAGGATTTTGAAATCCCTTAGAGGTTGGCGCATGGGTTTAGGATATCAAATTCCTCTAGATTGAGCGCATTGGTTAAGGTATTTGCAATCCTCTAGATTGTAGTTGGCGCGGCGGTTCAAGTGTTGGGAATCCTCTAGAATTCCTCCTTGATAAGCCTCTAAACCCTTGAACTCAAAGTGGCGCATTAGATCAAGAATTCGGTTTCCTCTGGAATTTTGCTTTAAAACTTGACTTTACTCCCCTCCATAAGGTGGCGCATTGGTTCAAGCATGTCGAATCCTCTGAAAAAACTTTAGCATTTTTTGCCTTAAAACTGGGGTTAAATCATCTTCTTAGTGGCGCATTGGATTGAGGGTTTGATTTCCTCTTCCACTTAGCATTTCTTACCTTGGGCGCAGCAGTTCAAATGTTTGAATTCTTCTTGTTTTGCGCGGTGGATAGGAGTGTTGAGATCCTCTGGAAAGTGGCACAGTGGTTAAGACATTTGAAATCCTCATCTCCTTCTCTTAGATGGCACATTGGTTGGCACTTTCGAAATCCTCTAGAATTTTTGCTTTGGTTAAGGGATTGAAGATCTTCTAGAATTGACGCATTGGTTCACACCTTTTGAATCCTCCTTGTTTGGCGCGGTGGTTAATGCATTCGAAATCCTCTTGTCATCCCTTTGGCGCGCCGGTTAAGGCCTTCAAGATCCTCTAAAATTGGCACATCGGTTCAAGATAAAGAATTCTTCTTCTTCTATCCTTGGCGCACTAGATAGAGGTTTTGTCTTCTTCCTGCATTATACTATAAAACTTGAATTCAAACCCCCCTTTGGCGCATTGCTTGAGGAATTCGAAATCCTCTAGGATTAGCGCATTGGTTGAGGTGTTGGAGATCCTCTAGCAATGGCGCATCGGATGGCACTTTTGAAATCCTCTAGAACACTTAGCCATTTTTTCAGGGTTCTTGAGGGTAAAGGTATATTGAAAAATATATTTAAGTATAAGTTGAATTTCTTATACTTTAAATATTTTTCAATATACCTTTCAGGATGTTTGAGATAGGTCTCGAATCCACCGGATTTAACATGCAAAATCTAGAATTTGGAGGATTCACCAGATTTCAGACTTAGACATTTTTTCAGGATTTTCAAGATTTCAGGCTACCAGACTTAGTCTTTTCAGGATCTCAAACATACATCAGGATGGGTCTCAATATTCATTATCTGGATGGGATTTGATCAAGATTCTTCATTACTACAAGTTTATGTACCAGATGAAAACTCCAGTTATAAAACAAAATCTTCTAGGAGAAATTTCTTGTTGGATTGGCAGAGGAAACGAACCTAAGGCATCATCAAAACTTCATGCAAAGCATCAGAGCTCAAAAAAAAGGGGTCCCCATTTGCAATGGGGCGATGTGTGATTTGGTCACAACAGGTCCAATATTCCACGCAACCTGAAGAAATGAAGCCTTAGCCGGGGGCCTCCCCAGGCTTTTCCAAAAATCCACCAAAGAAGAAACATGTAAACACGCCTACTTCCAAGCTACCCACCAACAATGCCAAATCTCCCTGGCATAGGAACACTGGAAAAACAAATGAGAAGCATTCTCTTCAATGCTAGTACAGAGGAAGCTAAAAGAAGGGCCTTGAAAGCCACGCTTCCGCAGATTATCCCAAGTGAGACAACGATTCCGGACAACCAACCAGAGAAAGAAGTTGCACTTAGGCCAAGCAAACTTATTCCACACCAATTTCCACCAAGGAAAGTTTGACTCCCCAAACTGCTGACCATCCAACTCCCGATATCCTGAAGCAACAGAATAGACACCTTTTGGATTAGGACTCCAGGCCAGAGTATCTCGTTCCCTCAGTGAACTGCAGATTCTGCTAGCAAGGATCCCAGCTAACTCTTCACGATCTTCCACCAATCCACCCGGCGGCCACTCAGAGGAATCCTTCCAAAGACCCACCTCCACCTGACCCAAAGGCTGAAAAGATTTGAAATGCTCAACCCGAGACCACCCAACCTCAAGAAATAGGTTGCACAGGGGTTGTAAATGCGGATACAAAGACAAGATAGGTGGACAACCATCCCAAGAATCATGCCAAAACAAGGCATCCGAGCCACTGTTACAACTCCAAAACAAACCCTGCTTAATAAGGGAGGCACCCCTTTTAAGAGTACTCCAGATCAGAGAGCCATTACCTGAAAGGCTAATCCTAGGAACATCTCTACTTTCCACACCCCCCAAGTACTTAATTGAGAATCCGAGCCCAAACCTAATCCTGACAAACCACCTCCAATATAACTTAGCAGCTAAGGCTTGACCTACTAACCTTGCCTGACGAAGACTGAGTCGTCCTTCCTGCTTCGGCCTACAAATGGACTCCCACTTAACCAAACTCCACTTCAAAGACTCCAAATTACATGCCCATAAAACTTTCTAGATAGGGCATCAAACTCCTTGATAAAGCTAGAAGGAGCACCCTGAACAAAGCACCTATAAATGGGGAGGGCTTGAATCATTGATTTCAATAAAGTCACTCTGCCAGCGGAAGATAGCCATCTACAAGTCCAATGACTAACCCGCTTATGAATCTTGTCAAGAATATCCTGCCAGAACCCCCTAGGCAAGGTACCCACATGAATGGGGATTCCAAGATAGACAAAAGGAAGGGTCCCAATCTGAAATCTGAGAATCCAAGCAATCCTATTCTGAATAAGTCGAGGAGTGTGGAAAAAGAAGATGGAGGACTTGTCCTCATTAATCCTTTGTCCCAAAGCTGCCAGATAAATATCCAAAGCCCTTCTCAAATTAACCGCCTCATTAAGCCTAGCCAAACCCATCAGAGCAGTATCATCAACGAATTGTAAATGAGAGTGGGGAGGCAAATTGTTGCCCCAGCTCCAGCCACGGATCAACGCTTGACTCACATGGGACTTAATAAGTCTGCCCAAACCTTCGGCCAAGAGGATAAACAAGTATGGAGACAAAGGGTCCCCCTGACAAAGCCCCCTAGAAGCACCAAATAACTCTATAGGCTCACTGTTAATAAGCACTGAGAAGGAAGTGGAGGTAACACAACTCATAACCCAATCCACCCAATCAATCCCAAATCCAAAAGCCAGAAGAACCTTACGAAGAAAAGTCCATGTAACTCGATCATAGGCTTTGGCCATATCCAGCTTAATGAACATCGCCTTCTCCCTGGATGACGTCATGGAATGAATGACCTCAGTCGACACCACAACTCCGTCCAGAATCTGCCTACCAGCAACAAATCCTCCCCGTTCCTCAGAAATCAACATGTTGAGCCAAGGTTTCAACATTTCTGCAATCAACTTGGTAATAATCTTATAAACAACATTACACAGAGCAATGGGCCTAAATTGATTCAGAGAGCTAGCCCCTTCCATCTTAGGAATAAGAGCCAAGAACATAGCATTCATGGCTTTCAACATCTGCTTACTCCTTTGTGACTCCTTAACAACCTCCCAGAGGTCATATTTAAGAATCTCTCAGAAATCCTAATAAAATTCAACCGAGAAACCATTCGGTCCAAGAGCTTTCCCTCTCTTCAATTGAAACACAATATTCTCTAATTCAATCAGAAAGATAGGACTAAAGATAGCTTCATTCATCTCATTAGACACCAAAGAAGGAATACAATCCAGAACAATATTTTCATCTTCAACGGAGTCAGGAGAATCCTCCGAAAACAAGGAAGAAAAGAACCTAGAGGCCTCAGCCGAAATCTCCCGTCGAGAGGATAAATGAGTCCCTTGAGAGGAAACTAAAGAAGAAATCGCGTTCCCATGCCTTCTATCTCTGACGAAAAGATGAAAGAATGCAGTATTTCGATCCCCTTCCTAAAGCCAATCAACACATGACTTTTGCTTCCAGAAAATTTCCTCACGTAATTCCCACTCTGCAAGCTCCTTTATGGCTTTTGTTTCCTCCCTGAGAAGCCCCAAAGAGAAACGAAAGTCTCTAATCTGCCTGGTGATGGAGTCTAGACGGGACTAGGCCGCCTCCTTAGCCAAAAAAATGTTTCCAAAAGATCGTTTGCTCCACCTCTTAAGCTGAAACTTAACATACTATAATCTCTTGACAAAAGAGTACATAGCAGTGCCATACGCCGGTTTACCTTTCCTCCACCATTCAACCATAAAGTCCTGTAATGAGGGATCTCTAAGCCACATAAGTTGAAACTTAAAAGACAAATTCTTAGAAGCACCATATAAGGAAGCAGAGAACTTAATAGGCCAATGGTCTGAGCCTCGCCAATCCAGGATCTCTGAACTTGCCACCCAGTTGTTACCAACCCAAAAACTAGAGACCAGAAACCTATCCAACCTTTCAGAGATAGCATACTCACCACATCTTTGATTGCTCCAAGTGAACACACCATTGGAAGGCTTTAAATCAATCAGGTTCAAGAGAAGAATATGATCCCAAAATAGAGTAGAAGAAGGATCTAGCCTATCCCTTTCTTCTCATCCAAACTAACAATAGCATTAAAATCGCCCGCCAAGATCCAGGGCAAAAGAGGAGCTAATGAGCGCACATAGCAGATATTAGACCAAAGAGAAGATTTTCCTAAAGGATAAACTGGAGCATACACATTGGTGAACAGAACCACCTCCCCAGATTCAAAGCTAGACGCCACCACTGAAATGGAGGATTTACTAGCCAATCACCACAAAAGAGAAACCTTACGAGGATCCCATAAGCAAGCCACACCACCTGGACTACCCTGGGCCCCAATGCATTGACACTGACCTCTACTCCACAAACGAGAGGCAATATTGACATGCCTTCAACCGACAACTTCAACTCCTGAATGAAAACCATATCAGGCGAATGAACACGAATCAAATCCCGAACAGCCTTTTGTCTAGAGATGTTGTTCAACCCCCATGTGTTCCATGAAAGTACAATCATTTTTGAGAGGCGACGAAGTGGGAGTCAAGGGTTTTCACTGACCTTGATTCCACCAATGTCTCACCTGTCATCTTTACCTTCTCCTAATCTTTCTTCCTCCCTATCTTAGAAGGCTTCTCTATGGAAGCCTTTTTGAGATTCTTTTGCTGAATGCCAAGGGATGGTTGGGATCGGCTGCAAGCCTGAGGAGACTGACCCTCCTTTCCCGACTACCGACCTGGAAGGTCCAAGTTAAGACCAACCTCAGCCTCACCTCCCCCAACTATCGCCAAACAACTGGAAACCACAGGAACCTAATATGTATCCATCTGAGTACCTGCTATTTCTACCTGAGTGATATCACACAAGGCCTCATCCCCTGCACCCCCTTGAGCCATCCCCAAGGGATCTATCTCAACCTGCACAGCTTCAGGAGCCAAACCCTGCTTCTCACCCTCCTCTAAAACATCAAAGCAACTAAATAACCCATCAGCTTGTCTATCCTTAAGAGTCCTCTTTTGGCCTCTTCCTCTGTTGCGGGGTTTTACAACCGTAAAACCCTCTTTATTTGTTTCCTCAGCTGCCATTGGAGCTTTCCCTTTTTCCAATTGGGGAGAAGATTGAGGAGGTTTAACCGTATGTGACCCTGCACAAGAAGCTCTAGGACACTTCTTCTGCAGATGCCCATACTCATGACATATACAGCATCTGAACAGGAGGGCTTCATAGTCCAACTGCTGGGTCCATGAAGTTCGCCCAACTGAATCTCAACAGAATCTGGCAAAGGATTATTTAAATCTATTTCAACACAAATGCGAGCACAAGATATTACCTTTTTATCCAACGTTTGTTGCGAAGGGCCCACCGGCTTGCCTAGCAACAACACAACCATATGCAAAATATCATCTCTCCAAAATTCAAGTGGGAACTGTTGATGATTGTTTTTTCTTCTTGTAGGAGATAGGTGGATCTTCTTTGGATGCATCTTGATAGAGTAGTAGAGAGTAGATGATGATGCTTCAAGGAGACTCTTCTGATACTTGAAGATTAGGAGAACTTGAAGTGAGAGATGAATGTCTTCGAACATGATGCCATTGATGATGAAGACTTGGGTGATGATCTTGAAGTGACCTCTTGGAGCAGCTACATGATGCCTCTTCCTTTGAAATGTCCTTTTAACCTCATTCCCTGCTTATCGATGGTTCCAATCACTTGTTCCTTAGATGATTCCTCAGCTCCATCCTCATTGCTGCAACACAAACAAAGAAGCAACATCAATCCCTTTTGATAAACAATTGATTTCATAATACATAAGAATCATTTCATACATTTCTAACCTTATGTGCATTAGATGCCAAATTAGTTGATTCCTTGAAAACAATCATAAAATTCGAACTAGGTATCAATCATTAGGGGAGCATTAGATGGCAATTTCAATCTCTTCTTAAAAGGCTTCATAAAATCTGAATTAAACCACACACTGAAAGAGCGCATTGGATAGGATTTTGAATCTCCCTTGAAAACTCTTGAATTCTTAACAAAACTCACTCTTCCTTCTTGGCGCAATAGAAGTGATTTTGGTTTCTTCTTAGTATTGGCGCAATAGATCATGAATTAGCTTTCCTCTTAAAATTTCACCTTTAATCCTTATTGCTGATATGAACTTAAACCCCTTTCAAAGATGGCATAAGAGATCATGAATTAGAATCTTCTTGGTTTTTTAGCGCAGCAGATCAGATTTTTAAATCTTCTTGAAAAAATGCATGCCGTGGCACATTAGATCAGAAATTTGCTGCTCGGTTGAAAAATCGTCATTGGATCTCCTCTTTGATAAAGGCGCATCAGTTATGGCGCATTGGTTGAGAATTTTGGATCCTGATCAAAATGATGTCAAAAACTAGAACTTAACTCCCTCCATAGGTGGTGCATTGCTTGACAAGTTTGGTCTCTTCTTCATGTAGGGGCAGCAGTTGGGGATTTTGATTTTTCCTTGAAAGTCTCTTGGATTTGCCTTTAAAACTAACTCTTTCTCTTTTGGCGCAGCAGATCAGCATTCTGATCTCTCCTTGAAATGTGCTATAAAACTTGAACTTAAACCCCCTTAACATGTGGCGCATCAGTTATGGCGCATTGGTTGAAGGTTCAGATTGCTTCTTGATCTTGGCGTAACTCTCATCAAATGAGCGCACTAGATAGGGCGCATTGGTTCCACATTTTGAATCCTCTTAAAATTACTTCAAAGAAACTTCACAAAACTCATCAAAATTGGCGCACTAGATAGGTCGCTTTGGTTGAGGGTTTTAATTTCTTCCTAAAAGATGCCAAAACTCAAGTAAAATCACCTTTAAATGATGGCAAATGATATCAAGCGCATGAAATAGGGCGCATTGCTTAAGGCGCATTGGTTGGAGATTTTGCATCCTCTGGAAATGAATTCATGAAACTTGCAAGTCGACTCCCTTAAGTTGGCGCATTGGTTGAGGCGCAAGGGATCATCATTTCGTTCTCCGGTTGAAAGTGGCGCAAAGGACCAAGATTTGCGCTCCCCTCTTCCTTGGCGCACTGGATGGGAATTTTGAATCCTCTAGAGTACTTAGCTATTTTTCAGTGTCCTTTAGGGTAAGGTATATTGAAAAATATATACTTTAAATATTTTTCAATACACCTTTTAGGATGTTTGAGATAGGTCTCGAATCCACCAGATGTAACATGTAGAATCTAGAATTTGGAGGATCCACCAGATTTCAGACTTAGTCAATTTTTCAGGATTTTCAGGATCTCCAACATACATCAGAATTGGTCTTAGAAGGAAAGCAAATGACTCTTGAATTAGAAACTCGACAAAGAACTTGAACAAACCACTGATTTCATCATGCAATAAACCTAAGACATCATCAAAAACTTAATGCAAAGCATCAGAGCTCAAAAAAAAGGGGGTCCCCATTTGCAATGGGGCGATGTGTGATTAGGTCACAACAGGAACCAAGGAAGTCGCACCCACACCGGAATTCTGGACGGGAGCTCCTCAGTCGGATTAAATCCGATATGCCAGGGCTTAATAAAAAGCCCCACCTGATTGTGAAAATACAACCCTCCCTTGAAAGCCGTATGACAATCCGTCAGATTTGAGAACACCACCAAAAAATAACCATTTGCCGCCAGCATAACCTCCAAGTCGCCTTTAGGGTTCCAAGTACGGCGAACCCAAGATTCAATAAACGGCAAAGAGGCGCGGATTGCCATAAATTTGCAAATCAAGGCATGGTTAACCAGGTAACTCACATCCTCCTCAACTGACTCCAGCTGGATTACCAAGATTGGCCTTTCCTGGCTCCTCTCAAGGCATCCATTTACTTTGGAAACCCTAGGGCCTCCAAACTGAGCTACTCGCTCTGCATGCAAACCTTGAGGACCCCTAGACAGAGAAGGGTCCTCTCTATTAAGGGCATCCCGAAAAGAACTCTTAGAGCCATTGCCCAAAACAGTCGCTGACCCCATTGCAAACCTGGGAAAAACCGTCCCCAGAGAAGAGGAGATAGGCTCCAAAAGCCGAAAGTTCCCACAGCTCCACCCAGCCCAACCTCAACAGCAAAAGGCTTACCTGCAAAGAAACCCGGAAAGACAAAGAACCAAACAAAAACCCACGAAGACCCCCATCAGACCCCCTTCGATAGCAGAAAGACCCCACACAGCGCCCCCACAGCAAGCACAGACCGACAGGAAGAAAAAGCGCAGCTAGGGCCACGCTCAGGCGTGCCCTAGCCCACGGCAGTTTGCAGCTCCTGTCACCATCCTCCTCTCTGTTTAAAAAATCATTATGAAGGACAGAAATTAAGATATTGAAGAGTTATGATTTATTTTTATCAAGAGAAGCAATTGTTATGAAAGACTGCAATTTGACAAATAGACACATCTATTCATAAGAGGACGCCTTGTTTAAGAAATTGTAAAGAAGGGAAGGAAATAATAAATTAATCAACAGAATATAAGGAAGAAACTACAATGAATTATTTCTGAGTAAGAGCAGATTTAAAAAGAAGGAAGGATATAGAATATAGGAGCAGAGATAAATCTGCAGGAGTGGATCAGCAGTGATATATGTATGCAGTAATTGATAAACAGCGGAGAATTAATATAAATGATCTACAACAGTAATGGATAACAGCAGAGAATTAGTATAAAAGATCTACAGCAGTAATGAATAACAGCAGAGAATTATTTATTGCAGCCATTCTATCATGCTATAACTATATCATCCTCTCATTCTATTAATCTATTAATCCATCATCCTATTATTCGATTATTCTTCATTCTATCATTCTATTATACCATCATTCTATTATTATATCATCATTTCATTCTATCCTTTTACTCTTCTATCATTCTATCATTCTATCATTCTATTATTCTATCATTCTGTCATTCAATTATTCTGTCCTTCTATTATTCTATTATTCTATCATTCTATTGTTCTATTATTGAATCAATCAAATCAGCGTATCTGCACTCAGCAGACAAGGGTAGAAGTCAACATTGGCTAATACATTTGCTTCTGAGAATATAGCAGTCTTATGTTTTAATAGATATTGTGGTATGCTCTATCATGATTATTGTGTATAATGATATATTTATTGTTGTATAATCTCTATGAATCTGGATATATTTAGTGTTTGTAATTCTCATCAAGCAATCATGAGGAAGAGTGGGGGAAATATCAGTAGGGTGAGCAGATACTAGATTTATTTCTAAGTACGCCACTCCAAGTTGGCCACTTGGAGCCAAGGGGGTGAGTGTCTGCCCTTGGGCTTAGAAAAGAGAATCTATGGGCCTCCTATTGTAGTTTTTCCTCAATCTCTACATGGATTGGTTGTTGGGATGGATTCAAGGAGTTTCAATCATAAGAGGGATGGATAAGATAGCATGGATAGGGAAAGCAGATACAAGTTTATCCACTAAGTACGCTACCCCATGTTGGATGCCCGTGTGTCTGCCACTTGGGGCCAAGAGGGATAGTATATCCGCTCTTGGACTTAGCAGGGATAGGGGCAGACTTATCATGTTTCTCATCCAAGTCCTATTATGATTAAACTTCCACTATGCATTATGGATATGATGTAGTTTATAGTTTTGAAAATGCTATGTATTTTTACAGGGTTTAAATAGATAAGACATTTAGTATATATGTTTTGATCATATGAATTATATTTCCAATATTATCTAACATGATTGCAGGACCTAAACCAGGATTTATCTTACTTGAAGCATTTAATTGGTAAGTTATAACCCTAACTACATTAACTTGTGATTTTTGGGCAAGATTTAAGGAGATCTCAGAAAGGAGACATTACACTCCTTGGGAATGAATTCTAGTAAGTCATTTGCCAATGCTTCCAGTTCCATTGTTGTTGTTTCTGTCTCCAATTTAGTAAGATTTTCGTTAATGAAGATGGCATCCACTTCCCTGGCAATCCAATTAGAATATGAATTAACATCATCCAAGTCAATGGCATCACGAGACTCCTTTGCCTCCATCTTTTTGGCGTGGAAGCGAAAGTTGTATTGGACAAAGACAAGGTCATTGAAGTGCTCTTGGGTCAACCTATTCCTCTTCTTGGTGTGGATGCTCTCGAACAAGTTCAAATTTCATTCAAATCTAGATGCGCTACACCATTGGCACAAAACACGAATGGCTAGCCCATGAAGATTTAGTATTCAAGCAACATAATCTTACCACCACAACAATTACGTTACCGAGTTCTTCCGATCTGCTCGCCATGCCCGTATGGGTTCGGTTCGGGTACGAGTACAAGGATAGGATGCAGGGGGTTCGTCCAAGTTTCGCCCCAAGGACCCTGGGTTCCCTAGGCGAACCCGGGCTGAAACCGAAAGAACCCAGGAGTGCCCGTAATAGGGACGACTCAAAAACGTCCAAAATGTGTTTATTTTAACATTTTTTTAAATTAAAAAACCCTAAATTAGTCTATTTTGCCCTAAAAGTCAAACTTATAACATCTTTTGCCTCCATTCATCAAAACAAAAGAGTAAAACTGCATTTTTTGCCTCCAAGCTACCATTGTTGATTGTTGTGTTGCATTAAGGTCTAAGGTTGTCATTGATGTCAACTGTGATATGAAGTGTTGCAATGAGAAAGATTGCAGATAATGCCAAAGGGATTGCAGCAATATGGTGATCAGTGAAGACAATAAAATAAGTGATCAGAAGTATTGTGAGACAGAGAAGTAAAGTGATGAATATATACTAAGGTGATCAAAGAAGAAGACAAAGGAAGTTGATCAATGAAGGAGATGGATCAATATCATATCTTCTGAGGTTCATGTATAAGTCAAATCCTTGATATGATTGTACTTTAAGTGCTTGATGAATCAAGTTGAATTCATGTTGTTTGGTGATGATATGAACTCATAATGATTGCCACTGGATGAAGAAATTTGTGAAAGGTTGAAGGAATTTGTCTAAGTATAGTACAAGTCATGGAAGGTGTTGCAGGCTCACAAAATGGTACCGCATTCTACTGTAGTTGAAGATATGGACTTGCGGATTGAGTTGTTGGCTAGGTATTGCACTCAGGCACTTATGTTTCAAATTTGAGATCATAATGTTTACCGCAAAGTGTTTTAGAGATAGAAGAATAAAGACAATAATGGAACAGGGTAAGTGCAGTCACAGAGTGATTGAAGAATGCTCTGCACTTCTCCGCAGATGAAGATATGAAGTTGCGGCTTGGAGGATAGGTGGATATGAGTAACAAGTATGTATGTTTCAAGTCTCAAGGAATAATATGTACTGTAGATGCTTCTCCGGAGTCAGATCTATGAAGATATGCCTTGGTACTGATTAGTGTGAATAGAAGGAGAGAGTTAATGTTACCGCAGTACACCGTACATGGATATTTGGTCTTGCTGATGGAAAGACAGGCACACTGGATCAGTTGGTATGCTCAGTTCAAGTTTCAATCATCTTTGTTTACCGCAAGTATGATCTTCAATGTTTCACTTCAAGACTGTACTATCAGAGTATGGTAAGGATACCGGAATCAATGTTCAAATGTTTGCGCCAACATATAATAGCATGAATTGGTAAGAGAGGGGTTCAAAAATGTTTTACAAGTCATATAATAGTTAATACTCATAATGTGATCCGCATGATATAAATTTAGCCTTCTCCGGTACCGCTTTGGGTCTGGAATCAAATACAAAGGTGGATAGGTGTTGAGGTGCCGACTTGGTGCATAATAAAGTCTTTTTTGTGTGTGAGGGATGTGCGCCAGCCTGGAAGAGTGTGTCAAGGCAGGATAGGACCTGATTATGCCTTGTTCTTGAACTGCATTGGAATTTTACTTACCGCACATGTTTGGGAGCCGACTGATGTGGCCACTACACACTTCATGCTACATGTTTCATTCTGGCCGACCAAGGAGAAAGATTTTTGAAGCTCGCAGAGGATATATATGAAGAATCAAAAGTGTTGAAAGAGTGTTGAGTTGGGAATGATAAGGTAGAGTCGATATTGTGCAAATATATTTACAGCAGAAGCAGATATGATGATGAAATATGCTAAGGATCAGTTCATGTAATATAATACAGTTGCGGAAGATATGATGAGCTCTGCAATGGTAAAGAAGAATTCCTAAATATGTTTTGATGTTGCAGACATCAGTATTGTTGTTATAAGGAAGACAGTGCAGAGGCTGAAGTGATCAGCATTTTTGTTGCGTGAAGAACATTGTGATAAGCTTTGAAGCACTATTTTATACATGTTTCAGCAAGAATGTAAAGTTGACTCTTTAATTGGGACTTAAAGAATATGTTTGAGTTACACAAGAAAATACAACAAAGCACTGTAGGAAAATCTTTGTAAATATCTGACAACATACCGGCCAGCCATTGTCAAAAAATAATCAAATTCATTTTATATAACAACCAGCCAGACCTAGGTAGAAACCTTAGTATTGCATGAGATTAAAAACACATTGTATTAAGTCATTCTTAACTGGTCTTTAGCAGTTTCTGGCTTCGTTAACATATTTCTCTTCCAATTTAGAAGAGCCAAAGGAGAAGCTAATGAGGTGTGAGGAATAATGGCTTTTGTCATTTGACGACTAAAATTCCAACTCAGTACACAGGTTTTAGAATAATAAGGTTTGTTACAACTGTACCCACTCTCTGGCTCTCTGTGTGCCCATTCTGCATTTGGATCTTCTGAGTGATTTATTCTGCTGTTTCTTATGCAACCTGGGCAGAGTGATTCACGTGGGAAGGATTGTGGCTGAAGATGATGGTAGACACTAGATAAAGCTCTTCTCATGGCAGTGACAGATCAGGTAAACATCACCATCCATCACAAAGGAGTTTAAAGGTAATTTATCTAGCAACAATCTCAGGTTGATTTTTTATGCATCGTCACCATATGCTATAAAATTTATAGAAAATAATTTATTTGTGGGGCAGGGAGGGGGAGGTCGCATCATCTAAGAATAATTTCACTCGGGCATGCTGGAAAGAAAACAAAAAGATACAAAGAAAGTCTAGATGCAGGTGTGAACAATGTTCTGGCTAGAGAATTCATAAATTCTCAGTCAAAACAAAAGAAAGAGTTGGTTATGCTTGAGATAATCAATCTTGGGAGCTTGGTTCATCACATCTGAAAGCTCTTGACAAGGTGGTTGACTATCTCAATAGCTCGGTGAATAAGTGCACAATGATGTTTGGTACTGGAAAGAGACCAAATATGGGCGCAAGACTAGTAACTTAATCACCAGCTCTTGTCCACCCCTCCTATTTCAAAGGTTTATTCTAGAGGTGCCTGAAAGAACAGTAAGTCTGGTGCAAATGTTGGACATGAAGAAATGGGTGGTAGGACCAGCTTGGTACAAGTCCTGTGACTGATTCCCGTAGAGGAATGTCAATTATGCTGAGAGATGAGGATCTGGTGTGCATTTGTATGGTAGTGCTTAGTTGCTGAACATGGAAGCTGCAAGGGACCAACAGTTTTGTTTTTTTACTAGCCTAGGGTCACATGTGAATCTTTGATAGTCTAGACTCTTGCTTTGTTTATATGTTTGCAATCCTTGAGGTAGACTACCCAAAGAATATGGTGTTGATGTATTGAAAACTGGCTAATCAAATTTCAGTTTTCTTAAATTTTCTGACCAGTGTTATTTTGTCCTGGTTTTTATGGCAGGTGAGAGACCCTGATAAAACTTCCATTTATACATCAAAAAATCAAAAACTTCAGCATGCTTGAGAAAATATGCATTAAGAAAGTAATCCAGTTCACCAATACCACTTAAAGAAAGACTTGGAACTTTGGGACAGAGACAACATTACTCCATTTATTTTGCACTAACTCTTTATTTGATTGTATTGAACACCTACCCATCCTGTAGATCACCAGCAGAAAACAAAAACGTTACATTTAGACTTTTATTCAAATTGGAATAACAATAAACATAATCACAACTTGAAGCTTTTCATCAAATATTCAAGGACACGTCACAAAAGAATGAAGATGCTAACATAAAATTTATAAGCTCAGTTTTGAGAATGTCAAAAATATTATCTTGCACTTGGGTAATAATTACCTACGAGAAGTGATGAATCAAATAAGTCCAAGATTAAAATGTTGTGATTACTAAAATTTATTTAACAAGCTGTGTTGTTATCTGATTTTATTAATTCATCTCATAATCCAAAATGCATGGTTTAAAAAAGAACAAAAAAAGTGTAACAACTCTCCTATTCATGGGACATGATGCATTTTACAATATCATGATGAAAATCATAATGCTTTTGCGCTTCTCCAAGGCTTGGCAGTCAAATTGAGGCTCAATACAGTTAATATATCAGATCCTTTATGAACTCTATGTGCGAGAAGCAAATCGCTTAGTAATGTCTTTTGTAGATATACTTGCAAGTCCTTTATGCATATTTCAAGTCTAAAAATCAATATGTATTCATTACCCACCATGTTTGGTGAAGTTAGCACTTGGATGGTCAAGAATTGCTGTAAAGTTTTTTGCAAACGATCTAGTTGCCTTCCATTGGTTTCTTTTTGTAGAGAAGGTGTAAGACAACCTTTCATGAACGCAGTTCCCTATTCAACTTATTAGGGGTGCTGAGGCTTTTTAAAGCAGGATTTGGCAATATTTGTAAAAAATCCAAACTTGCTTCCAGAAAAATATTGATTCTTTGCCTCTTGGAGCACAGGCTCTGATGTTAGCTTTTCAGATTTTCCAGATTTTTTAGGGCAGAATTTCTCTTGTAAGTCTGATGTTCAAATGATGTTATTCTGTAGTATCCCCATACAAAAATTTTGATAATCACAGTGTAACAATTTGATTTCCTTGATTCCACTTGAAATTAAGCAACTCGGTTAAACAAAAAAACTGATCACAGAGATTAATATAAACGACGGATGATAATACTCAACATTAGAACTAACACACAAATTGGTTTTCATTCCCCAGTTTCAGGAAAGTCTTCTGGACAATACTGAATTACAATGGAAGTTTCAACATAACATAGTTCTGAAAATTACAACTCACAGACTAGAAACCCAACCCCTAGAACTGGCAGGCATCTAACTCGACTCTGTATAGGGGCACGAAACTCCTCAGATTAGTACACTTCCTGTGCACGGATAGTATGAGGGGTTGATCCTTGTGGTAAGAACGATCACAAGATTCTGCATCCAATAATTATGTGTGTTGTATCCCACTCTAAAAGAATCCGTCAAAGGGAAAACGAGGATGTTACAGGATCAGCTAGTGGGGGGGTGATTTATTGTCAGAGACACAAAATGAAGGTTATTGACCAGCTCCAGATGCTCCAATAGGAACCGCTTATGGTAGCGAGATTGTTATTGCTGTATGTGTAAAAGATATTATCTCTCGATTGTCCTTCTATGTTGCCTGAAAACTGGCGAGCTAATAATAGTGTGTCTAGGAAATAGCTCCACCCTTCTTCTCGCCTTGTCTGTACAGAGGATGATTCTTATTGCGGCTTAAGCTCACTCCAACACAGTCAGTGTAAGGCTAGCTACAGATCTTAGACCTTGCGCATCCAAAGATGTGATAATTTCTTGGTTCGCTGCCCAGGTGGCTCGATCCTTCAACGATATGCAAACCTGAAAGATCAATGTTAAGTAGATTAATTCCAATGTGAATTCTTGAGGTGAAATCCAAGCAATGGAAAAGCAGGGGTTTTGTCCCACCTTCTAGCTCTCTAAGGTTTTCGTCCTAGGACCAATCAACAAGCTTGAAGAACTCAAACTCAGTAGATTAATTAGAATTGATACCATTCACCAAAGAAAGATACTTCCTTTATACCTGTTTCAAAGAAGCGCTTGGACCCAAAATGGTCGGCGCCAATATTCAAAGTTTTAAATCTTTATTAAAATTATTAATTAATTAATATACTTAATTTATTATTTATTAATATAGTGTTAAAAAACACTTTTTATTAATAATAATAATATCATTAATTTGTTGATGCAGAGGGGACATGACAGTCCTCCCCTCACAGACTTTGCTTGTCCCCAAGCAACTTCAAATTAGGATGATAAAAAATTTCAGCTCCCTCCCACATGGCGTCCTCCATGGGCAAATTCTTCCCACTTGACCAAATACTCCAGAATGACTTTATTTCTCAACTTCTTCTCTCTCATATCTAGGATTGCTTCGGGCTCCAAAAACAATTTCCCTTCATCATCAAGTGGACGCAACTCTAAACAAGGAGTGATATGCTGTCCCAGCACCTTCTTGAGGCGAGATACATGAAAGACATTATGAATTATGTTGTTTGCTGGTAACTCTAGCTCATATGCTACCTCTCCTACCCTCCGTGTGATCTTATAAGGCCCATAAAATCGTGGCTTAAGCTTTTCCACACCACTCCCCTTGAGGGTAGATTGCCTATAAGGCTGCAACCTTAGGAAAACCAAGTCTCCCACCTCAAAAGTTCTCTCTAATCAATGGCAATCAACATACATCTTTTGTTGATTCTGGGCTTGCTGCAAGTTTTCTTTGAGTGCATTTAGAATAACCATGCTCTGTTGTACCAAATCTCTAGTTCCTGGCACTTTGTTGTCCGAAAGAATCAAATCCCCAAATGACAATGCCTCATATCCATGTAATCCTTTGAAAGGAGTCATATCTATTGACATATGATGAGTGGACTTGTAGCAATACTCTCCAATATGAAGCCATCTAATCCATGTTGTTTAATGTCCCGTAACATAATTCCTTAAATATCCTTCAAGCCACTTATTCACGATTTTTGTTTGTCCATCTGTTTGTGGGTGATAGCTAGTGCTGGGAGTCAACTCCGTGTCCGTCAACCGAAAAATTTCTTGCCACAACAAGCTGATAAACCTATTGTCCCTATCACTCACAATGTTTCTAGGCAGCCAATGTAATCTAAACACCCTCTAAAGAACAAATCAGCCACCTGTGGAGCTCTATACTCGGAAGATATAGCAAAAATGTGAGCATACTTAGTGAGTCTATCCACAACCACAAAAATACAATCCTTACCTTGCACTTTCGGGAGTTCCGTAATAAAATCCATTGAGATGCTTTCCCATTTTTGATTTGGAATGGGTAAAAGGCTGCAACAAACCAGCAAGAAATGTTTGTTTCACTTTGTTTTGTTGGCAAGTCAAACACTCTAACATGCTTCAAAACATCTCCCTTGAGGCCTTTCCAAAAAAATCTCACTTGTTTGTATGTCTTGTAGTACTCCTGATGACCCACCAAAGGAGTGTCATGATATGCTCTCAAAATCTTCGATCCTGGGACAAGGTACACTCGGTCCTTATAGAGAATGAGCTCCTCAACCACCTTGTACTTGCCATCTTGCACCTTGCCCTCTAAGATGTCAATAGCCAATGCATCCTTGGCATACTCCACTAATATAGAAGCTCTCCAATCAGCAAAAATATCAATCATAGAACATAAATGAGGCCTCCTAGATAAAACATCAACCACCACATTATTCTTTCCCTTAACATACTCAATGTCAAAATAATAAGCCTACAACTTACCCACTTCTGTTGCCTATCATTCAAATCCCTCTGATTGAGGAAGAACCTCAAGCTATTATGATTTGTCTTCACAACAAATCTCCCACAAACCAAATACCGCTTGAACTTAGCCAAAGTATGCATGATAGCTAGCATCCCTTTGTCGTAAATAGAGAAACCCCTCTTTGACTCCTTGAGCTCATGACTCTCAAATGCAATAGGGTGTTTGTTTTGCATCAACACTGCTCTAATGCCCTCCCCTGAAGCATCACACTCTAATACAAATGGAAGTGAAAAATATGGAATAGCCAACATGGGACATGAACTCATTACCTCCTTGAGCTTGTCAAAAGCTCTCTCTGCCTCTTCACTCCAAGAGAATGCTCCCTTTCTAGTCAAATTCATCAATAGCTCTGTAATGTGCCGTACCTGTTTGTATTTTTTTATGATCCTTTATGTGTGATTTTAATTAATTTTTGTGATCTTTCAGACTAGAGGGAAGAATGCAGAAGGGGTTTTCAGTTTTCCTGCAGATGTAGTGCCGGAGCACACAATGTATTGCATATAATAGAAACCCAGAAAATATACAATGAATCTGGAGAAACTAAAGACAACCCAGATAGTAGAATGACCAAATAACAATTACTAGCACATACCCATTTTCAGAAATGCAACTTCATTTTTCAACTGTTGCCGGACTAGCAAAGGGTATAGCCGGATTCACTCCAAATGCACCACTTATGTTGGCAAAGAGCTTACAATGTATTGTTCGGGCCCAAAGACCTCAAATGGCTCCAAAAAGCAAGAATACAGTTGCATACAAACACCAAATCGACCCCCAAGGAGTCTCATGCCCCCAGGCAAGGATGTACGGCCCCCATGAAGGTTGTGACAGCTGCAAACAACAAATAAACCTCTGTATTCTGGTCTGAAACTGATCTGCTCATCAATGTAGTTCAGGCAACCCAAATGGAAGGGATAAATCTGCACCCAAACTCCTAAAAAATGCATCCAAAGGTGGTACAGCTGGGCTGGAATGGTACGGCCAACAAAGAGGGAATATACATCAGCAAACCCTCTCTCAAAGCTACTCAAATCTGTCTCTATCTAACTGTCTTAGGCTGAGCATAAACTATCTCTCAAAGATAACTCCATGAACCTCTGAAAATGTATCAAACGAACTCCATGAAAGCACAACTGTGAATACTGAATGCATTCACCATAGAAGGCACCGTTGGGTGATCTTTCACACCTGTAGGATACCGCTACTCAGGGAGGTTTCCGTCTCCAAGAGCCTCTGGTTTGAATCCTCAAACCCTAGAGCCAAAGCTCCAAAACCCTAGCAAGGGAAATCTCAAAGAGAGAAAAAAATAATAAACCAAGCATATCCAAATAAGAGCTCTTTTCCTTCTTTTATACTTTTTCAATTGGGAGTCTCTAAAATCCTCTTGCATATGGGATAAAACATGAAAGGGAAAATACAATATAATTCTCTATAATTATTTTCTCAACATCATCCTTAAAGTCCCCTCTTTTAAAACAACATTAAGTTGTTGAGCCTAGGCACCAAGGTCCAATATTAAATAATAATGTTTAATTTACAGACTTTAAAACGGAGGCCAAGATGATGTCGAAAAACCAATGATCTATAGCTCGTTGGAAAGGTCTTAACAAGACGAATCCAACCCCACCCTCAAAATCCCGTTCCGGTGCCAATCCTGAACTTACTAAAAATAGTAACGGCCATAAGCAAACTGAGCCAACTCAGAGGGTGCCAACTGGATCCACAAACCATTTGATAACTCCGAGCTCAGTGCAATGTCTATGAGAGCCAACAGCCGACTGCCAAGTCGCCTAAATAGCGCCAAACTGCCACTTACTAAAAATAGCAGTGACCACCGGGGACCAAAGAGAACAAACCTAAAAAAAACCCAGAAAGATTAATGACATGCAAGCACTTACTATAAATAGTAAGTACGGACAAGTTGTCCGAAATCCCTCCGAAAAGTGTCAACCATCTCCATTGGATCACCCAAACACCCTGGTGACATCGAAATATTCCTCTGATTATGCTGTCACCAACCCAGAAGGTCAGCTCTGACTGAACTGCAAAAGAACCCGAAAATGGGGACATTACAAGCTCTCTCTACCTATTTTTCAAGTTTTCATGAAATTTTTGAAGATTTTTCAGTTTTGTTTCAAGTTTTTTCTTTTTTAAATGTTTTAAATATTTTTAAAACCTTTTATACATAATAGAGAAACCCCTCTCTGACTCCTTGAGCTTACGACTCTCGAATGCAATAGGGTGTTTGTTTTGCATCAATGCTGCTCCAATGCCCTCTCCCGAAGCATCACACTCTAATACAAATGGAAGTGAAAATTTTGGAATAGCCAACACAGGACGAACTCATTACCTCCTTGAGCTTGTCAAAAGCTCTCTCTGCCTTTTCACTCCAAGAGAATGCTCCCTTTCTAGTCAAATTCGTCAATGGGGCAGCCAACCGTGAAAACACTCTAACACACCTGTAATAACTGCAAAGGCCCACAAATCCTCTTAAGTGTGATAAAGTCCTGGTTCAAGGCCAATCCACTATTGCCTTGATCTTCTCCTCATCTACACTGACGCCTTGGGCACTAATCTTATGCCCCAAACACAAAACCTTAGTCATCCCAAACTCGCACTTGGATGCCTTGGCGAAAAGTGACTGCTGCTCAAGTATACCCAAAACCTCATCTATATGTCTCAAATGATCATCCCAAGTCTTGCTATAGATCAAGATGTCATCAAAGAAAACCAAAAGAAATCTCAACTGCTTACTAAATACCTGGTTCATGCAAGACTGGAATGTGGCTGGAGCATTAGTCAACCCAAATGGCATGACGAGAAACTCACAATGCCCAAAGTGACACCTGAAAGTTGTCTTGTGAGCATCCTCCTTCCTCATTCGTATCTGGTGGTACCCAGATCGTAAATCAATCTTAGAGAAATATACTGCACCATGAAGCTCATCTATCAACTCATCGATCCTAGGAATTGGGTAGTGGTTTTTGATTGTCTTCTTATTGAATGCCCTATAATCGATGCACATCCTCATAGTACCATCCTTCATCAACACCACACAAGAAGCAAAAGTACTAGACCTTGGTTGTATATGTCCCATATCAAGTAATTCCTTAATTGCCTTCTCAATTTCTTCCTTGTACCTCCTTGGATGACGATAAGGTGTGGTAATGACCGGTTTTGCTCCCTCCTCCAACTCAATGATGTGCTGGAATCCCTGTCATGAGGCAACCCTGGAGGAATGTCATTGAATAGCATGCTATGCTTATCCAAAATAGGCTGAATGTCTATATGAGTGGTCTTTTCACCTTTGGGTGAAAGTCTATCAGTGACCAAACATTGTGCCGCCCACTCTACCTGTCCTCTACGAAAAGCTCATTCCATCCTCTTGGCTGAAACAACCCTCAATGCTTCATTAGACAGGCCCTGAAGAACTACCTCCTTACCTCTTATTTGAATTTCAACTCCATAGTCTGATAATTCTGAGAATACTCACCGAGTGAATACAACCACTTCACACCCAAAACTACATCTGTCTCACATATGCCAATCACATAGAAGTCATCGCGAACTTTGTGTCTCCCCAAGGTGATGTCAAGCTACTGAATCCTTCGTGTGCATGAGATCATAGATGCAAGACTCGGCAAAAACTCGCCGAGTTTTTAAAAACTCGCAAGTCTTTTTCTGAAATGAGTTTTTGGTGTATTTCTACGCGGTGAGTTTTTGAAGAAAAAAAACTCGCAGAGTTTTTGCCGAGTTTTCAAAAAAAAACTCGCGCGATAGGGTAAAACTCAGACGGCCGCTTAAAAAGGTGTTTTAACTTCATTTTTTCATTCATTTGAAAGCTCTCACTCAGCAAAAACACTCTCCAAAGCATTGTGCACCTATTTACATCGATTTTGCATCGAGGAGATGAGATTTGAAGGGTGTTTTCATCGAATTTCGAAGGCAAATTGGATTCCCAGGTAGGTTTTCTAATTTTTCTTATTCTTTCTTGTTTTTTTAATTTTTTCTTCATTTTTGTTGATTCTATGTTTAAAAAACATCATGAATGTAGTGTGAAAAAGATTTAAATACATTTATATTCATCAAAACAAGATTTAGATTCATCAAAACAAGATTTAGATTCATCAAAACAAGATTTTTTGATGAATTTTTCTGATTTTTTTACATATTTGGCTGATTTTTTCATTTTTTTGAAATTTTCTTCAGACCCTAGTTATTTTTTTTATTTTGAATCCTCTTATTTGTTGAATAACATTTTTACAATCTAAGATTAGCTTAATTTTTTACTAATTTGAAGTAATTTTCAGATTTTTTACATTTTTTCATATTTTTTTGAAACCTTAGTTATTATTTTCTTTTTTTTAATCATTTTTTTTTATGAAAATGTTTAGAATCTTAGATTAGTTTAGATTTTTAGTAACTTAAAGTAATCTATTTTGATTTAATCTAATTTAGCTTGTTTTTAAATTTTCTATCAAAAAAATAACAAGTTGTGCTTTCATTGTCATTGTGTGTGTAGGTTAATTGAAAATGGCTGGTCATTCTGCAAGTGCATCCGGTTCTGCCTCGAGCTCTACCCCATCCGTGCCTGGGGGATTTGTAGGTACTCGTCCTCCAGGAGCTAAAGATCTTGCTTGGAAATATGCTTATCTAGGACCCATACCTGGTTCAGTCTTTTACATTAAATGCGAACAAGTATATCGTGGAGGCATCAATCGCCTCAAATACCACCTTGCAAGCATCCCTCAACATGATGCTAAGGCTTGTCCAAGAACCACAGAAGAAATAAAAAGACAAATGAATGCCATACTTGCAACTGTAGAAGAAAAAAAATTGCAAAGAGAGAAGGCAAAAGCAGCAATGCAAGCAGCCATAGCTTCTTCTCAAGGTGCTCCAGTCAACCTTGAGTCAGATGATAATGCTACTCAGGGCAGAGTGGGCTCTCTTCGTGGTCCACGTGTGCGAAGGGAAAAGCAACCCACCACCACCTCAATCCCTTCATCTACCTCTAGTAGAGCAACAGGACCTACACGCATGCATGATTTTTTTGTGCCTAGAAACACCCCCGGTGCACAACCTTCCTTAGAGGCAACTGGGTGGAATAGGGAGGTGCATGAGCAAGCAGACATTGCTTGTGCGGATTTTTGGTATTTTAACATCCCTTTCAATGTGGCAAGTTCTCCTTACTGGCACAATTTGGTTACCGCATTGCCAGTTGCAGGAAAAGGCTACAAGGCGCCTTCTCGCACAGACTTGGGTGGGAGGTTAGTTAATTTAACCTTTTTGATAAATTTATGTTCTTTAATTTATGTTTTACAAGTTTAATTTATGATGAATTTAAGCTATTTTTTTGTTTACAAATTAAAATTGTGTACTTAATTTCACTTTGTACTTGTAGGTTGCTTACTAGTGCAACTGAAAGGGCAAGGGCAGCAGTAGAGGAGCAAAAAGAAAATTGGAAAGAATATGGCTGCTCTATTCTTTCTGATGGGTGAACGGATGGAAAAAACCGTACCATGATTAATTTCTTGGTTGCATGCAAAGATGAGGTGGTGTTCTTAAAATCAGTTGATGCCTCCCACATAGTAAAAAATGTAGAAAATTTGGCTAACGTGTTGGAGGAAGTTTGCATGGAGGTGGGGATTGAAAATGTTGTGCAAATCATAATTGATAATGCAGCAGCACATGTGGCAGCAGGAAGACTCCTCCAAGATAGACACCACACACTTTTTTGGACACCTTCTGCAACGCATGTCCTTGACCTTCTTTTGGAGGACATAGGAAAACTAGATTGGGTCACACCAATTGTAGAGCACGCGAGGAGGATCACTAAATATATCTACAATCACCCTTGGGTTCTTCACTTGATGAGGGATTACACCCAAGGGAAAGAGTTGGTGAGATCTGGTGTGACAAGGTTTGCAATGGTTTTCTTAACGTTGCAAAGCATTCTTAGTTCATTGGCTGCTTTGAAACAAATGTTTGTGGCCCCAAAATGGACAGTCATCTTATGCGAAGAACCCAGAAGGAGAGAAGGTTGCATGCATAGTCTTCGACAAAGAATTTGAAAAAACAGCTGCAGAGATTGTGAAGGTAACTTCAAAACTTCGAATTTAACTTGAAATTGAATATTTATATATTTTTAATATGTCTTTCATTGTAAATTTGTAAGTTGTAACTTTAATCTTTTTGCATTTTTATATTGTAGGTGTCGGAGCCCTTGGTTAGAGTCCTCCGCTTGGTAGATGGGGATAAAACCCCAATGGGGTATCTTTATGAGGCCATGGATAGGGCCAAGGAGGCTATAAGAAATTATTATATGGGGGACAACCTCAAATTTGCTCCCATTTGGGGGATTATTAACAGGAGGTGGAACAATCAACTCCACCAACCCATCCATGCAGCAGGGTACTTCTTGAACCCTCATTTCTTTCATTCTGGCACCTACTCATCCTACTGGAGAGGTTATTTGTTTTTTGTAGATGTTTGGTGGTCAAATTGGGGTAGAAATACCCCACATCTCCAAAAATTTGCCCTTTGTATCTTATCCCAGCCTTGTAGTTCATCCAATTGTGAGTGCAATTGGAGCTTGTTTGAGGCCATCCACACAAATAAGAGGAACAAACTAGCTCAAAAACGCCTCAATGACCTTGTCTATGTGCAATATAATCTTCGGCTGCACATAAGAAAGGTAGAGGAAATATTAGATAATCCAATTGATTTGGATGAGATAGATCGATACAGTGATTGGACAGGGCGAGATGAGCAGCCTCCATTGTTTTCCGAGGATGACATCTATGACTTAGAGCGACAGGCAATGGAGGAGGGGGCTGGATTTGCATTCTCATTGGATGACATTGAGGATGATCCTAAGGAGGAGTCATTGCCAGTGACTGTGCCACGGCCAGCAATAGGATCTACATCCAGGATGGAGGTTGAGGAGCCACAGCAGAGTCCTACGACTACACCCTCTCCCGTAGTCTTCTCACGTACTAGACATGGGAAGAGGAAGATGTGAATTTGTATTTAGTATTTACTTTCAGTTTTACAAAAACAATTTCCTATTTTCATTTTGTTTTAGACTATCAGTATCAGCGTATTGAGCATCCCACATGAGGATGCAATTTTGTATCGAATTTTCTTTGAAATCAATCAAATATAACTAGACTCAGCTTGTTTCTTCTATGTACTCATTTTATTGACTCATTGGATGCATCTTATCATTGAATTTTGCAAAAAAAAGGTGTTTTTAATGAAGTTTAAGCAATTTTTTAAGTTGCTGAGTTTTTTCCGAGTTTTTTTCCGAACCGTACTTTTCGGGCTTGCCGAGTAAATACTTTTGCCGAGTCTTGCAACTATGCATGAGATAGTGAATTCGACCACAATCACATTGAACCCTCAAAGTCATTTGTCTTCAGTTTCGTCCTAGTCACTAAACTTTCGTCAATGAAATTATGAGTGGCTCCACTATCAATCAAGATTGTCACCTTATGACCCTACAATATGCCATGAACTTGAAAGGGTGATACCTAGGTGTTCCTAAAAGTGTGGCAAGTGTGCCTCCCAAAAGCCCTTCTCTTCCCTGATCCTCATGTCCTACCTCATCCACAACAACTTTGGGATCAAACTCTTCTACTTCTGAATCATCATCAGATGCTACCTCTGAACCATCATCGAATGCTACCTCTATGTAATGTACCTATCCTTTCCCCAAGCATCGATGTCCTCACTCCCATGGATCTCTACAAGAAAAGCACAACTTCTTCCTTTGAAGCTCATTCTTAGTTTCTTCAACCTTGTTTGGTTTTGGATGTAATGCCTTAGGTTGCGGAAAGTCCCGGTGGAATGGTTTCCTATGCTATCCTGATGGTGCAATCCTAGAGTAGGACTTGCTCCTAGTCGTAGTATCTGTTGATGTGGTTTTTGCGACAACAGCAACATTAGAATAAAACACTGGGTATTCTATCCTCTCTTGAGAAAAAGCCTCTCGAGTGCTAAACTATGTGATCACACAAGAGTGCTCCAAGGTTCCTTTTGAGTCAAGTCTTGATTGGCACAGGATAGACTCAATGAAATGATGTGATTTGTTGGTAATCACGAAGGGGACTTACGCAATTGTTCTTAGTGTTTTCTTCACAAAGGGGGAAAAAGACTTGGATTTCGTTACTTCCTTGAAAGAGAAAGGACCTGGATTTCTTAAGTTCTACTGCTAAAGGGGGGTAAATGATTTCTCAATGAGGCTCCTTATGAACTATTCTTAGGGTAGATCTAAAAAAAGGGGAAAAGATGGATAAGGGTTAAGAAATCTAACTGATGCAAAAGACTACTGCTGATTCATGGAAACTGAAACCATGCTCTGCTTCGTCATGAGACAACTACACAAAAATGGTGCAATCTTCCAAGGGGTTTATAAAGATTTTCAGATTACTCAAGCACAGAACATGGAAATGAAATATGCGGAAAGTAATTGAAGCTAGGCCTAGAATGAGTTCAGACTAACCATGCACTGGGATTTGCAAGCCACAAATCTCAAATGGTATGAACAAAGAATTCCAATCATACAGCAACAGTAATTTTGTCCACCACTCTAACTTTAAAGAAAACTAAAGGAAACTAAAGAAATGAGATAGATTGACAAAAGAGCTTATAATTTGCTTTAAGGAAATGAGAAAACCATGCTAATACTCCAAAGAATACTTCGAACACCAAGCTTCAATGCTCATGTATTGATTTTGGAAATATCTGTTACAACAATCTTGCTCAAAACCTTAAAGTGCTCAAAAGATGAAATAAAGTTAAAACTACTCTTGCTATTGTATTCTCTTCTAAAATGACAAGTTTATTTCTCTCTGAAAATTCTGGGGGTCCTTACAAATAAGGCATCCATGCCTTTTTATAGGCTCCAAAGTACAAAAGGGGCCAAGATTTGATTGCCTAGAAACCAATGCCCAAATCAGGTCAAAAGAAACCCTAAAAGGAGGTAGATAAGGCTACCAACATTTTGTCCAATGAAAAGTTGACACATGTACTAGGGCGCCACCGCATTTGGTTCTTTTTGTAGCCACTTGGCATGCTTTGATTGGTTGATGGTGACTGGATGCCACCTCACCCTGCCCTTTTGTCTCAAGTGCACTTTGGACTTGGAATTCCATCTTTGTGCTGCATTTCCTTTGGATCACTAATGCTGAACTTGAAATGCCTCACCTCCCATGGATAATCTTGATGCTAGTCATTCCTTGTATTATCGTGATGTCTTGAAAAGTGAAGTCCTTCATCTTTCCTTGGCATACATGTGTAGTCTTCTTGTTGATGGAAGCAGTCCCCTTCTCCGGCATTGGAACTCTTTGCATCCACCTTGATTATCTGGAATCATCCTTGAACACATTCTTCATGGAACTTTATCCTTGTCTTCACATCCAATTTGCCCTCTTTTTTATGAAAACTTCGAAGAGTCTTGCTTTAACTTGATAGGTTTATGTTTTGATTTAGTGAATTTCTGATCTGATTTAATGAAGTTTTGATCACTTTTTGATATTTGCCCTGCTTTTGAATGAAAACTTCTGGTTTCTTTATGTGAAATTCTGCTCTTGAGATGAAAGACTCTCCCTTTTGTGATGAAATCTGCCTTAAATTTGATAGGCCCTTGGTCTGATTTGATGAAAACCTGAAGAAAACTGTTTTTCTCTTGGTCAAACTAACCTGCTTCTTCATAAATCAGGCTGTAGTTTGGTCAAAAATGACCTGTTTACACAGAAAACAGACCTGTTTGCTCAGAAATCAGGCTCTTATCAGGTGAAAATTGAGCTCCTTACTTAGAAATCAGACTTTTTTGCTTAGAAATTAGACCTGTTTTTGGTAAAAAATGAGGTGCCTACTCAGAAAAACAGACCTTTTCTTTAGAAATCAGACCTTTTCCACGGCAGATTTGAGCTGTTTTACTCAGAAAATCAGACTTTTATTAGATGAAAATTAAGCTCCTTACACAGAAATCAGACTTTAACCAGGTCAAAACTGAGCCTGCTATATGAAAATCAGACCTTTTTCAGGGCAAATTTGAGCTGCTTACTCAGAAAATCAGACCTTAACCAGGTCAAAACTGAGCTGCTTAATGAAATTTCCTTCCTTCTTTGATGAAAATCCACCTCTTTAGTGAACAAAACTCTGTTTTGAGGTGAAAGAAAGTCTGAAAATCTCTGAAATTGAAGAAGAAAGGTATGAAAGAGGCCTGGTTTTAATGGAGAAACCTCTGAAAATCTCTGTTTTTTGACAAAGAGAGGGTCTTTAATGAAGAAATCCCTGTGCCCTCTTTGTAGAAGTCTGCCTTGAATGGAGAAAAATGGGTTCTTGGCTGAAGAAACCTGCTCTTGGTGAAGAAATCAGTGCCTGGAGATGAAGAAGAAGTATGTCCTTGGTGGAGAAAACCTATTCTTTGATCTTTTAGCAAGCTGCTCCTTCAGAAATCTGCATAAAAAATGATGGAGAAGTATGTCCTTTGATGGAGAAAACCCGTTCTTCAATGGAGAAAACCTGTTCTTCAAGGGAGAAAACTTGTTCTTATGAGAAGACTTGGCTTGGCAATGAAGTGAAATGGCTTCAAATGCCTATTTATATGGCCAAATTTACCTTTTGAGGCCAAGCTGGTCAAGGTCCTCACTTAGGAAAAAGATCTGATTTTCTTTTTAAACCAAGCAGCTCAAAACCTCATTCTTAACCTAACACACAGGTAGCTCACCATGGACTAGGCGTGGATTTCACCATGATAGTCATGAATTTGCTTTTTGCTTGGAAATTGGATTCATTCTAACCTTAGGCGTACTCGTCATGGAGTCAAGCTTTTAGATATTTTGTCCTCCTCCTTGGATTTAGTGACCTCCTCAAGCCTCCCTTGGAATTTAGTGATTTTTTAGATATTTTTCAAATGGATTTTTGTCTTCTTCCTTGGGTGCACATTTGGTGTGCTAATGTATTTGGAATTTTGAACTTTCAAATGCATGTATTTCATTTCATGACATGCTTCCTACCTTGCTTGGTGATGGTCGCACTTTTCATAGGGTCATGTATTTGGATTTTTGCCATGCCTCTATCCTTGCTTGAAGTTGCTTTACCCCTACTCCTAGGCGTGGATTTCATGTATTCATGGATTTTGAGGTGTTTGGGGTTCTCTAATGCATGCATTTGGTGTCTTGACATGCCTACTCCTCTCCTTGGATCTCCTTAAGACTCTATTCCACCAATTTCACTCACTGAGCTACCTGCCTACGTGCTTGGAGATGCTTGCTTGCCTCTTGCATGGATTTCACTCATTGACCTGCCTACGTGCTTGGGTATGGGCGCACTTTTGAAGCAGTCACGTATTTTGTTGACTCGCATTCTTAAATACGTGCATTTGGTTTGATCTCCTGCCTGCCTGCCTAGGGTTGGGCGCACTTCTTATGCAGTCGCGTATTTCGTTGACTCGCATTCCTTAATGCGCGCATTTCGTTCTAGAGATGCCTACCTGCCATCTTGAGGATGGGCGCACTTTCTATGTAGTCGCATATTTTGCGACTTGCATTCTTAAATACGCGCATTTCATTCCTGAGGTGCCTACCTACCAGCTTGAGGATGGGCACACTTTCTATGTAGTCACGTATTTCGTGACTTGCATTCTTAAATACGCGCATTTCATTCCTGAGGTGCCTGCCTGCCTGCTTGGGTATGGGCGCACTTTCTATGCAGTCACGTATTTCGTGACTTGCATTTCTTAATGTGTGTATTTCATTCCATCTGCTGCCTACCTGCCTGCTTGGAGGTGCTTATATGAATTTCTCCTTTTGACGATCTTGACAAGCTTATATGACTTTCTTTCTCTCCTTGATGTGCTTATTTCACTAAGCAGGACGTTGAGGTGCTTATCTCACCAAAGCAGGTCATTCTCTCTCCTAGAGGAGCTTGACGAGCTTATTTGACTTCCTCTCCTATTGACGAGCTTATCTCACTAAGCTGAACGTTGAGGTGCTTATCTCACCAAAGCAGGGCATTCTCTCTCTTCGAGGAGCTTTGACGAGCTTATTTGACTTCCTCTCCTATTGACGAGCTTATCTCACTAAGACATGAATTCCTATCTCCTTGACGTGCTTATCTCACTAAGCTGGACATTGAGGTGATTATCTCAACAAAGCAGGTCATTCTCTCTCATCGAGGAGCTTTGACGAGCTTATTTTTCGAAAGCATGTTTTTGCCTCTCCTTGACGAGCTTGTCTCACTAAGCAAGACGTTGAGGTGCTTAGCAAGTCATTCTCTCTCCTAGAGGAGCTTGAGGTGCTTGTCCCATTAAGACATTGTTGATGTTTGTTTTTAGACAAGTCAACAATAGAGTAAAACACTAGAGTATCCCACTCTCTCTTGAATAAAGCTCTTCAAAGGCTGAACTATGTGATCCAGTGAAGTAACTCCAAGGTTCCTTTTATAATGCATGATGGGTTAACTCAGTGATTACATGTGATCTTGCTGATAATCACAAAGGGACTTACGTAGACTCTTCTCCTTTCATTAGCTTGTTCCTCCTTCGGTGTGGATAAAGTATATACAAGGTCTCAATAATGAAGAAAAATAAACAAAGGTAAGGGTTCCGAAAGCTAATCTAAGGTCAATGAGGCAATGATGAGGTATTAAACAGACAAACTCCTGATTTAACCTAACTTCACTTCGCCAAGGATGCCTACAACTACATGAAGTTGGTGCAATCTCCTAAGGTTACGCGAATGGTTTTCAAATCATGATGGTTCATATGAGCACCCATTGAACAGCGTAGCTCAAACAAGCATCCATAATCGAACTTAAGCAAATGATAGCTCAGACTGGCCTTACACAACACTTCACCGGCGATGAATGTTAAAAGCATGAGCTAGGAGTTGATCAAATATTCAATACAACATGCATTACAACAAAGAGCTTCTAATCTACTTCTAATCTACTTGAAACATCTCTCCATTCAATTCAAGATACCAGAAATCATGTTACTCCACAAGATAACACTTAACACCAAACAAGTAGCTCCAATGTCTTTGCATTAACCTTGAGAAATATTTACAACAATTTCAAGTCCTCTCAGAGAATTTTGAGAGTCTCTTTTATTCTACTCCTAAAATCTAATCTCTAGTCTATTACAATGATCTACTGAATTACAAATGAGGCAACAAGGCCTTTATATAGTCGTCCAGGTTACAATGAATGGCTAAGATTGATTCGATAGCCAAGGGCTTAGATCATGCCACCTCATAGGTAGTTACAACAACTTGCTATTTTTAGCAAAAAAGAGAGAGGCAATGAAGGCACATTTTCCAATGTGACAAGGTAAGGCGAAAGCATTTAAAATATCTTCCACATAGGAATCCCTTTGACTTCTTTCATTAAATGATACATTTAATGCATTTAAAATGATGTGTACTCGCCACATAGATGCCACCTCAGCATACTTTGAAAATTGTATCATCTTTGTGTGATGTATTCAATGTGATTGCTTGAACTTGTATGTTTAGGAATACATCTTGTAGATCTTACCTTGTTCATTCTTCTTGTAGACTGGATGTATGATACTTGTTGCTTCACTTGATTAACTTCATGATTCTTTCTTCTTCTTGTAGGTAAGTTGATATGATGATCTTCTTTGATGACGCTCCTTTTTGAAGAGTGAAGTAGTGTAGTAGGAGATGATACTGTTGCTTTCTTCATGAGGAGTAGGAGACTCTCTTGGACTTGAAATTGTAAAGTCTTGAAGTTTAGATGGATGAATGCCTTCGCTTGATGTAGAAGTTGATGAAGTGATCTTGCATGATGATCTTCGAAGTGACCCTTCGGAGTGTAGATGACAACACCTTCTTTGGATGTGGAGTAGATGACCTCTCAAGGGTACTTGAAACTTGATGAATCTCTGAAGATTGGGAAAACTTTACTTGAAGCTTGGATGGATAGATGCCTTGTCTTTTGACCATGATGCCACTTGATGAAGAGTTCCAATACAAGGATGATGAAGGATACCCCTTGAAACAGCTACATGATGCCTTGCTCTTTTCTCATTCCTTGCTTGTCAAAGGTTCTTTTCACTTGATCTTTAGATGATTCTTCCTTATTGCTGCAACACAAGTAAAGAAACAGCATCAATCCCCTTTCGAAAACATATAAGAATCAGTTCATGTATTTCTAAGCTAAGTGCATTGGTTTCCAAACTACTTGATTTCTTAAAAGCAATCACAAAATTTCAAACTAAGCATCACACTAGAGATGCCAATTCTATCCTTTAGTTGAATGAACACATAGAACTTAAACTAGATTCCCCTCCATAATTGGCAGATTGGTTGAAGAATTTGAGTTCTTCTTGAAACTGAATATACTTTTACCCTTTAGCACAACAGATTGAGATTTGAGATCTTCTTGACTCTTTGGCGCATCAGTTCAAGGTGTTAAATCCTTCTTGATTCCCAACATTTTCTTGACAAGTCCTTTACCAAATTGAATCTCTCCTTACGGTGTATCTGATCAAACCTTTATGCCATTTGGGTGCTTTAGATAAGACTTTTGAGATCCTCATGCCTTTCAAACATCAAAACAACTTGCAGCCTCTTCACCCTAGGATTGAGCGCATTGGTTCAAGGGTGTGATTTCCTCTGAAATTTTCCTTTCAAAACTCAACTTTTACTCTCCTCTACAAGGTCGCATTGGATAAGGTTTTTGAATTCCTCTAGGATTTTGCCTTGACACTCCTTTCCCTTATCAATCTTGGCGCAGCGGTTAAGCATCTTGAAATCCTCCTCTCATCTCCCCCTTTTGGTGCATTAGATGAGGGATTTGATCTCTTCTTGCTGTCTTAATGCAATAGATCAAGTGTTTGAAGTCTCTAAGGGCTAGCGCATCACTTGGAGATTTTAAGATCCTCTTTGAAAATTCACTTAAAACTTGAATTAGGCCTTTCTTAGTAGTGGCGCATTGGATAAAGGATTCAAAATCCTCCTTGTATTGACTTAAAACCTCTCCCCTTATCTACCTTCTATTAAGCGCAAAAGATCTTTATTGCTGGGTTTTGGCGGATTGGATCATCATATTAGAATCCTCTGGATTTTCGCATTGGTTAGGCATATTGAAGTCCTCTTGAAACTTGCTTTGATCCACTTGACTTAGGCACATTAGATGACACCTTTTGAATCTTCCTCATGTTTGGCGCTTTGGATGAAAAGTCTTTCGAAACATAAACATTTCTGCTTTGGGCGCATCACTTCAAGGATTCGATTTCCTCTAGAGTGGCGCTTTGGTTTGAGGCATTAAGATCCTCTAAAATTTCACCTTTTCGCCTCACTTAACCTTCCAAACTGGCGCTTTGGATCATGCGCAAGAGATCCTCTTCTTGTCCTCGAATTAAAAGCGCCCTTCATCGCGATTTTGCGCCACTTTAATATCCCGTCGCATTAGATCAACCTTTTTGAATCCTCTGGAGCAATTAGGCGTTTTTCAGGGTTCGTGAGGATAAAGGTATATTGAAAAATATATTTAAGTATAAGTTGAGAGATTATACTTTAAATATTTTTCAATATACCTTTCAGGATGTTTGAGATGGGTCTCGAATCCACCGGATTTAACATGCAAAATCTAGAATTTGGAGGATTCACTAGATTTCAGACTTAGCCAATTTTTCAAGATTTCAGGATTTCAGGCTATCAGACTTAGTCTTTTCAGGATCTCAAACATACATTAGAATGGGTCTCAATATTTATTACTTGAATGGAATTTGATCAAGAGTCTTCATCACTGCAAGTTCATCCTCCAAATAAGACCTCCAGTTATAAAGCAAAATCTTCTAGGAGAGAGACTTCTTGTTGGATTGACAGAAGAAACGAACCCAAGGCATCGTCAAAACTAAATGCAAAGCATCAGAGCTCAAAAAGGGGGTCCCCATTTGCAATGGGGCGATGTGTGATTTGGTCACAACAGACATGTTTGGCCAAGGAAATGCTCAAGTTAAGGTGGGCTCAAGACCCTGGATTGGATCCAGGATTGAACGGAGACTTGTAGATTTCTGGAGGGGACTTCATTTACCCTTGAAACTACGGATAATGGCCCTCAGATAGTGGATTGATAGCCCCTTTGCCATGGATTCCTATGCTTAGAGTGAATGACATTAGATATTTCCCTATGGAATGATCTGCCATGGATTGGCCAGATTTGATCGAGGAATAGGAATTAGGGTTTCATTTATCCTTAGGAGAACTGATCTTCCTTACCATTTCAAACCTTCCTAATACCCCTTGTGGGCTAGGTGCATTGAGATTCTTCCCTAATTTCACGGATCCGAGCAAGAAACTGCAAAATTTAAAGCAAAACCGGAACTAGGTCAAAAAAAGAGGGGGACCCCATTCGCAATGGGGCGATGTGTGAAAAAGGTCACAACAGTATCCTCCAAGTTCAAAGCCCTTCGAATCGCATCTTGTAGAGATGTAGGCTCAAAAGCTCTAACAAAACCTTGGAGTGACTCTAACAATCCCTCAATAAAAAAACATAAGTCTACTCTCAATAACATCTGGCAGCATGACTGAAACCCTTTGAAATTATGCTACATAATCCTCTACTAAACCATGCTCCCTCAACCGTGTCAAGTCTCTGAAATGCATCTTTGGATTCTTCCTGTCAAATCTATCTATGAGTCTCTATGTAAAATCAACATATGTCACAATATGTTGATGTCCTTGTGCGATAATTTCGTGATGCCACCACTCATGTGCTCTACCCTCCAAGTGAAGAATAACAAACTCGATAGCTTCATCTTCTATCATAGGGTTGAGTGCGAGATATGTATCTAATTTCTTAACCCAAGCTTGTGCAGTGACCTTCCCCGATCCATCAAAAGTTGGGAGAGTCAACTTACTCAACCTTTGTTGTAGATCTTTGTTGAACTACTGCATTGGTTGTCTTCCTCTTGATCCATTCCTAGCATTATGGAATTGTATGAATGGGATATGGCGTTTGACATCTGGATCAAGTCTTGAGTACTCATCTATGCAGGCATTAAAGTCATTCGTTGTTGGGTTTTGCTCTTCCTCTTCCTATGGAAGCTCAACTCTAGGAAAAAATGTAGGTTGTGTGGATCTGGGTGTTGATCCAATTGGGATCCTGCTGTTATTTATGTGATTTCCAATCCCATTCTAATTCGAGTTACTATCTTCTACTCCATTATTTTGTGCAGGTCTGGTGGAATTGTTAGAATTATTCATGTTTTGCATCATTTGGATGAGTATTTGTGTCATTTGCTCTTGCTTTGTGTCATTTGTTCCTGATTTTGTGCAATTTGCTGTTGTATTTGCATGAAAGTTCTCCACTCATCCTTCTTGATCTGCCATCTTCTTCTTACCTTTGCCTCCAATTCCAACAGTAGCCTGTTGTGATGCTGCCTCTAACCTCTTCTTTTCTTTTTCCAAGGCTCTCTGATCCCTTTGGCTCAGCTGCATAAACTACACAAACCCTCAGGCTGGCAGGTCAGCCTGCTCTGATACCAATATAGTATCCCCTTACAGAAATTTTGATAATCACAATGTAAACAATTTGATTTACTTGATTCCACTTGAAATAAAGCAACTCAATTAAACAAAAAAAGTAAACCCAGTCACAGAGATTAATATAAACAACGAATGATATTACTCAACATTAGAACTGACACACAAGTTGGTTTTCATTCACCAGTTTCACGAAAGTCTTCTGGACGATACTGAATTACAATGAAAGTTTCAACATAAAATAGTTCTGAAAATTACAACTCACAGACTAGAAACCCAACCCTTGGAACTAGCGAGCATCTAACTCGACTTTGTATAGTGGCGCGAAACTCCTCAGATTAGTACACTTCCTGTGCCTGGATAGTATGAGGGGTTGATCCCTGTGGTAAGCACGATCACAAGATTCTGCAACCAATAATTCTGTGCGTTGTATCCCACTCCAAAAGAATCTGTCAAAAGGAAAACACAAATGTTATAGGATCAGCTAGTGGGGGGCAATTTGGTGTCGGAGACACAAAATAAAGGTTATCGACTTGCTCCAGATGCTCCAACAAGAACCGCTTATGGTAGCGGGATTGTTATTGTTGTATGTGTAAAAGATACTATCTCCCAATCGCCCTTCTATGTTGCCTGAAAACTGGTGAGCTAATAATAGTGTATCCACGAAATAGCTCCACCATTCTTCTCACCTTGTTTGCACAGATGATGAATCTTATCGCGGCTTAAGCTCACTTGAACACAATCAGTGTAAGGTTAGCTATAGATCTTAGATCTTGCACATCCAAAGATGTGATAATTTATTGGTTCACTGCCCGGGTGGCTCGAACCTTCAACGATGACCTGAAAGATCAATGTTAAGTAGATTAAGCCCAGTGTGAATTCCTGAGGTGAAATCCACAGAATGGAAAAGCAGGGGTTTCGTCCCACTTTCCAACTCTCTGAGGTTTTCGTCCTAGGAGCAATCAACAAGCTTGAAGAACTCAATCTCAGTACATTAATTAGAATTAAAATCGCATACCATTCACCAAAGAAAGATACTTCCTTTATACTTGCTTCAAAGGAGCACTTGGACCCAAAATGGTCGGCGCCAGTATTCCAATATTAAATCTTTATTAATATTATTAATTAATTAATATACTTAATTTATTATTTTATTAATATAGTGTTAAAAAACACTTTTTAATAATAACATTAATTTGCTGATGTGGAGGGAACATGACATATTCTCATTTTTATTTATGCAAAATACCACACATTTCTCAAAAAAGGGGAAAGACCTATATGCTTGTCCATACTATACACACTTGATAGGAGACCACAATACCTTTTGACTATGGTATGCAGTGGTTTTTCTAACACATAAAGAAGGAACAGTAAAATCCAATAGCAAATTTACTAAGACTGATAGTGATAGTATAATATAACAGTTAAGATGTCGAGTATAGGAAGGGCAAAGGGTTGAACAAAGTTAAAAACAACAACAAGAATCTCACATTCATGTGATTGTCCTTGGTTGCTAGATTTATTCGGTTCTGTCTATACAATCACTCTACTAAACTGTTTTTGGTGATGAACAGGACACTCTCTAGTGGTTAATCAACTTCTCCATGCATTTAAAAATAACTAGTGCCACCACAAAGTTTTTAGAATTTATTATCACCTCAGCACTAACTTTTGACGCTTGAACATTTGATGGAATTTTGACTCTTCTCCAGTTGCATAACAGGGATTCTGGCTAACTCGAAGGAAACTTGATTTGATGGTTCCCTTCTGCAAGTGAGAGGGGTTATGCCCTTGTATGATAACAATTTTTGGGATTTTTATTGACATTTTCTAAAAAATGAGAAATGGGGTTTGGCAAAGGTAGAAAAGGGTGAAAACAAAAACCAAATAGGAAACCTGAAAGCAAAATGGAAAGGCCAATAATTACTCCAGGAAACCAAAGAAAAGTATCGAAAATTAAAATTCTCCTCTCTGATGGATAAGCTGGATGAAAAATGTGTAACTGCTCATTGCACAATAGAGAATGATGAAATCCTTGTTCACTCTCAAGCTACAGTTCAACCAATACGCTAAGAAAAAGCTGGAATACTCGATTATCTTTTTATCATTTGACTACTATCAATTATGCATCCATGACCCACAATTTGCCTCTCAAAATCCTGCCTGACACACAATTCAATAAAGGCATGGGGAATGCACAATTTAACAATTATAATGTGAAAATAGGACAAAGAGAGAACATGCAATATCAGGAAGGAAGCAGCAAGGTTACAGGCCCAACATAGGACGAAGAGAGAAAAACAAGTTTACAGGCTCTCACAATTGGTGGTTATAACTACCGAGTAACTAACTTATTACTAACTCACAACCTATCGCCCTCAATTGCCTCTTATCTTGCACTTTAAATTAAATTAATTCATTACTGACACATCATTTTTCACCTTTGGCACCTCCAAAATTATCTGCACACTTTGTTGGTTTCAAGGTTAAGTAAAAATGGAAAATCAGGGTGAAAGGGTTATCTTTATTTCCATCATTTACCCATTTTCCTGATTCCCATCCACTTCCTAATTAAAACCAAAAAGGCCAAGGCCCAATACTTAGTCATGTTTATAGAAATCTGAAATTGGAGGTATGACCACTTCTCTTCCATGCAAATCCCCATTTTCCAAAGTGTGCCAACACTTTAAAAAAAATTAAGAGGAAAAACGAGGTTTTAGAATTTTTCTTGCATGCTGCTTATCTCATCTGTCTGCAAAAAACTTGGTTTCCCAAAACTTTTCTGGACTTGGAAAAGTTTCTGAATCTTTACCTCTACTGAATTAAACTATTGACTCTGCATACCTGCAGGGGTACAAATGGGTGTTTAACAGTTTAATCCATGTTTCGCTTGGGGTGACAACTGGGATTAACCTGTGTTACACGGGGACACATCCCCTGCCCTCAAACCCCCGTCCCCGTCCCCTTTGGCATTTCGGGGACGGGGGGGCATCCCCTAGCCATCCCCAAAAAATTTTAAAAAAGGGAAACGTCCCTGAATGCGTCCCCTTTTACAGAAACACCAAGGGACACATCGGGGATGCCTGGCCGTCCCCAAGGCAGCTGGGGACGTCTCAAACGTCCCTTGACCGTCCCGGGGACGGCCAGGCATCCCCAACATCAAATATACATTTTATAATGTTTTTAAAAAGAAAACTCACAGCTGGCAATGAAATATTGTTGTTATAATGCTGTCATGATTAAATTATATTGCTGTTATATTGTTGTCATGATTAAATTTATTGCTGTTATACTGCTGTCATGATTAATTTTATTTCTGTTATACTGCCGTTAATATTTATTGCTGTTATTCAACTTATAGTCTTATACTGCTGTCCATTAACTTGTAGAAATTTGACTCTCTCTCTCTCTCTCTCTCTCTCTCTCTCTCTATATATATATATAAAATTATAATTTTCAATATATATATATATATAGAGAGAGAGATACTCAAATTTAAAATATATATATAATATATATGTACATATATATTATGCATATACATATATATATTTTGCCGTCCCCCCGCCATCCTCAAAAAATGGCCCTCGGACTGCTGTCCCCGAAATACGTCCCCTACTGTCACCCCATCCCCGTCCTCGAAACTCTGTGGAACATAGGGATTAACATATCTCAGTTGAAGTCATATATAATGAATTCGTAGAAACAAAGCTAAATAGTAGCTACCCGAGCTTTAAAAAAATTATATTTGCATAGAAAGAAAGACTGTCAACGAGAGTTTTACCTTTGTTATAAAAGCAAATGCATATAGCTGTCAAATTATAAGCAAGAAGACAACTATGGCAATGCATCTCTAAACATAAAACTGCTGTAATACATGGGCCAACCACTCACATGAAGAATTTAAGTCAACAATGGTTATTGGACTTGAGATGTAGCTTTAACTTGACAAAGCTGGATTGAGTTTTGATGGCAATAATGTTTTATAGAATTCCCTTCCATGAACCATCACACAGAGAACATATCTCAAATTATACATGTACATGGATCAGTCAGTGGAAGAGGAATAAGAGGACGATCCAAGCTAAGCAGTATTACAAGAATAGTGCATTTGTTCCACATTGATATGACTTAAAATTAAGGCAATTCATTGTGTAATTTGTATTTCCTTCTTTGATCAGCATGAGTTTCATTCATTGTGGCAGTGAAGTGGAAGGTGGAGACACTTCCTTTTTGTTTTTCCAACCATGGTATATTGATTACCATACCAAATAAGAATATTGACTTTATTAGCTGATAATTTAGACTACATATTAGAAAGTGTTAACATGGGATGCTTATAACATAAAAATGCATACTAAAATTTAGAAGTATGATGAATCTCTATGTTAGATGAAAGATTCTTTTGTTTTTGAACAATAATCAAATAGATTTGTCCTTGACATTTCCTGTTACTTTAGGCAAATGACCACCTATGAATTACTGATTTTGTTTAAAAGATGTGCATGCTTTCTTTGAGAGTTTTGGTCACTTCGATTCATGATGTATGTACAAGGCATTTGTTATAATAGTTAAGTTTTTTTTTTCTGATTCATGAGGTGGGATTATTTAAGCTAGCCTGCACCGGAGGTCACAAGGGGGATTTCCTCCCACTAACACATCCACTTTATACAACATATTCAACTTTAATCAACTTAGAAACCACATATTCAACTTCGAATCCACAATGGAAGTCCAAGAGTTCCCACTTGGAATTCCATCTTTAGATGTCACTATGGGGATTCGAACTTGGATCTCCATCTTGAGAACCCTACAGCCTTGCCATTTGAGCACACAACCCATTTAACGGTAATAGTTAAGCTTTCTGCCACAAGGCACTTTTTAAGTTTTCTATTAACAATTCAATAAAGAAATTGGCCCTGGTTTCTAAATGTAAGACTCAATGAGAATCCAAACACATGAACCCAGATCTAGGTGAACGAAGACAGGTTACACAAGCTATATTGCAAACAACAAAATATGTAGAATGCAAATATCAAATATATTTCAATATTTAGAATGTGAAAAAAATACAATACAAAAGATTGCTTACAAATATATAGGCCTCTTGGATGCATGAATCAAGGACATGACATGTCCGAGAGGTCATGAATTTAACTCACAATCACTTTCAATCAAGAGGTTAGTTAACTCAATCTAACTATGACCAAGGCGGCCTTGACTGAACAAAGATGGCACCTAACTACCACCAATCGAAGATTGATGAGACGATAGTGGCAATTGTGTACCTCAAGTCAAGGTGTACACGTTCATTATTAGCTACCAAGGTAAGAATAATTAAATATTCCTAATATGCTAAGTTAACTTATAAATAGGTGCAACATTACACCAACACCCCCCCATAAGTGCAACTTAAGAGGAGGTGAAAAATGAAAAATGAGAAATGGGTAACAAAACAAGCTACATGAGGTACCCATGTACAATGATAAACCCCCCAACAAGAGAGAACGAAGCCGCTCCCATCCTACCCCCCTCGGACCTTAATAGAGAATAAAGAGAAGACTAGGTAGCCCCCCCAAAATGTGATGCCTCCAACACCTAAGATGGAAAGATATATAGTAGGCCGAAGAAGATCCACGTGCGACAAACAACATTCCTTCCCTTAGGAAGAAGTAGACCCATAGGTGCATGTAGAAGGTCTTCCCAATCCAAAAAAGAAAAAGAGGGAGAAAAAACACAAGATGAATGTCTCTAGTAACTGTGCATCAATCCCCAAGTTGGTGATGAGAGATGCCAAGATTGGATCAGGTGTCTTAGGCCTAGCTGATAATGGTGACAACTCAAAACATTATATAGTAGGAAACATAACAAGTGCCAAAGAAGATGGAGATGCAACTACTGAAGCACTGTCATCAAAGAGGAAAATCGATTCCTCAATGGTGTCCTCCAAATCTGCAAGGTATGACTCACCAGACAAATACACAAGATCTGTCAAGTACTCATCCCAAAGAACTACCTCTGGAAGATAAGGATGGTCCTATTGCACTAAATCATTGGAAGCTCCATCTGAAACAATGTTGAACTCGGTAAGAGCAAGTAATGATGGTGGATCTCAGTGCAGGTCATTGAACTACACTGCTCATTCACCAATGTGTCCACATCAGATGCTTGAGTATGAACAACTGATAAATCTGCCATTGTTGGAGTAGAGGAGTCCTTAGCCTCAAACAACTTGAGTCTTTGGAGGAGGAGGGGAATCATGAACATCCATACGTACAAGACTGTCCGAGGCAAGAACAACTCGGATTGAAGGATCATCAAGATCTCCATACATCTCCCAAATTTTGGTGCAAAGAGTGTGAGGGCACTCAATGTGCCAGGCGGACAATCTTGTGCACTCATCAACATGTAAGCCAATAAATACTAAGATATAGTTTTTGTTATTATCCCATTTATCCTTCTGATCTTCATCCCTTGGTTCAAGAACTAGCCCACAGAGAAAGGGAAAAAAATCCTTACTCACGATATTTCAAGATCTCAGCTCGCCAGATCTTATAGTTCTTTCTATGCCATATAACAAAAAGTTTATATTTATCCATGATTAACTCCTCACAATAGATCAAAGGAGATCAAACCAGCAAAAGCAAGGAAAAACCACAAAAGCAACAAAATGGAACTTTATATCAGTTCATGAAGTACAAAATGCCCAATGCATAAAAACCCCCGACAATTATAAAGTTTTGCCACTTTATCCAAGTGTGATTACAATGCATATGCAAGAGAGAGTTTGAAGCTGAAATTACAGTCACCCTCATCAAAATCAAATAAAACAAATAACATTAGATTGTAAGGTTCAGAGCGATCTTTTCAGTGTCCATAAGAAGTTGGAAATCCAATAATCTGGGCAAAAGATATGCCTGGCCCGTTTCCATACAAGGTACTTGAAGAGGCCAATAGTTACCACCACCAAATTTGGGGGAACTCTTAAAAAGCTTGCTAAACTTCGAGGAGCTGTCAAATCTGGAGGGGCTGCCAAATCTTACTACTAAAAACTTTGCCAAATTTGATGATCAGCTAAATTCGTATTAAATGTAGTGATCCTGCTAGGTTTGGAGGGACCTGCTAAATGTGTCACCAACTTTAGAGAGAATGGAGGGGCTGTTGCACTGTAGGCAAAGGTACCTACTACCTGCATCGTGCAAGCAATGTCCTTGCGTGTATCAATTACAAAATGTCGTGCCCTTTTGTAAATAGGTGCCTGTATGTATATTCAAAAAAGGCAGCTATGTATAGGTACATATACATTTTTTTTTTTGCTTTGAATTTTCAAAGAATTAAAAACAATAATTTTTTACACAGTACTTGCGCCCAGCCTGTGTGCCCGGGTAAAAAAAAAATTGCCTTTTTCTGCAACATTGATGAAACTAGACAAATTTATAGTTGATCTATTGGTTTTGACACCTTCCGGATGCAATCGTGCAATCCATTTTGCTCAAAACTGCCTTGAAAGACATGTTGTTCACAAAAGACACAAAAACTGTATGAAACCAAAAACTGAAAAAAAATGACCTCTAGGTGTCCAATTTGGACAAAATAAAAATCGAACCTTAGTTTTTCAGCTGCTTTGGATGTGAAGGTGAGCTTTGATTAGACCTAAGAATCACTGAGAGCTGATCTCTTCCACCAAAGTTTTAATTTGAAACCCCAAATCCTTAGAGGATGCGAACAAGCTCCAAACACCACAGGGCTCTAATACCATGTAAGAGCCAATGAGGATCCAAACACATGAACCTAGATCTAGGTGAATGAAGACAAGTTACACAAGCTACATGCAAACAACAAATTATGTAGAATGCAAATATCAACTATATTCCAATATCAAGAATGTGAAAAAGATACAATACAAAAGATTGCTTGCAAATATGCAGGCCTCTTGAATGCATGAATAAAGGAGATGACATGTCCAAGAGATCATGAGTTTAACTCACAATCACTCCAATTAGGAGGCGAGTTAACTCGATCTAAGACAAAGGTGGCACCTAATTTAGTAATTACCATCAATCAGAGATTGATGAGATAGTGGCGGCACTTTTGTACCTCAAGTCAAGGTGTACACATCATTATTAACTACCTAAGTGAGAATAATTAAATATTCCTAATATCCAAGTTAACTTATTAATAGGTGCAATAATACACCAACACTAAATCCGGCTTCTTTCTTTAGGTATTGAATGAATGTCAAATATGGCAGCTCTCAGCGTTGAAGAGAGGGTTGCTTCAAGAAAAGGAATATCATATGTGTTATGGGTTTTGTCTTTCAAGATATAATTCCCTATGATTAATGCTACTGTACCAAAACTATCAAACACAAACAGACCATGTAATGATGTCCAGCAGAAGTGCTTCTTGTGCCTATGCACTTGTAAAACAAAAGATATCAACTGTAACTCTCTTCTCTATTGGCTATGCTAAACTTCAAACAAAAAGAGTAATGGAGGCAATTTGTTTTATAAAACATTTAATTTTCTAATTGTTAGCTCTTTAATACTTTCTCGGTACATGGAGACAAAACGTAGTATGGTTGACAGAGTGAGGACTCATTGTGTTTGAAAGATTATATTGCTGAACAAAATGTCATTGTTGAAGAGTGAATATTTTTATTAACATTTAAAAAGTGGAAAATGTCACAAACATTCAGGCTGAAAAGGCACAGGTCGAGGGCAAATTAGGTGCATACATGTCTTGTGTGTGCATTAAGTTATAAATTGATAAAAACTTGCAAAGAATGGGTATATCGTTCACACCAGGCCGTGTCTAGTTGTGAAGTGATGCCAAGATGTCCCAAGTTCAAACTCCTTGGGCAAATGCAGAAATAAAAATATTTTAGAAATGATAAAATGGCATGTTTTCTGATTCAAATGATCAGTGACCAATGTCCCATCGAACAGGATGGGTTTAAGTAGTAAATTGCTGGAGCTTCATAACAGAGCCCCAGGTAAAATGCCGAGAACATGTCAACTGAAAGTTAGTAAAATACAACATCCTGCTCTGGGTACAGTGCACCCCAACAGACAAGGTTAGGTGGGTGACTTTGACGAAAGAGCCACCCCCCAATCAGGGTGTTTAAGCCAAAGGTTACCCTGCAATGAAAGTTCAGCAATCAAAAGGGAAAGGGGGGCATATCCTGTTGATAGGGGTGTACAACTACATCCTGTTTGTAAATTAAACAAGATATCAATGGTGCTATCGATTTATTTTCCACTTCCAGAACTAACTCATACCCAACATAAAACAAGTTTGTTTCTCTCGAGGAAGAAATAAACGGAAAAAAAAAGGGAAAAAACTCCCAAAACTCATGTTTTGAAGGGCATCTTCTGTCATTTGATCACAACAATATTAAGACGACATTAAAATGCAAAATTCAATCTTCTCATCACGTCCAACCAGATGTCATCCCGCTCTTCATCACCCTCCAGTTGCCCACCTTCTCTCTTCTCATCCCCCCCACCAAAAAATCCAATAAAATAAATTACTAAATTAATTAAGAATTCAATATAAGAAATGCAAAATTGAACCTGTTTATAACATCAAATCAGCCTACACCACATCTCTCCAACCCTCAAATAAAAACCTAATAAAATAAATTAATATTTTAAAAAAATTTAAAAAGCACCATCCTTGCATTGTACAGATCAATATCAGTTTTTTCACCTAAAAAGGTTATGAAAAAAATAAAAATAAACAGTGGAGAGCAAGAGAAGGAAAATTCATACATACCATGATGTCCATATGCAGCCAATCTGCACCATTTTCCATCATATATTTGGCCTCTGAAGCTAGATTTGCAAAATCTGATGATAACATTGATGGGGCAATCTTCGGTGTAACACCCATCTGTGCACTCTCTCCCATCCCAATCTCAATACAGCAACACCGTCGATTCAATTCAATTCGTTCAAAAACAACTACACCCACGTTTCAATTTTCGCCCTCAATTCAATTCAATTCCTTCGTAAACAACTACACCCACGTTTCAAATCTGAAAATAATCAGTGCTTAATATTAGCATTAGATATACAATGGCGAAAGAACGTTGAAAATATTGACAATCCCACTTTACCTTCCTGTGATTTTTTATTGTAATGGATAGTCTGGTCGATAGTCGCCGGCCAAAATGGACTGACTCTCTGCGCCGTATGTAATTATAATTGAGAATGTGGTCGCTTTGATTCGGAATTGAAAGGCTGACTTCAACTACCTTAGATAATTTCACTAACCCCCAGGTCTGATGGTCTGTGGACCATTTTTCCACTGTATTTTAAAATTTATCAGGCTGTATAATTTTATTTTTTTCCAATGAATATTCCTGCTTTATTTTATTTTATATTAAAAATAAAAATAGTACAATATTCACATCAAGCACAACCCAACTTCGCGCATGTCAAGCACATAGCTAGACATATCGAATTTCGACGATTTTTTTTGGGTTTTTATGTATGTGAGTGAAAAGCTTAAAGCTATTCTTTCAGCTTTTAGGCATTTATACATTTCCCTGTAGGATGCGTTATGTGCACATGGGTCAAAAAATGGTCATTTCAACATGTCGCCCCATACATGTGCACCAATGTGACGGTAACCGCTCGCCATGGCCCAAAAAAAAATTCGCCCCTTCACTAAAAAGGCAACACACTTGATCACTTTTATAGTTAGAGTAGATTAAAAATATGTTTATGAACACCCCACCATAAATCACGTTGGTGGGGCCTTCAAATTTACCCGCCCCCTTCCTAAACATCCCCACACCCATCGTAAGTCCCCTTACATAGGTTTATGGGACAACATGCATGGTAATGTGTTTTCTTAGGCGCAGACGAGAAACAACATTAAATCCATTCAATGTTCGTTCGAGTTCGAATACATATTCCACTTTCCACCGAAAAGTTAATCATTTTACCAAGTGTTTTACCTGTTCTACACGGTGCGATGGAAATGCGAGGGTTTCACCGTGTCCGCCGGCTCTCCCTCTCCATGCAGATTTGTCTCCGTGCAGGTAACGAGTAAACATCATTTCTCCATGTGATTTCAGCTTTGCTTTCACTCCATTGTTTTGGTTTCATATGACGGTGTTTATACAATCGTTTATCTTCTTTTTCTCTCATGCTACCCGTGATTTGGGTACTGCTATGTAATTTACTTCGATTTTTTATTATTTTGTTTGAGGCAACCCTTGTCTTATGATAATTTCACTATACAGAAAAATATATTGTTATATAATGATGGTTTTTTGTTATACATACAAATGGGGTCGTATATTTTTATGGGTATATACTTTTTAGTGTTCATTGTCAACGGTTAAGAGTTTCATTATTTTGTCTTGTGATAATTTCACTGTACAGAAAAATATATTGTTATATAATGAGGGTTTTTTGTTATACATACAAATGGGTTCTTATATTTTTATGGGTATATATTTTTTAAGGTTCATTGTCCACGGTTAAGGATTTCATTATTTTATCTTGTGATAATTTCACTGTACAGAAGAATAGACTGATATATAACGAGAGTTTTTTTTATATATACAAATGGGTTCATATATTTTAATGGGTATATATTTTTGAGGGTTCATTGTCAACGATTAAGGGTGTCATTATTTTGTTTGACGCAACCTTTGTCTTGTGATAATTTCACTTTACAGAATAATATACTGTTATATAATGATAGTTTTTTTTATACATACAAATGGGTTTGTATATTTTTATGAAAATACCTTATTTTTTAGGGTTCATTGTCAACGGTTAAGGGTTTCATCATATCATTGTCAATCGTTAAGGGTTTCATTATATCAGGGTTTCAAAAGTTTTGAATCCTACGGCTTTGTCTCCGCAATAATTTTACAGTCAGATTCTTGCCAGTTTTGACTGAATAGCCTCGCCTTTCCATCGCACCGTTGAGAACAGAGAAAGTAGTCGGTAAAATGATTAACTTTTTGGTGGAAAGTGAAATATGTATTCGGACCCGAACGAACATTGAATGGATTTAATGTTGTTTCCCGTTCGTGCCTAAGCAAACACGTTGCAATGCATGTTATCCTGTAAATCATGTATGTTAAATCATTCAATAGATTAAATCATGTCTGTTAATGTTATATATATATATATATATATATATATATATATATATATATATATATATATATATATATATATATATATATATATATATATATATATATTCGAAGGTTCATTGACAACGGTTAAGGGTTTCATTATATCAGGGTTTCGAATGTTTAGAATCCTACGGCTTTGTCTCATTAATAATTTTACAGTCAGATTCTTCCTAGTTTTGTCTGAATAATATTTATTAATTATTATTACATTAAATATTTACAATTATTTTACTATGTTGTAATATAATACATTGAGGGTTTCATTTTATATAATCTATCTAGGGTTTACATAAAAAGCTTCTACATATATTCGGATTAGACCGTTAATGTACTGTATATATACATGTCTATCTATATATACATGTCTATCTATAGACATATGTTTATAGATAGACATATGTATATCTGTATACATTTCTGTATACATATCTCTATACATATCTACATATCTATATATCTATAGACATATGTAGATCTATAGACATATGTATATGTATAGACATATGCAGTGTAGACAATGGAAACACTTCAAGCTGATACTTAACATTTCAACATTTTACAATTCTAGATATACATGTTCAAAAGATTAGTTCAATTTGTTTGCTGAATTTTACATCTTTTCCAGTTGTTTGCTACATGGGTAACTTCATTGAATGGATTAAATCGTGTCTATTACTGTAGTGATTATATATTGGAAACACACAATGCTGAAACCCTCAACCGTTGATAACAAGTCTAAAATGGAACATTACAAAATGGAACACGTTATGTTTGTCGTTCATTGACAACGGTTAAAGGTTTCATTATATTAGGGTTTCGAATGTTTAGAATCCTACAGCTTTGTCTCATTAATAATTTTACAGTCAAATTCTTCCTAGTTTTGTCCGAATAATATTTATTAATTATTGTTATATTAAATATTTACAATTGTTTTACTATGTTGTAATATAATACATTGAGAGTTTCATTTTATATAATCTATCCAGGGTTTATATAAAAAGCTTCTACATATATTTGGATTAGACTGTTAATGTACTATATATATATATACATGTCTATCTATATACATATGTATATTTATAAACATATGTTTATAGATAGACATATGTATATCTGTATACATTTTTGTATACATATCTCTATACATATCTATAGACATACGTATATCTATAGACATATGTAGCTTAGACATACATATATCTATAGACATACGTATATCTAAAGACATATGCAGCTTAGACAGTGTTAACATTTCATTCTGGTACTTAAGATTTCAACATTCAAACTAAACAATCAAATTCAATTCTGCTTATCATATCATCGAATACCATAGCTTCTACGCATTTAATCAAATTTAAACTCAACAACCAATTTCAATGCATTCATTTTTCAAATTCGGATCCATTATAAGAGGAACATTATGCAGCGTAGACATTGTTTTTAGCATAAATTTCCTGAAGGATCACTGCAAAACATGTCTGGTACTTAACATTTAAGAATTTTACAATTGCAGCACATCTATATGCTAGAAATTGTTGAAACCCTCAAACATTTATAATGCACCCTCAAAAATAAATACATGTCATAATATTTAATATATATATATATATATATATGAATACATGTATATATTATACATGTATTTCTATGTGTGTGCATAAATTATATAAATTCGAACACGTTATGTTTGTAGTCCATATGTCCACAACATTCACCTTAACATGGATGAACAAAACCAAAAGTGTTGGCATAATTTGCAAATATGTTATTAAATGCATGAAAGGAGTGTCAACAGGGTTAGGAAATGGGTGGGTAAATTCCAAGGCTCCACCAACTTGATTTATGGTGGGGTGTTAATAAACATATTTTTAACCTACTCTAACTATAAAAGTGATCAAGTGTGTTGCATTTTTAGTGGAGTGGATATAAATGATATATACATATATATGGATACATGTAAATTTTTATTATGTATACATATATGTATATGTATCACTATATATGTCTGTAATATATAGTTGTATCATTGCACTGCTTGAACTTATTTAGATGATTTGATGTTTGTTCGTTACTATCCAGATGTCTACTGGCATATAATTTCTATGATTGCAGGCATGTGAGAGGTTTGCAGAGCACCTTACATTGCGAACACTCAATGAAGGTAAAGTCTTATAAGGCTTTACTTACATCACTGGTTGACAAATTGTACTATGCATTGTGTTTGTTAACACACCACTATTCATGGAATATTTTTCCCTGATGGCTCTGATGGAATATTTTGCTCTGCTACAATATTATAGTCTTCTTTTGCAATTGTATGTGATTATTTAAAATAATATGTCTGAATGTAGTTCATATTTTCTTTTGCAAATGCATGAGATTATTTGGATGATTTGATGTTTGTTCATTACTACCTGGATGACTACCCAGCTTTTGATTTCTATGATTGTAGACATGTAAGAGGTTTGTAGAGCACCTTGCAAGGCGAGCACTCGATGAAGGTAAAGTCTTATAAGACTTTACTTAAAACACTGGTTGATGAATTGTACTATGCAATTGTGTTTGTTAACACACCACTACTCATGGAATATTTTGCTCTGATGGCTCCAATGGAATATTTTGCTCTCATGCCTTATTATATATAGTCTTCTTTTTCAATTATTATATTTTGATCAGATTAATAAATAGAACAATGCAATATGTAAAAATGGAACAATGCATTTACCTTTTTCTGTTTATTACATCTTATGAAACAATGTGTTTAGATAGATGCACTTGCAGTTCAATTTAATGATTTTGTTTATGATGTATGTTCGTTACTGCCTCGATTATCATTTATATGTTTGCAGGCATACAACCATGGTCAATGCTTTATAGAACACCTTCGATTGGGTTTAATCAATTTAGGTAAAGTCTTATAAGACTTTGCTCGGGCAATGACCCACTAGGCTTTAGGTTTTTCTTCATAGTGGTTTTATGTTCTTTTCAATCATTTTTCTTTACTAAACTTTTAATCAATCAATCAATTTACTTTACTTTAATTTTCCTTTATTTTAATTTTAGGTTCTTTTCAATCATTTTCCTTTACCTTACTTTTAATTAATCAATCAATTTACTTTACTTTAATTTTAGGTTCTTTTCAATCATTTTCCTTTGCTTTACCTTTAATCAATCAATCAATTTACAATACTTTAATTTAGGTATCTTTCAATAGTTTAAATTTCCCTATTGCTTAAATGGAACTACATTTACTTGGATGTTTTAATGATTTCAATTAAGGTAGAATTATGTGAACAGAATGCTAAAACAACATGCTACTACAAGCAAATTATGTAGACAACTTGTAGTACCATGCTGGCAAACCATTCAAGTCTTTTTTTTTTTCTAAAAACAGTTACAGTCATACAAACATACAAACGTAGAAACATGAGATCAATACATAGATATTTCAGAAATAATCATTTAACTCTTGTTTTTTTTCCAAAACAGTTACAAACATACAAACATATAAACATGACATCGATCTGTTCCTTTTTCATAAAATATTACAAAAAGATCAATAGATAGACATGACATCAATCTGTTGCTTCTTTTCCAAAATAGTTACAAACATACAAACACATAAACATTACATCAATCTGTTCCTTTTTCACAAAATATTACATAACGATATGACTAAATCAAATGTACGCATAGAAATTTCACTAATGCAAGTATCTCCATCCAAAAAAAAAAATCTTCTTCAATTCTCCATAAATCCAAGAAAAGGAATAGGCTGTTCGAGTTCTGTAGCAACACATTCATTTGCAGTCCAAGTTAAACTGAGTGGCTCAGTTATAGTTTGTAGTGATGCAGCAATCTGGGCAAGCAAAGCCTGATTAGAATCTCCATTTACAAGCAACTCATTTGAGCTTCCTGGGCTTGACCCTACCTGCAGATTGCTTAGAGTTGCAAAGGTTGTGCTCAAAATGGCAAACATGTCCATTAGAATGGGATGTTGCCCGGGTAGAGGAGAATTCGGGGTACTCAATGGTCTCTCATTGCTGATTTTTTCCCTTTCTTTTTTGCTGTCTTCATCCCCGGAGCACTCTTTGCCTGCTCATGCTGAATTTCCCTCTCCCGTTTTTCCTCCACCGCTCTTTATTTTTTATCACTTTTTCCAATTTTTTTTCTCTTTTTCTCTTGTTGTTGGACTTCTTTTTTAGCTTCCCTCTCCAACATCTGTTCCTTTTTCCTTAGCTGCAACTCTTCCTGATGAGCTTTCTCCCTCTCTTGTTCGTTGAGCATTTCAATGTATGCATCGGATGTTAAGATCTGGGACTGCTTACTTAAACGTAGTACCCCAGTCTTATTCTTACCACCCCTTGCTTGTACCCTTCGAACCAAGAGCTTGAGAAATCAACTAACTAGCTGTGGCTGAATCTCACTATATTGGGTGCAAGGCACATAATCTTCTTCCAAATCACCTATGCATTCTTCTTCTTCTGCAATGTCCTCATTTTGTGGATCCCAATTTGATGCAGTAGTGAAGTAGTGTATAATGTCAGATGGATCATGATCTGGTGGTGAAGGCATTGAAAGGCCGACATCCACCTGACTAAAATTTGTTTGTATCCCCATGTTTCTAGCAGCTTCAGCCATCCATTCTAGTTGGCTAACTTGACTTGGAAAACTAAGACCTTCCATATTACAAATTGTATCAACAACATTAGGAACTCTATTAGCAGCATTAGACACTGTATCAGTAGCATTGGAAACAATATCACTAGCATTAGGAACTGTAACAACAACATTAGAAATAGTTTCAGCGGCATTAGGAAGTGGTTGTAGAATATCAGCAGCATTAGAAACTGTTTGACTTCCTGGCATTTCAGTGCATTCTTCTTGTACTTCCATTGGATTCTGTACACTTCCACTTTTATTATATGTTCTGATGAATTCCTCAACTTGTGCATCTATATATCCAACAAATTGCAAGAAGGTTTCAACTGCAATTATCTCGGGATCCTCATCCACTGCGAAGGCCTGATTCTCTGGTGCAATGGCCATAGAATCTTGACTATCTTCATTTGATACTTGGAAGCCATGACTTGGCCTTGTTAGTACTCATTTATGTTTAGGGTTTTAAACTTGAGCATTTGCGGATTCTCCCATTCAAATCCTAAATTTTCTGAGTCATGGGGTCTTGCATTGTTTTGTATAATCTAATGAGAACCTTATGTGGTGGGTCCCTGGTTTTTAAGTCCCAGCCCCCATGTAATATTTTGCTGCCTTTTCCCGTCGCACATGAGAAAATGTTAAGTTTTTGTATGTGCAAGTGCAAATGTATGTTGGGTTGCTTGTGAAATTTCAATCGGCTTCCAAAAATGGTGATAAAATTGAGTTATGTGCATTTCTGAATGTATATCGAGTTGCATATACAAAAGGGGAATCTTTTGCAGATTCCCGGGGATATTCTATAGTTGTATGCATTTCCGCATGCATACCGGGTTCAAAGGGATGCATGTACATTGGGGGGATCTTCCGCAAGATTCCTAGAATATTCTCTGCATGTATATCAGGTTTTCTTGTACAAGTTTTGTTGTATGTCCCAGCATACAAAGGTTATATACAAGCAAAAATATGCAATGGCGGAATATACATTGAAGATTCCTTGAAGATGTCGCCGTTGTATCAAGTAGGTGAGATGTATGTTTGTTTTGTTGTATGTTCGACATACAACGCCAAGTATACATTGCGGATTTCAAAAGGAGTTCAAAACAGGGCTAAAGGCAGGTCGGGTCCGCAAGTATGTGCAGGAGGGAATGAATGTATGTCTGACATACATTGGGTTTATACAAAGGCAGAAGATGCAATTGGTGGGGCCCGCTGCAGTTTTATACAAACAGGTTTGTACATGTTCAATATACAAGGGAAGAATGTATATGGAATATTCTGAAAAGATTCCCTGCTTGTATGTTTGTGTTTGTATATTCAGCATACAAACAAAATATACATTCGAAAATGCAAAGGATAAAAGTGCAAGCTGGGCCCGATAGCTTTTCAATTTTGTTCTATAGGTCCCAGAGGTCCGCGGCTTACATATATGTATGCTTGTATGTCACGGATATACAATGAAGGAATATGCATTCCGGACCTGAAGGAGAAGTCAGATGCGGCGGATAAATTTTTGAGATCCGCCTTGTATGTATGAGATGTTTGTATACGTAGTTATACATTGAGATGTGCAAGCAAAAGGACATATAGCCCGGACGCGATGGAGGAATAAAATGCAATGAATAGTAATTTGAGGTCCGTGGGTCGTATAATGCGCTTGTATATGCCGATATACAAGTCGATATGCAGTGGAAGGGATACAAGCCAGATTTGAACCGATTCTCAAATTGCTTTTATAAAATTTGAAGTTCGGCTTGTATATAAGGTGCTTGTATATGCTTTTGCATGTACAAGGCGATAGGTACAAAATGGGGAAGGCGAAAAGTCAGCGGTAGGAGTATGTAGTGCCTACGTGGCACGATATTACAGGTGGGCAACTTTTCAGCATTTTTTGGAGCTGTTTGTTGCGGCGATGGAATCAAAATCTATAGCTATCTTTCAAGTTCGCAGCAACGATAGTTTTTTGTATCCGCGGCCGCGTTTGGGCGGGAAAAATTCTAGAGGCTTGTTGTTGCTGCATCTTCAGGGGCTTGCGGGTAGATGAAGCATTGATGGCAGATTTACAGAAGATGGACGACGGAAAAGATAGGTCAACCACCCGATTGAAGATGAAAATCCTTGAGCGGTGGTGCAGATCCCGATTCCACCTGCTCATTCCTCTTTGTCTCTCCGTAGCATTGAATATTTCTGAGCGCCATTCCTCATGCATTGAATCTGGCAAATTTTTGATTTACCTTGTAATTATTTTTTGCTGGGTACATAGTCTTGGTATAAAGGCCAAACTGTGTTACTCATTGTGGTTGTTGAAAATTGGACAAATTTCTGGTGTTGTAATAAGATACAACTTCATTGGTGGCTCTGTCTTGGCTATCTTGTGAGTTTATGAGTCTCATGTTGTATGTTTTTCTGTATAAATCTACTGATATCATGCTGATTTAAATGAGTAATGCTATATTGCATGTATTCTGTTATCTGTCTTCAAATTGAATGTATTCTTCTTATGAATCTAAGCATTTAAGGGGTGTTTATGATTCTAAAATATAGGTTTGTTGTGTTGAATGCTTGATTTCTTACTTCTGTTCAAGGAGTAGATTAAACGTTTCAGATCAAGCATTGGGAAGAAGACATTGCAATAGGGATATCAATAAGTAGAGATAATAGGATACTCTGTTTTGGGAAGTATCTGTAAGGTAGATACTAAAAATCCCCTTGATATCCAGTTTTTGGTATATGTTTATGTTGGCCATTCACATGTGTATGTCTATTAACTCAGAGCCCTGGATAGGCACCGATCCAGTCTTGTATTGAGGTTGCAACCCAAAGTCTCAGTTTTGCATCCAAACATAAAATCAAACTCAAACTTCATATACAACCATTAGGACTTTAGAAGTAGTTTTAGGACCGAAATCCTCTGTCTCACAACTGAATATAGGCCCAAAGCTAGCCCCTTTGCACTTATTCCACAGTTTTGGTCTCCATAAAGGAGGATTTATCTGCTTTGTATCAACATCCAAGTAAGTTCATGTGCGTATGTTATAGATGTTGAGTAGGGAATACCCCCCTTGGTTCTGCAGAGCCTAAAGAAGAAGAGGAGATATTTATAGAGTCTATCTCCTATATTGTTGGCCCCTGGCCCAGGGATCCTGTTGATCAATGATGGCTACCTTGTAGGGATAACTGGGAATAAGCATCTAGTCTGGGAGGTGAAGTGAAAGTATTATCTTTTCATCCCTGGTAAATTATTACCCATCTGAGTCACAACAGATTTTGGCGACTCTGCTAGGGAATGCTTTGTAAGAGAACCCTGATTTTAAAAGAAAACAATTCCTAGTTATAGGTGGCGACTTCAAACCAATCTCCTAACCAGTAAAGTAAAAATTTGTATGCTAGGGAGAAGATCCCTGCGTAATTCTCTGTCTGTAGAATTACCCAGAAAAATGATGTTCAGGAAAAAAGGGACTACTCCAGCCAGTCAGGAGGGTTCTCCCAGAAGTAATAATATTCAAGACAATCTAGGATCTTCAGAGCGGACAATACCCTATTTTTCAAACACTGAGGCTGAAATCCAGAATGTATATGAAAGACAGTAGGGTAGTGGATTAAGAATGAGGTCAGAGGTGTTTCAAGAATGCCCTTTCTATGATTCCCCTGATAGATTTGAAAAAGTTGAATCCCCCATGGATGATAATGATGATCAGAATGTAATAAAACTATCCTCTTCTATGCCCAGAGAGGAGGAATTAGCTGAAGAAATTAAGAGCTTAAGGGCAGAATTAGAATATTTGCAGGGAGTAAAAATTAGAGATGACATGAGACAAAAAGTACAAGCGCTGAGAGTTGCTCAGAATGATTCAATTCCTACCCTTGAAAATGTAAATACGAAGAGAAATCAGCAAAGAAATGAAGTCCAGGATCAATATAATGATCAAAGACACAATGCAAATAATGCTAGAGTACCATTAAATAATGTAAGAAATCAGAATGCAAATACAAATGCCAATGTTAATCAGTTGGGTAGACAGCCGATGCAGCTGACAGATTTAGACAGCTTGTTTTTATGGCATCCCTAGTTACCCTAATCCTATTGACAAACATGTGAGGCTGCAAGTGCCAAAGTTTTCAGAAAACAATATTGTGTCAAGGGAAGAATTAAATTTAAAGTCTTTTCAGAACATCATGGACAACTTTAAGGTTGAGCATGAGGATGTTTTTATGAAATTGTTTATGCAATCCTTAGTTGATGAGGCCAGAGAATGGTACAAAGGTTTGCCTGACAGAAGTGTTTCATCATGGGAGGACTTCAGGAGAATATTCAAAGAACAGTATGGTGACAAAACTGATCCTAGTTTTTTTATTAATGAATTCACTAGAATCACCAAAGGATCGAATGAACAGGTTGTTGATTTCAATGCTAGATTCATGAAGGTATTGAACAAACTGCCACATCACCTGAGGCCTAATGAACCTATGTGCAGAGTCTTGTACATAAATGCTTTTGATGCCAAAACTACTTATGGATTGAGAGATAAGGGTCCTCACAACCTTAGAGATGCTTTCAAAATTGCAACAAATATTGAAAATAATAGAAAAGCGTCTGGTAAGACAAACAAAAGAGATGATGTAAAAATTCTGCAAAATCCAAATACTAAATCTCAGAGTGTTCAAGGCAATGCACCTACTTTTGAGGATAAATTAGATAAGTTGACAACTATTGTCAAGGACCTGAGTTATAGAGTGGCTAAAAATGAAAAAGGGGTAGGTCCTTACAAACAGGTTTACCAAAGGCAAGAAAGAAGACCATCATTACATGATATGCCATATAATACCAATTGGCATAATGGTAAACCCGTTCTTCCAAACAATAACACAAATCCAAAGAATCAAAATGTTAAGGAAACTCCTGATCCTTTGAAGAAGGCTGTAAATATTGTTAATGACACCCCATGGTGCATCATATGTCAAATGTCTCACTCACAGTCACAATGCCTGATTGCTCAGTCTTATACAACAATGTTGTTGCCTGTAATGAATGCAATGAGCCACATTGCATAGAAGATGATAATGTAAATATGTTGTCTACAAACAGGGAGTATCCCTTTCATGATGTTGATGCAAGTGCAAATGATGAGATTCAGGCCTATCAGCAGTTTCCCTATGATGAAGATGAGGAAGATAACTATGCCTATGCTCAGGATTCACACAATTTTCTGAATAACTTGAGGAGGCCTTCTAATGAAGAAATTAGAGCCTTCACAGCTGCAGCAGTTGCTCAAGTCAAAAGCAACTACAACTTAAGAGGTAAGGCTCAGGTAAGTAACTCACACCAACCAGAGAATACTTTTGTGAACCAACCAGTGCACGGTCATAAAAGGACTGAAACACAAAAGAAGCAATGGAGCAATGATAAGAAAAATTTTAAGCAAAAAATAGGTTATGATTCTTAGAGACCAGAAAATAGAACTCCCCAGATTGAGGATCAAAACAAAAAGTTTCAAATCAAGAATGACAATCAAGGAGCCACGAAAATTAAAGCTGGGTCATACCAAGATAAAAGTAAAACTGTAGATCAAGCTACAACTGTTATTCAAAATTATGCTCCATTTGACATCACTCATGTCTTGTCTCAAGTAAAAGTCTCCGTTCCATTGATGGAGCTGATGAAAATTGAAGAATGCAGAAATAAAGCAGTATCCTTGATTTCAGGAATATCCTGTCAAGCCAAGCAGAATGATGAACCTCAGGGTAAGAAACAAGCCCTGTGTATCGATGAAGATGAGGTTCCTGAGGTGTATCTAGGGATGACCATGACAAAATGCCCTTCACAGGTTGAACCATTTTATGTCTCCCTTGTCATAAATGGAAAAGTGATTAAGAATTGTATGCTTGACTCAGGAGCATCAACGAATATCATGCCTTTGGCCATTATGCAGCAAGCTGGGTTAAAGATAGATAAGGCATGTGGGAAATGTTATGCCATGGATGCTAGAGAAGTACCTGTCATTGGAATTATGAAAGATGTGGATTTCAGACTGGCAGCATATCTAGAAAAGGCATACAAAATGAACATAATAGTTGTTGATATCAAGCCACAGTGTGGCATGTTGTTGTCAAGAAGATGGGCAGCATTGATTGGTGGGAGTATGCAATTAGATTTGTCATATGCTATGATCCCAATGAATGGTAAGGATGTCAAACTTATCAGAGAAGAAAGGTCACTAGACACAGTTGACGATCAAGAATCAGAGGAGCACATATGTTTTGTGGACACTAACTGTGACAATTTCAGAGTTATCTCAGATGATAAAGGGGGTAAAGAGGGAGATATGTGCATTCAAGAGCTTGACCAACAGGGTCTGTGGACCATGTATTTTGATGGAGCTTGTTCGAAGGAAGGCTCTGGTGCTGGAGTTGTATTTCTCTCTCCGACTGGTAAGCTTCTAAAATTCGCTTTCTTGTTGAGGTTTGCCTGTACAAATAATATTGCAGAGTATGAGGCTCAGTTATTAGGATTAAATGTAGCTTTTAAGCATGGAATCAAGATGCTCAAAGTATTTGGGGAATCAGAGTTAGTTGTTTCCCAGGTTAGAGATAAGTATGCATCAAAGAATAAGAAGTTAAAACAGTATAAGCATGCTGTTTGGGATACAATTGAATTGTTTGATGCCTTCTCAATAAGTTGGATAGAGAGATCACAAAATGTCAGGGCAGATTTTCTAGCTAATGTAGCCATAAGGCCAGATGATATAAGTCTATTAGATGTTACAAATGTTGAAGTCAAACTTAGACCTGTAGTGCCAGATAATGTATGCATCTGGCAAGTGTTTGATGATGATAAAGATTTGCTAAGATTCCTACATTGTATTGATGAGTATGAGAACCAAGAAATAGATTTTCAGAACTTTGTAGAAGTTGTAGATGGGAAAGAAACTCTCTTAGGGAAGGAAGTAATTCAACTCAAGACAAATAAAATCCCTAGAGGGCTGGTTGCTTTAGAGAGAGCTTTTAACAATAGAGACCAATTTGTTACAAAGGCATCTCCAACAAACAAGAATGATTTAGAGGAGATAAACTTGGGGACATCTCATGCTCCCAAAAGGGTATACATTGGCAAACAGCTCAAGCCACATATCAAAACTATGCTTATTGCATTACTGAGAAAGTATAAGCATGTTTTTGCCTGGTCATATGAGGACATGAAAGCTTATAGGGAAGATTTATTCTAGCATGAAATCCCTTTGAAGCCTGAAGCTAAACCATTTAGACAAAAACAGAGACCTATCAACCCAACCTTAGCTCCAAAAATACAAGAACTTATGAAGCTTAGGGAGGCTGGAATAATCATTCCTAGCAGACACTCAACTTGGGTGTCTAACCTTGTCCCGGTTAGAAAAAAGAATGGTGACATAAGACTTTGTGTGGATTTTAGAAATTTGAATATATCTTCTTTGAAGGACAATTATCCATTGCCAAACATGGAGGCCATGTTGCAGAAGGTGACTAGTTGTGAGCTTCTATCTATGATGGATGGATTTTCAGGGTACAATCAAGTGAAAGTGAAAGAATCAAAACAATTCAAGACTGCTTTCACTACTCCATGGGGAACATATGTATATGTGAGAATGCCATTCGGACTGACAAATGCAGATGCCACATTTCAAAGGGCTATGGATGTTGCTTTTGCAGGATTAATTGATTCAATCTTGGCTGTATATCAAGATGATTTAACTACCTTTTCAAAAAAGGAGGAGAAACACTGTATGCACTTGGAGCAGATTTTTATTAGAGCATTAGAGTATGGCATCTTGCTTAACCCAAAGAAATGTGCTTTTGGGGTTGTGGAAGGAAAACTACTTGGACACATTGTTTCCAAGGATGGAGTCAGGATTGATCCTGAAAGGGTGGCTACAATTGACAAAATCTAGATCCCTAGAACAGTGAAAGGTGTTCAGTCCTTCTTTGGACAAATTAATTTTGTTAGAAGATTTGTGCCTAACTTTGCAGAGACCACAAAAGATATTTCTAAAATGTTGAAGAAGGGTGCAACTGTCAAATGGGAAGATGAAGCGACTAAATCATTTTAGAGTATAAAAGAGGTTATAAAGATGGCTCCTGTGTTAAAATCTCCTAATTTTTCTAAGCCATTTCAGTTATTCTCATGTGCTTCTTTCCATACTATTGCTGCATGCTTATTACAGAAGAATACAGAAGGTTTTGAACAACCTATAGCTTTCTTTAGCAGGTCATTGCAGGCTGCTGAGTTGAAATATGACATCATGGAGAAGCAGGCATATGCACTGGTTAGAGCAGTTAAAAGCTTCAGGCCATATTTAGTAGGCTCTCGGATAGTTGCATATGTGCCTCATGCAACAGTCAAAGATATATTTACTCAATAGGAGGTAATTGGAAGGAGATGTAGATGGATAAACAAATTGCAGGAATTCAACATTGAAATACAGATCACTAAACTGGTAAGAGGACAAGGTTTGGCAAAATTGATGACAGTCAAATCTAGAGGCATGCCAAGTGAATATAGTGCATAGTGAAGTTATAAACATGTCAGAATCTGAATGGTATAAGGACATAGTACATTATTTGCAGAATCTGAACTGTCCTTCCCATCTCAGTGACAATCAGAAGAGAACCTTGAAGCTACATGCTATCAAATACATCATTGTTCAAGGAGAGTTGTATTGGAAAAATCCTGATGGTGTATTATTCAGATGTGTGAATGAGGATCAGGCTAGGGATATTCTGAGCGACATGCACGATGGAGAGTGTGGTGGGCACTATGCTGCCCAGACAATAGCCCACAAAATTCTTAGAGCAGGCTATTGGTGGCCAACTCTCTTCTCAGACGCACACAAAATGGTAAGAAAATGTGAGTCTTGTCAAAGGTTCTCAAGAAAGCTAAGATATCAAGGTGCATTACCCCTTAGGACTATAACTGTAGAAGCTCCATTTCAGCAATGGGGGATTGATTTTATAGGGGAAATCTCAGAAAAATCAAGTGGAGGGCACAGTTGGATTTTGGTTGCCACTGATTACTTCACTAAATGGATTGAGGCCATTCCAACTAAAAAATCTACAAGCAAAGTGGTGATGGATTTTATTCTGGAAAATATTATTATCAGATTTGGAGTACCAGCCAAATTGGTTGCAGACAATGCTATGTGCTTCAGGTCTGGTGAGTTTATTGATTTTTGCAGTAATTACGGAATTGATTTGTCTCGTACATCACCATATCATCCACAAGGGAATGGTCAGGCAGAGTCAAGCAACAAAAGTCTCATGAAAATCATCAAAAGGATGATAGATAAAAACAAGAGGTCTTAGGATTCAAAGCTAAAGTTGGCATTATGGGCTGACAGGGTGACAGTAAAAAGAGCAACTAGAAGGTCACCTTATGAATTAGTATATGGTACACTAGCTAGATTGCCTGTGAACAACCTCCTGCCAATTTATAAATTCATCCAAGGGAACGATGAGGAGATTGGAGACCCAATGACTGAAAGGATAAATCAGCTGGTTGCATTAGATGAAATAAGAAGGGAAGCACAGAACACAAACATCAAGACACAACAAAAAGTGAAATATTTGTTTGATAGAAGGGCTACAGAGAGAAGGTTTCAGATAGGTGATCTGGTCCTTATGTGGAAAGCAAAGAGCTAGGATAAGGGAAAACACGGTAAATTTGAGCCCTTATGGACTGGCCCATACCAAATTAGCATTGTTCATGGAGATGATTCTTATTTTCTCCAGGCACTCAATGGTGAAGTACTGGAATTGCCTATGCACGGTAAATTCCTTAAAGTTTTTTTCTCATAAATGAGTACCTTATGTGCACACTATAAACTAGGTGTACATATTTTGTACATGCCTTGTATAGTCGGTCATGTTTTGAGTTTTGGTTTTTGTCTAGTCTGCCCCAGAGTAGTCTGGTCCTCGTTGCAGTCTTGCGCCTGCACGTCCCCAATCAGAGCCTGTGTTAATACTCATTTATGTTTAGGGTTTTAAACTTGAGCATTTGCGGATTCTCCCATTCAAATCCTAAATTTTCTGAGTCATGGGGTCTTGCATTGTTTTGTATAATCTAATGAGGACCTTCTGTGGTGGGTCCCTGGTTTTTAAGTCTTAGCCCCCATGTAATATTTTGCCGCCTTTTCCCATCGCACATGAGAAAATGTCAAGTTTTTGTATGTGCAAGTGCAAATGTATGTTGGGTTGCTCGTGAAATTTCAACTGGCTTCCAAAAATGGTGATAAAATTGAGTTATGTGCATTTCTGAATGCATATCGAGTTGCATATACAAAAGGGGAATCTTTCGCAGATTCCCGGGGATATTCTGCAGTTGTATGCATTTCTGCATGCATACCAGGTTCAAAGGGATGCATGTACATTGGGGGAATCTTCCGCAAGATTCCTGGAATATTCTCTGCATGTATATCGGGTTTTCTTGTACAAGTTTTATTGTATGTCCCAGCATACAAAGGTTATATACAAGCGAAAATATGCAATGGCGGAATATACATTGAAGATTCCTTGAAGATGTCGCCATTGTATCAAGCAAGTGAGATGTATGTTTGTTCTGTTGTATGTTCGACATACAACACCAAGTATACATTGCAAATTTCAAAAGGAGTTCAAAACAGGGCTAAAGGCAGGTCAAGTCCGCAAATATTTGCAAGAGGGAATGAATGTATGTCCGACATACATTGGGTTTATACAAAGGCAGAAGATGCAATTGGTGGGGCCCGCCGCAGATTTATACAAACAGGTTTGTACATGTTCAATATACAAGGGAAGAATGTATATGGAATATTCTAAAAAGATTCCCTGCTTGTATGTTTGTGTTTGTATATTCAGCATACAAACAAAATATACATTCAAAAATGCAAAGGATAAAAGTGCAAGCTGGGCCTGATAGCTTTTCAATTTTGTTCTATAGGTCCCAGAGGTCTACGGCTTGCATATATGTATGCTTGTATGTCACAGATATACAATGAAGGAATATGCATTCCAGACCCGAAGGAGAAGTTAGATGCGGCGGATAGATTTTTGAGATCTGCCTTGTATGTATGAGGCATTTGTATACGCAGTTATACATTTAGATGTGCAAGCAAAAGGACATATAGCCCGGACGCGATGGAGGAATAAAATGCAATGAATAGTAATTTGAGGTCCGTGGGTCGTATAATGCACTTGTATATGTCGATATACAAGCTGATGTGCAGTGGAAGGGATACAAGTCAGATTTGAACTGATTCTCAAATTGCTTTTATAAAATTTGAAGTTCGGCTTGTATATAAGGTGCTTGTATATGCTTTTGCATGTACAAGGTGATAGGTGCAAAATGGGGAAGGCGAAAAGTCAGCGGTAGGAGTATGTAGTGCCTACATGGCACGATATTATAGGTGGGCGACTTTTCAGCATTTTTTGGAGCCGTTTGTTGCGGTGATGGAATCAAAATCGACGACTATCTTTCAAGTTCGCAGCAGTGATAGTTTTTTGTATCTGTGGCTGCGTTTGGGGGGGAAAAATTCTAGAGGCTTGCTGCTACTGCGTCTTCAGGGGCTTACGGGTAGATGAAGCATTGATGGCCGATTTGCAGAAGATGGATGGTGGAAAAGACAGGTCAACCACCTGATTGAAGATGAAAATCCTTGAGCAGCGATGCAGATCCCGATTCCACCTGCTCATTCCTCTTTGTCTCTCCGCAGCATTGAATATTCCTTAGCACCATTCCTCTTGCATTGAATCTGGTAGATTTTTGATTTGCCTTGTAATAGATGCAGCCCATTCAGAAATAGTTCTTTCATCATCCACGCATGTTCTTGAGCTGCCATGCATGCACCCAGCTCATAGTTGGCTATGTAGTTTCTGATATGCCTTTTGGATTTAAATAGATAAAAACCAGATATACTACAACCCGATGCACTAACACATGCCAAAACAATAATCCACTCCCTGCTTTTTGAGATGATGTGGGGCACACAACGGGATCCTAATTTTGCTATTACCCACATTCCACAATTCCTGCTAGCTTGTACCCTAGTTTCGTCGCAGTTCCATATTCTGCTGGACCCATACTTATGTGTCTTGTAAAGATTTTCTAGATTGTCGTAGAATGAATTTACTATGCTTGGCCTTAGCATAATGGCTCTATCGGTGTCCACACCCTGTGCAGTATGAATAGTTAGATCTAGATGCCTTTTCCTAAATCCCTCCCACCATGACCTCCCTGGCATCCCATCTGTGAAAGGATTTGGCCTAGACTGAATGATCTCTGCCACAGTAGATTTTAGCTGTGAAATTTCAAGGCCATGGCCTATGTCGGCCATGTCCTTGCACCATTAAACTATTTATGCCTCCTCATCAGTCAGGATGGTTGGTGGCCCCCTGCGTTTGGTGCTCGTGAGACCTAGTAACCAGGACCTCAAACTGCTAGCAGACACTCTCCACTTCTTTGCAGCTACTTTGATTGACATATGTTTATCCTCGACATCAACCATAACACTTTAGATGTCATTGTTTGTCCATATACTTATGTTCAACCTTGAAGAACCTGTTTCCACAGCAGTAGTTTGAAGGCAATTTGTATTGGTTTCCAAATCCTCTGTATGTGTGGAGGGAAATATACATTCCACTGCAACATGATCTGGTTCTGTGGTATGTGTATCTTCATCCCCCGACACCACATTAGGAAACTTTCACCCCCCAGGTTTTTTGACTGTCCTCCTTCCAGAAGTTCTCCTCCCCTTTTTACCTCGAGCCATAAGTATCTATACACTTGCAAGAAATGCAAACATCATCAATACCAGAAGTGATTTGTAGAAACAATGGCATCCTTAGTGCAATGACTGAAAATAGATTGAGGCATCATTATTGCAGTGGCATGGACGACAACCATCACATGTTCCATTTTGTAGTGTTTCATTGTGTTGTTCCATTTTAGACTGTGTTATCACCCCAATCTAGTTTCATCATTATGTGTTTCCAATATATAATCAATATAGTAACAGACACGATTTAATCAATTCAATGAAATGTTGAAAGGTTAAGTACCAGATATACAGATATGTATATAGATATGTATACATATATGTAGATATGTATACATATGTATATAGATATGTATAAATATATGTAGATATGTATACATATGTATATAGATATGTATAGATATACACGTGTATACAGATATGTAGATATATATACAAATATGTATAGAAATGTGTATAGATATACAGATATGTATATAGATATGTATATAGATATACATTTGTCTATCTATATACATATGTGTATAGATATACATATGTGTATAGGTATACATATGTATATATATAGACATATATATATATATATATGAGACATTAACAGACATGATTTAATCTATTGAATGATTTAACAGACAACATGCATGGTAACGTTTTTGCTTAGGCGCAGACAGGAAACAACATTAAATCCATTCAATGTCCGTTCGGGTCCGAATACATATTCCGCTTTCCATCGAAAAGTTAATCATTTTACCTACTGATTTCCCTGTTCTCAACTGTGCAATGGAAAGTATTTCTAGAAATGTAAAATGTTGATATGTTAAGTAAGTACCAGCTTGAAATGTTTCCATTATCTACGTTGCATATGTCTATACATATACATATGTATATCAATATACATATGTCTATAGATCTACATATGTCTATAGATATACAGATATGTATATAGATATATTGATATGTATAGAGATATCTAGATATATATTCGGTCAAAATTGGGAAGAATCTGACTGTAAAATTATTATAGAGACAAAGCTGTAGGATTCAAAGCATTCGAAACCCTGATATAATGAAACCCTTAACCGTTGACAATGATATGATGAAACTCTTAACCGTTGACAATGAACCTTCAAAAATATATACCCTTATATATATAACATGATTTAATCTATTGAATGAGGCTACCCATTATATGCTAAGTGCCAACCTGAAATGGTTGTCTTAGACATAATAGGTAAGAATGCCACTGCAAAATATATACCCTTAAAAATATACGAACCCATCTGTATGTGTAAAATAAAAACCATCATTATATAACAGTATATTATTCTGTAAAGTGAAATTATCACAAGACAAGGGTTGCATCAAACAAAATAATGACATCCTTAATCGTTGACAATGAACCCTCAAAAATATATACCCATTAAAATATATGAACCCATTTGTATGTATAAAAAAAAACCCTCATTATATAACAGTCTATTTTTCTGTACAGTGAAATTATCACAAGACAAAATAATGAAACCTTTAACCGTGGACAATGAACCCTAAAAAATATATACCCATAAAAATATAAGAACCCATTTGTATGTATAACAAAAAACCCTCATTATATAACAATATATTCTTCAGTATAGATATGTATACAGATATACATATGTCTATTTATATACATATGTCTATAGATATACATATCTATATAGATAGACATGTATATATATACAGTACATTAACAGTCTAATCTGAATATATGTAGAAGCTTTTTATATAAACCCTGGATAGATTATATAAAATGAAACCCTCAATATATTACATTACAACATAGGAAAACAATTGTAAATATAATGTAACAATAATTAATAAATACTATTCGGACAAAACTAGGAATATATATAGTACATTAACAGTCTAATCCGAATATATGTAGAAGCTTTTTATATAAACTCTGGATAGATTATATAAAATGAAACCCTCAATATATTATATTACAATATAGGAAAATAATTGTAGGAAGAATCTGACTGTAAAATTATTAATGAGACAAAGCTGTAGGAAACCCTCAATATATTATATTACAACATAGGAAAACAATTGTAAATATTTAATGTACCAATAATTAATAAATAGTATTCAGACAAAACTAGGAAGAATCTGACTGTAAAAGTATTAATGAGACAAAGCTGTAGGATTCAAAACATTCGAAACCCTCATATAATGAAACCCTATTAACAGATACATTTACTTCATATTAACATATAGTAACAGATACATTTACTTCATATAAGAAGGTGAAGTACCAACCTGAACCTTAATGTGGAAGTCTACAAAATTCCTTTTGGCAACAGATAGGGTTTGCAGTGCTCCTTCAGGAAATTTATGCTTAAAACAATCTGTACGCTACATAATGTTCGTCTTATAATGGATTGATATTAGAAAAAGAAATGCATTGAATTTGGTTGGTGAGTTTGAATTTGAATAAGTGCGTAGAAGCTATTGTATTCGATGTTATGATATGAAGAATTAAACTCAGTTGTTGAGATTTGAATTTGATTAAATGCGTATAAGCTATTGTATTCGATTGATGTGATTTACAAATCTCACTTTTTTAATTAAACTGGTTTAATTTTATTTTTTTATTAAATAATTGTCTGGATGGGGAGCCTGATACCATTATGTGTTTGTGCAGGTGCAAGTGGATGTGATAGCAAGTATGGGAGAATGTGACAGCAAGTGGGGGGATGTGGTAGCAAGTATGGGAGAATGTGTGATTAACAACCCTTTGGGATTGGGGTGTTGTGTGTTTATGGTAGCTTAGGTACCAATAGTTGTGCACAAAAGTATGTAAATGTGACCAGTTTAACTTTATTTAATGTCCAAATGGGTGGTTTTTTATAAACATGACCTATTGTAATAAAAACAATAAAGTGTATATTTAAATTGGAAGTTCTCATATTTGCATCAAGTTGGCTTGAAAATGCAAGTGGAAGAGCATGTGTGTTAGTTTTTTGCAATGGTAAACTACACATGGAGTTGTGAACATGTATTGGTGCATATGTGGTAATTTACTAAGTATTCTTTTTACATGTAATGGCTCTTTTAAAAAAATTTATTGGGGGGTAGGGTGCACAAAAACATAGCGATTATTGGGGCATGGGCAGCTACTGGCCCCTCTCCCTTAGTCTGGTCGATAGTCGCCAGCCAAAATGGACTAACCCTCTGCGCCATATGTAATTATAATTGAGAATGTGGTCACTTTGATTCGGAATGGAAAGGTTGACTTCAACTACCTCAGATAATTTCACTAACCCCCAGGTCTGATGGTCTATGGACCATTTTTCCACTGTATTTTAAAATTTATCAGGCTGTATAATTTTATTTTTTTCCAATGAATATTCCTACTTTATTTTATTTATATTAAAAAGAAAAATAGTACAATATTCACAAAAAAAAATTGGGTGGTAGAAGGGCACACCTACAATGTCTATTGGGACCAAGTCCAAAACACAAATGAAAAACAAACACAAGGGCCAAGCCCAAGAAAAAAGTTAAGCAACTAATGTAATGCTAGTAGCAAGCAGATCTTTATCATTAGGATTATGACCTCATACATTAGTGGGGGTAGTGTCATCACTTGGCTCCTAACCAGTGAGAGTGCCCTCATCCGCAAGAGTGTCCTTGATGGGTTGTTAGGTGTGAATTGAAGAGATGGCAAGTTACAAACAAGGAAACTTGTCAGAACTAGGCCAACCAACTCCCCCACGTCCTTGTGAGAAGCAAAGGGTTGCCAAGAGGGTTGAGACCAACCACAAGTGGCAAAGTCTCAAGAATTCTGAGGCAGGAGTGGGAACCACAATTTTGCCTGACAAACTGATTGCGCCCATGTTGACACCCTCTCAAAGGAGAGGTGGAGTCTGATGGAACCCTGGAAACAATGCAGGGGGTTTTCCCTAGTGGTCTAACAACTCCTGAAGATAGGCAACCCCAAGTGCAACTTTGCTAGCTTACACTTGAATCTGCATGAAAACATTAAAGCAAATCATAGATTTGGTGTAGAGGAAAAAATGAACATCTGTAGTGCAATTGGAAAACAAAGTAGAATTTGTCTTTCCAAATACTAAAGAGAATCTCCACCCTAAAAGCATGCCAAATCTAAGTGTATTTGTGTGGGAGGCAAGGCCAATCACCCAACAAGACCATATGCCAGGAGAATGGGGTAGGCCAGAATGGCTTGAAAATGTCATGATTCTAGTTCCAGGCTTCTTGAGCCCGAGGGAAAAACCAACACAAATGCTTAAGGATCTCTAGATGTCCACAGAATGGACAATGAGGGCAAGGGACACCCATATGCAAAAGTTGATCCCCCATCAGGAGGCCCTGGTAAAGAATGCACCAGGCAAAATGGGCCAATTTAGGTTCCAACACAATAGATCAAATGCATTGGAATCGGCGATGCCATGTTCCAAGAGAAGACTAAAGCTGCAAGTGATGGTTAAGCTGCTCCACCATAGGCAAGTGTGGGGAAAGCCACAAATAACCTTTGCAGGGTCTATAATTCTGAAAGGGGATATTCAAGTACCATTTGCAATCCTTCCACCAGGGTTTGGGAGACCAAACCCTAATCTTATGTAACATCTGAGGGGTGATAGAATTAATAACTGCTTGAAAAGTTTCATGGTCCTGATTGGCAAGTTTGAATTTAAGTTTGAATTCAGACCATGATAGAAAATTCTTGATGGCCCTATGAATAAGGTCAGGCAGAACCTACACTCCACATTTTAAAAAGTGAAGAGCATGAATCCAAGGTACTTTGGTCAAGGGCTGACCTTGAGAGTTGAGGATGGAAGACCACCAAATGGATTGTTGATTAATGGATAACCCATTGTGGAAATCATCTCCTGCCCAACGAAGCCAAGGTTTGATAGCTTCCTAGGCTTTCCAAATAATTTTGATGACAACAGTGCCTTGGATAGTTACAGGTTCCTGCATTGTAAGAAGGGTGCCCAAATTCAAACCTTTCTAAGCAGGGCATCCTAAAGGGATGCTAGTGCTAATGCAATGCCAAACAAGAATTTTCCAAGCTTAATTGCCTTCAAGGGCCTTGAAAATCCATTTGGTACAAAGGGCAATGCCCTGCTGGTGGATGGAGATTTTACCAAGTACCCCAACTTCACTGGGTAAACAACAAAAATCCCAGGCAACACGATGGAAGCTTTGATGCCTGTCAAGAGAAATTAGGATACATTTCGAAGATATGAACCTAGGTTACTCTTATGTAGTATGTTTATACCCCAATAGTAATAGTGATATAAGAGAAGTAAATACAGAAAAGAGATATCATAATGTGGTAAGATTCCATGCAAGTAAACATATAACACAATTCAAAACATTCATTATCACAATCAATACTCCTTATATCTCCATATACATATTCATCATATAATCATATACAAAAGGCAGGTCTATGTCTCTACTCATATATCACTCTATTATCCTCTCATCTCTCTTATCTTACTTTCATCTTACTTTGTTACATACATTCTATATACAATATTTAGGGGTGTGTCCTTTGTGTGACACCTTTCTATCTTCTTCCCCTGTCGGCCTGATGCTCCGTAGGTCCTTTGCGCTACCTTGCGGCGACTGCTCCTACTCCCAATATACTGCCAACATCATCCCCCCTTTTTGAATCTATGTCTTGTCCTCAAGACATGATGTGCTAGTTCGAGGATATGATGATTTTGTAAATTAGTTTGAGTTGTGCCAGAGTTGTATCCCACTGCTTCTTTGACATCTGCAGCATCTGTATTTGTCCTTCTATCTCTATGTGTGTATTTTTTGCATCACCTAGAGTAGCAAGGGTCTGTATGCTCTGTGCTTTCTGCTTTGCTTCTATCAGTATGGCAGTTAATGATGTAGTCTTAAGCTCACAACTTCTCTTCGCTGCTTTACTTGTGCTTTTATTTGTTCTCTTTATTCCTATAGTTGTTGTAGTTGACTATGGATTGTCACAATCTATATCCTTATTGCTTCGTTTGTATCCTTCATAGGATCATATGTTGTGGCTGCCTTGGTGGTAGTCGGCCATTGTAAACAAAATTGGTGCAAAACTATGGCTTCTCCAATAACTTGTATACTTCTTATTTATGTTCCTAGATGTGTATGTGCCTTGGCACATTTATTAGAAACACTGGCCATTCTTTTCTTAGTCAACTCCTCTGTTATCTGTTGTTTGGCCTTGATTTCCAAGTAGTTTGTGTGTGCTTGAAAACTCTGCACTAATTGCTTTAGTTGTTGTGTAAGAGGTAATGTTGTGCGCCTTTGAACCTTCAACATCTAACTTTGTATCATATCTACTGCCTCTTGTAGTTGTTCACTACTTTCTACATGTTGCTACAAAATTTCCTCCCTTGCGGTGGAGTGGAAAATATCACCAAGTTGCAATCTCTAGATTAGTGTAATCCCAGATAAATTTATTTGGTCACCAATTAAGGGTAATTGCATCAGCTGTGGTGTCACAATTGGTTGGATCTGCTTCTGCTACGCTAGAAAGTCCTTAATGGACTGGATAGGAGAGGCAAACGAGGATGCCTCTTGGTTGCCAGATTCTTGTTGTTCTTCCTCCTATTGGCTTCCATCTATATTATGCAGAGGGGAGTGTTGTTGCTCCTTATGATGGCTTTCTTGTTGCATATGTGGAGGGGAGTTAACTTCTTGATTTTGTGTATTTGTGTTTGTTCCCCTTAATATGTCATATGTTTTCTTTATGACCTCCTCTATTTCCTTTTGTATTTTTTCCCTATCCTCTTGTGCCATATTCATGAGGGTATCTACCCTTTGCTTGGTTCCGAGTTCCGTGGCTTGCATTTGAGCCAAGTTGTCCTTTTCTACCTTAGAGATAGTTGAATCTATCTTCACTAGTAGAATTTTGGCAAATAAATGACTACGTGACTAAAACTTTTAGTCACAACAACTAAAGATGACTAAATTCTACTCATTTGTTGCAACACAACTATAAATAACTAATTTGATCATCATAAGTGACTAATTTGATCATCGGGTAAAAAACACAACTAAATAATTAGTCACACAAATAAAAATGACTAAATAATTAGTCACACAAATAAAAATTAGACAATATGATATTAAAGTGGATAATTAAACAAAATATTTTGAATTGAGGGAGTGGGTCGTATTATAATATAATATAATAATAATATATTATTTTACAATACAATATAATATAATATATTATAATATAATATGATATTATATAATATAATATATATAATATATATTATAATATTTATTATATTATTATATAATATTACATTATTATTATATAATATTCTATTATTAATATTACAATATTATATTTATATTATTTTATTAATATTATAATATTATATAATATATAATATTATATTATAATATATTTAATATTATATAATAATATAATATTATAATATATTTGAATAACATGGGCGCCAAAATTGAAATGGAGGAGGCTTTAAATAATTTTCATAAAACTAATAAATCCCTATTAGTGTAGCCATTGCTACAAGTTGAAACCCTAAAGGTAAACCCTAACTCGGCGAGGGGGAGAAGATCTAAGCATTTGGGTGGGCGAAACAAAGGAGAAGAGCAGCAGAAGAAATGGCCATTGATCATGGACATCACCTCCTTTGAGAAGTTTTTGCAGGATCGGATCAAGGTCAGAGGTAAAACTAGGGTTTTAGATCAAAACCCTAACCTATTTTGTTTCATCTCCTTTTTATTTTCTTACTCTTATTAGTCCTGGCTTCTCTTTTTTGCTGTGAATGATTGGAGCAGAGTGGTGCGCTTAAAATTTCATCATAGTGTAGCAGGTGGGGCTATACCATCGTCGTCACCACGAGAGCCCTTCGCTAGATATAGCTAGCATAAATCACCTGTTCTTCACAGTTATGCCCTACCATGTCGACAGAGACGGTTGCTGCATCACCGCATCAGTAAAATAGGTGGGTGAGCTTAAGCTCTCAATTTGTTGATAAGCCATGGCGACACAAGATTGTAGGTGCAGAAGGGGGATGACGATGCCTCAGGCCTTGTTTATTGTCCTCCCAACCTTCCCCGCTCTCCTGCAGACACTTCAAGCCATGCCCGCGGTAATGCGAGAATCCCTGCATTACCGTGGGCATGGTTTGAAGTGTTTGCGGGAGAGCATTAGGTTTGAATATATGACCTTTCCTTAATGAACTATGTCCTTGCTTATGGTATTTTTACTTTGTAACTGAACAATGGGGATACACACCTATAATGTTTAATTTCTATTGTGTGTTTTGGCAACATTCATGGACCAGGGCTACTGATGTGAAGCCAATGTGATGACTTAGGGTTGCAACAACTCTGACCTAGGGTTTTTTTTGTTATTAGGATCTGAATGAATTATGTATGTTACTAAATCCTCAATGAGCATGTTACAGTTTCATGAGTTAAACACCATTCCACTTAATGCAAAAATAGATTTAAATGTCATTTTTGAAACTTTATTGATTTTCAACGATTTACACCATTTGAACAAATTATAACTCAGAAATTCATAACCATATATGTAGATTTCAACTCAAAAATTCATAACATACTCTCATAGATTGTAGATATCTTTGAATATGACAAGATGTAGATCCTACCAGGCTGCCCTCGATATCCTGAATAATTTGGTACTTCAGATCTCATATTGATGTTGTGCAACCCCAGCTAATATTGAAGATAGCTTGGGAATATATGGATTGCGCTGGGAGAAGGGTTGCTGCACCCTAACTAGCAGATGTGTCTGGTAAACCAAGATAAATCTAGGAGGGATCTTGACCTACAGCCATCTAGATAACTGAATATTATGAACTTGTGACCTCCAGGTCAACTGAAACACACAAAATGGCTTACAATTCACTGGTGGTAGGACGAAATAATAGGTGTGCCTAGGATCATCAGTTGAATCACCTCATATACTATCTTCTATTACTGCAAAGAATATGCTGGGTCTTATTCTAGTGCATAAATCCCATGATCTGGGCAGATTCCTCACAATGTCACTCTTTTCCCTGAAAACAAACAGCGCCTGTTAACTCACATACAATTTCCTGAATGTAATATCCCCCATCAGATAGATAAGAAAATCGTTGAATAAATCCAATGATAAAATTTAATTAAAGATTTACATTAAATGGTTTTCTTGTGGGTTTTACATTTTGTATTCATTTTTATTAGAAATGAAACAGTAGGAAGAATAATTAAATGGTCTAGTATTTTTTACATTTAATTGTCAATGTTGTCCTCACTAACGCATTTGCGTACTATAAAAGCTGGTGTGGAGATTATCTTCTACAGAAAGAAATGCTTTTATAATATGATATGCCTAAAATTTTTCAAAAGCAACCAGATTTGCAAAACAACAAAGATAGAATCCACAAGTGGGTCAACTTGCACAGCTTGGGGTTTATCTTTCAGTTTTGGTTTTTGATTTTCTGGGTTGGATGAAATTTATTTCTGGGTTGGATGAAAGGGCTTTTTCCCACCTCAAAGTTTATAGTAAAATTTATTTCTTTTTGAATTCAGTCGCTCAAATTTTGTGTCAGTGTTATTATTTGTGTAAGATAATCTCCCTTGTTGTCTGAAATCGTATTGTTATTCTGCTGAAACGTTTTCAATTAGAAATTCTATTCAAAATCCTATTGGTATTGTGATCTTAAAATCAATAACAATTAAATGCATATGACAATTAAATGTAAAAAATAGCAACATAATGTAAAGTTTGGTAAGGTTGTATTTTAGTCTTCAATAGTTTTTAGTGATTGCTTTGAGCTCCTAATATTAGGAGCTAGGATTTTTATTTAACTATTCAAAGCATAAAAAAGCATTCTCAAATAATTTTGGTTGAAATTTCTTTTGGACTACAGATTGGACGACTTTCTCTTGACAGGCAGGTCAACTACTTTGAGGACACAAAGGAGGAGCTAGTCAAAATGCTTGGTGATAAGAATGCAGAGGAATTTCTTCGCAAGGCCTTGTTTTCCATCACTATGGGTTCAAATGACTTCTTAAATCATTTTCTCAACCCAATTGGTTCAACAAGGCCCTCTTCTTACTTCTTTGTAGAAGGCAAAATATGTTGTCAAAGATTACAAGATGTTTGGAGCAGATTACAAGGAATTGCAGCATTCTTATGTAACAACAACTCTTTTCAAATTAATAAAGACAACAGTATTTATTTTTCAAGACTTTTGTTTCTCTTTGCAACTACTGATATGATGTTTAGTAAACAATGTATCAATATACTAGCAAATTGATCAAAATGATGAACAAAAACTACCAAATAAACTACCAAATTGAACAAAAAACAATTAAATAAACTACCAAATTGATCAAATTGATGATTAAAATTAATGACTAAATAAACTACCAATGGAAGGAAATCAGTGAATAAAAATGACTAAATTAACGACTAATAAATCAATGAATAAAAAGTGACTAAATAAGTGACTAGTTTACAACAATCAATGACTAAATTAACGACTAAATAAATGACTAGTTAAATATATCAGTGAATAAAAAATGACTAAATAAGTGACCAGATTACAACAATCAATGACTAAATATATCAGTGAATAAAAAATGATTAAATAAGTGACCAGATTACAACAATCAATGACTAAATCAACGACTAAATATACTACCAAATCGATCAATCAAAACAACCAATAAATGACTAAAAATGGTTTAGTCATCAATTTGGTCGCGTTATAAATGACTAGCAATAAACTACCAATGGTCACGCGACAATGTTTGGTCATTTATAAACACTTTTTAGTAGTTTTTTCAGTCACATATTGCTTGTTTTTGTACTAGTGCTTCCTAATGGCCTCCTGCCTTAGCTCTTCCTCCAATTCCAATGCTTTTTCTCTTTTCTTCCTTAGAGCAACAACTAACTCCTCTGGGAACTTATCCACTAGCTCATCTAATGTTTGATTTGTTCCTTGCATGTATCTTATTACTGCTTTTTGGATTATTATTTTATCTCCCTATGATGTACCTAATTGTAGAGGTCCATTGTATTCTACAACATTCCATGATGTCGAATAGCATTCACTATTGCATTTAAATCTAATGGTTCCTCTTCTTGTTCTGGATGCTCCTTTTCTTCAGTTACTACAGGGATAGTTTTTGCTTTCTTTTTCCTCTTCAATTTTCTACTACCTCCCCTTCTTCTTCTTCAGTTTCCTCTGCAGTTATGTGCACAACATTCCTTTTTGCACATTATTTTTTCCTTGCTCCTTTCTTCTTCGCAAGTTTAGTTCCACCAGGGTTTCTGATGCCTCCTTCTGCCCTATGGATACTATTTGTCTTGAGCATTTTGGTTGTACTATAGTTTGTGTATTAGTTGTTACAAAGTACCTTCTCCCTAACCTCCTTAGGGTCTGTGTTATGGTACTGACTTCTACAACCGATGTAGCTAGTTGTGGTGCTGCCACACTTGTTTGTGGAGCTGATGCGGTAGGGTGAGGTGCATATGTGCTTGTTTGTTGTCGTATTCCCCATTGTTCATGCAACTTCCCTTTATTTTTCTCTAATTGTTCTTCCACATTCTTCCTATGTTTCTTATTTATCACTTTGCGGTATGTTCCAAATCTTTATGCAGTGGTATCTTTGGGCTTACTTAATACATTTTTGACATAAGCTTCGGCTTCTTGTGCGGTGACCTCATATGGTAGCCTAGGGATCTAGAATGTCCTAGGTTCTACTACTTCCATTTATGTGTAATCCTTGTCCACCATAAGTGTGATAGTGTTTGTGTATCTTTTGACTATATCATAGGGAATTCGTTCCCTAGCTTGCATTTCTATTTGAAGGGCTTTGAAGAACCCATAGTATGTGGATCATGTGAAGGATGTTTTGTCTTTGAATTGTTTTACATGATATTTTATTTGTGCCTCTACAGTATGTTTGTTTTCCATACTTTTCCCATAAAACTCGGTAGTTCATTTAGAAATAAAAATACGAGACAGATGATGAGGGTTCCATACCGAAAGTTATAGTTGGAATTCTTTGTTTTCTACAAATTCTCCATCAGTTGTTCCCACAACACTTCGCATAGAACAAATATTTTCCCTTTGTCACCATCTAGAAAGCTGTGTGAATTGTGGTGGCAATAGCGGACCCTTCTCTATTTACATAATAAATTTTGTAAGCGATACCCATTGTCACATATCATACCCATGGGTCTCTAATTTCTTTTACACTCAAGCTACGACCATCAGGTGTTGCCCCTGTGAGCTCTGTCACTTTATCATTCTTGATTTCTTTCATGGCCGATACCCCTCCGACTGAGATAAGCCCTGTGATGGCTTGAATTGCATCCTTCGTTATTCGGTAGGGTTTGTTTAGATAAATGTATTCATCATGAATTCTGCTCAGAACTATTCTCACCCACTCATGCTAGTCACAGAAATCGGGATAATCTTTCTAGATATCCAGCTTTTTACTCTAAATGTTTTAGTATTGCGGCAAATAACTTGCTTTGTCTAGTAATTTGTTATGTAGTTCCTCAAATTTCATGTGGACAATTTCGGAGATAGGTGCATGAATATATTTTATGATATCTTTTGTATAGACCACTTTCGTTAGTATCCTGAAAAAAGCTCCATCTTTGTCTACTTCCATTGCTTTGAATGGATAAATTTTGTACTTCAGCCTTAGCTTCTCTGTGATATCAATTAATGTGGGTGTGGCCATTTTTCCTTCTTCTCCGCTGGACTTAGGGTTTTCTAACTTCTTCACTTTGCACACGGAGCTCAATTTCACTAATTCTTGGATGCAATTGTGAGGAGATTACTGAAGGGTTAGGGTTCAAGTATAGCCCTAATGGTGACTTTTTGCATTTAATGCAATTACCATTTTCCATTTGGCGGGCTTTTCTAGTTGTTAAGTTCTCGTAGTGATTGTTGTGGAGTAAAATCTGTACACTAGCATTTTACACCTAGTTGGACCTAAAATGTTTACACTTGTTAAACATGACCTATTTTAACACCTTTTTGAACATTAAATGATTATATCTTGATCTCGATGAATAAACCTGACAAAATAAAGTTAGGACTGGTCTAAGCCCACTTAAAGGGACACTCCCCGGAGTTTGTGGGGCTAAAGGACCAGGGTGCCCGAGCGTCCTGGTCCCAAATAGGTCCTTTAGCCCCTCTCTTATGGTGTTGGCTTAGAACACCTCCTTAGCTTGTACATGTCGGCCCCATTTGGTTTTATTCATCATTTTTTAGTGGCAATGCATATAAAAGCAAGTTAGTTTATTCATTTGAACATCTCTAAGTTTTCTATGCAATGTAGGCACACTTGCACTCTCTATTCTTCTCTCTAAAGCTCTCTATGGTGGATTATTGTTGTTATGCTAACTTCTTGCAGGTCTTGTGAAGATCTCTCTACTTATTTGAGCTACACTAACTTCTTGAGTCAAGTTGTGATGTCGTATCAAGCAAGATAGGGTTTCCATGCTCATGGTGACTCCTTTCCTTTATGCCTTGTGATAACATTTCATTCTACTTCAGATTTGTCTCTGCCCTCCTAGGGCACACCCTCTTTATCTATCATTTTTGTTATTGTGGAGGTGGAAACACCATTCATGGAGCTTGACTTAGGCAAGCTCCTAAATAGCACCCAACTATTTTCATTCTTGTGTGTGTCCAGGTAGCATCTGAAAGAATATGCAAAAAACAAGTTATAGGAAGCAGGAACACATAAGAGCAAAAACATAGGAAACTTAACATTCTGCAAAACCCTAATCAGGGTCTAGGATGCCCTGGTCCTTTGGGCCCCCAAATCCAGATCCAGGTTCTATTCTACCCTCTAATCCCCGTTGTGGTGTTAGATTTATGATATCTGTTTCTAACAATCATTTTTTCACATATCTTGCTTAACTAGGGTTTCTTCTTTGCCCTAGCTTGATTGGTTGGATTTGGCTTATTTTCCTCTATATAACAAAGGGACAAAACCCCTATAGTTTGGCTCTCCTTCTTGGGTAGAAGCCAAGCTCAGTTTATGTCCTAATGTTGGATGGAAGAGGGTTTGACCTAGTTTAATCTATTGGGCTAGTCTATTTTTCCATAAGATTAAATCATTATAGCATGATATAATTTTTTTATTTTTGCATCAGATCTGATTGGTATTGCAACAATTAATCATTTCATAGTACTATATCTTGCATTTGAACCTCTTCATTGGTAGGGTTTTTCAAAAGTTGTTGCAAAAACCTAGTTAATTTTGAAACCTAGGGTTTCTAATTTGGTATCTTGTTTCAGATTTTGCTGATGAAATTTGCATTTCAAATCCAATTTTACTTTACTCTAATGCAACATTTAATCATTTCCTAGTTGTATATTTGGCATTTTCACTTATTCATTATTAGGGTTTTCAAAAAAATTGCATTTTTGGAAAACCTAGCTAGTCTAACATTTAGTGTTTGTATTTGAAATCTTATTTTCAGATCTTTGCTATGTTGAATGATTGCTAAATCTAATTTTAAGTTTTCGTAACTTGTCATATGTGTCATATTTTTTTTAAATTTAGAAAGCACAAACATTCATGTATCCATCTTCTCTTTAAAATTGTAAAGCAATAACATAAACAAAACTATCTAGCTTCATTTGACACTTATGCACCTTCATTTAAAGCAAAATTTTCTAAATCCCTCTTGTGTTTACTTAGGAAAATCATTTGCACATACCACACATCTTACATTTGTAATACTTAGTTGTTGTGGTTACCAAAAACATCACATTTTTGGAAAGCCCTGCTTATCTTGCACTTGTAGGTCATTGATTGTAATCTTATTTTAGATACTCAAATCATGTCTAAATTCAATTGTACATTGTTTTTCCATATCACACCTACATGTATTATTGGCTTCTTCGCATTACTTCTATCAATATTAGAGGACTTTTCTAAATTCATCACCATGAATAGTCATGAGAAAGATGATGGCTATAATTCTTCTTCTACTACAATCCATGATAATATCATTGACATCACCTCTAAGGCATATGATGGTGACCTAGCTTCACCTACATCACCCTATACTTTAGATCCCTCTCCCAATAGTGAGAATATTTTGGCGCAAGAGGATGAAATCATTGACACATTCATTAACATTACTTTACCTTCTCTTCATTTGAATGATCTCTCTTCTAGAGAGGTGGCATTAGAGGATGTTGAGCATACTATTTCTACTTCTACCATAGCACACGATGATTCCATGAATCAATCATCCTATTAATCTTCCTCCTTTGGTTGAATGTTCAAGTACCTTGTATATCACTAAGGAAGTGAAGACCCTTGATCTTCCTCCTTTAGTTGAATGTTCAAATACCTTGGATATCACTAAGGATGTGTAGACCCTTGGTATCCCTCCTTTGGTTGCATGTTCAATCCCCTCAGACATTACTAAAAATATAATCATCAACAATTTTCTTAACATCACTTTACCTTCCCTTCATTCCAATGCTCTCCCTTCAAAAGATGAAGCATTAGTGGATGAAGATTCTTCTGTTATAACGGATTCCCCATGGGAAGACATTGGGCATTCATCTCAAAAAGATATCAATGTAAATTCTATCATCATTAATAGACTTATTATGCCCACTAAGGAGATAGTGAATAAGTGGATTAATGTTCAAAATATTCCTAAAATCATGGGTACATGAGGCACCTAATCTGTCCTCTTTTCTCTAAACCTCTAATTACAGTTTGAGGTGTTCCAAAACCATCTCGACCTCCCAGTTACTTTCTCAACATTGCAAAGCAAATTACTCAAAGGAATCAAGGTGTTCAAAATGTGTCACAACAACCTCATTATGCGGTTGCCCACACATACAACACCCGCAATAATAAGCAAAGTAAGCAAGCACTGAGTGTGCCCACTTCTCTTCCACCTTCTCAACCTGTTTCTTCCACCACCTCCTCATCTTTCTTAACATATTGGTAGAGAATATGATCTTGTCGAGAAGCTCCACACTACTCCGATTAAGATCTCCATGTGGGATTCAATACAAACATCACCTACATACCACATAATGCTCCAAGAGGATCTACAAAAGGTAGTTGTTCCACCTTCTATTAGACTGAATGATGTAGCATCTATGTTTAGTTGTATGCATGTGACATCAGATATTTCATTTCAACAACATGAATTATCTCCCATAGAAGTTCAAAACCAATATGAGCCTCTTATGATATCTATTATTATTCATATATTAAGGGTAAGACACACTATGGTCGATACCAGTGGATCAGGTCTTAATGTTTGTGGCATAGACTTGTTTCATAAAATCAATGTTGATACGCCTCTCATCCAACCAGATAAACTCATCATCTGTGGCTTCGATAATGTTGGTAAGCAATCACTAGGTACAATCACCTTAAATGTTAAGACTGGATCTGTGACATTGCCTACCCTTTATAAGGAAGCTAAGGTAGTGGAACAACTTCCTACACTAATCTTGAGAGGAGGATAATGCAAAACTTTATAGATCTTCAATAGTTATAGAAAATTAAACATAAATATCATGCATACCACAACACAGTGATTTACGTGAGGAAAATCCTTTCGGGAGAAAAACCCCACACTGCAAAAGCCACCCTATATATTATTCAGAAATCACAAAGATTACAATATACTTGCATAGAAATCTTCTCATAGGAGTATCACCACCAAAGATCTAGAGACAACATGACCGCTATCAGACTCTTAGAATACATCACGATACCTCATCCATAATACAACGCCCTCATAAAATAGGGTTACCTTCTAGGGCAAGACAAGCCAACAAAATATCTACCATTAGATCTACAACCTAATAATGAATGGTCCAGGTTTGTTAACAAAAAAATGTTAACGCGCATCCCACTCCACCTCATGCTCCCATTGTATATTACACATCGGTGTAACTAGGAAATATATATAAATATATATATCCTATCAACAATAAACCTTATATAATTGCAAGGTTGGGACACATTTTCCCAACAAATCTCCCACTTTTCGAACACCTTGCAAGAGAAACATGAGGGAGTAAACATATATTTGGAAAGAACTCCCACTGCTTGGGCAATGTCTAGTCTAGTACAAACCATAGCATACATCAAACTTCCAATTGCACTCTGGTAAGGCACTCTGCTCAACTCTTCCATATCTGATGGAGATGTTGGACAATATGAAATAGATAACTTTGTTCCAACTAAAAAGGGAACACACAATGGTCTACAATCCTACATGTTAAACCTCTGTAAAATTGAATTGACATACTTACTTTGACCAAGCCATAGATTTCTATTCACTCTATCTCTTCTAATGTCCATCCCAAGAATGTGTCTAGCTGCACCAAGGTCTTTCATTTCAAATTTAGTAGCAAGTTGAGATTTCAGTTATGAAATCATACCTTTCCCTTTACCAATAAATAACATATCATCAACATATAATGCAATAAACAGGAAACGATCACCATCAATTTAATAATAAACACAATGATTTGATTTAGAACACTCAAATCTCAAACTCAACACATATGTATCAAATTTTTGGTACCACATCCTAGTACTCTATTTTAGGTCATACAAAGATTTCTTCAATTTGCAAACCAAATTACCTTTACCTTTCACCACGTAGTGCTCTGGCTGTGTCATATAAATATCCTCCTCCAAGTCACCATGAAGGAAAGTAGTTTTCGCATCCATTTTCTCATCCTCTAAATCATAAGCAACAACAATAGAAAGCAAAAATCTAATGGATGTCATTTTAGCAATAGGAGACAATATCTCACCATAATCAACACCCTAAACTTGAGAGTAACCTTTCACAACCAACCTTGCTTTGTACTTCTCAATATTACCTCCATTTGAACCAATCTTTTTCTTGAACACCCATTTGCAACCAACATGTTTTCGTCCTTCAGGCAATGGTACAAGATCACATGTATCATTCTTTTTCAAAGATGTCATTTCTTCATCCATAACAATCTTCCAAGATTTTGCATCATTCATACCTAATGCCTCTTCTACAAATATGGGTTCATCCATGTTAGTATTCAAAGAAAAAATATATCTCCAATCATCAGGTGAATACCTTTCAGGTGGTTGTCTATGCCTTGTAAACCTATGAACAAGCTGAGTTGGAGGTTCTTCGTCCTCTTTCAAAGATTCAGAGCTAGATGAGCTCTCCTCAACTTCTTGTCTATCCATGGGCCTTGATTTAACTTTCTCAGGTGAAGGAAATTGAATCATATCTTCCTGTTTACTTTGTTCTAGCTGCAATGTAACAAAAGAAGGCTTAGTTTCTCTAAAATAACACTTCTACTATATATTACCTTCTGTGCAACAAGATCCCAAAGCTTGTATTCTTTCACACCATAACTGTATCTAATGAAGATACATTTCATAACCTTGTTCTCCAACTTTGTCCGCTTCTCCTTTGGCACAAGTGCATATGCCTTGCAATAAAAAACTCTAAGATGTCTTAATGAAGGCTTGTGACTCGGCCATGCCTCTATAGGTGTTTTATCAACAAGAGTTGATGTAGGAGACCTATTAATCACGTAACAGGCAGTGGCAACAGCTTCAACCCAAAACCTTTGTTCTAGACCAACACCACTCAACATACTCCTAGCCTTCTCCATCAGTGTCCCATTCATTCTTTCTGCAACTCCATTCTGTTGTGTAGAATACAGAGTTGTCTTTTATCTATGAATACCAAAATATTTACAAAATCTATGAAAATCATTAGAGCAAAATTCATCACCATTATCAGTCCTCGAACATTTTATTTTCTTTCTAGTCTACAACTCAACCATTGCTTTAAATTCTTTAAATCGATTGAAAACTTTAGATTTACTCTTTAGAAAGTATACCGGTGTCCTTCTACTATAGTCATCAATAAATGAAACATAATATGTGGATTTTCCAATTGAAGGAACATCTACAAGACCAAACACATCAGAATGAATAAGATCCAATATACCACAAGATTTAGGAGAACTCCAGTAGAATTGAACATGGTTTTATTTTCCGTAAATGTAATGCTCACATAAATCAAACTCAAGATTATAATCAGACAACCCTTCAACAAGGTTTTTATTTTTCAAGGTCCTTAGACCCTTTTCTCCAATGTGGCCAAGTCTTTGGTGTCATAACATACTTTTCTCTATAGGTAACTTTGATTAAGAAGAAAGGGCACCCTTGGGTACCCAAAAGCCATGACCATATGATAAAGATGAAACCCTCACCTCTTCCACATACTTACTTATCACAGAAGTACTATTGCACTCAATAGTGCATGCATCAAGCTTATATAATGTGCCATATCTGACACCTCTAGCAATCACCATAGCACCTCTAACCATCTTGCATCCTGCATCAGAAAATACTACTTGCACAACCGCATCTATTAGTTTGCTCACAGATAACAAATTTTGTGCTAATCCAGCGATATGCAACACACCATTAATCCTTTTTATTCTGCCATTAGGAAACCTGATTCTAACTTTACCATGACCAATAATATTTAAATAAGAATCATCACTAAAGTACACCTTACCTCCAAATTCTTTATATTCAGAAAACCAATCTCTATTAAAGGTCATATGAAAAGATTCACCTGAGTTAATTAACCATGCATCATTACCTGCATGAGTTGCCAAAGCTGCAATGAATGCATCATCATCTTCCTTCTCAAACTTAGAATTAGAATCAAATCTCTTCTTTTTCTTCTTTGCATTCCTTATGAATATGTCCAGGCTTATCGCAGTTCTAGAAAACAACTTTGAACTTTCCAGGAGATTTGGATCTCCCCTTGGACTTGGATTTATCACACTTCTCATTCTTCTTGCCTTTTTCCTTAGGTTTTCCATGAACATTTAGGGCCTCCTTAGCACTGATGGATACCTTCCTCCTCATCTCTTCAGAAAGCAAAGAACCCACCACATCTTCAGTCTTCAATATAACAGAAGTACTCCCACTAGCCATAACAAGGGATTCCCATGAATCAAGCAAAGAACAAAGCAATATTTGACATTTCTCATCCTCATCCATTTTGACACCAACTGATGCCAATTGAGCCACTAGCATATTGAATGCTTCCAGATGGTCTGTAATTCATCCACCCTCTTCCATTCTCAAGGAATACAATTTCTTTCTCAAGGAATACAATTTCTTCCTCAAGAAAATCTTGTTCACTAAAGATTTGGCTTGACACATCTCACAAAGCTTCTTCCATAGTTTCTATGTAGAGGCCTCTTCATGGACATTGATTAAAATAGAGTCTGCTAAACACAATCTGATTAGACCCTTAGCTTTACGGCCCATAACATCATATTGAGCAACCAAAGTAGGATATGTTGGCCTTGAAACCTTCTCATCAATAGCATCCCACAGATCTCAATCTATCAACAGATCCTCCATCTTCAACTTCCACATTTCAGAATTATTTCTAAAAAAATTATCCACCTTTATTCTCCTTGATGAACTTACCATTTGAAAATTCCTGCAACAAGATCACAAAGTGTCTTTTGCATAGGCTCCCACTCAAATATGGATTAGTTAAAAAAACCCAACAACCCACAACAAAAACCAAAAGTGATCAGACTCTGATACCACTTGTAAGGAAGCTAACTTGGTAGTGGAACAACTTGCTACACTAGTCTTGAGAGGAGGATAATGCAAAACTTTACAGATCTTTAATAGTTACATAAACTTAAACAGAAATAAACATAAATATCATACATACCATAACATAGTGATTTACGTGGGGGAAAACCCTTTCAAGAGAAAAACCCACACTCTAAAAGCTGCCCAATATATTATTCAGAAATCACAAAGATTACAAGATACTTGCAGAGAAAGCTTCTCATAGGAGTATCATCACCAGAGATCTAGAGACAACTTGACCACTATTAGACTCTCAGAATACATCACGATACTGCAGCCATAATATAATACCCTCATAAAATAGGGTTACCTTCTAGGGAAAGACAAGCCAACAAAATATCTACAATCAAATCTAAAACCTAATAATGAACGGTCTAGATTTACAATATATCATTAATTTAATGTATGTCAGCCATTAGTAGTTTTTGTTAACAAAAAAATGTTAACATGCATCCCACTCCACCCCATGCTCCCTGATGAGGTCGTAGTAGTGTTTGTTAATTCATCATCATTTAATTATCAATCCGAAGGTGTCTGGAGTGATCTGCAATAAGACTCTTAGTGTGGGGGATTTTGGAGTGGAATCCAAATCAGTGGTTGGTGGACAAAGTCTGGTTTACTCAACTTGCGGAAATAAACACACATGCATGGAATGGAAACTATTTATTTGCTTGAAAGGAAACACACATACTTGGAAAGAAACTATTCTAATTGCTTTGGAAATAAACACACTTTGCTTGAAAAGAAACTAGTTAAATTGCCAGAAGGAAACTATCTTAAGTGCTGAAATAGAACTTCAAAGTAATTGAATCCATTGTCAAATCACAACAATGAGACACTCTAAATATATCAATGCTGTTGAAATAACAATCCTATTTTTGGTATTTTCAGAATTTATAAAACAAACATGTAGGTGATAATTAGCTAAACAGTTATACAAAAAAGAGAGGACACATCACAAAGTTAACATACACAGATAATTTCACTAAACAAAAAGACAAACTAAAATCGCATAAAATACTGAGTGATCTCCTCCAGTTTGGGGAAGTGGGCCCTACTTTCCCAGATGGCGATGATCCTCTGAGCTTGAACTAACTTTTTAGAAGAATTCCCCTTCATTTGCATTAAATCAAAGTCTAGAAATGGACATGGATACAGAACTAGAAACAAGGAGTTTTCCTCTAACTGGAAATACAAATGGACTAACAACTTCCTATCAAAAACTAGAACTAACCTAAAGAGATGACTTGCTCCTATTTATACAGTTGAGCTTTATTAAAAGGAAATAACTATCAGCGAACCTAACTACAATGAACTAGAATTAAAGCCAGTTGCTTATTTATTACATTAATGATTTCACTGTGAGTTACTGAAGATCAGAGATTTGTATTGACTTGGCTGTTGGCAGACTTGAGTGATTTCCTAGAATGGCGTGGTGCTTGGTGGCAGTGACTTCAGTTGGAACTGAGGCCAATTAATAGCTATTTCGGTTAGTCACTAAAATGGAGTGACGTGGAGACTTAGATCATAATAGTTGCTTTAATTGAGGCGTGGGTCATGTTTGCGTCGCTGGACCTTTTGGGTAGCCCTAGGATTGACCTGTAATAGTCATCAACTCAAGGGGAGGATGCCTCTATTGGAGGGTAATGACATCTGGAGCCATCTGGAGTTCAAGCTCCTCGCAGGAAAAGGGGCTCCAGAGGGATCCAGAGACCACCAGGAGTCTCACCGCTGTAATCCTCATGCAAACATAAACCACTTATACCACAATTCATGAGATATGCACTTTGAAAATGTAATTCAAGTAAATAAGTTAAGAGATTGCATCAAAAGGAATGAATACTAAACATGTGCATAATACATCCAAGAGACAAATATAATTATAATAATATATATGTGTGTGTGTGTATATATATACACCATAATATTTTATAAAAGTCTTTTAAAACAGGAAATATAAAGAAACAAATGAGTCATGGATTTGACTCATCATCTCCCCCAACTGAAACTATGCCATGTCCTCATGGCTATCCTGCATCCCTTCATCAGTTACATTCTTTTCTTCAATTATGACACTGTAGTTATAATATTCATCTTTGTATTGGAAAAGTTGTCTCCCCTTTGGCACAAATCCATTATTTTCCTACAGTTGGTTGAACCATTTGTTGATCTTTTCCTCCCTCATACCTTGCCCTGGAGGGTTGCTGAGCTGATATATATATATGCCATAATGTTTTATAAAAGTCTTTTAAAATAGGAAATATAAAGAAATAAATCAGTCATGGATTTGACTCATCATCTCCCACAACTAAAACTATGCCATGTCCTCATGGCTATCCTGCATCCCCTTCATCAGTTACATTCTTTTCTTCAATTATGACACTATAGTTATAATCTTCATCTTTGTATTGGAAAAGTTGTCTCCCCTTTGGCACAAATCCATTATTTTCCTGTAGCTGGCTGAACCATTTGTTGATCTTTTCCTCCCTCATACCTTGCCCTGGAGGCTTGCTGAGTCGATGTGCTGGCATTAGAATCAATGGTGCCCTGAATCTCATTCCTATCCAATTTTGATGCCTTTGATGAATAAGGGGGATCAACTTTCTTACTCGTGCAGTCATCCATCTTATATTAGCAGGGGAAACCGGTTCTCTTCTTTTGAACATATTTGGCAGGTCCTCAAATATGAATAGGTAGCTTGTGATAACTGCACTCGGGAGATAGTCTGTAATGTCAAAGAAATCAGAAATATAAGAATTCAAATTCCTTACATATACAGGTGTTATACCCTATCTGTAAACCTGTGCTCTGAATGAGTTGGTGAACCATGTGGATTTCAGACATTCATGCCTCATTAGCAACCCAATAGTTGAGGCTGTTGCATTGTACTCCTCCATGCATTCCTCCCATAACCTATTATTCCTGAGTAGTGATAGATAGCTCCGGATCTGGAGCTCTCCCACATATAGATTGAACATGGAAGTGTTAGCATGCCCTATTATGTGCCCATGTTGGAAGAACTCATAGAGGATATTTTGTTGTTCTTTGGGGTTTTGCATATAGCATTCAATAAAATATTGATCATTATCAAAATCATATGGGAGATTGTAACTTATCCTTAGCAACTTCCATCTCAAAAATTGTTCTCTCAAAAATAGGGAATACACACCTGATGACAGGCATTGGGCTAATAGAGTTTCCCCTATTTCATAGGCTAAAGCTAAATTATTTTCCACTGCCACCTTCTCCTTTTGAAGGGCCTCTAGGTCGCTCCAGAGCTTGAGGATTTCACCCCTGAGTTGCCTATTGTCCCTGGTCAGCTACAAATTTTGGGCATAGAGATTCAGTGATGCAGGTGCAGGGGTTCACTGAGTAGCCTTCTACTGAAGTTGTTTGATCTGAATGTCTTTTTGGGCCACAATGGCCTTATGGTTATCAATCTCCTTAAAAACAAAAATTTCTTTATCTTTGTCTTCTCTCTGCAATGCAGCCTTTTCTTTTTGCTTCTCAAGTTCCTCTACCTTGACTATTAACTACTGAGCCAGGGTTTCCAGCTATGCTCTGCATTGCCTCAGGCTATATTCTACTTTTGATAAGGCGAGAGCATGGTGAGTGGCCTTGGTTGTGGTATCTTCAGAGCTTTCCATGAGGGACTCTTTCCCCTTTTTGCAGCTGCTTTCCATAATATCTTCTTTTGTTTCTTCAGGGCCCTTTTCATCCCCAGTCCCTTCAGGGTTCTCTTCCCCTCTAGTTTCTTCTATTCCCGTGCCAGCATGAGTTTCTTCTCTTTATTGTTCAGTAGGGGATGAATGTTCCCCTGAGATGGTTGTGTGTCCTAACTCTGCCTCCTCCTCATCTGAAGAAATTACTAATGTGCAGGGGTGTATCTTGGTAGGGGTAGAAGCTACTGCTTCTCCCGCTTGACTGTGTTGTTATGTTACCCTCCCAAGCCATCTGAACTGTACCTCAGGGGATTGTGAAGAGACTGCAACAAGGTCTCTTGAGACAGATAGTGGAAGTGTGATGCTTCTTCTTCTTCGTTCTGGGTTGCAATGCAAGGAAGTCCTCCCATTTCTGTTGACCATCTTCTTGCTGTAAGAAGTGGTGCTTCATTATTTAATGAATTAGACCAGGGTGGCTTATCTGTCCTTCACTACCCTTTATTTTTGTCATCATGTTAACCATGCTAGTATGCAGGAAGGTAGGCAAATTTATTAAATACCTTGGGTTGTTTGCCCCATGCCTAAGGTGAGTGATCAACCTCATGCCAAGCCCCAGAACAATGCCATATTGACCATCACATGTAAATAATTTCATAATCCACAGGACAATAGTCTTCCATGGGTCCAGAAGAATGGTCCTTTCAATTCCTTTAGTTGCTCCCTTACTAACAACATACCTAGTTAAAGGCTCTGGAGCAACATGAAAATTTTGCACTAGTTCCTCATAGGATGGTTTACTTTGAAACAAATCTATACCTACTGCAAGAGTTCTAGAAAGTTGGCTAATTATAGTAGGGTTTATCTGTATCCTTACCCCTTTAACCGTTGTGAAGGTCCGGTGGAAACTCTTGACAAATTCTTCAAATGACTCTGTTTCAAACCCTTCAAATTTCTGCAAAAATTCTAGTCACCTAACCTGCTGGAATATTTGCACGCTCTCATCGTCAAAAATGACATTTTCAAGTTCAGCCTTGCATTTGTTTCCCATCTGTGTTGGTTGTTTCCTTATCAAAGTGCAGGAAGAATACCAAACAAAAATCTAGTTTTCATTTTTCTCTTTGCTTGTTGCTTGAGGCAGGAGGAACTGTGAATTTTGCGGTGTCAATGGTAGGTTTGATTGAGAAAATAATCGCATGCAAGATGAATAGGTTGGCAATCATCCTGCTTGTCCTTTCAACATTCATGGCATGTACTTCAGAGTTTCAACACAAGTGGCAGCTTGCGAAGTGGAAGTTCATAGCCACCACCTTAATTGCCTTTCTTTTCAAATCTGGAGTTGACACCAGCAATCGTATCTCTCACACCCTTGTGAATGCACTTCCCTTTTATAGTCATGATTACCGATCATCATTACATCTCAAGCGAGTATATATTTCTTTTTATGACATTTATTATAAATGACGCTATCATTATGATCAAGTACTTGCAACTTATTGCAAGGTATGCAAGATTAGAAAACAATCCTGCTGTTGCCACTTGTCTGACTGCCATCATTCATACAACTACCTTGGTGTGTGTGAAAAATAAGGATTGCATGGGGGTCATTTGGGGAAACACGTGGCATATATACATATATTAAAATAATTATACAATTTTCAAGGTAGGAATATACCTTTGTATAGTACGCATCCCTAAGATGGTTTTGCCTTAACTTTTACCGAATCATTTTTTGTGATGCAACATAACCTAGCGCCCAACGATACTTTAGAAAGCAAGCATTTGTCGATGTTCATGTGGAGACATTCGTAGCCATCTGGAGCTATTGGTAACTCTCTAGAGCTTTTCAAAAAAATTCAACACAAAGACCTACAGAATTGCAAAAAGGATTTTTATTGAAGGAAATGGGAAATTCAAAGGAAAGACTGCCATCTACTGGTTTTCAATCTTTCCTCTAGACAAAGCCGCCATTTCTGGTTTTCAACTTTGCCCCATTTTTTTATATGTTTTCTAACAGAATCTATTTTTCAACCTTTACTGCTTTATTCATTCTAGAATCATCATTTAGAACATAAGTCCCATGGAAAAGAGATCCTCCATGGTGAAATGCTCTATTTGATACTGAATTTCTGCATAGAACTCCTCTTTGGAAGCTGGTTTGTGATACAACCTCAATCTATGTCCATTTACTAGAAGAACTCTATGATCCCCATCAATAGGAACTAACTGAACAACCCCATTGCTAAAGGTTTCCTAGATTTCATAGGGCCCCAACCATTTGGTGTGTAGTTTTCTTTTGAGATCTTGATACTTTGAATCGTACAATAGGGCCCAATCTCCTTTTTTGAATTGCTTACTAATAATGTGCCTATCATGCCATTCTTTTCTCTATTGTTGAATTAACTCTGTATGCTGCAATGGTTCCATCTGCAACTCCTCCAATCTATTTAGTTGCATCATCCTGTGTTGTTGTGCTTCAGTTAAGTCAATACCAACTTCAAGTGTTGTTCTCAATGTTTCCACCTCATATTCTATGGGCAACACTGGGTGTTTCCCATAGACTAATTCATATGGTGTGAAATGAGTGGTGGTCCTCCATGTGGTTTTGTAGGCCCAAACAACTTCTGTCATTCTTTCAGCCCAATCTGTTCTTTTGTCTGAAATGGTTTTTGTGAGGATGTTCTCCAGTTCTCTATTCGTTACTTCTACTTGACCATTGCTCTGAGGATGATATGGAGATGACTTTTTATGACAAATTTGATATCTTTCCAGGAATGCTTTGATCATAATAGACATGAATTATGGTCCTTGATCAGAAACAAGGACTCTAGGTGCTCCAAATCTTTGCAAGATGTGCTTATACAAAAAATCAGCAACCTTCTCCTCCTTTGCGGTTAGTAGTGCTTTTGCTTCAACCCATTTAGTGGCATAGTCGGTGCAGACCAGAATGTAGTGATTTCCTCTAGAAGGTGGATCTATCGACCCCACAAAATCTATTCCCCATTTTTCAAATGGTTCAAGAGCCACTTGAGGATGGAGTGGCATCTATGTGGTAGAAATTGGACGTCCCATTCGTTGGCATTGGTCATAGTGCTTAACATAATGTTGGATATCCTTGGCCATTGTTGGCCAAAAGTACCCTGCTCCCAAAATTTTATGTCCCGTCTAGAGGGCTAAAAAATGTCCACCAGGAGGTTCATCATGGCATGCTTGAATTATGTCATAAACTTTAGTTTCTTGCACACACCTTCGCAATACATGGTTAGGACAATTTTTAAACAAGATACCATTTACCCATTTGTATCTGGAGCTATCTTGAATCAGTTGCCTGATTTCATTATGATTGAAATGTGGTGGGCATTGTCCTTAAACCAAATAGTTAGCTAAATCTGTAGACCATGGCGATTGTATGGAAATGGCAAAGAGATGTTCATCTGGAAATGTGTCGTCCACTAGTTCGTTACTTCCCTATATAGTCAATTTGGATAAGAAATCGACGACAACATTATCTTTTCTAGGTTTATCAACAATGGTTATGTCAAATTCTTACAGCAATAACAACCACCAAATAATTCTACCACCTACCATAGCTTTATTCATCATATACCTAATAGCTGCATGATCAGTATATATAAAAACTTTGTAGCCTGTGATGTAGTGGTAGAACTTTTTGATATCATAAACTACTGCTAAGAATTCCTTTTTTGTAGTGGTATAGTTTTTCTCTGCAGGGTTTAAGTTTTTTCTAACATAATAAATTATATGCATCCCTTCAGATTCGTTAGCTTGTCCCAAGACTTCTCCAATGACCTGATTGGAAGCATCAATGTGAATATGGAATGGCTCACTCCGATTCAGTCCTTTGATGACTGGTGCTGTCATGAGGGCGCTTTTGATGGATTCAAAGGATTCTTGACATTGTGGTGTCCAATTAAATCCAAAATCCTTTTTAAGCAAGGTAAACAAAGGATCAACTTTTCTATTGAAGTTTTCAATAAACCTTCAATAATACCCAGCATGTCCTAGGAAACTTCTCACTTCCGTTTGAGTTTGAGGAGGGGGGATTTGAACTATAATGTCAACTTTTTTGGGGTCCACTTTCATTCCCTCTTGTGAGATGTAGTGACCTAGGACTATTCCTTCAGTCATCATAAGAAGGCACTTCTCATGATTTAGGGATAACTAATGTTATTTGCACCTTTCAAGCACTTTATTCAAACTATTCAAGGCTTCATCAAAAGTTTTTCCATGCACCATGAAATCATCCATATAAACTTCCACACATGTATTGGCTAAATCAGCAAAAATTACCAACATAGCCCATTGAAATGTGGCTGGTGCATTACATAATCTGAATGACATAACTCTATAGGAAAATGTCCCCCATGGACACATGAAGGTAGTCTTATCTTGATCTTTTGGAGCCACCTGGATCTGGTTGTAGCCGCTGAATCCATCCAGAAAGGAGAAGTGGCGACTACCAGCCAAATTATCCAGCACCTGGTTGGTGAAGGGAAGTGGGAAATAGTCATTTTTAGTGGCTTTGTTGAATTCTCTATAGTCAATGTAGACTCACCACTTGCCATTTTTCTTTGGTACTATAACCAATGACGATACCCATTGACTGTCAGAAATGGGGTAGATGAATCCTACCTATAACAGTTTCTCTATTTCTTACTTCACTATATCCCTCAAGGCTGGATTAATTCTCCTCTATGGTTGTTTAACAGGACAGACATCTTCAGTGTAGATATGATGTGTGCATGCACTAGGGTGGATTCCTCTCATGTCTTTGTATTCCCATGCGAAAGCCTGGGTATGATTTTGCAACAGTTTTGTCAATCGAATTTCTTTTGCTTCTGTTAACCAACTACTGATAGAGAGTTGTTTGTTAGTTTGGACAGTGATTTGCTTTATGCCATTATGAATAGAAAGAAGGTATTTGTAAGGACTTAACAGAGTATTTAGTGGACAAAGGTGAGACACAATCCGGTGTAAAGTTTTTGCCTGTTGATAATTTAAGTGGGAAGCAATATGTTCCAAATATAGATAGTGGAATGCCTTGAAAGATCCCTTTGGATCTCTCATCCAGAGACCTCTTGCTGGGTGACACTATACAAGGAGGTTTCGCTGTTTGATTCCAATTCTTTATACTCCTCATTGCATTCTTCAAAATGTTTTGCAATTGTTACCATTGCCAATGAGGAGGCATCCTCTTCATCTGAATCCATCAAATAATCTATCCATGGTTTGTTCTAATACTGTAGGAATGGTTTAGTAGGGGGATAAATGGAAAGTTCCTTCAGCTTTTTCCCATTTGAAATAGTCATGTTTCCTGACCTACAGTCAATAAGGGTTGTTGCGGTATCCAACCAAGGTCTACCAAGTATTATTGGGTACCCTAAATGTTTCTTTCTGGTCTGAATGATGAGGAAATCAACTGAATAGTCCTAGGTATCAATAGTGACTATGATATCCTCTAGAATTCCCTCTGGTTTGGTGATAGATAAATCTACTATCTGTAACATAGTTGATGTTAGTTGAATATGTGTTAATGCTAGAGCTTATGTGGTTTCTGAAGTCATCACATTGATAGCAGCCCCTAGGTCGATCAATACATTAGAGACTGACACTCCTTTTATTTCTACTGAAATAACAGGACTTCTAGGGTCCCCATATTTTTGAGGAATTAGATTGCCTAACAGAACATCGGCAAGTTTCCCTTCTACTTGGATGGTGTTGGGTAATTTTCATTTTCTTCCTAGAAGTTTTAGGCATAAGATCTTAATAGTCTGATTATCTCTGGGATATCTTTTATTGCTTGTAACAAAGGAACTTCAATATGTATCTTTCTAACTTCCTTGATTAACTGTGAGTCATCATGTGCAAGCTGGTTTTCCTTAGATTTTGGAGCAGTCTATTTAAAATGCTTTGGGAATGGAACAAAGGTTTCCTTTGAAATTTCTTCCAAGTTTCTTGTCTCAGTGTTCTCATCTTTTTGTTGTTTATCAACATTGGGCGTTACTTCCTCTTCCTCAGTGACTTCCTCAATAGGAATATTTATAGGAATGCTTTGAGATCGAAGCTGGATGTCATTTATTTCCACAACATTCAGGGTGGCTGTATTTGGATCTATGTTATACACCTGTTGTTGTGGCCTATTGTTTTTAGGATTGGGAACTGGATGAGCAGGCATTGGAGGTTGATTTACCTGATCACTTGGATTCAGGTTTGTAGGTTGTGAGGGTCCAGGAAGTAAGGCTTGAGGTTGATTCCCAAATCGCCTCATTCCTTGGTTATATTGAGGTGCCCATTGCTATTGTTATTGTTGTTGATTTGGCCACTAAGGGTTGGTCCAAGATTGATTTGTCCAGTTTGGCTGAGGCCATGTTGGTCCCCACTAGGGTGGCATTTGCATTGGAGGAAGTGGACCTCCCCAAGGTCCATTCCAAGAGGTTGTGCCCCAATTTGATGGGCCCCGTGGAGCATATTGGTTTGAAAACTAATCAAATCCATAATTTGGTTGTTTTTGGCCAATAAAATTTAGTTCTTCCTCGTCTGTTGGTACCTTCTTCAATCTATTTTTTATTTCAGGGAGCAGGCTACACTCATTTGCTGTATGACTTTTCTCATAGATTTTGCATAACTCAATTCGATTTAAGGGACACTCCCTAAGTGGATGTTTTTCTCTACAACGAGGGCAATAAATGGCTAAGGGTTCTATGTTCCTTTTACTAGCTTGCATTCCATCCAAAGTGGTATTCATATGAAGCAAGATATCAATTTTTAAATTTGCTAGCTCTTCCATGACTTTTGTAACATCACTGGTACTACCTTTCTTCAATATTCTCTTACCTACACGAGTGCGAGAGTAATTCCCACAAACTTCCACAATTTCTGGAAAATCTTGTTTATTAATATCTCCTTTTCCCATTAGGTTTAAGGCTTCCTTGATTTCATCATCAATTCCTCTCAGAAAAATGGTTTTACTTAATTCCTGATCTAGATTATTTCCACATCTCCTATGGACAAATAGGAATCTATCCACATAATCCTCCAAATTTTAATCTTCCATCTACTTCATGCAGAAGAGTTCATCTTTGCTATCCTTGACTCTACAATAATCTTGATATTTGTCAAGGAAAGCAGTTTCCATTTCATCCCAAGTAGAGATAGAGTCTTCTCTTAGGCCCATGAACCATCAGAGTGCTAACTCTTTGAGAGTGGAAGGAAAAAGTTTTAATTTTTGGTTGTCTGTGGCATAATCATAGGTTTGGCAGAGGACCTTAAATTCAAACAGGAACTAGTCTGGGTCTTCAAAAGTTTTCCCTCGAAAGGTGGGTAGGAATGCAGGGTATATATTTTTCATTAGAGGTTCATTATTTTCAAAATTGATGGAGATTGGATAAGAGAATGTTCTATTATTAGCTAGTTCCTCATGATCACCGTTATCACCCATTGTAGAAGGCATATCAAAGAGAATGAGAGATTCTGATGTTATAGAAGATCCCTGATCACTCAGATGATTAAGTTCTAGAGATGTACTAGCTATGGTTTGTTTGATGAATTGACCTAAGGCGTCCCTAGGCCTTCTCATAAACTAATGGATCCAGAATGCACTTGTTCAAGAAGTCTTATCAACACCTTAACCTACAATGATTTGTAGATTATTTCCCTGGCAACAATGCCAAAAATGATGAGGTCGTAGTAGTGTTTATTAATTCATCATCATTTAATTATCAATCCAGAGGTGTCTAGAGTGATCTGCGATAAGACTCTTAGTGTGGGGGATTTTGGAGTGGAATCTGAATTGGTGGTTGGTGGATAAAGTCTAATTTACTTAACTTGTAGAAATAAACACACATGCATGGAATGGAAACTATCTATTTGCTTGAAAGGAAACACACATACTTGGAAAGAAACTATTCTAATTGCTTTGGAAATAAACACACTTTGCTTGAAAAGAAACTAGTTAAATTGCCAGAAGGAAACTATCTTAAGTGCTGAAATAGAACTTCAAAGTAATTGAATCCATTGTCAAACCACAACAATGAGACACTCTGAATATATCAGTGCTGTTGAAATAATAATCCTATTTTTGGTATTTTTAGAATTTATAAAACAACCCTGCAGGTGACAATTAGCTAAACAATTATACAGAAAAGAGAGGACACATCACAAAGTTAACATACACAGATAATTTCAATAAACAGAAAGACAAAACAAAATTACATAAAATACCGAGTGATCTCCTCCAGTTTGGGGAAGCGGGCCCTACTTTCCTAGCTAGAGATGATCCTCTGAGCTTGAACTAACTTTTTAGAAGAATTCCCCCTTCATTTGCATTAAATCAAAGTCTAGAAATGGACATGGATACATAACTGGAAAATAAGGAGTTTTCCTCTAACTGGAAATACAAATGAACTAACAACTTGCTATCAAAAATTGGAACTAACCTAAAGAGACGACTTGCTCCTATTTATACAGTCAAGCTTTATTAAAAGGAAATAATTATTAGTTAACCTAACTACAACAAACTAGAATTAAAGTCAGTTGCTTATTTATTACATTAATGATTTCACTGCGAGTTACTGAAGATTAGAGATTTGAATCGACTTGGTTGTTGGTGGACTTGAGTGATTTCTTGGAATCGCGTGGCGCTTGGTGGCAGTGACTTCAGTTGGAACTGATGCCAATTAACAACTATATCAGTTAGTCACTAAAATGGAGTGATGTGGAGACTTAGATCATAATAGCTGCTTTAATTGAGGTGTGGGTCATGTTTGCATTGCTGGACCTTTTGGGTAGCCCTAGGATCGGCTTGTAATAGTCATCAACTCGAGGGGAGGATGGCTCTATTGGAGGGTAATGGCATCTGGAGCCATCTGGAGTTCAGGCTCTTCGCAGGAAAAGGGGCTCCAGAGGGATCCAGAGACCACTGGGAGTCTCATCACTGTAATCCTCATGCAAACATAAACCACTTATACCACAATTCATGAGATATGCACTTTGAAAATGTAATTCAAGTAAATAAGTTAAGAGATTGCATCAAAAAGAAATGAATACTAAAAATGTGCATAATCCATCCAAGAGACAAATATATATGTGTGTGTGTGTGTATTACACACACACATATATATATATATATACATATACATGTATATGTATATATATGTACATATGTGTGTTTACACACACACATATATACATATACATGTATATGTATATATGTGTGTGTGTGTGTAATACACACACACATATATATCTATATATATATATAGATATATGTGTGTGTGTGTATTACATATATATGTGTGTGTAATACACACACACAGATATATATATAACTATATATATATATATATATATATAGATATATATGTGTGTGTGTGTATTACATATATATGTGTGTGTGTGTGTCTATATATATATAGATATATATGTGTGTGATATATATGTGTGTGTGTGTATTACACACACACACACACACACACATATATATATATATAGATGTGTGTGTATATATATACATGTATATATATATATCTGTATATACATATATATACATGTATATACATATATATACATATATATATACATACATACATGTATGTACATGTATGTACACACACACACACACACACACACACATATATGTCTTTTGAAACAAGAAATATAAAGAAATAAATGAGTCATGGATTTGACTCATCACTCCCATTGTATATTACACCTATTGATGTAACAAAAATCAAACCACTACCCTCCGCTGCTAACAACAGTGTTGGTTAGGATAGTATTGGTCTTTTGAATGTATTTTTTGGTGGTTATTGGGGTTCGTTAAATTTTACACCCTCCTGTTAGTATTTTTCTGAGACTGGATGCTTATTCCCAATTATCCCTACAAGGTAGCCATCGTTGATCAACAGGATCCCCGGGCCAGGGGCCAACAGTATAGGAGATAGACTCTATAAATATCTCCTCTTCTTCTTTAGGCTCTGTAGAACCAAGGGGGTATTCTCTACTCAACATCTATGACATACGCACATGAACTTAATTAGATGTTGATACAAAGCAGATAAATCCTCCTTTATGGAGACCAAAACTGTGGAATAAGTGCAAAGGGGCTAGCTTTGGGTCTATATTCAGTTGTGAGACAGAGGATTTTGGTCCTAAAACTACTTCTAAAGTCCTAATGGTTGTATATGAAGTTTGAGTTTGATTTTATGTTTGGATGCAAAACTGAGACTTTGGGTTGCAACCTCAATACAAGACTGGATTGGTGCCTATCCAGGGCTCTGAGTCAATAGACATACACATGTGAATGGCCAACATAAACATATACCAAAGACTAGATATCAAGGGGATTTTTAGTATCTACCTTACAGATACTTCCCAAAATAGAGTATCCTGTTATCTCTACTTACTGATATCCCTATTGCAATGTCTTCTTCCCAACGCTTGATCTGAAACGTTTAATCTACTCCTTGAGCAGAAGTAAAAAATCAAGCATTCAACACAACAAACCTATATTCTAGAATCACAAACACCCCTTAAATGCTTAGATTCATAAGAAGAACACACTTAATTTGGAGATAGATAACAGAACACATGCAATATACCATTACTCATTTAAATCAACATGATATCAGTAGATTTATGCATAAAAACATACAACATGAGACTCATAAACTCACAAGATACCCAAGACAGAGCCACCAATGAAGTCGTATTTTGTTACAACACCAAAATTTTGTCCAGTTTTCAACAACCATAATGAGTAACACAGTTTGGCCTTTATACCAAGACTATGTACCCAGCAAAAATTAATTACAAGGCAAATCAAAAATTTGCCAGATTCAATGCATGAGGAATGGCGCTAAGAAATATTCAATGCTGCGGAGAGACAAAGAGGAATGAGCAGGTGGAATCGGGATCTACACCGCCGCTCAAGGATTTTCATCTTCAATCAGGTGGTTGACATGTCTTTTCTGTCGTCCATCTTCTACAAATCTGCCATCAATGCTTCATCTACCCGCAAGCCCCTAAAGACGCAGCAACAGCAAGCCTCTGGAATTTTTCCCGCCCAAATGCAGCCGCGAATACAAAAAACTATCATTGCTGCGAACTTGAAAGATAGCCGTCGATTTTGATTCCATCGCTGCAACAAACGACTCCAAAAAATGCTGAAAAGTTGCCCACCTGTAATATCGTGCCACGTAGGCACTACATACTCCTACTGCTGACTTTTCGCCTTCCCCATTTTGCACCTATCACCTTGTACATGAAAAAGCATATACAAGCACCTTATATACAAGCTAGACTTCAAATTTTATAAAAGCAATTTGAGAATTGGTTCAAATCCGGCTTGTATCCCTTCCATTGCACATCGGCTTGTATATCAGAATATACAAGTGCATTATACGACCCACAGACCTCAAATTACTATTCATTACATTTTATTCCTCCATCGCGTCTGGGCTGTATGTCCTTTTGCTTGCACATCTCAATGTATAACTGCGTATACAAATGCCTCATACATACAAGGCGGATCTCAAAAATTTATCCGCCGCATCTGACTTCTCCTTCGGGTCCGGAATGCATATTCCTTCATTGTATATCCGTGACATTCAAGCATATATATATGCAAGTCGTGGACCTCTGGGACCTATAGAACAAAATTGAAAAGCTATCAGGCCCAGCTTGCACTTTTATCCTTTGCATTTTCGAATGTATATTTTGTTTGTATGCTGAATATACAAACACAAACATACAAGCAAAGAATCTTTTCAGAATATTCCATATACATTCTTCCCTTATATATTGAACATGTACAAACTTGTTTGTATAAAACTGCGGCGGGCCCCACCAATTGCATCTTCTGCCTTTGTATAAACCCAATGTATGTTGGACATACATTCATTCCCTCCTGCACATACTTGCGGACCCGACCTGCCTTTAGCCCTGTTTTGAACTTCTTTTGAAATTTGCAATGTATACTTGGTGTTGTATGTCGAACATACAACAAAACAAACATACATCTCACCTGCTTGATACAACGGCGGCATCTTCAAGGAATCTTCAATGTATATTCTGCCATTGCATATTTTTGCTTGTATATAACCTTTGTATGCTGGGACATACAACAAAACTTGTACAAGAAAACCTGATATACATGCAGAGAATATTCCAGGAATCTTGCGGAAGGTTCCCCCAATGTACATGCATCCCTTTGAACCCGATATGCATGCAGAAATGCATACAACTGCAGAATATCCCCAGGAATCTACGAAAGATTCCCCTTTTGTATATGCAACTCGATATGCATTCAGAAATGCACATAACTCAATTTTATCACCATTTTTGGAAGCCGATTGAAATTTCACAAGCAACCCAACATACATTTGCACTTGCACATACAAAAACTTTAACATTTTCTCATGTGCGACGGGAAAATGTGGCAAAATATTACATGGGAACTGGGACTTAAAAACCAAGGACCCACCATAGAAGGTCCTCATTAGATTATACAAAACAATGCAAGACCCCATGACTCAAAAATTTTAGGGTTTGAATGAAAAAACTTGCAAATGCTCAAGCTTAAAACCCTAAACATAAATGAGTACTAACACAGGCTCCGATTGGGGACGTGCAGGCGCAAGATTGCAGTGAGGACCAGACTACTCCGGGGTAGACCGGACAAAACCCAAAACTCAAAACATGACCGACTATACAAGGCATGTACAAAAATATTTACACCTAGTTTACAGTGTGCACATAAGGTACTCATTTATGAGAAAAAAGATTTAAGGAATTTACCGTGCACAGGCAATTCCAGTAGTTCACCATTGAGGGCCTGGAGAAAATAAGAATCATCTCCATGAACAATGCTAATTTGGTATGGGCCAGTCCATAAGGGCTCAAATTTACCATGTTTGCCCTTATCCTGGCTCTTTGCTTTCCACATAAGGACCAGATCACCTATTTGAAACCTTCTCTCTATAGCCCTTCTATCAAACAGATATTTCACTTTTTGCTGTGTCTTGATGTTTGTGTTTTGTGCTTCCCTTCTTATTTCATCTAGTGCAACCAGCTAATTTATCCTTTCAGTCATTGGGTCTCCAATCTCCTCATCATTCCCTTGGATGAATTTATAAATTGGTAGGAGGTTGTTCACAGGCAATCTAGCTGCTGCACCATATACTAATTCATAAGGTGACCTTCTAGTTGCTCTTTTTACTGTCACCCTGTCAGCCCATAATGCCAACTTTAGCTTTGAATCCCAAGACCTCTTATTTTTATCTATCATCCTTTTGATGATTTTCATGAGACTTTTGTTGCTTGACTCTGCCTGACCATTCCCTTGTGGATGATATGGTGATGTATGAGACAAATCAATTCCGTAATTGCTGCAAAAATCAATAAACTCACCAGACCTGAAGCACATAGCATTATCTGCGACCAATTTGGCTGGTACTCCGAATCTGATAATAATATTTTCTAGAATAAAATCCATCACCACTTTGCTTATAGCTTTTTTAGTTGGAATGGCCTCAATCCATTTAGTGAAGTAATCAGTGGCAACCAGAATCCAACTGTGCCCTCCACTTGATTTTTCTGAGATTTCCCCTATAAAATCAATCCCCCATTGCTGAAATGGAGCTTCTACAGTTATAGTCCTAAGGGGTAATGCACCTTGATATCTTAGCTTTCCTGAGAACCTTTGACAAGACTCACATTTTCTTACCATTTTGTGTGCGTCTGAGAAGAGAGTTGGCCACCAATAGCCTGCTCTGAGAATTTTGTGGGCTGTTGTCTGGGCAGCATAGTGCCCACCACACTCTCCATTGTGCGTGTCGCTTAGAATATCCCTAGCCTGATCCTCATTCACACATTTGAGTAATACACCATCAGGATTTTTCCAATACATCTCTCCTTGAACAATGATGTATTTGATAGCATGTAGCTTCAAGGTTCTCTTCTGATTGTCACTGAGATGGGAAGGACAGTTCTGATTCTGCAAATAATATACAATATCCTTATACCACTCAGAATCTGACATGTTTATAACTTCATTATGCACCACGTTCACTTGGCATGCCTCTAGATTTGACTGTGTCATCAGTTTTGCCAAACCTTGTCCTCTTACCAGTTTAGTGATCTGTATTTCAATGCTGAATTCTTGCAATTTGTTTATCCATCTGCATCTCCTTCTAGTTACCTCCTGTTGAGTAAATATATCTTTGACTGCTGCATGAGGCACATATGCAACTATGTGAGAATCCACCAAATATGGCCTGAAGCTTTTAACTGCTCTAACCAGTGCATATGCCTGCTTCTCCATGATGTCATATTTCAACTCAGCAGCCTGCAATGACCTGCTAAAGAAATCTATACGTTGTTCAAAACCTTTTGCATTTTTCTGCAATAAACATGTAGCAATAGTATGGAAAGAAGCAAGTGAGAATAACTGAAATGGCTTAGAAAAATCAAGAGATTTTAACACAGGAGCCATCTTTATAGTCTCTTTTATACTCTAAAATGATTTAGTCACTTCATCTTCCCATTTGACAGTTGCACCCTTCTTCAACATTTTAGAAATATCTTTTGTGGTCTCTGCAAAGTTAGGCACAAATCTTCTAACAAAATTAACTTGTCCAAAGAAGGACTGAACACCTTTCACTGTTCTAGGGATCTGGATTTTGTCAATTGCAGCCACCCTTTCAGGATCAATCCTGACTCCATCCTTGGAAACAATGTGTCCAAGCAGTTTTCCTTCCACAACCCCAAAAGCACATTTCTTTGGGTTAAGCAAGATGCCATACTCTAATGCTCTAATAAAAATCTGCTCCAAGTGAATATAGTGTTGCTCCTCCTTTTTTGAAAAGGCAGTTAAATCATCTTGATATACAACCAAGATTGAATCAATCAATCGTGCAAAAGCAACATCCATTGCCCTTTGAAATGTGGCACCTACATTATTCAGTCCAAATGGCATCCTCACATATACATAGGTTCCCCATGGAGTAGTGAAGGTATTTTTGAACTATTCAGATTCTTTTACTTTCACTTGATTGTACCCTAAAAATCCATCCATCATTGATAAAAGTTCACAGCCAGTCACCTTCTGCAACATAGCTTCCATGTTTGGCAATGGATAATTGTCCTTCAAAGAAGATACATTGGGATTTCTAAAATCTACACAAAGCCTTATGTCACCATTCTTCTTTCTAACCGGGACAAGGTTGGACACCCAAGTTGAGTGTTTGATGGGCATAATTATTCCAGCCTCCCTAAGCTTCATAAGTTCTTTTTGCATCTTAGGAGCTAAAGTTGGGTTGATAGGTCTTTGTTTTTGTCTAAATGGTTTAGCTCCAGGCTTCAAAGGGATTTCATGCTGAAATAAATCTTCCCTATAAGCTTTCAGGTCCTCATATGACCAGGCAAAAACATGCTTATACTTTCTCAATAATGCAATCAGCATAGTTTTGATATGTGGCTTGAGTTGTTTGCCAATGCATACCCTTTTGGGAGCATGAGATGTCCCCAAGTTTATCTCCTCTAAATCATTCTTGTTTGTTGGAGACGCCTTTGTAACAAATTGGTCCTTATTGTCAAAAGCACTCTCCAAAGCAACCAGCCCTCTAGGGATTTTATTTGTCTTGAGTTGAATTATTTCTTTCCCTAAGAGGGTTTCTTTTCCATCTACAACCTCTACAAAGTTTTGAAAATCCATTTTCTGGTTCTCATACTCATCAATGCAATGTAGAAATCTTAGTAAATCCTTATCATCATCAAACACTTGCCAGTTGTATACATTATCTGGCACTACAGGTCTAAGTTTGACTTCAACATTTGTAACATCTGATAGAGTTATATCATCTGGCCTTATGGCTACATTAGCTAGAAAATCTGCCCTGACATTTTTTGATTTCTCTATCCAGTTTATTGAGAAGGCATCAAACAATTCAATAGTATCCCAAGTAGCATATTTATACTGTTTTAACCTCTTATTCTTTGATGCATACTTATCTCTAACCTAGGAAACAACTAACTCTGAATCCCCAAATACTTTGAGCATCTTGATTCCATGCTTAAAAGCTACATTCAATCCTAATAACAGAGCCTCATACTTTGCAATATTATTTGTACAGGCAAACCTCAACAAGAAAGAGAATTTAAGAAGCTTACCAGTCGGAGAGAGAAATACAACTCCAGCACCAGAGCCTTCCTTTGAACAAGCTCCATCAAAATACATGGTCCACAAACCCTGTTGGTCAAGCTCTTGAATGCACATATCTCCCTCTTTACCCCCTTTATCATCTGAGATAACTCTGAAATTGTCACAGTCAGTGTCCACAAAACATATATGCTCCTCTGGTTCTTGATCCTCAACTGTGTCTAGTGACCTTTCTTCTCTGATCAGTTTGACATCCTTACCATTCATTGGGATCATAGCATATGACAAGTCTAATTGCATACTCCCACCAATCAATGCTGCCCATCTTCTTGACAACAACATGCCATACTGTGGCTTGATATCAACAACTGTTATGTTCATTTTGTAGGTCTTCTCAGGATATGCTGCCAGTCTGAAATCTACATCTTTCATGATTCCAATGATAGGTACTTCCCTAGCATCCATTGCATAGCATTTCCCACACGCCTTATCTATTTTTAACCCAACTTGCTGCATGATAGCCAAAGGCATGATATTCGTCGATGCTCCTGAGTCAAGCATACAATTCTTAATCACTTTTCCATTTATGACAAGGGATACATAAAATGGTTCAACCTGTGAAGGGCATTTTGTCATGGTCATCCCCAGATACACCTCAGGAACCTCATCTTCATCGATACACAGGGCTTGTTTCTTACCCTGAGGTTCATCATTCTGCTTGGCTTGACAGGATATTCCTGAAATCAAGGATACTCCTTTATTTTTGCATTCTTCAATTTTCATTAGCTCCATCAATGGAATGGAGACTTTTACTTGAGACAAGACATGAGTGATGTCAAATGGAGCATAATTTTGAATAACAGTTGTAGCTTGATCTATAGTTTTACTTTTATCTTGGTATGACCCAGCTTTAATTTTTGTGGCTCCTTGACTGTCATTCTTGATCTGAAACTTTTTGTTTTGATCTTCAGCCTGGGGGACTCTACTTTCTAGTCCTTGAGGATCATGACCTATTTTTTGCTTAAAGTTTTGCCTATTATTGCTCCATTGCTTCCTTTGTGTTTCAGCCCCTTTATGACTGTGCACTGGCTGGCTTACAAAAGTATTTTCAGGTTGGTGTGAGTTACTTACCTGAGCCTTACCTCTTAGGTTGTAGTTGCTTTTGACTTGAGCAACTGCTGCAGCTGTGAAGGCTCTAATTTCTTCATCAGAAGGCCTCCTCAAGTTATTCAGAAAATTGTGTGAATCCTAAGCATAGGCATAGTTATGTTCCTCATCTTCATCATAGGGAAACTACTGATAGGCCTGAATCTCATCATTTGCACTTGCATCAACATCATGAAAGGGATACTCCCTGTTTGTAGATAGCATATTTACATTATCATCTTCCATGCAATGTGGCTCATTGCATTCAGCACAGGGAACATCATTGTTATATAAAGACTGAGCAATCAGGCATTGTGACTGTGAGTGAGGCATTTGACATATGATGCACCATGGGGTGTCATTAACAATATTTACAGCCTTCCTTAGAGGGTCAAGAGTTTCCTTAACATTTTGAGTCCTTTGACTTGTGTTGCTATTTGGGAGAATAGGTTTACCATTATGCCAATTAGTATTATATGGCATATCATGTAATGATGGTCTTCTTTCTTGCCTTTGGTAAAATTGCCTGTCAGGACCTATCCCTTTTTCATTTTTAGCCATTCTATAGCTCAGGTCCTCGACAATAGTTGTCAATTTATCTAATTTATCCTCAGAAGTAGGTGCATTGCCTTGAACACTTTGAGATTTAGTATTTGGATTTTGCAGAATTTTTACATCATCTCTTCTGTTTGTCTTACCAGATGCTTTTCTATTATTTTCAATATTTGTTGCAATTTTGAAAGCATCTCTGAGGCTGTGAGGACCCTTATCTCTCAATCCATAAGTAGTTTTGGCATCAAAAGCATTTATGTACAAGACTATGCACATAGGTTCATTAGGCCTCAAGTGATGTGGCAGTTGGTTCAATACCTTCATGAATCTAGCATTGAAATCAACAACTTGTTCATTTGATCCTTTGGTGATTCCAGAGAATTCATTAATGAAAAAACTAGGATCCATTTTGTCACCATATTATTCTTTGAATATTCTCCTGAAGTCCTCCCATGATGAAATGCTCTTGTTAGGCAGACCTTTGTACCATTCTCTAGCCTCATCAACTAAGGATTGCATAAATAATTTCATGAAAACATCCTCATGCTCAACCTCAAAGTTGTCCATGATGTTCTGAAAAACTTTTAAATGGTCTTCTCCTGACACAGTATTGTTTCCTGAAAACTTAGGCACCTACAACCTCACATGTTTGTTAATAGGATTGGGGTAACCAGGGATGCCATCAAAAACAAGCTATCTGAATCTGTCCAACTGCATCAGCTGTCTACCAAACTGATTTGCATTGGCATTTCTATTTGCATTCTGATTTCTTACATTATTTAACAGTACTCTAGCATTATTTGCATTCTATCTTTGATCATTATGCTGATCCTGGACTTCATTTCTTTGTTGATTTCTCTGCATATTTACATTTTCAAGGGTAGGAATTGAATCATTCTGAGCAACTCTCAGCGCTTGCACTTTCTGTCTCATGTCATCTCTGATTTTTACTGCCTGCAAATATTCTAATTCTGCCTTTAAGCTCTTAATTTCTTCAACTAATTCCTCCTCTCCGGACATAGAAGAGGACGGTTTTATTACATTCTGATCATCATTATCATCCCTGGGGGATTCAACTTCTTCAAATCTATCAGGGGAATCATGGAAAGGGCATTTTTGAAACACCTCTGACCTCATCCTTAATCCACTACTTGCTATCTTTCATATACATTCTAGATTTCAGCCTTAGTGTTTGAAAAATAGGGTATTGTCCGCTCTGAAGATCCTGGATTGTCTTGAATATTATCATTACTTCTTGGAGAACCCTCCTGACTGGCTGGAGCAGTCCCTTTTTTCCTGTACATCATTTTTCTGGGTAATTCTATAGATAGAGAATTATGCAGGGATCTTCTCCCTTGCATACAAATTTTTACTTTACCGGTTAGGAGATTGGTTCGGAGTCGCCACCTATAACTAGGAATTGTCTTCTTTTAAAAATTAGGGTTCTTTCACAAATTCCCCAGCAGAATCGCCAAAATCTGTTGCGACTCAGATGGGCAATAATTTACCAGGGATGAAAAGATAATACTTTCACTTCACCTCCCCAGCATAGTCACCAAAATTTGTTGGTATTTTTCTGAGACTGGATGCTTATTCCCAGTTATCCCTACAAGGTAGCCATCGTTGATCAACAGGATCCCTGGGCTAAGGGCCAATAGTATAGGAGATAGACTCTATAAATATCTCCTCTTCTTCATTAGGCTCTGCAGAACCAAGGGGGGTATTCCCTACTCAACATCTATGACATACGCACATGAACTTACTTGGATGTTGATACAAAGCAGATAAATCCTCCTTTATGGAGACCAAAACTGTGGAATAAGTGCAAAGGGGCTAGCTTTGGGCCTATATTCAGTTGTGAGACAGAGGATTTGGGTCCTAAAACTACTTCTAAAGTCCTAATGGTTGTTTATGAAGTTTGAGTTTGATTTTATGTTTGGATGCAAAACTGAGACTTTGGGTTGCAACCTCAATACAAGACTAGATCGATGCCTATCCAGGGCTCGGAGTCAATAGACATACACATGTGAATGGCCAACATAAACATATACCAAAGACTAGATATCAAGGGGATTTTTAGTATCTACCTTACAGATACTTCCCAAAATAGAGTATCCCGTTATCTCTACTTACTGATATCCCTATTGCAATGTCTTCTTCCCAACGCTTGATCTGAAACGTTTAATCTACTCCTTGAGTAGAAGTAAAATATCAAGCATTCAACACAACAAACCTATATTCTAGAATCATAAACACCCCTTAAATGCTTAGATTCATAAGAAGAACACACTCAATTTGGAGACAGATAATAGAACACATGCAATATAGCATTACTCATTTAAATCAACATGATATCAATAGATTTATGCATAAAAACATACAACATGAGACTCATAAACTCACAAGATAGCCAAGACAAAGCCACTAATGAAGTCGTATCTTATTACAGCACCAAAATTTTGTCCAGTTTTCAACAACCATAATGAGTAACACAGTTTGGCCTTTATACCAAGACTATGTACCCAACAAAAATTAGTTACAAGGCAAATCAAAAATTTGCCAAATTCAATGCATGAGAAATGGCGCTCAGAAATATTCAATGCTGCGGAGAGACAAAGAGGAATGAGTAGGTGGAATCGGGATTTGCACCACCGCTCAAGGATTTTCATCTTCAATCAGGTGGTTGACCTGTCTTTTCCATCTTCCATCTTCTGCAAATCCACCATCAATGCTTCATCTACCCGCAAGCCCCTGAAGACGCAGCAGCAACAAGCCTTTGGAATTTTTCCCACCCAAATGCGGCCGCCGATACAAAAAACTATCGTTGCTGCGAACTTGAAAGATAGTCGTCGATTTTGATTCCATCGCTGCAACAAATGGCTCCAAAAAAATGCTGAAAAGTCGCCCACCTATAATATCGTGCCACGTAGGCACTACATACTCCTACCGCTGACTTTTCACCTTCCCCATTTTGCACCTATCGCCTTGTACATGCAAAAGCATATACAAGCATCTTATATACAAGCCGGACTTCAAATTTTATAAAAGCAATTTGAGAATCGGTTCAAATCCGGCTTGTATCCCTTCCATTGCACATCAGCTTATATATCGACATATACAAGTGCATTATACGACCCACGAACCTCAAATTACTATTCATTGCATTTTATTCCTCCATCGCGTCCGGGCTGTATGTCCTTTTGCTTGCACATCTCAATGTATAATTGCGTATACAAACGCCTCATACATACAAGGTGGATCTCAAAAATTTATCCACCGCATCTGACTTCTCCTTCAGGTCCGGAATGCATATTCCTTCATTGTATATCCGTGACATACAAGCATACATATATGCAAGCCGCGGACCTCTGGGACCTATAGAACAAAATTGAAAAGCTATCAGGCCCAACTTGCACTTTTATCCTTTGCATTTTCGAATGTATATTTTGTTTGTATGCTGAATATACAAACACAAACATACAAGCAGGGAATCTTTTTAGAATATTCCATATACATTCTTCCCTTGTATATTGAACATGTACAAACCTGTTTGTATAAAACTGTGGCGGGCCCCACCAATTGCATCTTCTGCCTTTGTATAAACCCAATGTATGTCGGACATACATTCATTCCCTCCTGCACATATTTGCGGACCCGACCTGCCTTTAGCCCTGATTTGAACTCCTTTTGAAATCCGCAATGTATACTTGGCGTTGTATGTCAAACATACAACAAAACAAACATACATCTCACCTGCTTGATACAATGGCGGCATCTTCAAGGAATCTTCAATGTATATTTTGCCATTGCATATTTTTGCTTGTATATAACCTTTGTATGCTGGGACATACAACAAAACTTGTACAAGAAAACCTGATATACATGCAGAGAATATTCCAGGAATCTTGCAGAAGATTCCCCCAATGTACATGCATCCCTTTGAACCCGGTATGCATGCGGAAATGCATACAACTGCAGAATATCCCTGGGAATCTGCGAAAGATTCCCCTTTTGTATATGTAACTCGATATGCATTCAGAAATGCACATCACTCAATTTTATCACCATTTTTGGAAGCCGATTGAAATTTCACAAGCAACCCAACATACATTTGCACTTGCACATACAAAAACTTAACATTTTCTCATGTGCGACGGGAAAAGGCGGCAAAATATTACATGGGGGATGGGACTTAAAAACTAGGGACCCACCACAAAAAGTCCTCATTAGATTATACAAAACAATGCAAGACCCCATGACTCACAAATTTCAGGGTTTGAATGAAAAAACCTGCAAATGCTCAAGCTTAAAACCCTAAACATAAATGAGTACTAACACCTCCTTTGTGGTTGAATATAAAATCTCACCCTCACACCCAAAACCCTCAAAGGTAAATGATATTTATTTAACATAATCTCCTACTCCTAAAAACTTAAACTCAAGAGTAATAATAATGGAACTTTTAATATCGATGAAGATCCACTTTATTCTAAAGAAATAGCAACCATTTGTGATAAAGTATCATCTCAATCTAATGAATCGTCTTAATAAATGTCTTGGTAATAATGAGGTACCTTTAGATTTTAACCCCCATGGGATTGTTGAAACAAAGATGGACCCTCCTCACCATGATAAAAAGAATGATCCTTCTCATTCTTCTTCAACACATGATGACAATTCTCATTTCAACAAAGATAGTCATATGACCTCTCCTCTTCCTTTGGACTTGGAGAAGCATTATGGGCATGGATTCAAAATTTTTCTAAACTTGGATACAATGGAAATGGGTTAGGATGCAAAGAAAAGGAATTAAGGAACATATGGAACCAACACCATACTTGTCTAAAGTAGGCTTAGGTTTCCATTCTTTTCCTACATTCTCTCCACCATGTTCACAACAACGAGGGTTGCTTCCTACTCCACCTATATCTTCTCTTCTATCTCAACAAGATTGTATGTTGCTAAGTCTACTCGAAGACTGCTTAATCACTCTTCCTCTTCCAACACACAAAAAGATTCAACAAAATAATCATTCAACACCTCAAATTATTGTGCATATCATCGAGCACTTGGCCATTCCACTAAGGAATGTCGAGCCTTGGGTGACAAAATTCAACAACTTTGAAAAAGGTTCAGCTCTAGGACTTCTCACCATGCTTGATGTAGTCCATAGAGCATCTTGTCCTCCATTCATTTTATAATAATCAGGTTGGAGGAGGATAATTTGTTATAGGTTGACTCGCAAGAGTGGTCCCTTCTTCTCATTTGTGTTATTTTTGTACGTATTGTTATCCCCGTATTGTGATGTGTTGTTGATTGTTAGTTCTCCCTTAGCACCCTTGTTAGCACAAAGGTACAAGGAGAAAGAATGCGTTGTGTCATTCCTCTATATGTATCTTCATTCTTTTATATATTGTGATGTACAATTTTGTTATTTTTCTTGGATGATTTAGCATCCTTTCATGATTCAATTTATGTGTACTCTACTTTCATGTGATCTTTCCTCCATCATCTTTGTAAGTTATGTTTTATGTATGTGGCACCTTGTTGCAATGCTCGGCGTCATACCATGACTACACAAGCCATTGCGTATCATGCCTGTAAGCGTCACCTTGGTTTGCTTGCTGGGGGAAACCCCTTGTTGTGATGTAGCTTTTGAGAACACATATCATTTGGGCACATGCTTTTAGAAATCTCTTGTTCCCATTTTATATTTCTTCCTCACTCTACCTTAAAGGCAATTTCTCCCTGATGGAGTTAGAAATCAATTTAAGGTGGGAGCATTCATCATGCTATGAGCCTTACTCTCATTTTCTATCAAAACACTTGTTGATTACTCTTTGGAAAGGATTGTAGAACACTTAGAAACAAGATCTTGAGTCTATCTTGTTGAAGCTCCTTGCATGTTTGGAAGAAGGGTTGTGCCACCAACTAGAGTTTGGTAGTAAGGTTGCTTCGCCTTCTTATTCTACAAGGCTTCATGTAAATCCTCTTACGAGAAGTGGATTGTGTATTCCCTTGAGTGGAAACACTTCTCTTTAGATAGATTATGTGTATGATGTGTTTGTATTCTCTTGTGCTTCTCATTTCTAACTAACCCTTTAGCATTCTTCTTATTGCATCTTGGGGAATGATGCATGGTGATTGAGACAAACTTTAGATTGAGGTCTCTTTTGTCATGTTGACTCAGGATCTTCTATTATTCGTTTCTTGTGATTGTTGTATTCTCTTCGTATATTCTTATTCTCTATGTATTCTTCATGCCTCATGCATGTTTCATGTGTTCTCTCTATGTATTCCTTATGTATGTCTCTTGAGTGCTTCGCATTTAATCCATGTGTGTTTTATGTGTATTCTATAAATAATTTATGCCTTATGTGTATACTTTGTGTTTGGTGTGTATACTTTGTGTATGGTGTGTATGCTTCGTGTCAACCGTGTCTACTTTGTGTATTTCGTGTATACATTGTGATTTCTCAAGTGTATGCCTTGTGTATGTCTTGTCTTATCTCATGTTTTCTAAGTGCTTCATGTATGAGTTAATTATGTCATGTGTCTTATGTGTATGCAATTCATCATAGACTCCTAGAATCCTAAACTTGGGGACTTTATCACCCCTCAAATTTGAGTGACATTCTATGGTTTCTATGTTCATTGTGATTGAAATGTGTCTTCTCCTTTCTTTAGTGTGAGTTTAAACGCAAGTTCGTACCCATGCTAAAGTGGGGGATAAATGTTATGGAGTAAAATGTGTACACTAGCATTTTACACCTAGTTTAGCACCTGGTTGGAACTAAAATGTTTACACTTGTTAATCAGGACCTATTTTAACACCTTTTTGAATATTAAACGATCAAATATCGATCTCAATGAATAAACCTGATAAAATAAAGTTAGGACTAGTCTAATCCCACTTAAAGGGACACTCCCTAGAGTTTGTGGGGCTAAAGGACTAGGGCACCCGAGTGCCCTAGTCCCAAATGGATCCTTTTTACCCTCTCTTGTGGTGTTGGCTTAGAACACCTCCTTAGCTTGTACATGTCAGCCCCATTTGGTTTTATTCATCGTTTATGAGTGGGAATGCATATAAAATAAAGTTAGTTTGTTCATTTGAACATCTCTAAGTTCTCTATGCAATCTAGGCACACTTGTACTCTCTATTCTTCTCTCTAAAGCTCTTTATGGTGGATTATTGCTATTATGCTAGCTTCTCGTAGGTATTGTGAATATCTCTCTACTTCTTTGTGCTACACCAACTTCTTGAGTCAAGTTGTGACACCGCATCAAGAAATCTAGGGTTTCCATGCTCATGGTGACTCCTTTCCTTTATGCTTTGTGATAGCATTCCATTCCGCAATCATGTTGTTTATAAAATGTTTGCCTTGATCACTTGTTATACTAATTGGTCAACCAAATCTTGTGATAATATTTTCATAAAGGAACTTTATGGTAGATTTTGTGGTGCAGTCTTTTGTCAGTATGGCTTCTACCCATTTGGTCAAGTATTCAACCCCTGTTATTATAAACCTTACTTTTGAGTATTTTGTTGGAGGATTTACAGGTCCAATGAAATCTATGGCCCATTTTTTGAATGGCATTTGTGCTAGAACTATTTTTAGTGGCATCTCATCTTTTGTGGTAGGTTTCCCTATCCTTTGACATATGTCATAGCTCTTCACATATTTTTTGGCATCCTTCTGTATCATAGGCCACCATAGTCCTGCCAATTTTACTCTCTTTGTGGTAGTGTCTCCGCAATTGTGTCCTTTGTATATTCCTTCATGTGCCTCCTTCAAGATTGCTTCTCTCTCATGTTCGTATACCACTCTTCTTAATATATCCCAATATATGTAGTTCTCCTTCAACCAATGTATATGGTTGTGCCTTCCGCATAAGTGTTTGTTTATCTTGCAGTGAGAAATCTTGCAAAAATTCTCCCGTGGAGAGTAATATTTCTATGTCATGTAACTCCTTCGGTACCATAGTCAGTCTAAACAGGTGTGCACTAGGAAAATCTTCTTATTGTTCATTCGGTTCTTCCCCTATTTCTATCCTAGATAGGTAATCAGGGCCTTGATTATGTTTTCCTAGCTTATCCATTATCTTAAAATCAAATTCTTGAAAGAGAAGCATCCATCTACATATCTGGCCTTGAATCACCGGTCTATTTAGTAGGTATTTTAGGGGTTCATGGCCTATAAAGAATATAAGTGGAGTAGACAATAAGCAATGTCTAATTTTTATAGGGCATAGACCATAGCCAGGGCTTCTCGTTCTGTTGTTGTATAATTCCTTTATGCTTTTGACAATTTCTTGCTAGCAAATGCTACCAGATGGTCCTTATCTCCCTTGGGTTGTGCCAATACCACTCCTATTGCTAGCCCTGATGCGTCTACATGCACATGAAATGGTATACTCCAAGTAGGGAATATCAATATAGGTGCCTCAGCTATCTTTTGCTTTAATGTGTCAAAAGAATTTTGACATTCTTCTCTTCATTCCACATTCTTACCACTTTTCTTCTTAATAAGCTCTTCTAGGGGTGCTGCTACTGTTGCATATCCCTTAATAAATTTGTGGTGATAACTGGTATACCCTAGAAATGTTTTCACTTCTGATGTTGTCTTCAGTGGGGGAAGTGTCATTAACAATGTGACTTTAAGGGGGTCCACCATTAACCCTTCTTTGAATATAATATGGCCTAATAAGGTACCAAGGATATCGCAAACATGCATTTCTTTAAGTTCAAGGATATTTGCATGCTCCTGTATCTAGTTAACATTATTCTTAGTGCTTATAGATGGTCCTTTACTAACCCATACATTGTCCAGTCATCAAGATACACTTCTAGGAAGTCATGTATAAAGTGCTTAAAGGCATTCATTATTATCCTACTAAATACCATAGATGCATTCTTCAATCCAAATGGTATTATTCTATGCATATAGGACCCAAATTCTGATGCAAATGCTTTTTTTGGTTGGTCCCCTTCTCTGATTTTTACCTGATGGTATCCTGAGGAATCCATCAGTGAAGGAATATATTTCTCTCCTAGCTACTAACTCTAGTATTTCTTTAGTGAATGGGGTGAGGAAAGGGTCATGTATGAATGCCATGTTAAGTTCTTTGTAGTCTACACATATCCTTATCTCTCTTGTCTTCTTATTTTGTACTACCATAGGGCTTATCCATTTCACATCTTCTACAGGTTTGATTATGCTTGCTGCTAGTTTTTTATCTAGTTTAGTTTTTACCTTCTTTTTCATATTAGAATTAAGCCTATATGGTCTTTTCCTTATAGGTTTGCTCATTCTTTTAATTGAATTTTCATTATACCTACTTCTTTAATCCCTTCCATGTATATGAATGTTATAGGAAATAAATCTTCAAATTTAGTTAGAATTTCTGCTACTTTCGCTACCACCTTTTCATTCCAATAATCCCCTATTTTAGCTATTTTGGGTTCTCCTTCCTTTGCTACATTCTCTTCTCTTAGTTTGATTGGTTGATTGTAGTATTTTTCTTTAGGTTCCACAGGTAATTCCAGCTCCCTTTCACCTTCTTGCACTTCTATTTCCAAGTTTTCTACATCTTCATTATTTTCTTGGGTAGTTTTATAACATGTGTGTGTAGTGGGGTTTGTTTCTTTATCCAACCACTCAATATATTTCCATATTCCTTCGCTCCACGGTGGTGGAGAACTGATTTGTGGTATGTTTTCCTCTATTCCCTCATTAGGTGTGAATATTATTTCCTTTATTTTTAGTAATGCGGTGTGGATATGCTCATCTTCATCCCAAAAAGAGAATCTATGATAGAAATCTTCCTTTAATTCATCGCAATGTTTTGTTTTTGCCCTTATCTCCTGGTTAATGTACCAGGTTTGGATTACCGGTGTAAGTGTCCAATAGAATAGTTGTATATATTATGTATCATCATATCCATTATAGCCTTCCATACCCATATGCATGTTTTTATATGCTCTTTTAGATGGTTACTACCATTATATTTAGGGATTTCCTCATACTCCCCTTCTTCTTCCATGTATCTTTTTTAGATTAGAATTTTTAGTACTGACTAGTGATGGATATTCTATTTATGTGTATTCCACCAGCTGGTAGCATTGTATACCAATGTGTGGTTTAGTGCTTCTAGCCTTATCTCTTCATTGTCAAAGGTTTGCTCCATTTGTGACAAGTATACAGGCAAGTCCCCCACTCTTGAGTATTTCAGTAGCTTGTTATGTGATATGCCCTTCAAAATATTGTTTATTTGGTTTGATTTTTGGATTGTACTTTCTGTGTGTATGTTTGATTCTCTACATTCTTCTTGCAGTATATTTCTTCTCTTGCGGTAAATTGTGGTGATTTTTGTTCCGTCAGTCTGACCATATAAACTCTTTTGGTACTCCTAACTTTGTAGGTATAAATTTCCAGTTCTTCTTGTAACCAAGCACTTAAGACATCCTCACTATATGTGTTGTAGTGGTTTGTTTGAAGTTCTATGTCCCCCTTAGAGTTAGGCTCTTCCATAAATCCATTTCTAGGGAGTTCATTGATTGAGTAGATATTTTCGTTATCATCCTCAATGTACTCCTCCAGATTGATCTCTTCTATATATGTCTCATCATAGTTCTCTCCCAAAGGTATGTGGACTATGTTGTCATCATCTGCAAATGATATTTCCTACTTTTTGGAGTCTACAACACTATTGGCATCTACAAACCATCTTAATCCTAACAGTGCATTGAAAGAGTCCAATGTCTCTTTAATTGCTACCACTTCTAGGTCTATGGTCAATTTTACTGCCATCACACTAAATTCTACATTCTTCCATGTCCCTAATGTTGTCATCCCATAACCATCCTCTAAGATAATATTATAAGGTGTTTCGTGTAAGTTAGGTTTTCCCATTTGTTCCCATACCATTTTTGGGTTCATGTTGATGTTTGATCCTAGATCAACCTTTACATTTTTCACTCTCTTATGGTTAATACTTATTGTAATCATTATGGACGTTTCTTCCATGTTCTATATGTTTTCCCAATTTTCCTAATTTGTCATTGCAGGGTTTTCTATTTATTCCAATACTTATTAAATTGCTTGAGTTTCTCCAAGAGATAATCTTTTCTAGCCATCTATGTCAATTGTTTAAGTATTCTTACTTCATGTTCTTTAAAGAAATCTTCTTGCTCTTCCTCTTTTTGTTGCTTTCTCTTTATTGTTTTATGATTTGATCATTTTTTTCTTTTTTAGGGAAGAAATCTTCTGTCTCCCTCACTTTCTTCCACACTTGTGTCAATATATTTCTTTGCGGTGTCTATTCCTTGCCTTGTCACTACCCCTGCCTTGTTTTTCTTTTTCTATTTAGGATTTTCTTTGTATATTTGGTATTCATCTTGTGATGAATTGTCGGTAATGGCATCTGATTCATAAACCTCCACTTTTTGACATTTTCTTGAGTTTTGCGGTGGCTCTTTTGGTACTCTCTACATACGGCATGCTCCTTTAAAACCTTGGAGTTCACCACTCTTAGATTGTGGTGTGGCATTCTTGTAATAGGTTTGCACTTTGTTGCAATTGAATATTTCATGTTTAGTACTACCGCAAAAGCCACACGGTTTCTTGTCTCCCCAACATTCATTTGTGAAGTGTCCATGCTTACCACACTTAAAGAAAGTCACATCATCTCTCCTCCTATCTCTTCCTCAGCCTTTTCCTCCTCTGTAGTCAGTATATTATTATCTTTCATCATTGGTGTTTGTATTTTGTAAACTGTTAACACTTCTTTGGTTGGCCCAATTAGGATGTTTATACCCATGAGCTTGAATATATAGGGGTCTTTCTGCAAGCCCTTTCATATATGCCATGTTTGCATTTTCTCCCTTGTTTTTGCGGTAAACATTGCACCATGGTTCATGTTCATCATCATCCTCTCTTAGTGTGAAACACTGTGAGGGACAGTCCTCTCTTTCATGGTCATCCCAATCTCTGCATATTCTACAATATACTGTGTTGTTTATTTTTAGAACTATTTTTAGGTCTACCTTCATTGCGGCAGACTTCCTCTCATCTTTTATCATTGGGAATTCAATCCGCAAGTGACCTTCTTTAGTACAATAGGAGCACCAAATGTTAGGTCTTTGCTTTTGTTGATTTTCTCTTTCTTTTGCTAGGATTTCTTGCCACACTTTTAATTGTTCTAGTTCTAGTCTCAATTTTTCCATCTCCATGTTTTCTTTAGTCTTATCTTGTCTTCACTAGGTTTGTGCTTGTATGTGGTAGGCTAGGGTAGTGGCTTATGAGTATGTAATGAATTCTTTCCCATCTAATAATGTTCGGATGTCAGGGCTTAACACTGAGATGAACCATTCAATTTTCTATTTTTCAGTTAAGGGTTCCTCTAACTTCTGAGTGATTTCTTTAAACCTTCTATCAAAATCCTTAATGGATTCCCCTTCCTTCATCACCATATCCCGCATGTTGCTCACACCTTCAACCGGTACCTCTGGTGAGTCAAAGTTATCTAAAAATGCATGTTATTTCTTATCCCATGTTTTATCATGGTTGGAGAAGGCCTTCCTATCCATTTTAGAACATCATTCCAGGGTGTTCTGACAAAGTCAAATAGCTTTTCTTGATCCCTTGTTATGTTCTTTCTGTTCCAGACAGATTCCAAGACAAAAAGATGTTGTGCTGCCTTAGTTATGTCCTTCCCAAATACCAATGTTTATGGAGTAAAAAGTGTCCACATATATTTTTACCTCCTTGTTTAGCTCGTAGGTCCCTTAATTGCATTATATCTTCAAAATGTTTATCTCGATGCAAAATTGCCTGACACCAAGATGGAATTGGAGTATGGCCCCCTTACTTTAGCTTACCCTGGACCCAAACAAGGCTAAAGGACCTGGGCGGTACCACCCAGGTCCCTCCTTTTAGGTCAAGGCTAATTTAAGTGTATGTCGACTGTACACCTCTTTAGAGGTTTCTCCTTGCCAGCTCTTTTGGTTTGAATTAACAATTATGAGCACAAAATCATATATAAGTGTGTTTTTGAGTTCATTATGAACTTGGATGGAGATAGCTAACTTGAGATCTTGAAATAAAAGCTCAAGCAAGAGCATTCATTGTGATTCTAGAGAAGATTTGTGTATTTTTATTGTGTTATTATTGCAGATATGGAGCTATCATCTATCCTTCCTTAGGAGTTGAAGAATCTTCATCATTCTAAGGGTTCATCACATAGGTGATATCATTTTTTGTTTATCATCATTTGAATCATCATATTATCATTGTTTCAACCTTTGCCCCCATGAGGGCACACACTCTTTATCAATCAATGGTGTTGGGAAGCTTGAATTCTATCTTGGGATTTAATTGAGGCAAATCCTTAAACACCATAACCCCCAAACCCCTTCTTATCTTCTTGTGTGCAGGTTACAGGAGTGAGAACTGGAAAATACAAAGCTACAAGAATACTGAGTGTAGAGCAGGGTTTTGGGATCTGAAGATAGTTTCAGAATATTCCCTCACCAAGGACATGGGTGGTACCACCCATTTCCTCTTGCCTTTTCTGAGTTTGGATCTGGCATCAAAGAGGCATTTAAAGCATCTTTCTAGTTTGCACCTTTAGAAGATTCCTCCAGTTGGGACCTAGGTGGTACTTTTGAGGTCCTTTGACACCTTTGCTTCTAAGAGATAGGTTGTATCACTCCTTTGATTATCCTTGTGCAATTAGTTTCTGGGTTTCTGTCGTATTTTCTCCATTACAAGCAAATCATTTTAGAACTAGGGTTTCATGCATTATTAATCTAGGGTTTGAGGAAAAGACTAAGTTAAATCTTATCCATCTATAACATACTGGAGCACAAGGTCAGCAACTGAGTCCTCCTTCATTTGGAAGTGATTTGGCTCAGTCTTGTCCTTGAATGTTATATGGAAAAGGGTTTGATCTAGTTTGTATTCTGGTTGTTGTCATTCTCCTTTTTCATACCAAACAACTTGTAACTTGATTGGTGAATCCATTGATGGTTCCCTTTATTTTTCTAGTGCTTTTGGTGTTGTGTGGTGTGTTTTCTTATTTTTTTCCTTAGGTTTTGTTCGATGTACTAGGGTTTTATGTTCTCTACCCTTATCTTTTTGTAACTTGATATCAAAATAATCTCTTCCCAAAACTTCCTTGCAATCTCTCCAGATCTCTTCTACTATTTCCTCTTATTTATCCACTTGATTGTTTACTTCCTCTACCGAAATTCTTCTTGATTTATAGGGCATAGGGGATGACACCTCATCCAGGGGTTGCATCTCTTTGAAGTACCTTTTTGTCTTAAGGGATGCCTTTTCGTTTGTGAATGACATTTTGTTACTTAAAGGTGTCATTTCTCTAAATTGACTTACCCTTCCAGAACTAACTTCATTGTATATTGTATCTTCTTCTCTTCCTCTCATCTTCATTATGCTTTAATTAACTAAGCGATCTAGGTTGACTGCATTCAATTCCAGGGGTTGGAGGGTTTTGATAGGGTCAAGTAGGTGTTCCCATTGTTTGTCTATTTTGATCCAGACATTGGCCAAATTAGTTTAAATCTCAGGGTTTCTTCCTATTTTCGGTAGAGTTAGAGCTTGATTATATTCTTCTTCCCATACCCTTCTTGGCTGATCAAGGCATTGATACTTCCTCCTAAAATCTTGAGAAGTTTTGTATCCTTGTCCAAATGTATGGTTAGTGATCCTGGATTGTTCATATATTTATTTATTAATTTTGCAGCAGCCCTTGTGGCGCACTCATCCATTCTTTCTTCCTCTACCATATTTCTTTCTTCAACAACACCCACATTGGCATGCTCATTCACTTTTCTTTTCACAACTTTTCTAATGCGTTTCCTTTCTAACTCTGCTTTCTCCATCCTTCTGCAATATCTTTCTTATCATTCTTGGGTTTGTCTATGCTTCTCCTCCTGGCTCATTTCTATTCCTGTTGTAAAGATTTCCTTAATTTCTCTTAGTTTCTTGTTATCCCCTTTTCCCATGGATGTTTTAGATTTGGTATTACATTAATCCTTATGTATTCCATGGTCGACTCATCTTGAAGAGGTACATCTTTTGAAGGATCTTTTTAGATCCTCTTGTGAGGCCAATTTATTTCACTTCTCTATTTTGATCATTTCATATCATAGTTGGAGACTTTTTAGACATTTAGAGACTATTGATTTCCATTATGTAGATTTAGACTATATCTCCTTATTTTGGATTAGCTTTGATTAGTATGTGGTGATTTGATTATACCCTATTTTGATGCTCTTATAATGTTAGACATGTGAGATACATTTGATGATTATTAGTGATGCTGATTATGAGCTCATTTTATGGATTTGCTATGTGATTCTGATTCTGAGATAGTAGATAGAAAATGCAATTTTTAAATCTTAATTATGATGTGAGTTGTTTAATGTTTTGTATGAATTATGTGATGACATGAGTGTTACATTTTGTTGCTTTGGCTATGATATATATATGTTCGATTGACCGTTTGTTAAAGTGCGCAGGTGATTTTCCAGGCCACGAAAAATAGGAGGCCGATCTCACACTTATGTGTTTCCTTGTTAAGCCGATCCATTCCCAAGAGGGATAAGGATTATGTGTGATTGAATGATGTTTTCGTGAATGCTTGTATTTTAATTAATTGGCCTAGTTCACCCCTTTTCTTTAATTTAATTGATGTGTTGTAAATATGTGTTTTAATTCACACCATTTGGTGTTCCTTTTATTTTTGGGCCATTTAATGTGATTTTACACCTCCTTGAGTGTTTATTAGGGGTCCAAACTAACCCTAAGTGGTACCCCTAGGGTCTAGGGTCCATTTGGGATACTAAACCCTAGGGTAACTCCCATCTAGTCACCCTAAACTTGGGTTAAGTAAAAGTGACGAAAATTCAAAATGGCTAAGGGTGGGAGATGAGTCATGCCTTGAAAAAAGGCCCATCTCCCTTCCCAAGGCTTGGGGATTCCTCCACCTTGAAGACTTGGGGAGTCTTCAAGACCCCCAAGTGTGTGGAACCTTCCTCCAAGACTCTCACACATGTGTGAGAGCATCTTGGAGTGAAGGGGCTCTCTTGAGGAGTAAGGTGATGACATGTGTCATCCCTTATCCTCATGGAGCCATGGGGAGAGATGCCACCTCTCCACTTTTGCTCTCACACATGTGTGAGAGCACAAGTGGAGAGGGTGAGGGTTTGAATGGATAGGAGGGTGACACATGTCACCCTCAGATTCCTTCTCCCTTGCAAGTGGCATGGGATGAGGAAGGTGTCACCTTCTCATTCCTCAAGGCCTAGATTGGAGGCCTATTTTATCTCCTCTTGGAGAGGAATTGGGGGTTCTTATTTTTTGCAAATTTTCTATCTTTGGAGGGTTTTGGGAAGGAGTTAGAGGAATTTGGAGGATTGGAAGCTTGGAGAAAGCTTGTGGGCTCTTCTTCAACTTGTGTCCATTGTTGGGCTCTTAAGGTAAGCCTCATGGCAATTAGCCATTCCTTATGCTTGTTATTTATTTTTGCTTTTGTGCTTGGTTGTGTTTTGGGAGTTTTATTTTGTGTGGGTTTTAGGTGTATGGGATGAGACTACCCATTTGGGTGTGTCCTTCCTTGTGTGGGGTGGGGGAGGAGTGAACCTCCTGGAGGTCACCCTCCTGGTGTTGGTATTATTATGGCCTTGATGGTATTATTTGGAGTATGGGATTATTTGGGCTGTCATAAGTGCCATGGTGATTTTGTATTTCATGGAGATATCATTTTTTATTTTGAGGCCTTGTGGTGTTGAGACTGAGTTTTTGGAGTGACCTCGTGAGTCGAGCGGTCCACTCCCCTACCCCCTCCAAACTCATTTCTATGAGTTTTGTTTTGTGTAAAAGCTATGGGTGGTTTTGTGTTGTTAGCTTGTATTTTGAATTTGTTGTGGAATGATTGATCTACCTCCCAGCTCGGGGGTGACCCACTAGTAGGTCTATGGTAGAGAGGAGAGCAGTTTTTGTGGCTTGGCTTTCCCCTCCTTGTGTTGAAATTATTGCAGATTATTTTTGGTGGTCTTGGAGCTTTGAAGAAATGGTCATTATGACTTTAGTCTTGTTATCTTCTTGGCTATTTTGAGAGCCATGGTCTTTGAGACCTCATTGTATTTGGTTGTCAAAATTTGAACTCTCAATGTTGTAGTTATGTAATAAAGAGATTTCCCTTATGTATGCAAGTGTTTTCTACAAATTTTAATGGAGTTATAGTTTTTGTTGTAAAATAAAAGATTTCCTTGCTGTCCTATAATGGAAAATATCTCCTTGTAGATTTAATGTGTTTCATTTGTGAGGAAAAGAAAATACATTTTGTTGCTGGTTTTATCATGACTGTGAGAAAGATTTTTAAATAGAAAATATGTTAAGTTGTTTCAAATTTCTGTTGCACAAGGAAAAAGAAAGGAAAATATAGTTTTTAATTTATTTCAAAGGGAAAGAAAATAGTTAAACCCTACATTGAAATGGATCTTGGAAAAATGTTACTTCCTCCTATTATTTACTGTTTCAAAGAAAGAAGAAAAATAATGTGACTGTCATATTTTTATTTTGCCGTCAAAAAGAAAAAAGAGAAATTAGTTTTTCAAAAAAAAATATAGTATTCTGTCCTATTTTATTTCTGTTTTAAAAAAAAAAAGTTCCTTAAAAGTTCTCCTAAACTAATACATTTTAAGTTAGCTAGATTCTGTTTATTTAAGTATATATATATATAAATTTTAACCTTGCTGTTCTTGATATTAAAAAAAATAATAAAATAAAATAAGCTTACTATTGTGTATATATACAAATATATATATATATATATATATATATATATATATATATTGATATTGATGTATACATTTTTTAAGGTATTTAATATCTAGAGGAATATCATTAAAAAAAATTGAATAACATATCAAAGGACTGCATTTTTTTTTTACAGACGAGAGATTTACTTTTTTTTGGCTGCTCGAACCCTAACACAGTTTAGGGTTGTCTTTTCTTTATGAAAGAAAAAAAGATCTGTGTGGACGGTGGCCACCGGCCGCCGCCCACACAGTCCTTAGCTTTATTGAAGGGGTATGGGGAGGGGGGGTTTGGCCCCCCCTCCCCACACCTACCGCCCCTTATCCGTTGCAAACTACTTACTTGCGAATAGAAACGGCAGCACCACCCCCTTATGCTAACTCTCCACTCCCTCTCAAGTCGGTCGATTCAGACTTATTCAATTCTACTCATTGTTTTCCTTCACATGCTATATATATATATCCTTGGTTGTTTATATCTTTTAACCTAAAACCTGCAAGATATGTATGCATTGAATATTTTACCAGAGGGTATATTTAGATATACACACACACACACGCACACGCGCGCACACACACACACACACACACACATATATATATATCTAAAAAAATAAAAATAAAAATTAAAAGAAAAACAAACAATATATAATAAATAATAAAGAAGGAGGCTCATTCAATAGGGGGTATACACAGTGGGTATGCATCCCTGTGTGTTGAATAATTTCATGGCTGCCCATCTCTTTGACTTGCAAACACAAAAGAGAGCAAAATGGAGACAACAAAATGAAATTAGAATAGGATAGAGGAAAAGAAAAAAAGTAGGGTTAGGGCAAATATGGAGAAACTAATAAAATAATAGAGGAGGCTTTTAGGGCTTTTGAGGGAAGCTTATATTATTTATTTGGTCTTGTTTTTTTTTGATAAAAATGTAGTTTAACTATTAAAAGAAAAAAACACTTCACAAAAAAATAATGGGTGGTAAAAAGGCACACCCCGAAAGTCACATGGGCTAAGCCCAGAAATATCTAGAACAAAATATCAAAGGGTACATAACCCATATAAAAGCATATTGAAAAAATAGAATTAAGCTGCCAATGCCATTCCTGCAGATGGCGGATCCCTATCATCTGGTTTCCCCCAAATATCAGCGGGGTCTGGGTTGACATCAGGCAAAGCCCAACCATCTTCATTTTCCTGTTCTTCATTCTGAACATTTGGCCCGTCGTGCTGAGGTGAGATAGCTAAATTCAATCGAGGGAAAACCTTAGTATTATCCCACCCTGTACTTGGTGGATGAGAAGAACTAGGAGCATTCCAACCTACATTGTCCATTGCAGGCCAACCAACATTACCTACATTATCCATAACGGGCCACCTTGCGTTATCCCTAGTTGCACTTGCAGCACGACCAGAGGTCCAACCACGCGGACGTGGAGAGGCTGAGCCGAACCACTTCTGCGTCTGTTAGGAGAGCGAGCTCTAACAAATGACGGTGAGGGAGGAACACGAGCCACAGTGCAGGGAGCATTGCCCCAATGATCCAACAACTCTTGTAAGTGAGCCACTTTCAAGGCAACTTTGTTAGCTTGCACTTGAATCTGCAGAAGAACATTAGAACAAATAATAGTTTTAATGTACAAAGAAACAAAAGTTCCAATTTTGCTTTTTGAAAATATACAAGAATTACGATCTTTCCACAATGCAATTATTTTTTTTTATGTGAATGTGGATTTAAAATTCCCTCTTCTTTTCTCATAGGATTTGTTTAAAATAGTTCACTTTTTGACTTAGACTTGAGTGGGAGATTTCTAAGTCCAATCCTTCATTTTTATTTGTTAAGGGGGAATTATATTTTACCTTATCTATAAATTTTTTTGTTTGGACTATTTTTATTAGTTGGGTTTTTCTATCCCCTTGCATTTTTTTTTTTTTTTGACTTCTATATTTTCTAGTGGAATTTAATTTATTTTAATTGGGAAACCTTTTATGGATTTAATATTGTTATTTTGATTTTATGGTTTAGAGGAGATTGTCTTAATTTCTTTCTTTTGAATTTTACCTTGATTTAATTGAATAAATATAATTGTTGGAATTATATTTATTCGTAGACCTTTATTATTTTGGGATTAATTATTTAATAGTTTCATTAAATTTGATTTTCGATTATTAGGGTGGGTAATTTTTATAATGTTATTTAGGTAAATTTAATTTAATCTTTTTATTTAAATTTTCTCCTAAATGTTTGAGAGGGAGACCTTTTTAAAATATTTATTCCAAACGTTAATAACACGTTATGCTGCCGAAATTTTCTGAGATTTAGGGCATTTGTTTTAGTTGAATTTTCTTGGCATTTAGTTAATGTTTTATTTTTGCCTTGCGATTATTATTTTAAAGCAAGCATATTTTAATCTATTTTATGCTCTAGAGTTAGGGATGGATTTTGACTCCTGTCAAAATCATATCACTCACCTAGGAAACTTAGGGTTCGGGTCAAATCGATCCTAACCATAGTAGTGACGCTCGTCGAGTCGCATAACCCCCTAGTTGGCTATCATCACGCAAGGGATTGCGTATGTAAATGCTCTTCCTCGAGTTTCAATTGACATGTTTACGCCTTATGCATATTGCCACCTCGCACGCTGACGCATGCGAGGGGGTTTCTAGGGATATGTGGAAAAGTTTTTGATATTTCATGTCATGACCACATGACAAATGTGGACATGACATGTGTGTTGCATGTCGTGACCGCATGGGAAATGTGGGCATGACACCTCCCCCATTCCATTTTTCATCCCTTGAGTGCCTGCCCCCCTCTCACAAGGGTAGGACTTAAGAGATTTCTATCACAACTCTAAAAAAATTCTCCCCACTTCTTCACTGTCCTTACCAGGGTCCTGACAATGAAACCAGATGTTGGCAAGAGAAATTAGGATACAATCTGAAGATCTGAACCTAGGTTACTCTTATGTAGTCTTTTTATACCCCAACAATAACAGTGATAGGAGAGAAGTAAATACAAAGAAGAGATATCATAATGCGGTAAGATTATATGCAAGTAAACATATAACACAATTTAGAACATCCATTATCACAACCAATACCCCTTATATCTCCATAAATATTCATCATATAATCATATACAAAAGGCAAGTCTATGTATCTGCTCATATATCACTCTATTATCCTCTCATCTCTCTTATCTTATTTCATCTTACTTTGTTACATACATTCTATATACAATATTTAGGGGTGTGTCCTTTCTGTGACACCTTTCTATCTTCTTCCCCTATCAGCCTAATGCTTCATAGGTCCTCTGCTACCTTGCGTGATTGGTCCTACTCCCAATATACTTCCAATGATGCCCATCACTATAAGCCTAAAGGAATCGTAGAGGAGCTTCTCAATCTTTGATAAGAAGCCTTAGAAGGAACCCAACAGTTAGGATTAAGGTGCCATCAACTTTGTAAATTCTATGTAATTTATTATTCCTATTATTGTTTGTAAATCACCCATAAGGGATAAAAGGTTTCACCAATAGTGCTCTTGTTTCAACTGCATGTTTATATCTGGTCCCTAACACTAATTCATCCACGATGAGGGGTCGCAAGGGGGTTTCCCCCATACGAGGGGTTACGGGGGATCACCCCCCCCCCGGTGGGGGGTCTGGGGGCCGCGTGCCCTAATGGGGGTTTGGGGGCAGCACCCCCAAAACCTTATTTTATTTATATTTTATAATTGTAAATCTGTACCATTTGTCATTAGATCACATATCTGATGATCAATATTATGTCAGTTTTCTTGCCCTAGAAGGCAACCCCCTTTTATAAGGATATTTGTACTATGTTTTTAGCAAAGTTGAGAGTAACAGGCGTCGCTGGATTGAAGATTGAAGAAGAAGAGGAAGTGCATGTATTGTAATCTCATATTTGAAGATAATACAACTTGGAGCCTCTTTTCTTGGTGGAGTTTTTTATCCGAAAGGGTTTTCTCCACGTTACATACTATGTTATGTGTTCAGTTCTTAATGCATGTTATTTCTATATAGTGGGTTTTATTTCTGTTGCAATCTCCATTGATTCTACATTATTTAGAGGACATTAATAAGATTTGAATCAGATTTCCATTGTGTGGTTTGCACCTTCATTTTTATCATTTGGTATCAGAGTCTAGCCAATTTTGATTCTTGGGTGGTAGTGTGAAGGTTTTTTAGATGTAGTGGGAGATTTGGTTGTTATTTGTTTGCAGATCTTGTGTAGATATCATGACTGCATCCACTATTTCTTCTACCTCTCAGTTGGACATTGAAAAGTTCAATGGCATGCGGTACAAATTGTGGAAGCTAAAAATGTAGGATTTTCTAGAGGAAGTAAATTATTGGTTGGTTGTAACTAAGAAAAATAAACCTAATGATATTGCTCCAGATGAATGGGAAAGATTGGATAAGAAGGCATGGGGAACCATCCAGCCGTGTCTTACAGATTCTAATCTACTGAATGTTGCGAGTGAGAAGTCTACACATAGCTTGTGGAAGCATCTAGGTGAGATCTACCAAGCCAAGAGTATGGTTTACAAATAAGCTTTATTTAAAGCGTAAGTTATTTTCCATGAAAATGAAAGACGGTGAATTGATTGCAGAGCATTTGAATTTGTTCAATTTGTTATTGAGTCAACTAGCATCTGTAGATGTTGAGGTGAACGAGGAAGATAAATGTATATTGCTTCTCTGTTCTTTACTTGAGTCATGGGAGAATGTTATTTTGGCTATCACTGCTAACCTCATAGATCAGAAGTTGGATGCTCTTGTTTTAGTTCTGTTGTCACAAAAAATGAGGAAGAAAAGTTTAGATAGTTTAGGGGATGCTCTCAGTGTTAGGGGAAGGTCTATGGTAAGAGGACCAAAAGTAGATTAGAAGGGGTCTAAAGACAAGTCTAAGGGTCATTCTAAGACTCCTGGAAAGAACAACAGAGTCAAGTGTTGGAACTACAGATAGAGAGGACACGTGAAAAAGGAATGTAGAAACCCAAAGAAATAATGGGATTCCACTACTAGTAAGTCTTTGAATATAGGTGATCAGGTTTTACTTTCTACATGTAATGTTGTTTCTCATGATCATTGGTTGGTTGACTTAGGATGCTCATACCACATGACTCCACATAAAGAATAGTTTTCCACATACGAAGAGTATGATGGAGGAAATGTGTACCTCAGGGACAACTCTACATATCCAATTGTTGGATGAGGGAAGGTAATGTTGTGTTTTAGTGATGGGAGAATTAAAACCCTCCCTGGTGTTTTGCATGTTCCTGGAATGGCTAGAAATTTGATTTTTGTTTCAAAGTTGAATGATTTGGGAATGCATATGACATTTGATAAGCATGGCTACAGATTGGTGAGAGGAAACTTGGTGGTAGTGAAGGGGAAAATATTGGGAACTCTGTTTAAGCTAGAAGCCACTACTGTTTGTAATGCATCTTATGTATCTGAGGCTAATACTAAAAATACATGTATGTTGTGGCACCATAGATTGAGCCACATACATCAGTGTGGTTTAAAGACTATCTTCAATAAAAAAATTATTAGACGGTTTATCTTATTCTAATGAGAGTTTCAAATTTTGTGAACATTATGTGTTTGGAAAATAGAATAGATCTCCATTTCCTTCAGGCAGTAATAAATTTAATGATAAATTGGAACTTATTCATTTGGATGTTTTTGGTCCAGTGGATGTTGAATCAATTGGAAAATCTAGATATTTTGTTTCCTTCATTGATGATGTCTCAAGGTTTACTTGGATTTATTTTATGTGTCACAAATATGAAGTTTTCACCAAGTTTATGGAATTTAAAGCTTTAGTTGAAAAGCAATCAGATTATAAGATAAAGGTTTTGAGATATGACAATGGAGGGGAATATTGTTCTAAGGAATTTGATGAATTCTATAAACATGCATGTATTGTTAGACATAAGACAACTCCATATACACTACATCAGAATGGAGTGGTAGAAAGGATGAATCAACCAATAATGGAAAGAGATAGGAGTATGTTGAGTGAATCATAGTTGAACAAATCCTTTTGGGCAAAAGCTGTGTACTGCGAACTACTTAGTTAACAAATCTTCATGTAAGGCTGTTGTTTCAACTCCTTATGAAGTGTGGACAGGTAAGAAACCTTTTGTTTCAGATTTAAGGGTACTTGACTGAGTCTTATGTTCATGTGCTAAAGAAAAATAAACTAAGTTGGATCCAAAAGTTGAAAAGTGTACTTTCATTAGATATGGTGATAATGTAAAAGGTTATAAGCTTTGGAATCCACTAACCTGAAAGATTATCTATCTAGAGATGTTATTTTTAGGGAACTTAGTGTTATTTTAGAACCTGAACAACCAAAGGAAAAAGAAGAGAAGGTGAAGAGAGTGCACTTTGAATTAGAGCATGAAGATGCACCTCAAGAAGAACATAATGATGGATTGGGGGGTGAAGAAGCAGAAGAAGACTAGAGTGAAAGTTCTGATGAGGAAGAATATGTTGTGATAGAAGTTGGTACAGATTAGCATGTAGAAGAACCTGAAGAGTCTATTACTCCACCTTTGAGAAGATCCACAAGACAGCAGAACCCAGTTGATAGGTATAGCCCACCAGATTTCCATTGTGTATTTGCTTTATCAAGTACCAACGATGAGCCTAGATCATATAACCAATCTATTCATGTAGATGATAGTGAGTCTTGGCAATTATCCATGCAGGAGGAGATGATAGCTTTAGACTCTTGCAACACCTGGGATCTTGATTATTTGCTCAAAGGGAGAAAGGCCATAGGATGTAAGTGGGTCTTCAAGAAGTTTGGAGTAGACAGTTCATTGGAGAAATACAAGGTTAGACTGGTAGCCAAGGGCTACTCCTAGAGAGAGGGAGTTGATTACGGTGAAATATTCTCTCATGTTGCTAAATTAAATTCTATCAGATTTCTCTTATCCATTATTGTAGCTTTTGATTGGGAAATAAAGAAAATGGATGTTAAGACTTGTTATATAGGGAAAAGGGGGATGATGAATATGGTGGAATATGTGTGAGTACACTAGATCAAACCCTCCTTTCACTACAACCTTCAATGATAAAACCTAGCTAAGTCACTACAAGATGGAAAAGGACTCAACTGCTGATTTTGTACTCTTGTTTGCAGAGGAAAGATGTGATTCAATCAAGCCTTTTTCCATACCCTAGGCTCATCAATACACTAAACCCTAGAATTTGGATACTTAGCTTATAGCAGTGAAATAGAAACAACAAATCAAGATCTGAAAGCACTAGGATGATCAGTAAGATACCCAAACCTGTCCCTCAGAATCTGAAATGTCGATAGACATAGGTGCTATCACTTGAGTCTAGAAAGTTTTGATTTCTGACTAGTCTGAACTGGAAAAATGTCGTAAATGATGCTTTGATGCTAAATTTAATGCTTTTTTATGTTGTTGGACACTAGTGCTAGTGCCGGAGTCTGCTACAGTCAAATTCCTAAACTCTATTTTTGGATCTGGAATCTATATCTCTCAAACAACTTCTCTATACCTTCACTTCTGCAACTCCTGCACCTGTAACCTGCACACAAGAAGAAAGGGGTCTGTGGGTTGTGGTGTTTAAAGATTTGCCTCAATCAAATCTCGAGTTAGCATTCAAGCTTTTCCAACACCGTTGTTAATGAGAGAGCGTGTCCTTGCAGGGCAGAGGCTACAGATAATCCAAATGATGATGAAATTATTTAAACACAAAGATAATGTCACCTTGGAGGTGAAGCCCTCGAGAGGATGAAGATTCTTCAATTCACATGGATGTTGATAATGAATTCAAATCTGCAACAAACACAATACTAACACAAGTCTACAACAAATACAATGAATGCCTTGAATTCACCTTTGCACAATATCATAAGTTTGCAATATCTATCTAGGTTTAAAATGAAGTTAAAAACTTGTTTATATGCTTATCTGTTAAACTTTCCCAAATTAATTGAAAGGGCTGACAAGGGAGGACCTATTTAAAAGTCCTATGCCGACATATATTAAATTTCACCTTGACCAATCAGGGTAGACTTGTGCATGAGTGCCCAAGTCTAAGAGGCCTTTTTTTGGTCAGGACTTGGATACAAAATGGGCCCCTAGTCCCCATTTATCATGGGTTTCAAGGGATTTCTCATCGAGATGAATAATTTTCTTGTATAGTGTAAACACAGGGACCTAGGAGCTAAAATAGGAGGTAAAAAGGCATGTGTCCACTTTTTACTCCATAACATTTAGCCCCCACTTTAATGTGTGTGCAATCCTACGATACATCACATGCATTAAAGTACAGTCGAAGCATATCAAAACATATCAAACACAAGAATGAATACACACCCTAAGCTTGAAGAACTATTTCTAGCCCCCAGACTTAGGCAAACATGAGAAAACACTTGAAAGTCACATAAGACATAGTGAATACAGTAAGGAAGCATGCAATACATAGAGAAGATAGTGAAAGAACACAATAAATGGAGAAGACATGAGTGCAGTCACACAATACACAAAGAAGACATGAAGAGAAGACATGATTAAGCAATTACATATCTTTATATACTGCTAACTAAAGTAAACAAAACACACATGTAAAGACACACAAAACACACATGTAAAGACACACAAAACACATACATCGTGGGGAGGGACTCATCGCTGCACAACTTTAGACCATGCAACAAACATGCAAGACACATAAGGAAGACACGTAAAACACATGGTAGACACACGGAATACACGAGCGCCACATAGTATGCTATAGACACACTATACATCTTATACACGACAAACATGGGTGATAGGAAGGAGCTTGTCACTGCACTCCACTATCTAAAATATGCCAAACACACCTGACAGTTGAGCTACGCTATCACAACCACCAAAGACATGCTTAAGGGTGAATAACTCAAGATTCAATCCCACCTCGTGATGAGGAATTTGTATAAAAGGATGTGCACTAGCTCAAGAGATACACCATCTCGCCTCGCGATGAGGGCTTTGTATAAAAGGATGTGCACTAGCTTAAGAGATACGCCATCTCACCTCATGATGAGGGCTTTTTGCTTTAAAAGGACTTGCACTAGCTCAACAGATACACCATCTCGCCTCATGATGAGGGCTTTCAAACGTGCTTTATCAATGTCAAAAGTGTAGACACCCTAAAATGACCAAGTCATCGCACCACTGGCATTTCATCCATTCTGTCTAATCACCTGCATTTCACACGTTAATTAAATAATCTAATTATTTAATTAATTTCACCAAATTCTTCTAAATCACATACTTCCGACATTAATTAAATAAATCCTCTTTATTTAATTAATTAAATCAAATTCCTCTATTATTCTTCCACAATTAAATAATTTTAATTATTTAATTAGATCATTGTCACCTTCCAAAATTCACATCCACATTAATTAAATAGATCCAATTATTTAATTAATTCAACAAATTCTATCTTATCTATAATTAAATAATTTACATTATTTAATTAAATCAAAATTGTTCTTCCAAAATCATGCGCAAACAATTAAATAAATTTATTTATTTAATTTGATTTCAAATCTTCTAAATTAAATAATTCCAATTATTTAATTATTTCTTCCAAAATATCTTCTCTAAATTTAAATAAATCAATTATTTATTTAAATTGTTTTTTCATCTAATTTGAGTTATCTCTAATATAACTCAAGCTTTCTATATTTAATAAAGCAAAATATCTTCTAATTCTCATGCAAATCTCTTCTTCTTGTTTTAAATCACTTAACTGATCATTACATTCTGTTAATTGCTTTAACTCATTCTTCTATTCTTGATAACTCCTCTCATGCAAAAGAAAGCAAGACACTTGGCTTCTTCTCATTCGTTGCACGTTCCTCAACTGTTCTCCTCCGTTGATTCTTCTGAATTATTTGGACTGTTGATTGATCTTCATTGAAACCTATATAAACCCCCCTCATCTCCTTCATTAAGCCTCTCTCTCTTCGATCACTTATTCTCAGGCATACTTAACAGCGCTTTGAGCATACATTGCATCGATTGAGCAACTTTACGATCTTTTGACATTGATCTTTTTGAGCAACTTTACGATCTTTTGACATTGATTTTTTTGAGCAACCACACGATCTCTTAACATTGATCTCTTGAGCACACTACTTGCTTGTTGCAACTATGGTTTCGCAACTTCATTGAGCAATCTACACTTCTCCAAAAGGGAACAATACAGGTTTTGGTAAGAGCTTTCATTTTTACTTTGATTTGATGATAATGGCTTTTACTTAGATCAGTTCTCTTTATGTTATTGGTTTTTTGGTTTAATTAGTTTTGATTTAATCGATTTTTCCTCATACACATTCTGGCACGCTTGGTGGGACCCACTAATCCCTCTTTTTCTTTAAGAAATTGATTTTTTTGAAGTACAGTACGGAATAGCGCATCTTGACACAGAAAAGCGCCATTGGTAGAGCAGTACAATGCTTTCGGGCAATCCCGCAGCACCTTTGGTAGCACAGAATCGTGCTTTTGGTAATACAGTGAAGCGCACTTGAGAAAAATAGTAAAGTGCTATTGGTATAACAGTAAAGCACTCTTGGTAATAGTAAAGCGCTATTGGTATGACAGTAAAACGCCTTTGGTAATAGTAAAGCGCTATTGGTATGATAGTAAAGCGCTTTTGGTTGAGATAACATGCTTGCAAACTTCAAAACCCCATAACTTTCTCAAAACTTAACGAAATTTGATGCTTTTTTTTAAATTGCATAGAAAATCATAAGGAATCCATTGGTGATATTTAATTTCTTGTATCTCATCATTTTGTTAGCAATTTTATGGATTTCACTTTGGTTTTCTAGGGTTTCTCACTTATTGTTAGGGTTTTGACTTGATTTCTGACATCTTGTTTTATTTGGAATTAATATCACTTGGTGCAGTGTCTTATCACTTATCAACATCCTGGATCATCACTCAATCATTCAATCATCCTTTGATCTAGCATTTTTGACAAAATAGTATTTTTTTGCAGGCCTATTATTACACCGTGCATTTGGTAGTACAGTGTCGCGCGTTTGGTAGTACAGTAGCTCGCTTTTGGTAGAAAAGTAGATCACTTTTGGTCAAAGTAGCTCACTTTTGGTAGCACAGTACCACGCTTCTAGTAGCACAGTGCATCGCTTCTGGTATCATTCTTTCACGCTTCTGGTCCGCATCACAGCGCTGTTGAAAACACAGTTCGGCACTTTTGGTAGCAAAGAGACGCGCTTTTGGTGAGACAGTAGCTCGCTTTTGGTCATATTGATTTATTTTTGCTAACTTGTGAATTTTTTTGGAACTAACTTGTTGTAGTTTCTTACTACTCACACAGAGAAAATAGGTGTTTTTAACATGTTCATGCAGGACGAGCGTTGAAGAAATCTTGATTTATCCCACTAAGTCTTAGAAACACATTGCCTTCTTAAAGGATAATTGAACAAATCATTTCGGCAATTTAAGTCTTAGGAACATACTGCTTTTCGTAAGGGACAATGGACATGTATGCGAAAACACCTCAATTTTCTAAGGGACAATGGACATGAATGCCAAACACTTCAATTTCATAAGGGACAATTGACAACTATAAACATGTGTGCCTAATTTAGTTGCACCTTATTTTTCTTATAACAGGACGATTGAACCTTTGTTTGACGTGCTTGCTCTTACATTTCAGTACTTCCTTTAGAAGGGCCTGCTTTTGGATTACGCTTCATCCAAAAGGGACGACCCTAAGCAGAGTTTTCCTTTGAACCGCTATATAAGAGGGATAAGGCAAAAGCCAAGTCCTAACCGACGTTAGCCTTACCTTGTGGTGCCAAACTGAAAAGAGGTGTACTAGCTCTTTGTGGAAACGATTTTCACATTAAGCGAAGTGTTTGATACTCTTAGTAGGATTGGTTAAAGCTTTTAGTAGCTTGTCACATTGCTCGTAAGGCATTGGTCCCTCAAAGTTACTAAGAACCATTCTAGATAGAGACTACCCGACCTACCTCTGAACATTGCGGTAATCATCAGTGCAAGGGGAATCAATTTAAGCCCTTAAGACACTCACCATTAGCTCCCTTGAGAAGAGATAGTATTCCCTTGGCCATAAAGCTCTTGTGACCTACTTGAGCTTTCCAAGGGGAGGGTGAGATATCCCTACCTATCGTCTCTCGCAAAGATACTAAATATCCGACACCTTTATGGAATGATATTTTTATCGATGGAGTATTAAGCTGTGAGCTGATCTACTGCAATGAAACCTTGTCTCTAGGGATAAAAAGTGCTTGTTATTGTTTACAATTGTCTTATACTTGTGGAAACATTGGGCTTGTTTTGAGCCTCAAACATACACTATCTGTTGTGTCAGTCCTTATTTTTTGACCACTTGTTTGCTGTGTTTTCTCTTGCCAAAACAACCAAATCCAATCAGAAACAAAAAAAATTTCATCAGACACTACTTCAGCGCCCCTGGTATTATAGCAGCTCGCCTTTGGTAGTACAGTAGATCACCTTTGGTATAACAGTACCTCGCCTCTAGCAAAACTCTACTTCAGCGCCCTTGGTATATCGGTAGCTCGCTTTTGGTAACCTTAGCTCGCCTTTGGCATAGCAGTAACTCACCTCTGGTAGCTCAGTCCATCGCCTTCGGCATCACAGTAGCACACTTTTGGTTGCACAGTCCTGCACCTCTGGTCAAACAGTATAGCACCTTTGGTCCAGTACATTGTGCATCAAAGTTTGTCTTTTTCAAAGCACAAGCAGAAACTCAGCATTACCTTTCTTGTCCTAGTGTATTCCATGGTAACCACTAGGCTCCAGCAAACTATGAAGTCCAAGCAAGTTGTCCCTAGGAAGCACAAGTCACCTCCTCACACACCGCAATCGGGTCATCTCAACATTACTCCCAAGGTCACTCCTAGAACGCCCGCAGAAAGATCTACCAATTCTCCCAGCATGCTGCACGTCGACCAACCAAGCAATTCCCAAGAAGATAGGGTCCCTTTGGTAAGTACACCCCAATACACCACCGGTATGCCTCCTGATTTTGTCCCATAAGGTTATACTGCAGATCTTGTCCCATCTCAAGAAGAGCGACACTTTGAAATAGGTCAATCCTCTCAAGTAGATGAGCAAGATCTTGATGAGTTCATACAAGAGCCTAGAGTCGTGGCCGCCTTTGACAAAAACCTTAGTGAGAACCAGGATCATTTCTTTCGCTTACTTGTAGAGCAAGGAGCCAAGTTACCTCAAGAGTTTGATTTATCCACTCTCAAGGAGACAAACAACACATTGAGTGCCATACAAGCAGTGCAAAGCATGTCCACGGTGACTACGCCCTTACCTGTACAAGGCTCACAGTATAGGAATCCCCTTTTCCAAAACCCAACAGAGGAGAGGGCCGTATCACCACTTCTGACTCCTATGGAGATCTACCCAAACCAACAAGAAACTCTCCAATGTCAAGCAGAGTTAGCTAAGCAAGCCACCTTAGCTCGATCGAATATACAACCACCTCCTAAAGTGTCCACACCAATCGCAAGTGGAATCTTGGTTACCCCATCACGAATAGGTTTCCCATCGAATTACAATCCAGGGAACAACTATGTAGCCATGCAACAAGGGTCTCAACACATACCACCTCCCATATCATCAAACCTCCATGTCTCTCCACCAATTAGAGTCATGCAGCCCCCCTCACAACATTCTTCTACTTTCATCCTCAATCAACCCCAACCATCGCAAATCACGTCTACCTATGTCCCTCCTCCACTACGTTCATCAACGCTAAACTTCTTCAACACGTTGCCTATCCACCCTCAACATTCCCAACATCAAGTTTCCCAAAGCTATGTGCTGCCATTGCAACCTAATCAAACGCACTTTAGCTTTCCTCCACCCAATTCTTTTCTTCAACCATCACAAAGCCAACATTCTTACCTAGCGCCACCTCCACCTCTTCCAAATCAAAGCATCCAATTTCAACCCAATCTGAACCAAACATACAACGCGTATGACCCCAACCAATCTTACGACCCTTATAACACCAATGCTCATGGCTTACAATACAATCTTCCGTATGGGCAACAACAACCACTTCTAGGACAACAGGAGATGCTTCCCACCCCTCCCACGGTGATGGAGCTAAAGATTGCAGAAGTTCAACAACAGCTATCTGATCTTATGTTTGGCCACACCAAGAAGACCTTCTCTTTAGAGGAAGTGTGTCCTTATCCTTTTGATCGGTCATTGCCAATGATCCCTTTTCCTCAAAATTTTACTATTCCTAAGTTTGATAAATACAAAGGAAAAGGTGACCCAAAAGACCATCTTAGGGAATTCTATCTTGCTTGCTTCGAGGTCTCACATAACGACACATATCTTATGCGTCTCTTTCCTCGCAGTCTTGGAGGTCAAGCTATAGAATGGTTCTCACACTTACCCACGGGTATCAAGTCTTTCAATGAGCTAGCAAAGAAGTTTGCCACCCACTTTTCTTACAACACAGAGCATGAGATTTCCATGACTGATCTATGCAACAACAAACAGAAAAATGGGGAAACTTTCATTTCTTTCCTTCAACGGTGGAGACAAATGGCTAGCAAATTCCCTTTCAAGATTCCAGAGAAACAACTTGTTAGCATATTTGTGCAAAACCTCAACCAAGAGTTAGGTTTCCATTTGCAAATTCTTAGTGCTACAACCTTTGATGAAATCACGTACAAGGGTATCAACATTGAAAAGGCCTTCATTGCTAAAGGTGTGGTCAAAATCTTCAAAGAAATGAAAGATAGCGCTCCTCATCAACAATCGAACGATAAACCCAAGTTTTGGAACAAGAACAAAAACGTGGTCAACGATGGGATGGTTGATTCTAAACATGTCCAAACATTGCAAACACCGCTGCAGCTCTCCAAACCAAGTCAAGCTCCACCTCAACAACAGCAGCAACAAAGGCAACCTTATCAAAACCAACAGCAACGACAACATGAGTGACCTCTACAAGATTACCCGCCGCGACATCAATTTACTCCCTTGGGAGTGCCTATGGAGTCGGTCCTACAATAGGTTTTACAAAAAGGACTCATCACCTTACCAGATGCCCCCCCATATGGAGAACCTATCTACAAAACTGCACGTTATAGAGACAATGAATATTGTGAGTTCCATAGGAGCAAAGGGCACCGAACCGCGTCGTGCATGAAACTCAAGCACCTAATCCAAAATCTCATCGACAGAAATCAAATCACTTTTGAGAATGAATCACCAGCTCAACACACGAACAAAGATCTCGACATGTACAAGGAACCATTCCCTCATCATGGTCCACCTCCTCCTCAGGATAGAGGTAAAGGTATCAATCATGCTTCCACTTCCTTTGATTCCATTGTAGGGCGTTTTGAAGAGAGTCAAGTGTCTACCCTCACAATCAAAGGCAAATCTACGGATTGCGCTGTTACAACTCGCCGTGGTCATGTCACCATTCGTGGTCCTCCACCCCATCTCCCAGCTCAATCTGATTATAATCTTGTTGAACATTTAGGGAAAACGCCAGCACAGATCTCTATTTTGGACCTTCTACGGTCATCACCTGCACATAGAGTAGTGCTAGAAAAAGCCCTCCAAGAGTCTTCAATTCCCAACAACATAGCAGTTGTAGATTTCCAAGCTATAGTAGGTAACATTGCTTCGCCCTACAATGTGGTCTTCTCTGAGAAAGATCTCCCATCCCATGATCCTTGTCACAATGATGCCCTTCATATTGAGGTTCTCATCCATAAACGCAAAATCAAACGTATACTCATAGATGGTGGTGCTGGTCTCAACATCTATTCTTTAAAGTTACTTAAGCAATTGGGATACTATGAGGATCATGTCAACAATGATCAAAGTATTACAATCAAGGGATATGATGATGTAGAACACCGTTCAGAAGGTGTTATCCATTTGCCTATACAACTCGGCCCTGTCATGCTTGAAACCAAGTGTCAAGTTCTTGATATTGAGCTGCCTTACAACATTATCCTAGGTCACCCATGGATCCATGCAATGAAAGTTGTTCCCTCCACGTACCATCAATCTCTAAAGTTCCCATACAATGGTACAGAGATAACTATCCCAGGAGACCCCAATCCTTTTGAATTCTGTCGCGTCTTGCAAGGCAGTTATAAGAATTGCAACCAGGTGCCTAACAATAAAAAAGCCCTTGAATCCCCACTATATGTTGATCTTGAAACTTTGACCCAAGCCTCTACAAGTAACCCTAATCCTCTGCCTGTAATCACAGCTCGCATCCGGGATATAGGCTTTGGCACTTATGATATCTCAAAATCTTGTTGTGTAGGGCAGATGCCTCTATCTCCAAAATCTTACGGCTAACCACCCATTGCCAAAGTAACCAAAAAAGTAGCTATTCCTCCCCCAGGATTCCTAACCCAATTCCAACATGGACAGTTACTGGAAGAGGAAACTATTGAGGATATTTCTTCTTGGCTCTATAAGGAGAAAGAACCAGTCATAATACCAGTCAAGCAATACAGCAATGGCTTAAGAATAGTAAAAAACATGGGCTATAAAGGGAAAGGTGGCCTTGGGAAACAAAATCAAGGAACTATGGAACCCATTGTTGTGACAAAGAAACTAGACAAGAAGGGATTAGGATTTGGTAAGAAAGTACCACACGCCTTGGACATCGAGTATATCCTCGACGAGGTAGCCGATGCTTTTCCCGCCGATTCGACGTCTACAGAGGATATCATCGATGACTCTTCCCTCCATATGACCAACCTATTCGCAGAATCCTCCATTTTTATGCTATCCTCCGTATCCTTAACCTCCACTACCAGCACCCAGAATGTAACACTTGTCTACCCTGAACTTATCGATTGGGACCAACAAGGGTCCCCCGTTATAGATGTATTTCAGAATGATGAAGCTCTAGCTGAGTTCATGGGGCTTCGGGAAGGTATCCCTCTTGGCGATCATAAAGCAGGTTTTGTAATGGAACTAGAGCCAACGGCTTATTTTGGTGAGAATGCCAAATCCTCCAGTCACAAAAGTAAAAATAAAGAAGGATCTCTAGGTGAAAACCACACTGTGGCACCTCCTGATCATAAAATAGTAAAAACAAAGGATGTATCCAAAGGTGAAAACCCAATTGTGGCACCTGAGGATGGAGGATTTGACCTTCCCCTACCATCTAAATATCAAGAGAAGTCAGCTCTCCTAGTGGAAGATTCTATAGAGATAAATCTTGGCACAGAACAAAATCCAAAGACCACATTCCTAGCAGCATCATTATCAGAAACAGAGCACAAGAATCTTAACACATTCTTCTTACAGAGAACCATCAACTTTGCGTGGACCTATGCTGATATGCCTGGGTTAGACCCTAAGCTAGTTGTTCACTATCTCACAGTTCATCCAAAGGTTAAACCAGTCAAGAAAAAGTTGAGGAAGATGCACCCACAAATCGCTCTCTTGGTAAAAGTGGAAATACAAAAGTTGTTAGATGCAAAGTTCATACGACCCATTGACTATTCAGATTGGGTCTCAAACATTATACCTGTCTAAACCCAACGGGCGCATTCGCATGTGTAATGATTTTAGAGATCTCAACAAGGCATGTCCCAAAGACGACTTTCCATTACCAAACATTGACATTGTAGTAGACTTGATAGTAGGTCACGAGATGCTTTCTGTCATGGACGGATTCTCTGGCTACAATTAGATAAGGATAGCAAAGGAAGATCAGCATAAAACAACCTTTACTTGTCCGTGGGGTAACTATTGTTAGTGTGTCATGCCGTTTGGTCTAAAGAATGCAGGAGCAACCTATCAGAGAGCAATGACAGTGATATTCCATGACCTCTTTCATCACATCATGGAGGACTATGTGGATGACATACTAGCTAAATCTTCTAGGGAAGATCACATACAAGTTCTTGGGCAGATCTTTGATAGGCTCGAGAAATATCAAGTAAGACTCAATCCAAAGAAGTGTGTCTTCGGTGTAACATCAGGGAAGCTATTGGGTTACATTGTTTCTCGTCGAGGTATCGAAGTAGATCCAGCAAAAGTAAAGGCTATAGTGGAGATGCCTCCACCAAAGAACCTCAAAGCATTAAGGAGCCTCTAAGGAAGGTTGCAATCCATTAGGCGTTTCATCTCACAGCTATCGGATAAATGTCAACCATTTCAACACTTACTCTGAAAGGATGTCTCATTTCAATGGAATTACAAGTGTCAAGCAGCGTTTGATCAGCTCAAAGAGTATCTAGCTACACCTCCTGTATTGGTTCCACCAGTTGCTGATAAACCTTTGATATTATACATCTCAACTACAACTTCGGCCCTAGGGGCCTTGCTAGCACAACATGATGAAAGAGGAAAAGAGCATGCAATTTACTATATCAGTAGAACCTTGGTGGGATATGAACTCAATTATTCACCAATGGAAAGAGCTTGTTTAGCAGTAGTGTTCGCCTCCCAAAAGTTGCGGCATTACGTGTTGAACCAACACACAATTCTTATAGCCAAAATTGATCCATTGAAGTATCTACTAGCAAAAGCAGCTCTCACAGGCCGATTAGCTAAATGGGTCATGATCCTTAGTGAGTTTGACATTGAATATGTGGATCGTAAAGCAATCAAAGGACAAGCCCTCGCCGATCAACTAGCAGAAGCACCTATGCAAGATACACACCCTATGGTAGCAGACTTTCCAGATGAGAATCTATTCACTCTTTCCAACTCCATAATGTGGAAGTTATACTTTGATGGTTCCTACACACAACATGGATTAGGGGCCGGCATCTTGTTCATCACACCTCAAAATGATTACATTCCAAAGTCATATCGGCTTGCATTCCCTTGCACCAACAACATCGCCGAGTATGAAGCACTCCTCATAGGTCTCAATACAGTAGTTCAATGGGACATCACAAAGTTACAAGTATATGGAGACTCACAGCTAGTCATTCGCCAAGTCACAGATGAGTACCAAACAAAAGATGAAAAGTTGGTCCCCTACAAGCAACTAGTGGATGCCTACAAGCCACATTTTTCTAGCATCACATTTGAGCAAATTCCACGAGAGCATAACAAAGCTGCAGATTCTATGGCTTCTGTAGGGTCACTGATAGACATGCCTACAAATACACAGAAATGTGAATTCTTGATCGAGCAATTGTTGATACCCGCCGTCGACGTTCGAGTTACTGAAATCATCTACGAACTTGTTGGTCCCAATTCCCCATGGTATGAAGATATCTACGAATACCTCAAGAATAAAACCTTTCCCCCTAACCTATCATCCACCCAACGCAAAACCTTTATCCGTCGATCCTCCCGTTACATCATTTTGGGTGATACACTATATCGTCGGAGTCTCGATGGTATCCTCTTACGATGTCTTAACGCGGAAGAAGCCGAAGCTACCTTACGAGACATACACGAAGGTGTCTGTGGCGCACATTCTACCGGTCCTAATCTTGCTAAGAAGATACTCAGAACAGGTTATTACTGGCCTACAATAGAGCAAGATGCTACACAGTTTGCTAAGAAGTGTCTACAATGCCAGCAGCATGGAGATTTGATTCACGCACCAGCTCATGAATTACAACCTGTGACAACTCCATGGCCTTTTTCTCAATGGGGTCTCGACCTCGTAGGACAAATCCACCCTTCCTCGTCTAATGGCCACAAGTTTATCATTACCGCCACTGAGTATTTCACGAAGTGGGTGGAAGCCATTCCTATGACCTATATCACCGGTAAGCAAATAGCCAAGTTTATCCTAAACTACCTCATTTGCCGGTATGGTATTCCCCAAGCCATTGTCACTGATAATAGGAGACCTTTCAAGAATCAAGATGTCCATGCCTTGTACACACAATACAATATCCAACATCACTTTTTAACTCCCTACTATCCGCAGAGTAACGGCCAAGCTGAGACTTCCAATAAAACCATTCTCAAAATCCTCAAGAAAATAGTCAATGAAGCTGGTCGTGATTGGCATTTACAACTCAATCCCGCCCTATGGGCCTACCGCACTAGTATCAGAACACCGACTGGTGCCACACCATATGCCTTGGTCTATGACTCTGAAGCCATCCTACCTATAGAGGTCGAGATCCCATCCCTCAAAGTATCCATGCAGGACCTGATTAATGCAGAGGAGTATCGTACCTCCAGATTAGCTGAGCTAGAACTACTAGATGAGAGGCGCCTTGCAGCACTTAATCATCTCCATGTCTATCAAAACTGCCTCAGGTGTAATTACAACAAAAAGATCAAAGAAAGACGGTTTCAAGTTGGTGATCTTGTACTAAAAGAGAATCAGAGAAATCAAGCAGATCAAGAAAAGAAGGGCAAGTTTGAGCCTAACTGGTTAGGCCCCTTTATTGTGACAGTAGCATATGGATTAGGAGCTTATACTTTAGCTACACCTGACGGCATTCCTCTAGATGAGCCACTTAACAGTGTCCATCTCAAGAAGTTCTATGCCTGATCCTCAGAGTATTCCAAATTTAAAAAAAAAAAAAACAAACAAACAAAAAAAAAACAACAAAAAAACAAAAAACAAAAAAATCCAAAAAAATCCATCCTCTGGTGAAAACCTGGCAAACAGATGCCTTGGATAAGTACCATAGTGAAAACCTGGCAAACAGGCGCTATGTGTAGAGTCAGCATCCATCGTCTATCGAGTCATGTTCACTCCATGTCCAGTTCAACAACACGCTTCATCCATCCATCCATAATAAAATCATTGACCTTGTTTGCATTTCCATCTCCCTATCTAGTATAGCTTGAAAATTTGTCAATGTCCCTCGTCGTCATCCCACATCTTGATCTGTGTCTACAGTTAACACTGTCTTGTCCTAGGTCAAAGCTTTCGGTGTCTTCTTCGGTAGTCACCCATACAGTTTCCTCTACTAGAATGGGGGCAACTCTTTCCTTAACTTAGGTCTAGGATTGGTTCCTTGTTCGTGGTTCGCAGCGCACACTTCAATCTCTTTCTCATTGTTCACAGGTAACACCCTTTAATGGACACATTGCTCCTACGATAAGGCTGTTATCTTCTCAACACTTTTCCTACATCATCACCTCCAACCATAACTACATATTATCATCTTCTCAATCTTAAGGTACCTTGATCCCATGGATATGGGTATGTAGGCAATCTGGAATACGAAGGAAGTATCTAGTACTCAGGTACATAAGATCTCCCCCTTTCACCTTGACCCATTTCATCACTCTATCCAGAACTACATATTTATCACTTTTCATCTTTCATCGTAATGTGCCTTGATCCCGTGGATATAGGGTATGTAGGCAGTCTGGAATACGAAGGATGTATCCAGTACTCAGGCACATACGATTCATCATTCTTCACCCACCACAATCCATTAGCACTGTCATCCTTCTAGTCTTCCATTTATCAAAATCCATTCACCTCGACTTGACTAACTCAAGCAGCAAGCTAGCGCATCCTTTCAACGCAAAAGTCCTTAACAAACCTGAAGCAAAGCAGCTTCCTTCCAGAGTCTTCTACTGTCCTGCATACCAATTGCCAACATCAGCTAAGTCCCGCTTAACCAAAGCCCTAGATCAGCAAGCTTGTGCGAAGTGTTCCATTGTCGAGACCAACACACGCGTCTCCTGCGGCATGTGGCATTTCCCGCAGCAAGATATTGTCTTTTTAGGTAGATAGCACCCTTTAACGGACACATAGTGCCTACGATAAGGCTGTTATCTTTCCTATCCAATCTATCCTGAGCAACCTCTTTGGCAAGAGAATATGTTGGCTGTATGTTTACTTTGTAAGTCAGTCAATTTGTTTTATGGTTTATCTTTTGTTCCTTTATCCATTACCTATTCAAGGCTACCTTGAGTTATCTATAATCTTGGTATGTTACGATGCAGTACGGATTGGGGGCATAGTCATTGCTTTTTGTGTGTGCCATGTTTGAGGAATGATTTTTAGCATCTTTCTTAGCATTCTATTTATCTTATGTGTGTTACAACCTAGCATCTTACATATTAATAATTCTTCTTGCATTTACATGTATTGAAGTTTATTTTATGTTCAAGACTATGACTCATTCACATATACCAACAAGGTTATATTATGTCTAAAGGATCTAATTTCAAACTGCTTGCTTGTAGAGTCAACGTCCACGCACTCGGATATCACAACACCTTGGTCTTTTATACCTTGGTGGTGAACTATCCACGTGCTATATCAAAAATAAGGATTGCTCTTTATAAACATTTGTGAAACTATTGCAACAAGCTCATTACACCATCCATTTTTCCATGGCCTTATATAGTTTTCTAGCAAAGGTCAATCAACAGCCTTTCTCATGTTCTCTCCTATCTTCTTTTTTCTATCTATCATCTATCCAACCTCGTCTATCTCCAACAAATCTTCTAGTTGAGCGTCAACACAGTTCTTCTGTCGCTTCCATGTCTTTCCTCTTGAGGGGGCACCCTACGCCAGCTACACTGGGGCAACTAGCTACACTGGGGCATCAATAAATTGTATCATGTCTTCAACAATCATTTTTTTTGACACAACGCTACAAACTGCATTGCATCAAAGAGGGGCAAAATGTAGACACCCTAAAATGACCAAGTTGTCGCACCACTGGCATTTCATCCATTCTGTCTAATCACCTGCATTTCACACGTTAATTAAATAATCTAATTATTTAATTAATTTCACCAAATTCTTCTAAATCACATACTTTCGACATTAATTAAATAAATCCTCTTTATTTAATTAATTAAATCAAATTCCTCTATTATTCTTCCACAATTAAATAATTTTAATTATTTAATTAGATCATTGTCACCTTCCAAAATTCACATCCACATTAATTAAATAGATCCAATTATTTAATTAATTCAACAAATTCTATCTTATCTATAATTAAATAATTTACATTATTTAATTAAATCAAAATTGTTCTTCCAAAATCATGCGCAAACAATTAAATAAATTTATTTATTTAATTTGATTTCAAATCTTCTAAATTAAATAATTTCAATTATTTAATTATTTCTTCCAAAATATCTTCTCTAAATTTAAATAAATCAATTATTTATTTAAATTGCTTTTTCATCTAATTTGAGTTATCTCTAATATAACTCAAGCTTTCTATATTTAATAAAGCAAAATATCTTCTAATTCTCATGCAAATCTCTTCTTCTTATTTTAAATCACTTAACTGATCATTCCATTCTGTTAATTGCTTTAACTCATTCTTCTATTCTTGATAACTCCTTTCATGCAAAAGAAAGCAAGACACTTGGCTTCTTCTCATTCGTTGCACGTTCCTCAACTGTTCTCCTCCGTTGATTCTTCTGAATTATCTGGACTGTTGATTGATCTTCATTGAAACCTATATAAACCCCCCTCATCTCCTTCATTAAGCCTCTCTCTCTCTTCGATCACTTATTCTTAGGCATACTTAACAGCGCTTTGAGCATACATCGCATCGATTGAGCAACTTTACGATCTTTTGACATTGATTTTTATGAGCAACTTTACGATCTTTTGACATTGATCTTTTTGAGCAACCACACGATCTCTTAACATTGATCTCTTGAGCACACTACTTGCTTGTTGCAGCTATGGTTTCGCTAAACAAATCAAAAACCCAATAACATAAAGAGAACCGATCTAAATAAAAGCTATTAATAATAATCAATGAAACATGAAAGCTTTTACCGAGATTTGTATTGTTCCCTTTGGATTGAATGTGGATTGCTCAATATTGCTGCAAAACCATAGTTGCAACAAGCAAGTGTAGTGCTCAAAGATCATAAAGTTGCTCAAAAAGATCAATGTTAAGAGATCGTAAAGTTGCTCAATCAATGCGATGTATGCTCAAAGCGCTATTAAGTATGCCTGAGAATAAGTGATCGAAGAGAGAGAGGTAATGAAGGAGATGAGGGGGGTTTATATAGGTTTCAACAGAGATTGATCAACAGTCCAGATAATTCAAAAGAATCAACGGAGGAGATAAATCAAATAACCATGATGAATGTGCACACGACATGTGTCAATCCATAAGGACATTCTTAGTAAGATATGATGAAAACAAGATTGATTGAATAGATAACTCAACTTGTAACTTTGCCTTTTTTAGAGTTCTAAAAATAAGACTGATTGTGCACATGAGTTAACAAGATATTTTAAGAGGAATTGGAAGATAACTGAAATTAAATAAATAAATTTATTTAATTAATTGTGCATGATAGAGGAATAGAAGATTATAAATAAAATATTTGATTTTATTTATTTTTAGGGGAAAAAGCAAATTAAATAAATAAATTTATTTAATTGTTTGTGCAAGATTAGAGGACATGAAGATTGTAAATAAAATACTTAACTTCATTTATTTTTAGAGGATTGAGATAATTTAAATAAATTTGCATGATTTATTTAAATTTAGAAGAATAATTGATTTAATTAAATAATGTAAATTATTTAATTATAGATAAGAGGGAATTTGTGATGAATTAATTAAATAATTGGATTTATTTAATTAATGGAAACTTGAGATTTGTAAAGAAGATAATGATTTAATTAAATAATTAAAATTATTTAATTTTGGAAGAATATAGAGGAATTTGATTTAATTAATTAAATAAAGAGAATTTATTTAATTAATGTTGAAAGTATGTGATTTAGAAGAATTTGGTAAAATTAATTAAATAAATAGATTATTTAATTAACGTTGAAATGCAGGTGATTAGAAGAATTAGATAAAATGCAAGTAGTGTGACTACTTGGTCATTTTAGGGTGTCTACATTTTGCCCCTCTTTGGTGCAATGCAGTTTTCAGCGTTGCGTCAAAGAAAATGATTGTTGAAGACATGATACAATTTTGATGCCCCAGTGTAGGTAGTTGCCCCAGCGTAGCTGGCGTAGGGTGCCCCCTCGAGAGGAAAGATAGAGAAGCGATAGAAGAACTGTGTTGATGCTCGACTAGAAGATTTGTTGGAGATAGGCGAGGTTGAATAGAAGAAAGTGGAGATAGAAAAGAACATAAGAGAAAGACTGTTGATTGATCTTTGCTGGAAAACTATATAAGGCCATGGAAAAATGGATGGTGTAAATGGATGAGCTTGTTGCAATGGTTTCACATTTGTTTATAAAGAGCAATCCTTATTTTTGATATAGCACATGGATAGTTCGCCACCAAGGTATAAAAGACTAAGGTGCAGTAATATCTGAGTGCATGGACGTTGACTCTACAAGCAAGCAGATTGAACTTAGATCCCTTTAGACATAATATGACCTTGTTGGTACATGTGAATAAGCCATAGTCTTGAACATAAAATAAACTTCAATACATGTAAATGCAAGAAGAATTATTAATATGTAAGATGCTGGGGTGTAACACACACAAGATAAATAGAATGCTAAGAAAGATGCTAAAGATCATTCCTCAAACACGGCACACAAAAAACAATGACTATGCCCCCAATCTGCACTGCATCACAACATACCAAGATTATAGATAAATCAAGGTAGCCTTGAATAGGTATTGGAAAAGGAACAAAAGATAAACCATAACACAAATTGATTGACTTACAAAGTAAACATATAGCCAACATATTCTCTCGCCAAAGAGGTTGCTCAGGATAGATTGGATAGGAAAGATAACAGCCTTATCGTAGGAACTCTGTGTCTGTTAAAGGGTGCTATCTACCTAAAAAGATAATGTCTCACTATAGGAAATGCCACATGTCGCAGGAGATGCATGTGTTGGTCTCGACAATGGAACACTTCGCAGAAGACAAGCTTGTTGATCTAGGGCTTTGGTTAAGTGGTACTTAGCTGATGCTGGCAATTGGTATGCAGGACAGTAGAAGACTCTGGAAGGAAGCTTCTTTGCTTCAGGTTTGTTAAGGACTTTTGCTTTGAAAGGATGCGCTAGCTTGTTGTTTTGCTGCTTGAGTTAGTCAAGTCGAGGCGAAATGGATTTGGATAAACGGAAGACTAAAAAGGTGACAGTGCTAATGGATTGGAACGGGTGGAGAATGATGGATCGTGTGTGCCTGAGTACTGGATACATCCTTCGTATTCCAGACTGCCTACATACGCTGTATCCACGGGATCAAGGCACATGATGATGAAAGATGAAAGTGATAAATATGTAGTTCTGGATAGAGTGATGAATGGGTCAAGGTGAAAGGGGGAGATCTTATGTACCTGAGTACTGGAAACTTCCTTCGTATTCCAGACTGCCTACATACCCATATCCATGGGATCAAGGTACCTTAAGATTGAAATGAGATGATATGTAGTTCTGGTTGGTGTGATGATGTAGGAAAAGTGTTGAGAAGATAACAGCCTTATCGTAGGAGCGATGTGTCTGTTAAAGGGTGTTACCTGTGAACAATGAGAAAGAGATTGAAGGGTGCGCTGCGAACCACGAACAAGGAACCAATCCTAGACCTAAGTTAAGGAAAGAGTTGCCCCCATTATGGTAGAGGAAACTGTATGGGTGACTGCCGAAGAAGACACAGAAAGCTTTGACCTAGGACAGGACAGTGTTAACTGTAGACACAGATCAAGATATGGGGAGATGATGATGGACATTGACAAATTTCCAAGCTATACTAGATAGGGAGATGGAAATGCAAACAAAGTCAATGGTTTTATTATGGATGGATGGATGAAGCGTGTTGTTGAACTGGACATGGAGTTGACAGGACTTGATAGACAATGGGTGCTGACTCTACACATAGCGCCTGTTTGCCAGGTTTTCACCAGAGGATGAATTTTTTTTTTTTTTTTGGAATACTCTGAGGATCAGGCATAGAACTTCTTGAGATGGACACTGTTAAGTGGCTCATCTAGAGGAATGTCGTCATGTGTAGCTAAAGTATAAGCTCCTGATCCATATGCTGCTGTCACAATAAAGGGACTTAACCAATTAGGCTCAAACTTGCCCTTCTTTTCTCGATCTACTTGATTTCTCTGATTTTCTCTTAGTACAAGATCTCCAACTTGAAACCATCTTTCTTTGATCTTTTTGTTGTAATTACGGCGGAGGCGGTTTTGATAGACATGGAGATGATTAAGTGCGGCAAGGCGCCTCTCATCTAGTAGTTCAAGCTCAGCTAATCTGGAAGTGCGATACTCATCTCCGCCGATCAGGTCCTGCATGGATACTCTGAGGGATGGGATCTCGACCTCTATAGGTAGGATGGCTTCAGAGCCATAGACCAAGGCATAGGGTGTGGCACTAGTTGGTGTTCTGATACTAGTGCGGTAGGCCCATAGGGCGGGATTGAGTTGCAAGTGCCAATCACGACCAGCTTCATTGACCGTTTTCTTGAGGATTTTGAGAATGGTTTTATTGGAAGCCTCAGCTTGGCCGTTACTCTACGGATAGTAGGGAGTTGAAAAGCGATGTTGGATATTGTATTGTGTGCACAAGGCATGGACATCTTGGTTCTTGAATGGTCTCCCATTATCAGTGACAATGGCTTGGGGAATACCATACCGACATATGAGGTAGTTTAGGATAAACTTGGCTATTTGCTTACCGGTGATATAGGTCATAGGAATGGCTTCCACCCACTTCGTGAAATACTCAATGGCGGTAATGATAAACTTGTGGCCATTGGAGGAGGAAGGGTGGATTTGTCCTACGAGGTCGAGACCCCATTGAGAAAAAGGCCATGGAGTTGTCACAGGTTGTAATTCATGAGCTGGTGCGTGAATCAGATCTCCATGCTGCTGGCATTGTAGACACTTCTTAGCAAACTGTACAGCATCTTGCTCTATTGTAGGCCAGTAATAACCTGTTCTGAGTATCTTCTTAGCAAGATCAGGACCGGTAGAATGTGCGCCACAGACACCTTCGTGTATGTCTCATAAGGTAGCCTCGGCTTCTTCTGCATTAAGACATTGTAAGAGGATACCATCAAGACTCCAGCGATATAGTGTATCACCCAGAATGATGTAACGGGAGGATCGACGGATAAAGGTTTTGCGTTGGGTGGATGATAGGTCAGGGGGGAAGGTTTTGTTCTTGAGGTATTCATAGATATCTTCGTACCATGGGGAATTAGGACCAACAAGTTCGCAGATGATTTCAGTAACAGGAACATCGATGGCTGGTATCAACAATTGCTCAATCAAGAATTTGCATTTATGTGTATTAGCCGGCATGTCAATCAGTGACCCTACAGAAGCCATAGAATTTGCAGCTTTGTTATGTTCTCTTGGAATTTTCTCAATTGTGATGCTAGAAAAATGTGGTTTGTAGGCATCCACTAGTTGCTTGTAGGGGACCAACTTTTCATCTTTTGTTTGGTACTCATCTGTGACTTGGCGAATGACTAGTTGTGAGTCTCCATACACCTGTAATTCTGTGATGTCCATTGAACTGCTGTATTGAGACCTATGAGGAGTGCTTCATACTTGGCAATGTTGTTGGTGCAAGGGAATGCAAGCCGATATGACTTAGGAATATAGTCATTTTGAGGTGTGATGAACAAGATGCCGACCCCTGATCCATGCTGTGTGTAGGAACCATCAAAGTATAACTTCCACATTATGGAGTTGGAAAGAGTGAATAGATTCTCATCTGGAAAGTCTGCTACCATTGGGTGTGTATCTTGCATGGGTGCTTCTGCTAGTTGATCTGCTAGAGCTTGTCCTTTGATTGCTTTACAATCTACATATTCAATGTCGAACTCACTAAGGATCATGACCCATTTAGCTAGTCTGCCTGTAAGAGCTGCTTTTGCTAGTAGATACTTCAAGGGATCAATTTTAGCTATAAGAATTGTGTGTTGGTTCAACATGTAATGCCGTAACTTTTGAGAGGTGAACACTACTGCTAAACAAGCTCTTTCCATCGGTGAATAATTGAGTTTATATCCCACCAAGGTTCTACTGATATAGTAAATTGCATGCTCTTTTCCTCTTTCATCATGTTGTGCTAGCAAGGCCCCTAGGGCCGAAGTTGTAGTTGAGATGTATAATATCAAAGGTTTATCAGCAACTGGTGGAACCAATACATGAGGTGTAGCTAGATACTCTTTGAGCTGATCAAATGCTGCTTGACACTTATAATTCCATTGAAATGAGACATCCTTTTGGAGTAAGTGTTGAAATGGTTGACATTTATCCGCTAGCTGTGAGATGAAACACCTAATGGATTGAAACCTTCCTTGGAGGCTCCTTAATGCTTTAAGGTTCTTTGGTGGAGGCATCTCCACTATAGCTTTTACTTTTGTTGGGTTGACTTCAATGCCTCTACATGATACAATGTACCCCAACAGCTTCCCTGATGTTACGCCAAAGACACACTTCTTTGGATTGAGGCGTACTTGGTATTTTTCAAGCCTGTCAAAGATTTGTCCTAGAACCTGTATGTGATCCACCCTAGAAGATTTAGCTAGTATGTCATCCACATAGTCCTCCATGATGTGATGAAAGAGATCGTGGAATATCACTATCATTGCTCTCTGATAGGTTGCTCCTGCATTCTTTAGACCAAACGGCATGACACACCAACAATAATTGCCCCACGGACAAGTAAAGGTTGTTTTATGTTGATCTTCCTCTGCTATCCTTATTTGATTGTAGCCAGAGAATCCATCCATGAGAGAAAGCATCTCGTGACCTGCTGTCAAGTCTACTATAATGTCAATGTTCGGTAGTGGGAAGTCATCTTTGGGACATGCTTTATTAAGATCTCTGAAATCATTACACATGCGGATGCGCCCGTTGGGTTTAGACACAGGTACAATATTTGATACCCAGTCTGAATAGTCAATTGGTCGTATGAACTTTGCATCTAACAGCTTCTGTATTTTCACTTTTGCCAAGAGAGCTATCTGGGGGTGCATCTTTCTCAGCTTTTGCTTGACTGGTTTAACTTTTGGATCAACAGTGAGATAGTGAACAACTAGCTTAGGGTCTAACCCTGGCATATCAGCATAGGTCCACGCAAAGTTGATGGTTCTCTATAAGAAGAATGTGTTAAGATTCCCGTGCTCTGTTTTTGATAATGATGCTGCTAAGAATGTGGTCTTTGGATTTTGTTATGTGCCAAGGTTTATCTCTGTAGAATCTTCAACTAGGAGAGCTGACTTCTCTTGATATTTAGATGGTAGGGGAAGGTCAAATCCTCCATCCTCAGGTGCCACAGTTGGGTTTTCACCTTTGGATACGTCCTTTGTTTTTACTATTTTGTGATCAGGAGGTGCCACAGTGTGGTTTTCACCTAGAGATCTTTCTTTATTTTTACTTTTGTGACTGGAGGATTTGGCATTCTCACCAAAATAAGCCGTTGGCTCTAGTTCCATTACAAAACCTGCTTTATGATCGCCAAGAGGGATACCTTCCCGAAGCCCCATGAACTCAGCTAGAGCTTCGTCATTCTAAAATACATCTATAACGGGGGACCCTTGTTGGTCCCAATAGATAAGTTTAGGGTAGACAAGTGTTATATTCTGGGTGCTGGTGGTGGAGGTTAAGGATACGGAGGATAGCGTAAAAATGGAGGATTCTGCGAATAGGTTGGTCATATGGAGAGAAGAGTCATTGATGATATCCTCAGTAGACGTCGAATCAGCGGCAAAAGCATCGGCTACCTCGTCGAGGATATACTCGATGTCCAAGGCGTGTGGTACTTTCTTACCAAATCCTAATCCCTTCTTGTCTAGTTTCTTTGTCACAACAATGGGTTCCATAGTGCCTTGATTTTGTTTCCCAAGGCCACCTTTCCCTTTATAGCCCATGTTTTTTACTATTCTTAAGCCATTGCCGTATTGCTTGACTGGTATTGTGACTGGTTCTTTCTCCTTATAGAGCCAAGAAGAAATATCCTCAACAGTTTCCTCTTCCAGTAACCGTCCATGTTGGAATTGGGTTAGGAATCCTGGGGGAGGAATAGCTGCTTTTTTGGTTACTTTGGCAATGGGTGGTTGGCCGTAAGATTATGGAGATAGAGGCATCCGCTCTACACAACAAGATTTTGAGATATCATAAGTGCCAAAGCCTATATCCCAGATGCGAGCTGTGATTACAGGCAGAGGATTAGGGTTACTTGTAGAGGCTTGGGTCAGAGTTTCAGGATCAACATATAGCGGGGATTCAAGGGCTTTTTCATTGTTAGGCACCTGGTTGCAATTCTTATAACTACCTTGCAAGACACGACAGAATTCAAAAGGATTGGGGTCTCTTGGGATAGTTGATTGATCTTCATTGAAACCTATATAAACCCCCCTCATCTCCTTCATTAAGCCTCTCTCTCTTCGATCACTTATTCTCAGGCATACTTAACAGCGCTTTGAGCATACATCGCATCGATTGAGCAACTTTACGATCTTTTGACATTGATCTTTTTGAGCAACTTTACCATCTTTTGACATTGATCTTTTTGAGCAACCACATGATCTCTTAACATTGATCTCTTGAGCACACTACTTGCTTGTTGCAACTATGGTTTCACAACTTCATTGAGCAATCTACACTTCTCCAAAAGGGAACAATACAGGTTTTGGTAAGAGCTTTCATTTTTACTTTGATTTGATGATAATGGCTTTTACTTAGATCGGTTCTCTTTATGTTATTAGTTTTTTGGTTTAATTAGTTTTGATTTAATCAATTTTTCCTCATACACAAAAAGTAATCAGACAAATACCGTTATATATGCCCCCACCTTAAGGTGGTTGATCCCGCTTGCCAGTATCAAGCACATTAAGGTAGAGTGAAAACATGCAAGGGAACAAGAGCTTTCACAAAGCCCATGCCCCCCAAAGTGACACATGCCATGATTTCTAAATGTTCCCACAAACACATCGAGATTAGTTGCTAAGATAATCAACAACATATAAGCTTTGGTTAGAAAATCTTACTCTAAGATAACAACCAAATACATTCATAGAAGCTATGCATAAACCATATATATTATATCACATCAAAGACCAAGGCTACACCTATAGGTTCGGAACCGAGTATAGCCATTGGGCTATATTGCAGGTATCTCAGAACTGAGTGTAGCAACAAGGTGAGATACAAAACAATCCAAAGTGCATTGAAGCAGATTAAGAGTATTCCAAAGTTTTGTTAGAAGAGATTTCACAACATGATACATCACACAGAGTGATTCTACTAGTCAAGCATCAGATATAGATATCAACCCCATCTTCATATATGGACTAGGTCCATTTTTGCTTTCTTACTGAAGGGACACATAGTCCTTATCAATATTTGTTTATTTTTCGTCATTTGGTGACTAGGTAGAGTCATTGAAGAATGTAAACAATAAAAATGAGAAAGGAGACAAGAGTGACTTGAGTTTACAACACGTGAAGATGCCCCCAATGCACAACACACAACAATAAAATAGAGGAGAGGAGAGTAGAAGAATAGAGAAACAAATAGAAGAATGTCCACAACAGAGGCGGTCTCCTTGTATCCTTGACCTTACAAGAGTATCAAGGGTCATCCAAAGAGACCTAAATAACATATAACTATTGGAATGTGGTGACTAATCATGCAAGTACTGTACACTAGTTATGTATCCTTGCCAAGGTTCAGAGTCAGTTGTTAATATTTTGTTAACCGACAAAAGAAAAATGACATTGCAAAACCCTAATTCTAGAAGATTCCAAAAAGCTTGTTATAAGTGGCTGGGATGTATGTTACAATGATGTAATTCACGAGATTGTAATATGTTTTGCACTGGATAATAAAATCATTGGAGGGCTAAGTTTCTGTGGATGTAGCCCATATTGGGTGAACCATGCTAAATTTCTGTGTTGATCTCTTTTGTGTTATTCCTCATTGTTATATTTGGGTTATTTAATCTGCATATAATTGTTAGTGTTTATTGCTTTGATCTGCTTGAACCCTAACAACTGGTATCAGAGTGGGTTGTGTTTGATTGTCATTTGTAGGAAGGTCTCATAGTTGAGTGGGAGTTTCATGGTTAAGTGGGAGCAATGACAGATGAGGGTAAATTGAAGGTAGATAAATTCAATGGGCAGAACTATCAATTATGGAAGATGCAGATGGAGGATTATCTCTATCAGAAGGATTTATGGAGGCCGTTGGAAGGAATAACCAAGAAACTGACAGCAAGGACTGATGAGGATTGGGAACTTCTAGACAAAAAGGCACTGGGAACCATTCGGTTGTGCTTGGCACCATCTATGGCATTCAATATAATAGAAGCGAAGACAACAAGTGAACTGATGAAAGCTTTGGCCAAATTGTATGAAAACCCTCAACCTCTAATAAGGTATTTCTCATGAAGCATTTGTTTAATCTAAAAATGATTGAAGGTGGATCTGTGTCAGATCATTTAAATGAGTTTAATACGATTACCAGTCAGTTAACTTTTGTAAAAGTGAAATTTGATGAAGAGGTGAGGGCTCTCTTAGTTTTATGTTCTTTGCCAGAAAGATGGAATAGCTTGGTAATGGCTATAAGTAACTTTGTCTCTGGTTCAAATACTTTGAAATTTGATGATGTTGTTGGTGTTATCCTTAGCGAGGAAATGCGATGGAAAAGCACAGGTGAGAGTTCAACATCGGGTAATGCTTTGATTGTAGAGAACAGGGGAAGAACAAAGGAGAGAGGAAAAATCCCAACAAATCACGGGAAGTCACAAGGGAAGTCAAAGAAAGGCAGATCTAAATTTAGAGGAAGAATGGATTGCTGGCACTATGGAAAGCCAGGACACTTGAAGAAGGATTGCTGGTCTCATAAGGGAAAACAAGGAGATGGAAAACATGATGATAGTAAGGAAGCTAATGTTGCAAGTAATAAATTACAGGATGCTTTAATTCTGTGTTTAGATAATGCTAATGATTCCTGGGTAATAGATTCAGGGGCTTCATTTCATGCCACACCCCATAGGAAATATTTTGTAGATTATGTTCAAGGTGATTTTAGACAGGCATATTTAGGTGATGATGAACCCTGTCATATTGTTGTAAAAGGAAAGATAAAAATCAAGTTGCAGAATGGAAATGAATGGTTAGTATAGGAGGTAAGGCATGTTCCAAATTTGAGAAGGAATTTAATTTTTGCAGGACAACTGGGTAGTGAAGGCTGCATAGTTACCTTTTCAGACAAAATATGGAAGGTCACTAAAGGTGCATTAGTAGTAGCTAAAGGTGAAAAGGTAGGCACATTGTATTTGTGTACTGGTAATACTTATTCTACCTTAGCTGCTACAAAAATAGTTGCTACTGAGACAGTTATAACACTTGCTGCATGGATAGAAACAGAATTGTGGCACCACAGACTTGGGCACATCAGTGAGAAAGGGATGAAGATCCTTCACTCTAGAAAGTTGCTACTAGGTTTGAAGCAGATTGACTTAGAGTTCTACAAAAATTGTGTTTATGGAAAACAGAAAAGAGTCTGATTTCTCAAAGTTGGAAAAGAGAAGAAGAGTGGGAAATTAGAACTTGTGCATTCAAATTTATGGGGACCAACTCAGGTATCTTCTCTTGGTGGCTTTTCTATTATGTTACTTTTATTGATGATGCAATTAGGAAAACATGGGTGTATTTCCTAAAACAAAAATCAGAAGTGTTTGAAACTTTTAAAAAGTGGAAAGCTTTGGTTGAGAATGAGATAGGAAAAAAGTTGAAGTGTCTCAGATTTGATAATGGAGGCGAGTATTGCAGCAGAGAATTTGAGAATTACTGTTCATATAATGGAATCTGTAGGCAAAAAACAGTTCCTGGAACCCCACAAGAAAATGGTGTGTCTAAGAGGATGAATAGGACCATTATAGAGCATGCAAGGAGCATGAGATTGCTGTTGATAACTGAGAGGGGGGGGGGTGAATCAGTTATCCTAATTATTTCCCTTATTAAACTTTCTTATTAATTGATGCAGCATTGAATCAAACACTTAAACATTAACATGAAATAAGAAATACATAACACAGTATTTTTGACGTGGAAACCCTGTTAAGGGAGAAAACCACGGGGTGATTAACCCAAAATTATTCTCTGTTAGAAGAATAGGAGATTACAAAAAATGGCACTTGCCAATTAGGGCTCACTGCCCGAGCACACTGCTCACAAGAGGCCCACTGCCTACAAGAAGACACACTGTCTACAAGGTGATAAGAATCACAGTCTTGAACTGATTGGAAGCATCTACATATGCTGGAGTTTAGTTCCGGTTAGGCTCAGTACACTGATCTGCTGCACTTCATCTTTCCTCTGTTCTTTATTCTGCTATCTTTCACATACTGGATCCTTTTTGCTACTTCTGCTCTGTTCTGGACTTATTCGCATATATCTTCACACCATCACATCCTTCACAACTAAATCCATCCTCTATATATATCCGCACAAGTAATTTCATCACCTTTCTAGTCGGCATCCGAAACAGTCTGGTTTCTTACAAACTTTTGTTCTGTTGGCTGAATCCTTCCTCACCAAGCAATGCAGATCAAGCATATACTTGTAGATATCATTAATCATGTCGGCCAAACATGATTCATGCCTTCACAACCTCTATCATCAATAGTAACACATCCGGAAAGTAGTCTGATACTCTGTCAGTCAGTTCTTCCTCTGTTTTCACTGTCTCTCAGGAATCCAGTACTCAACTATTCATATCTTTTTCCTTGTTCATCACCGGAGGCTAAATCCTTGGAATATACCACTCAAGGTAGTCCTCTTGACTTCCCCAAATCTGCACTGCCCCAAGACACTTCCTCTGAGAGATCCGGACCAATCTGTCGGACCTTGCCACATGCTCTGTTCTTGTTCACCGGACCACAACATTCTTTATTCTGACTTCCGGTAGAGATACATCATGACTTGCGGATATGTGGGATGACCTTTGTTGCCATCAATGACAACAACCATGAATCCATATAGTGTCTCTTGCCAACAATCTCCCCCTTTGGCATTGATGGCAACACTTAGTGAAAAATGACTAAGTGTTTACACTATGCTCCCCCTTTGCTGATGCTCTGTCTTTATATACAATTTCCGGAACTCCCCCTTAATTGGATTCCTCATTTTTCACTGCTCCTCACTCCCCCTTTGACATCAATGGCAAAGGGTAGGGTCCGCATATCAAAATTTTTAAAAATTTTCTATACATAGCCGCATATTTACATACTCACATATACTGAAGAATGTCTGCAAAGGATGTCTGCAATTGGATCATTTCTGTAGCCCAACTTTGCTTCATTCTATCCAAAATTGAAATGTGACCACTTAACAAAAATGCAAAAGCTTCTGCCCGCTTGAGATCTGTCGGATCTTTTGTTTGGGCGGTGGTCTGAGCATCACTGATGGCCTCATGCATAGTTTCCAACTTAGGGATTATAATCCGTCTAAGTTCTCCCATCCGGTTAGTGATATTCTTCCTTTCCTTCTCAAGATTCTTTATTTCATTCAAGACTGCAATAGTCTGACATTCTTGATTTATTATGGAGGAAGAGAGAGGATCAAAACTTTGAGATAAGCTTTGTAGCTTATCCTGTTCCTCTTTTATTTTCTTATCAATTGCTGCTGTTGCATTTGACCAGGATATACAAAATTTGTAGATGTGACCGCCATCCTTAAGAGCATTCTCTAAGCTCTTTATTCCAATGCTTACAATCTTCCTATCTTTAGAGATTAATTCTAATATTTCTGAAAATCTCTTATCCAAAAATTCCTTCCGGACCTTTTCTTCAGCTGATTTTTCTAGAGAATCAAAATGTGTATCAACACTGCTGACTAAGGTTTTTAGATTACCGGAAGTGGAGGCTGTCGGATCTATCTGGATTGATGGCATAATCTTTACAAGTACTCCAGAAGCAGCCTCTATCAACTCACAGTCTTCCATATGAGACTTCAGGAGTTTTTCATTTGCCTTGGCATTTGCAAATGAAGCTATCTTCATTGTTTGTATCGGAGAGAGAGAGTCAAAGTCGAATGGGCCTTTTAGAAGCTCCGGTTCATCAATCTCTAAAGTTTCTTTGCTCAAAAATTGTTGAACAGTTTGTGCAGTGTCTCTTGCTGGAGACAGATGTTTCTTTTCTTCTGCAGTCTTGGAACTGTCAACCTCTTTGTCTTTCACCACTGCTTCCTTCTCCTGTAATTGCTCTTCTTCTTTGGATCCGGAGACTGTAGGGGAAACCGGAGGAGAGATGCTAGCTTGTTCATAGCCCACTTCTTCCGGAACAGATGATTCCAAATCAGCTGCTGTTTCTGCACCTAAGTCCTCTACAACAGGAAGATTGAACCTTTTGAAGGCCTTCCGGAGGATCTCTTCTGTCTCTTGGGCCACTCTGTCAGTCTCACCAAGCATGAGTTGATTCATCCTGGCTTTACTTCTGAACTCATCTTTGCAGTCCTTGAAGATAATGTTCATTGTCTTGGGATCAATTTGAGGATATAGCTGAATAGCTATCTGCTCCCGGATCTCAAGATCTTTAGCATGAGCATTATTCTTTCTTACTTCCAATTCCTTTTCTAGGCTTTTAGGAATAAGGGATATGATCTCAATGAAAGCCTTATTTTATATGTTAAGATATTTGACTGTGGCTTTCTGCAGAGTCTTTTGGTCGGCCTCACTGAAGTCATCATAAGATTCAGTCATTGGTTGAAGGTTTCCATCCACCGTGACCAACTTGATTACGCTCTCTAGAGACAGAGTGGGCTTTTCAACAGATACCTCCGCCATTTCATCCTTGTCTTGGCCTGTGGAGGGTTTACCGGATCCTTTCTTCTTCTGTTTCTTTATTTCTTTTACTCCCTCATCTGACTCTGTTTCCTCTTCATCCTTTTGGCTTCCATAAGCCCTTGTGGCTTTTGTCTTGGATCTCTTACCGGATGCCTGGACTTCTGGTTTTGAACTTTTGGTTGTGGGAGGTGCAGATCTCTTTGATGATCTGGTCCGGGTGGGAGCTTCAACCGGAGCACTTTCTTTACTTTTCTCTTCTTCCTCAGCCTTCCTCCTCTTTTCCCGGCTGGCATCAAGTGCCTCTTTTGAGATGCCTAGGCCTTGAGCAATGTGCTCTACTTCTTTTCTCACCTTTCTTTTAATCTCAGGTTCCCTGAGTTCTACATGTATTTTTACACTCAGCTCCTCAAAGGTTCCAAACCTTTCTGCCTTAGGATCTTTGGGCTGACTTAGCATGTGTTGAACATGCAGCTCCACTATCTGTTCATCCACTTCATACCCCATGGGCATGATCCAGACAGTCCTTGGCTCCACTGCCTCCATTAGGCACTGATCAGTGTCAACCATAAAGCACACTGAGTCTTTGTATTTTTCAACAAGAGACTGGGGAATTCTCTCTCTTGCTTGCATCATGCTCTGAAAGTTTTTGAAGTATCCCCATAGAGCTGTATTTCTCGCTTTTGCATCCCCAAGTCCATGCAAATAGTCTCTTATCTGGACTGCAACAGGTTTGTCATTCTGCCATACCCATCCACTTGATCCGGGTAGCTCATTCATGAAGTAGAAGAATAGACATACAATAAGAGTACCATACTTAAAGGAATTCTTCTTATCCTTCTTGATTTTCTGTATATTTTCCATTAATTGGCTTAGCAGTAGTTCGCAGAGATCATATTCTGCATTCTTTCTTAGCATTTCATAGGCAGTGTATACTGCAGTTCCGGATACAGAATTCTCCCTGCTAGAGTGATAGATCTTGTATCCTATTATCATGGATGCATATTTGATATCCAGATCCGAAATATCTTCAATGGTCATTGCCCTCTTATCAAATTTTGATCCGGTGGCCTCAGTTACAATGTTGTTCTTGACAGATTTGAGGATAGGTATCCCTCCAAAAGAGTATAGACCAGTTACTGCTCTAATTGCCTCTTTTGTGATCTTGCAGGGTCTATCCAGCCATAGAAAGTTGTCATGCATCCTGCTCAGTACATACCGGACCCATTCATCTTCTTCAAAGCAGGGGAAATGAATAAATTGCTCAAATTGTTTCTTCTGGATATCCTTATACTCTGGTTTAAGCTCAAAAGCATTGTCTATCAGTTGCTTGTGATAGAGGTCTCTTAATTTGAATTCCCCAAATTCCTCAATGCTTGCATGTATGTAAACCCTAATGTCTTCAGTATGTAAAACTCCTTGAGGAACACTAGAGAAGGCTCCTAGTGGATCTACCTCCAATGATTTGTAGGGATGTTTCTTGAATGAGGGGCGAGGTCTATCAGAGATCTTAACTATGTTTGGAGTAGCCATTCTTCAAAGATTTGCAGTGAGGTAATGAAAAACGGAGAATACCTTATGCGCCTTCGACTTGCACGGAGTGATTGGATTGATTTCTTTATGCAATGACTTCGGCAGGAGATCCTTGGTGTGCTTGATGAATCTTGTTGCAGAGCTCCACTATTCGCTTCTTCTTGAGTGCAGAATGAGCAAATGACTTTTGAGAAATCCCTTATATTGCTCCGCGAACCCTAATATCTGTCTGCAATAAATGCTTCACCTACATTATTCCGGTTCGCCTTGTCTGGATAGCTTGGAGTATCCCGGATTAGTCCTGATCTGTGAATATCATCCGGATCTTTCAATCATGAATAAATAGAGGTAACATATTACAAGAACATCCCAAACATTTTGTCCAATCCGCAGAACAAGATAGTGCACTTCCGGATCTCTCCGGACCTTTTTGTAATCCTTTGTCATACCGGAGCATCTCCCTGAACAGGTCTTATTTGATCGATCACAGCTTCTCCATAACTTCATGCGGACCTCTGAAAACTTGACTGAAGCATCTCAAGATTCATATCTGCAAACCCTTTAATCCGCATCTTGTGCCACATCCGGCATCACTTGTTTGGCTGGGGGAACAGGATTTTCTTTGAGTCTCCCCCTGAGCCTGAGCTCACTTTTTAATTTCCGGAAGAAATATCAGCACCAGAGTCTGGTGCGGATCCAACCTCTACATTTTCTAAACTTTTCTTCACCCAAATCTTGCTCATCTGATTCCTAACTTCATCCGCATTCATCTTTTGTTTACCCTTGTCTTGATTCTGATTATACACCGGACCTCTTTTGTCCTGATACTTGTTTCTGCAGACTTTAGCATTATGACCGAACCTATTGCAGATTTGGCAAATAACATTTCTTTGCATATTTGACTGATATCCTCTTGATCTGCATTGATTAGCCATATGACCTATTCTATTGCATGTGAAGCATCTACCTTTGAATGATTTGTTTACTTGCATAATTCTGCATTCATGGGATTTGTGTCCATACCTTTTGCAGCTGAAGCACTGTCCGGAGAAGGATGAATTAATCTGATTCATTCTCATTCTGCACTGATTAGCTTTGTGACCAAAGTGGTTGCAGCTATGGCAGTATCCATTGAAGGATGGATATCTTTGAGCATTTGGCTGTCTTACCGGAGGTCTTCTAGGCCTGCTCCTTGGATTTTCTGATCCAAGATTCTTCTGACCGAATCCGGAGCTTTCTCCTTTCTCATATCCCAAACCATACTTGTCATCTGTCCTCTTTTGACTTCCAAGAAGAACTTCAAGTTGAGCAGAACTTATCTTGAATTTCTCTTTATATTCATTTGCTGTTTGAAGGTCTCTTTTGAGAGAGGCAATTTGATCCTCAAGTTTTTCTTCATTATCTTTGGCATCTTCAAGATCAGATTCAAGATGTCTGATAATCCTGTCCATCTGGTGGCATTCTTCTGATTTTTCTTTAAGAGATTGTCTTAGATTGTCTTCAGCCTTTCTTTTTTCTTCAATCTCTTGAGTAAACTTTATAGTTCCTGATTCCATTTCATGTCTTAACATAATGACTTCTTTTGATAACTTTTCACATAACTTGGTTTGCTCAGTCAATTCTTCATTTGTATTGCTTTCTTCACTTTGTCTTGCCAACTGTTGGAGCAGCTCGTTTCTCTTTTTCATAGAGAGACTTAATTTGTCTTTTAATTCTCTCATGAATTCATCAGCCTGTTTGAGTCTTTCCTTTAATTCACTGACTTCAGAATTTGACTGTTCAAGATCCTCAAGAGCAGTCTTGAGTTGCTCCCTTAAACCATATGCATCCATTTGAAATCCCAGATCTTCCTCAAGCTGTTAGGCTCTATTAGGAGGAACTTAGCTCTGATACCAATTGTTGATAACTGAGAGGGGGGGGGTGAATCAGTTATCCTAATTATTTCCCTTATTAAACTTTCTTATTAATTGATGCAGCATTGAATCAAACACTTAAACATTAACATGAAATAAGAAATACATAACACAGTATTTTTGACGTGGAAACCCTGTTAAGGGAGAAAACCACGGGGTGATTAACCCAAAATTATTCTCTGTTAGAAGAATAGGAGATTACAAAAAATGGCACTTGCCAATTAGGGCTCACTGCCCGAGCACACTGCTCACAAGAGGCCCACTGCCTACAAGAAGACACACTGTCTACAAGGTGATAAGAATCACAGTCTTGAACTGATTGGAAGCATCTACATATGCTGGAGTTCAGTTCCGGTTAGGCTCAGTACACTGATCTGCTGCACTTCATCTTTCCTCTGTTCTTTATTCTGCTATCTTTCACATACTGGATCCTTTTTGCTACTTCTGCTCTGTTCTGGACTTATTCGCATATATCTTCACACCATCACATCCTTCACAACTAAATCCATCCTCTATATATATCCGCACAAGTAATTTCATCACCTTTCTAGTCGGCATCCGGAACAGTCTGGTTTCTTACAAACTTTTGTTCTGTCGGCTGAATCCTTCCTCACCAAGCAATGCGGATCAAGCATACACTTGTAGATATCATTAATCATGTCGGCCAAACATGATTCATGCCTTCACAACCTCTATCATCAATAGTAACACATCCGGAAAGTAGTCTGATACTCTGTCAGTCAGTTCTTCCTCTGTTTTCACTGTCTCTCAGGAATCCGGTACTCAACTATTCATATATTTTTCCTTGTTCATCACCGGAGGCTAAATCCTTGGAATATACCACTCAAGGTAGTCCTCTTGACTTCCTCAAATCCGTACTGCCCCAAGACACTTCCTCTGAGAGATCCGGACCAATCTGTCGGACCTTGCCACATGCTCTGTTCTTGTTCACCGGACCACAACATTCTTTATTCTGACTTCCGGTAGAGATACATCATGACTTGCGGATATGTGGGATGACCTTTGTTGCCATCAATGACAACAACCATGAATCCATATAGTGTCTCTTGCCAACAATTGCATGCTGGAGTACCCTTACACTTTAGGGTAGATGCTGTACATACCGCTATTTATTTAATAAAAAAGGGACCTTCAAATCCTTTGGATGGTGGCATCCCAGAGGAGGTGTGGATGGGTAAAAAGGTAAACTATTCATTTCTAAAAACCTTTAGTTGTGAAGCTTTTGTCCATGTTGATATTGAAAATAGGACCAAGCTTGAGGCTAAGTCTAAAAAATGTACCTTCATTGGATATGGAGTAGATGAATTTGGTTATCAGTTATGGGATTATGAAAATCATAAAATTATTAGGAGCAGAGATGTTATATTCAATAAGAAGGTCATCTATAAGGATTAGCTGCAGGAAAAGAAGCATGAACAGGCCAAAAAGGAATATGTGGTGTTGGACGAGATTCTAGAAAATAAAATACCAGTGATACCTGATACTCAGCAACAACAAGTTATCCCACAGACTCCTACAAGTGTTAGATGTTCTACAAAGATAACTAGACCTCCAGAAAGATTTTCTCCATCATTATATTCTATATTATTAACTAATTCTAGTGAACCTGAAAGTTATGAAGAAGCAATGCAGGTAGATACTAAAAAGCAGTGGGAGCTAGGCATGAAAGAGGAAATGGATTCCTTGCTATAGAATTAGACTTGGGACTTAGTCTAATTGCCTGCAGGTAAAAGAGCCTTGCCAAATAAATGGGTTTACAGGTTGAAGGAAGAAGATGAAGGCAAGAAAAGATATAAGGCTAGACTCGTGGTAAAAGGTTTTGCACAGAAAAAAGGTATAGATTTTGATGAAATATTTTCTCCGGTTTTAAAGATGACTTCTATTAGAAGTATTCTAAGTCTTGTGGCTACGGAAGACTTGCATCTTGAATAGCTAGATGTGAAAACAACATTTCTCTATGGGGATTTGGAAGAGGAAATTTACATGTAGCAACCATAGGGATATGAGGTCAAGGGCAAGGAGGAATTTTTGTGTGCAGGTTAAAGAAGAGTTTGTATGGCCTAAAGCAAGCACCTCGGCAATGGTATTTGAAATTTGATAGTTTTATGGCTGAACAAGGATATAAAAGATGTTATTCTGATTATTGTGTTTATTTTAAGAAATTGGGTAATGACAACTATATTATCTTGTTGCTTTATGTTGATGGCATGCTTGTTGCCGGGTCTAACATGCAGCATATTATTGAACTTAAGTAGAAATTAGCAAATTCATTTGCTATGAAGGATTTGGGTGCAATAAAACAAATCCTTGGTATGAGGATCACACGGGACAAGACAAACAAAAAATTATTTTTGTCTCAAAGTGAGTATGTAGAGAAGGTGTTGAAAAGGTTTAACATGCAGAATACAAAAGCAGTTAGTACACCTTTGTCTAGTCATTTTAAGTTGACTAAGGAGATGTGTCCAAAGACATAAGAGGAAGAAGACAAAATGTCTAAGATACCATATGCATCAACAGTTGGTAGCTTGGTGTATGCAATGGTATGCACAAGGCCAGATATTGCACATGCAGTGGGAGTTGTGAGCAGGTATATGAGCAATCCGAGAATGGAACATTAGAATGCTATAAAATGGATTCTTTGATATTTGAGAGGTACTACTTCAAAGAAACTATGTTTTGGAGGAACAAATTCTACTCTAAAAGGATATGTTGACTTTGATCTGGTGGGTGATATTGATAGTAGGGGGAGTACTACAAGGTATGTTTTTACTATAGGAGGTACTGCAGTCAGTTGGATTTCAAGACTGCAAAAGGTTGTTGCGCTTTCAACCACTGAAGCTGAGTATGTTGCTGCTACGGAAGCTAGCAAGGAGATGATTTGGTTACAACGTTTTCTGACAAGAAGATAGCCCTTTGTACACTGATAGCCAGAGTGCCATTCATCTTTCTAAGAATTCAATTTTGCATTCAAAAACTAAGCACATACAGCTCAGATACTGCTTCATTCGGTCAATTTTGGAGGATGGGCAGTTGAAGCTAGAGAAAATTCACACAAGTCAAAATCCTACAGATATGTTCACAAAGGCAGTTACACGGGAAAAACTAATTTCCTCAATTTTCGTTGGCCTTCACAACTAATAATGGTGGATATAAGAAACCAACCAGGCCTGTAATCCAGTGGGAGTTGCAAGTGCAGCAGTGTCGTCTAGGATCAGTCTCCAAGTGGGAGATTGTTTGGTGTGGAGCCTGATCAGTCTCCAAGTGGGAGATTGTTGGTATGTGGTGACTAATCATACAAGTACTATACACTAGTTATGTATCCTCGCTGGGGTTCAGAGTCAGTTGTTAATTTTTTGTTAACCAACAAAAGAAAAATGACATTGCAAAACCCTAATTCTAGAAGCTTCCAAAAAGCTTGTTATAAGCGGCTGGGATGTATGTTACGATGATGTAATTCATGAGATTGTAATCTATTTTGCACTGGATAATAAAATCATTGGATGGCTAAGTTTTCGTGGATGTAGCCCATATTGGGTGAACCACGTTAAATTTCTGCGTTGATCTCTTTTGTGTTATTCCTCATTGTTATATTTGGGTTATTTAATCTGCATATAATTGTTAGTGTTTATTGCTTTGATTTGCTTGAACCCTAACAATAACACACCACAGGAGGAACACAACATAAGGCTAACAACGTATATATCTAGGAGGAGGCCACCCTTGAGAGCAACTAGAATAGGTGCTACAATGAGTGTGGCTTAAGGAGGGAGAAATACTTACTTGGTTCAATAGGATATTTCCTGGCGAACAATCCATGTCATCATCGCAAGATATATCATATTTGCTGATATTGTATTACCACTAAGAGTAGGATGATAGTAGTCTTTGGTGGGCTTCAAAGAACAGTGTCCAATATCGGTCATGTAGTTAATTCTAGCAACTTGTAAAGGTACTATGATTCCTTTTTTATTTACACCACAACCATTACCTACATAGTCACAATTTTTATTTAAGGATTTTAAATCCTTGACCGTAGAGGGATGTCATCTCTTTAGAAGATTGTGGGGCCTTGTAGGTGTCATAATATGTAGTATAAGTAAGAGAATTGTCTTCTTTATTGACTAAAGAAGTTTTAGGTTCTTTAGGTGTTTCCACATATTGTTTAGATGAGATTGACACAACTTTTGATGTTTCACATTATTGAGTTTATACTCCCTATACAGGTAGGAATAAAGTCTAATGAACCCCAATCGTCACCAAAAAGTGCATTTGATGTTGAATCTTGCACACCATTATCTACGATAAGAGGTATTGATGAATCAACTTTTAAGTTATTCAAAGTATTATGATTGATGACTTATTTTTGCATTTCGATTTGTAAACAACTATTCAGCTCCGGATCAGCTTCAATGGTGTGAAGTTTACCTTCATAAATAAACTTTATTAATTGATGAAGGGTAGATGGAACTGCTCCCATGGTATGAATCCATGATCTACCGAGAATCATATTATAGGAAAGTGCACCAGGCATGACATGGAAAAGGGTAGAAAATGTCATGGGGCCAACCTTTATAGGTAAAGTTATGGTTCCCAGGGATTGTCTACCAACATTATCAAAGCCACAGATGTTAAGTTTATCTGGTTTAATTGAAGATTTATCAACCTTGATTTTGTGTAGCAAATCAATGCCACAAACATTAAGAGTCGATCCATTGTTAATCATAACTCGCTTTATCAACTTTTTTGTTAATTGTGACAAAGATTAGAAGAGGATCATATTGTTTTTGAACTTCCATAGAGGGTAACTCATGTTGTTGAAACAAAATATCCATTTTTGTCACATGCATACAATCTAATAGAGTTGCTACATCACTAGGCTCAACAACAGGTGGTACAATCACCTTTTGCAAAGCTTCTTGGAGCATTCCATGGTATGTAGGTGATGTTTGTTTGAGTTCCCAAAGATAGATCTTAGCAGGAGTAGCACGAAGCTACTCAACAAGATCATAATCTTGGCCACCTTTATGAGTAAGACAGGGTGGTTGAGGAAGCATAGGTTCAGAAGTTGGTAAAGTGATCAGAATGTTTGACTGTTTGTTTACTTTTTTATTATTTCACGTATTGTATATGTGAGCAACCATATTGTGATAGGGTTGTTGCGACATATTTTGATATGCTTGATTTCCTTGAGTAATTTGTTTTGCAATATTGAGAATCTAACCCGGGGGTCTAGGTGGTGTTGGAGCACTTTGAATCGTAATCATCGGTTTGAAGTGAGGAGACACATTGGGTGCCCCACGTAAAATGAGTTTAGGAACATTAATACACTTATCCACTATCCCTTAAGTAGGTAGAATAAGTCTATTCATGATGATTGAATTAACATTGTTTTTACTTTGTTTAAGATCGACATCCATCCCTAAAGAATTTAATGTGAGATACCTTTCTTCATCCACCAATGCTTCATCTTTTGAAGGGAGAGAATTGGAATGAAGAGAAGGTAGGATTATTTTAGCCTCATATGTCTTAGAGATAATGTCCATGACATCATCATGAGATGTAGTATAAGTAGAAGAAGAATTATCACCATCATCTTTCTCATGATAACTTATGGAGATGAATTTAGTAAGGTCTTCTAATACTGAAGGATATGCATTCATGAGAGTTATGAAGTTATTAAAATTAGATACATAATCAAGGATTTCAATTGAAGAGTATTTAAAGATATCCTTATCATACATGGATTGTATATGAGTCAAAACATAAGGATGCATATTAAAGAATTTGTAAAAACTTTCAAAATCTTTAATGTATGCATGCAAAGATACCAAAGAGGAACAATTAGAAGTTGCCATAATGAAGTGCCTTGCATTTATCAAGTACTACCAAGATGAGAGACTTTTGTACACCACAACACTACTTTGAGGAAATCGGGTTTTTGAAGCTTTTTGCAAAGAACAAAAACACACTAGTGTCACTACAGACCAAATGAAATTAATGTGAAAAGTACTGCACAAAAGGTGATAGTAATAACTTTTTTGATTTGCTACAAAATATGTGAAAAAGATGCTTATTCACTTATGTTGAAATACATATTGTGTGATTGCCAAAAGTATGATAATTATACACTTTTTCCAAAATTATGCAAAATTCTCAAATGAATATGCAAAGAAATCAATGGAAGATCTGATTTGAGATGTTTATGATAGTAGTATAATCTAAAATAAGATTTTGACTACAAATCCTAGCTTTGCAAAAACTAGGTTATATGAAAAATGTAGAATTTCAACAAAACCCTAACAAATGAGATATTTAAATGCAAGATATGATGTCATAAAAATAGTTAATTGCTATAATTAGGTTCAGATCTGATGAAAAAAATAGATTTTCAAATGCTTCCAATGATATGCAATGAAAGTAATGTAAAACTATCCCTTTATGCAAGCCTAGGATGCTTGTTTTTTTTGAATTTTTTTTCAATTGTATGCAAGATTTTCAAATGTAAAATGACAAGTATGATATGATGTGATGCAAAATCTAATGTCCACACTCAACAAGATGCAAGTTCATTAAAAACACGGGTTCACCAAAATGTTATATAGGGAAAAGGGGGATTATGAAGATGGTGGAATGTGTGTGAGTGATCTATATCAAACCATCCTTTCACTACAACCTTCAAGGACAAAACCGAGCTAAGTCACTACAAGATGGAAAAGGACTCAACTGCTAATTTTGTGCTCTTGTTTGCAGAGGAAAGATGTGATTCAATTAAGCTTTTTATCAAACCCTAGGCTCATCAATGCACTAAACCCTAGAATTTGGATAATCAACTTATAGCAGTGAAATAGAAACAACAAATGAAGATCTGAAAGCACTAGGATGATCAGTAAGATACCCAAACCTGTCCCTCAAAAGCTAAAATGTTAGTAGACACAAGTGCTATCACCCGAGTCTGGAAAGTTCTAATATCTGATTACTCTAAACTGGGAAAATGTCATAAATGATGCTCTAATGCTAAATTTAATGTTTGTTTATGCTACTGGACACTGGTGCTAGCACCCGAGTTTACTATAGTCATGTTCCCAAACTCTGTTTTCAGATTTGGAATCTATATCTCTCAAACAAGTTCTCTATACCTTCACTTTCGCAACTCCTGCACCTGTAACCTGCACACAAGAAGAATGGGTTTTGGGGGTTGTGGTGTTTAGGGATTTGCCTCAGTCAAATCCTAGGTTAGCATTCAAGCTTTCCCATGTTACCTTTGTTAATGAGAGAGCGTGCCCTTGCAGGGCAGAGGCTAAAGATAATCCAAATGATGATCAAATGATTCAAACACAAAGATAATGTCACCTTGGAGGTGAAGCCCTCGAGAGGATGAAGATTCTTCAATTCACATGGATGTTGATGATGAATTCAAATCTGCAGCAAACACAATACTAACACAAGTCTGCAACAAACACAATGAATGCCTTGAATTTGCCTTTGCACAATATCATAAGTTCGTAATATCCACCTAGGTTTAAAATGAAGTTAAAAACTTGTTTATATATGTTTATAAGTTAAATTTTCACAAATTAATTGAAAGGGCTGACAAGGGAGGACCTATTTAAAACTCCTATGCTGACATATATTAAATTTCTCCCTGACCAATCAAGGTGGACTTGGGTGCAAGCACCCAAGTCCAAGAGGCCTTTTTTGGTTAGGACTTAGATATAAAATGGGCCCCTAGTCCCCATTTATCATGGGTTTCGGGGGATTTCTCATTAGGATGAATAATTTGCTTGTAGAGTGTAAACACGGGGATCTAGGAGCTAAACTAGGAGGTAAAAAGGCATGTGTCCACTTTTTACTCCATAACAAGACTACATTTTGCATGGAGATATTGAGGAAGAAATTTACATGCAACAACCTACAGGTTTTGAGGTAAAAGGGAAAGAACATTGGGTTTGCAAGTTGAAGAGGTCTCTTTATGGTTTGAAATAATCCCCAGAATGTGGTACCAAAAGTTTGACTCATTTGTGTTGAAATTGGGTTTTGTTAGAAGTGAGGAGGATCCTTGTGTGTACATTCATTGTATTGATGATTCTATTCTAATCATTGCACTATATGTTTATGACATGTTATTTTTTAGTAATACTAAGGTTATGATTAGTGAATTGAAAGCCCAATTTTTAGGTGCATTATATGAAGGATCTTAGAGAAACTAGGTATATTCTGGGTATGAAGATTAGGAGAGACAGAGGTAACATAAAACTTTGGTTGTCTTAGAGTAAGTATGTGAATACCATTTTGCAGAGATTTAGTATGTAGGACTGTAACCCAGTTAGAGTTCCTTTACCCATTGTTACTAAGCTTTCATCAGATATGTGTCCAAAGAATGAGGATGATTTAGAGGTTATGTCTAATGTGCCATATGCTAGTGTTGTAGGGAGTTTGATGTATGCAATGGTTTACACTAGACCAGATATCTCCCAAGCAGTGGGAGATTTGAGTAGATTTATGTTTAACCTTGGTAGACAACATTAGAATTATGCAAAGAGGGTGTTTAGATATCTAATAGGTACTCCTGATTACTATTTGGTTTATTATGGTACTGATAATGCTAACAAAACTTTGGACATATAGGGATTTGTTGATGCAGATTGAGCAGGTGACTTGGATAGTCGAAGGTCCACCAATGGCTATGTGTTTACTTTGTTTGGCGAATCAATAAGTTGGATGAGCAAAAGTCAGCCCATGGTTTCTTTGTCCACCACCAAAGCAGAGTATATAGCTGCTACCCATGTCTCTAAGGAGGTAGTTTGGTTGAGGAGATTGTGTACAGGTATTAGTTTTGATTGTAGGATTATTCAGATTGGTTGTGATAACCAGAGTGCTATTTGTTTGGCCAAGAATCATATGTATCATGCTCGGACTAAGCATGTTGATGTACAGTATCACTTTGTTTGAGAAATGGTTGCAAATGGACAGATTGAGCTGAAGAAGGTAGACACTCAAGAATATGTTGCAGATGCTTTGACCAAGTCTATGAGCACAGAGAAATTTATTTGGTGCAGAGAGGCCATGACCCTTGTTTCTAGTGCCTAATTATTTTCTTGTTTTCCTATGGGTATTTACAATTTATGATGTCAAGTGGAAGAATGTTAGGATTAAGGTGCCATCAACCTTGTAAATCCTATGTAATTTATTATTCCTATTATTATTTGTAAATCACCCATAAGGGATAAAAGGTTTCACCAACATCGATCTTGTTTCATCTGCATGTTTATATCCAGTCCCTGATGCTAATTCATCCATGACAAGGGGTCGTAGGGGGGTTTCTCCCTTGTGAGGGGTTTGAGGGCCACGTGCCCCGGTGGGGGCTTAGGGGCAATGCCCTTGGAGCCAAAATTTGTCATTGTAAATCTAGACCATTTGTCATCAGGTCACAGATCTGATGGTTGATATTATGTTAGTTTTCTTGCCCTAGAAGGCAACCCCCTTTTATAAGGATATTTGTACTACATTTTTAGCAGAGTTGAGAGTAATATGCATCGCTAGATTGAAGACTGAAGAAGAAGAGGAAGTGCATGTATTGTAATCTCATATTTGAAGATAATACAACTTGGAGCCTCTTTTATTGGTGGAGTTTTTTACCTGAAAGGGTTTTCTCCATGTTACATACTATGTTATGTGTTTAGTTCTTAATGCATGTTATTTCTATGTAGTGCATTTTATTTCTGTTGCAATCTCCATTGATTCTACAAAATCTAGAGGACATTAATAAGATTTGAATCAGATTTCCATAGTGTGGTTTGCACCTTCATTTCTAACACCAACAAGAGGAATAGTACACATGAGTGGCTTCAAGAATTTTAGTGCAAATCTAAAACTTATCAGCCAGTGAAAGAGGCTTGGCAATTGAATACTAAATATTTTTCTCAATTATAGCCACCACAACCTGCCAAAGATCAATGGGAGAGGCCTGGAATGCAAAAGGGATTACCAAGAATCTAAAAACCTCCCCATGGTCAATCCATTTCCACCCAAAAGAATCTAATCGACTAGATTTGGGGAGGAAGGATTGCCAATATCATTGATCTTTTGCCACTAAATGTCGGAACCCGAGGTTTGGCAAAAAATATCCAAGCAATGCAAAGCTTGAGTGACATTATTCTCCACCTCGAGGAGAGTGAGGAAAGAATCATTTGCAAAGTGGCCATTGACCAGATGCTAGGAAAAATTGGGGAGAGAAATCCCTTTGACATGGGATTGGGAGACCGCTTAAGAAATCAAGTAGCCAAATCCTTCAACTACTAAAACATAAAGATCCAGGGCAAGTGGACATCCTTGATGGATGGACCTTTAGAGCCCAAAAGAACTAGATTGTTGATTGGCAATGGTGATGCAAGAAGAAGCATTAGAAAATAACATTTAAACCATTTGGATGAAGAGTGGGCCAAACCAAAGAGCCTGCAACATGGCTTGAATGAAAGGCCATTCAATATTATGATAGGTTTTGGAAAAATTAATTTTAATGAGGAGGGTAGGCTGTTGAGAATGGTGATCCCACTCCATCCCTTCCCAGACATCAATAATGTTATCTAGGATGAATCTAGATTTGATGAATCTTGTTGGTTCAGGTCAAACAATATGAGGAAGCATGGTGCAGAGATTGATGGCCAAAGCCTTGGTGATGATTTTATAGGAGACATTGAGTACCGTCATAGGCCTCTAATTGCACATCTCTTTAGGATCACCAGACTTAGGTATTAATTTGATATTTCCTTTGTTAATTAAATTGCCCAATGATCTAGTTTGTATTGCTTCAAGATAGACGTTATGCAAGTCACAACCCATCGTATCCCAAAATGTTTTGTAGAACTCACAGGGGAAGCCACCCAAGCCAAGGGCTTTGTCATTGGCCATAAAAAAGCCCCCATAAGATCCTCTTGAGTGAGAACATGATCACACATAGTGTGTTGTGTAGTGGAAACTCGGTAAGGGACTGTGGCTAGACATTACTGCAAAGCAGACTCCCTAGTCGAAGTGTATTTCTGAGTTGAGAAGACCTGTTCATAATATTAAACAAAGGCTTGTAAAATGTCTCGCAACTCCTATAAGAGTTGATGCCCCTCCCATATCCACTGGATGGATTGAGAAGCATGACGGGCTCACAAAGCCTGAAAAAATTCTTTTTACACTTTGTCCCCAATGTTAAGCCAATGGAGTTGAGCCTTGATTTGAGCCCTACGGGATATATGGGCATCGACAATCTATTTATGTTGCTAAAGCTATGCCACCTGAAGTTGGGCAATAGGCTCAAATGACTGAACTTCCAAAGCAATGGTGGTAAGGCAAAGCTCTTGGGTGATGGACTCATAAGAGTGACAATAGAAACATGCAAGTTACTGCCCATAAATGCAAAGGAACTCTGCAGTACGGGTGATGGCATCATTCCACCAAGTTATCCAACCATCCCCATGCATGGGATGAGGTTCTAAGTTCTAGACATGTTGAATATGAGCCAAGGTGGTCTTGTGATGGAGAAGTGACGTGTTAAGAAAAAAATGAGTCTTTTTAGCTTTGGGTTTGGAAGTTTTCCATTCAATATGAAACTGTATTGGAAAATGATCAGAAAAGGATAAGATCAACCAATGGTTCAATAGGAAAGGAATAACAACTGGCAAATGAAAAGAATGACTAGGCAGAAATCATGGTCCGATCAAGCCACTCTAAGACCCTGTCAAGGCCCACTCTTAAATTACTCCATGTGTATCAAAGCGAATCACCTTGGTGGTGGCCAACATTGGGATTGGAAAGACCCAATTTATTACACATAAGAAACCAAGCCTCTCTTTTGCTAGTTGTCCACCAGATAGGCAAAGCTCTACATTTATCATATGTGCACTCAACCATATTAAAATCCCCACACATAACCTAAGTGGTGGCCAGCACTAAATGAGTGATCCATCTCCAAAGAAAAGATCTCTCCATGGCATCATTGGGAGCATAAACATTAATAACTTCAAAGGAATTATTGTTGATGTTGAAAAGAGCCCATAGTGCATGGTTGGTGAGGTCACATCCATGATCGACCAATAATTGATGCCACGTAGGAGAAAGAAAGGTGACAACTCCTCCACAACCATCCTCATGGTCACTACAAAAAATGATTGGAAGACCAAATAACACAGCATGTTGTCAAAAGAAAAAAGCTAAACACTTTGACCTCCTGAAGGAAAATAATGTCTAAATCTAAAAAATTGAAGACAAGCATCATGAACAGAGTATTTCCGTGGAAGGTCTATTAGACCTCAAACATTCCACAAAATATAGTTCATAAATGGGGGTCAAGATTCATCTCCTCATTATCCAGCTCATTAAGAGTCGAATAACTATTTTGAAGCAAAGCATCATTTGCTGCAAAGCTTCCAATTTGGAAGCTGAGATGAATACGATACCATTTTGACAGCATGAATTCTCCTTCTTCTAGGCACCTAGGCAGATTGCGGGACCTCTTTTGTCCAACAGGAGGAGGGGAAGGGCGCGACGGGCTATGACAATTAGTGGCTATGAAACAACTGAGGCTGTTAGTGGGGATTTGAAAACTCTTGCCTCTCCAGATGACTCCTTAAGAGGGAAAATTGAAGATTTCCCAACATCGGGGGGTTTTGAAACAATCTTCAATGCTAAAGCACTCGAACCAGGGGTTTTCGGGGCTGGCTTGGAGGTACCTAAATTCTTGTTTTGTTGATTGACCATTGTGGACCAACCTTCCTCTTTCTGTATAGGAGGTGTCAACCCTTAAGAGGGTTGTGCCAAAGGTTTTGGGTTTGGAGATACCAAAGGACAATCTCAAATCTTATGCTTGGAGGACTGGTAGTGATATCATGTGTTGGGTAAATTAATATATTGAACCCACTAAGAGTAGTGGATTTGGCCAACTTGTATATCTACAGTGTCTTTGAGGTCCTTAGAGAGGTCTATCTCCACACAGATGCTGGTGGGGATGAGCCAAATAGAACCATTCAGGTTCTATGCATACCATAGTGCCTAGTGAAGAAGTTATTTGATGTAAGAAATTCTAGCAAGGTAAGGGAAGACCAGGGAACTCAATCGAAATGGGAACTCAAAAAGACTTGTCATTCGAGATGACAAAGTCACGAGTCTATGGTTTGAAAACAAGAAAGGAAGAGAAGACAAGCCAAGGGCTCCTGTTGAGAACAACCTCACCGTGGTTGGCCTTAGCAAAGCGAAAAAGAAAAAACCTTTGGTAAGGTTTTACACAACGTCAAGCCGAATCCCATGTGACATCTAAGCTTTTCTGGCCCATTCTCTGAGCATGTTTTTAGGGGGCTCTACCCACAAAATACTGAATTAAAGTGAAATTCTTGATCTAGCCATTTGCAGGCATTATCAAAATCAGCTATGGGAAGAACAATATCTGGAGGTGTTTCAAGGCACGTACCTCATGGAACACCTTGGGTACAAACTTTCAAGGGTGTTTAAGTGGGGGAGCCATTGGATGTTGCTATCAAGCCTTCAACTCTAGCAATAGCTGCGGAGGAATGAAAGGCTAAGGCCATATAAAGTGGGTAGAAAATGCCCACAAGCTAAGTAGAGTCACCCACACCGCAATAAATGTAGGCAAACACAATTTCTTGCAAAAGTGTAGTATGACGCAAAAGCATAGCAGAACAAGAAAACTAGTAGAGCAAAAAATCCCCCAAATCGTTTCATGATTTCATTAACCGGGATGTATAATTTGACTTGTTATATTTTTATATAACAGTATATATGCCACTTTAAATTATTTTAAAACCATAAAAAATTATCATAGGGAAATATAATATACTATTTTCATTTATAATATACATCATTTTATAATATTTTCTTATAGAAATTATATGAATTTAAAATATTTTTAAAGATAAATATAAATGATTTTTTCTTTTTACGATGTTTATCTTAAATATTTTTAAAAAATCAATTTAAAAACTTACTTTTAGTTGTAATGATGCTTTGTATAAAAATAATTCTTGTTAGTTGTTATTCATTGTTTTTTATATACAAAATACTAGTACAAATTTACAAATTACAATTACAAAGAGATTAAGAAGAGTTGCTTTGTGTAACTTGTAAGTGACACAATCATATTTTTATATTTTTAATGTTTCGATTTAGTTGTTCTAATTAATATAGATGTGGTAATGAATCCTCACATATGTTAAAATCAAAGCACCAACAAATTATGAAAAAATATGTTTTAAATATAGCTTTAGATGTTAAAAAAAACCTCACGCTATTCATGACAGAGATAGATGATAGCTTCTAGTTGTGATATAATCCAAATCTCAATTGTTTTAAAGCGACTCTGATGGGCAAAGAATTTTTATTAATTTATATTCAATAACCAAATGATTCAAATTAGAGTTCACCAAAATCTGCAATATTATCAAAATCCAATACCATCAACATTTAGTTTGAAGATTTTCCTCTAACTAACTACAAACTCTAACTAAAATTATGTATTTAATTTGAATAAGATAAATGTATTAAGAATTATGTGCATATAAAGATAAGGTGGGGGATAAATATATGGAGATATGTGTGTATTAGAATGGATAAAGGCTAGGGGAATGAGTCTAACTTTGCACAAGATTGTGTCATTTGTCAATATGTACATGTATCAAGACATTTTATCAAAATAGGCACAAAACTAAATGAGAAATGGCTTGGTTATGAAAATTTCACTATTAAATTTCACCCACTTTGAGGTGCATGTGAATCCTAAAATGATCATGCATCTCAAAGTATGTACAACACACACAAAGATGCTTGTAAAGTAAATATTTAGACATCAAGGGTATGAAAGGGCTCAATATAAAAGTAATAGATATTGCAAGGTATCATTGTGTAAGCATGCCCTTTAACACATGCTCTCCATGGTAACCTACAAAATATAAGAAAATATGCAACAAGTAGCTTCAGTCTCAGAAATGAAATTTAGATACAAAATAGGAGCTTACCAACTGTCTAGGAAATACAAACAACAAGAAATGAGTAAAGTTAGGAAATTTTGCTTGTTTCTAGAGAAAAATTATAATGGTGTGTTTGCTTTGGTGGCCATGGCATGACAAGGCACATGGGGCACTAAGCATGTCATGTGATAATGCTCCAACTAGTCATTGCGAGGAATCTTTGTAGTGCATGTCACTACTTGAAAGCTCAACATAGGAACGTTAGTGACAATATATGCTTCCTTTAATTGGTCGTATTCATGGGATGTAAGGAATTGAAGGAGAGGGAAAATTGTACATGAAAGTAAATGTAATCTATAGATTTAAACAAGTAAACATATTGATCATGTAAAGTAATAGTGATAATGAAAACACTATATGATAAGCATGTGTAACATCTAGAATGATAAGGCATAATAAGTGTATATGGATTTGAGATAACATCAAGGAAATAAGGTTGCCCCCAACATGGTCAAAATAGGAAATGGTGATGTGGTCCTCAATGGAAAAAAATAAACACTCATGTAAGTACATAGGTCACTAGAGTGATATATGCTCCTAATGTGGCATCCAAGAGCATGAGCACACAATGTTACAGGTAAGGCAATAAGTCCTAGTGGATATAGGTAGGGAAGAGGCAATGTGTGGAGGAAGGCATGACATGTTATATGGAGCCTAATCAGTCTCAGAGGTTAAATTTACCCCACTTTTATTAGCACGGTTTCCCCCCAAATTCCTATGGGGTCAAGGGGCAGCGCCCCTTGTAGGGGTTTGGGGACAGTGCCCCCAAGACGGGGTCAAGGGGCAGCACCCCTAGTGCGCTCCCTGTCGCGATATAGGGTGGGGTCGAGGGGTAGTGCCCCCGAAACCTCACATGGTTTTTTATTATTTTATAAAGGCGCCGGGAGTTATTTTTTCATTGACTGACATAAAAAACCCTATTTTGTAACCGACATAAGGCTTGATAAAAGTGGCTAAGGGTTAGGGTTTTTGATGATGTATTGTAGCATTTTGCAACAGTATTGAGTTGTAGGGATTGCTGGTTGTAATCGGTTTGATTTACTAGATAATATTATTGGACTCTCTGTTTGGTGGATGTAGCCCAAGTTTAGGTGAACCACGTTAAAACTTGTCTCTCGCTGTTATTATTTCTATGTATTTTCATTCCTTTGTTTAATCTTTATTTGCATTTAATTGATATCTTCTGTTGGCTAACCATAAAAAGTGGTATCAGAGCGGGTTGTGTTTGATTATAGTCTGTAGGAAGGTCTCACGGTTGAGTGGGAGCAATGGCGGATGAAGGTAAATTGAAGGTTGATAAATTTAAAGGGCAGAACTATCAGTTATGGAAGATGCAGATGGAGGATTACCTCTATCAGAAGGATTTATGGAGGCCATTGGAAGGAGTATCCAAGAAACTGATAGGAATGATGGATGAGGATTGGGAACTTCTAGACAGAAAGGCACTCAGAACCATTCAGTTGTGCCTGACACCATCTATGGCATTCAATATAACAGAAGCAAAGACAAGTGAACTGATGAAAGTTTTGGCTAAATTGTATGACCCTCAGCCTCAAATAAGGTATTTCTCATGAAGCGTTTGTTTAATCTAAAAATGGTTGAAGGTGGATCTGTGACAGATCATTTAAATGAGTTTAATACGATTGCCAGTCAGTTAACTTCTGTAAAAGTGAATTTTGATGAAGAGGTGAGGGCTCTCTTGGTTTTATGTTCTTTGCCAGAAAGTTGGAATAGCTTGGTAATGGATGTAAGTAACTCTGTCTTTGGTTTAAACACTTTAAAATTTGATGATGTTGTTAGTGTTATCCTTAGCAAGGAAATGTGACGGAAAAGCTCAGGAGGGTCCACATCAGGTAGTGTTTTGAATGCAGAAAGTAGGGGCAGATCAAAGGAGAGAGGAAAAGGTTCTGGAGGTCATGGGAAGTCACGAGGAAAATCAAAGGATAAGAGATCCCAATCCAGAGGACAGAAGGACTTCTAGTACTATGGGAAACCAGGTCATTTGAAGAAAGATTGCTGGTCTCAAAAGAATAAAGAAGGAGATAAACAAGAAGGCAATAAGGAGGCAAATGTGGTAAGTAATAAATCTGAAGATGATGCTTTGATTCTTTCCCTATATAATGGTGATGATTCATGGGTTTTAGATTCAGGGGCCTCATTTCATGCTATGCCCCATAGAAGTTATTTTCTTGATTATGTCCAAGGAGATTTTGGGCTAATTTATTTGGGAGATAATGAACCCTGTCAGATTGTTGGAAAGGGAAGAATTAAAATTAAGTTGCAGAATGGGAATCATTGGCTACTACAAGAGGTAAGGCACATTCCAAGGCTCAGTAGGAATTTAATTTCAGCAGGGCAGCTAGCTGAAGAAGGTTGCATTGTTATATTTACTGATAAAAATTGGAAGGTTTCAAAAGGTACCTTAATAGTAGCAAAAGGTGTGAAAGTAGGCACCTTATATCTTTGTACATGTCATATTGTTCCTTATACTTTAGCTATTGCAGAGAAAAAATAAACAGGTTCAGGAACAGTTGCTGCAGGTTCACAGGAAGAGACTGAAATAGTTGCTGCAGGATCTAAGACAACGCTATGGCATAACAAACTTGGGCATATGAGTGAAAAAGGTATGAAGTTACTTCATTCTAAGAAAGTTTTACCAGGTCTGAAATGTATTAATATGGATTTCTGTGAAAGTTGTGTGTATGACAAACAAAAGAGAGTTAGTTTTCTCAAGGATGGGAAGCAAAAGAAAAATGAAAAGTTAGAGCTTGTGCATACAGATGTATAGGGACCAGCTCAGGTATCTTCTCTTGGTGGCTCTCGATATTATGTTACATTCATAGATGATGCAACTAGGAAGGTATGGATTTATTTCGTTAGGCAGAAATCTGATGTATTTGAAACATTTACAAAATGGAGAAGCTTGGTTGAGAATGAGACAGGTAAAAGATTAAAATGTCTTAGATCTGATAATGGTGGTGAGTATTGCAGTAAAGAATTTGAGGATTATTGTTCCTTTAATGGAATTCATAGGCAGAAAATGGTTCTAGGGACTCCATAAGAAAATAGAGTGGCTAAACGCATGAATAGGACAATAATGGAGCGTGCAAGGACCATGAGATTGTATGGGCTGCCTTTAAATATGTGGGTAGAGGCTGTCAACACTGTTGTATATTTAATTAATAGAGGTCCTTCAGTTCCTTTGGGCTGTGGTATTGCAGAGGAAGCATGGATAGGTAAGAAGGTGAGTTATTCTTTTCTCAAAACCTTCGGATGTGAAGCATTTGCACATGTAGATTCTAAAAATAGAACCAAGCTGGATGTAAAATCAAAAAGGTGTACCTTTGTTGGATATGGCATTGATGAATTTGGTTATAGGCTTTGGGATTTTGAAAATCAGAAAATTGTGAGAAGGAGGGATGTTATATTCAATAAGAAGGTGTTGTACAAAGATCAGTTGCGGTAGCATGAGAAGAAAGAAAAAGATTGTGGTGTTAGATGATACTCCAAATAGTGATGTTCTAGTGGTTCCTCATGCTCCGCAACAGTAACCAGAAATACCACAAACTCCAGTGAATGTTAGACGGTCAACAAGGCTAAGTAGACCTCCTGAAAAGTTTTCTCCCTCTTTGTGTTCTATTTTGTTAACAGATGCTGGTGAACCAGAAGGGTATGATGAAGCTATGCAAGCGGATACACAGGTTCAGTGGGAGCTTGCAATGAAAGAAGAAATGGATTCCTTATTGAAAAATCAGACTTAGGAATTATGTAAGTTGCTTGTAGGTAAAAAAGATTTACCAAACAAATGGGTTTATAGGCTGAAAGAGGAAGATGGAGGTAAGAAAAGATTTAAAGCCAGGTTAGTAGTAAAAGGATTTGCATAGAAAAAGGCATTGATTTTGATGAATTTTTTCTCTGGTTGTTAAGATGACTTCTATTCACACTACTTTAAGTATTGTGGTTGCTGAAGATTTGCATTTGGAACAGCTGGATGTAAAAACTGCCTTTCTCTATGGTGATTTGGAGGAGGAGATATACATGGAACAACCCCAAGGATTTGAGGTCAAAGGTAAGGAGAAATTGGTGTGCAGATTGCAGAAGAGTTTGTATGGCCTGAAACAAGCACCTCAGCAATGGTATTTAAAATTTGATAGCTTTATGGCTGAGCAAGGCTATAATCGGTGTAATTCTGACCATTGTGTTTATTTTAAGAGGTTGGATAATGATAGCTAAATTATTTTATGTTTATATGTTGATGACATGCTTGTAGCAGGGTCTAACATGGATCACATAAGAGAGTTAAAACAACACTTAGAACAGTCATTCGCTATGAAGGATTTAGGGGCAAGAAAACAAATCCTTGGTATGAAAATTTTCAGAGATAGGAAGAACATAAAATTGACTCTATCTCAGGCTGATTATGTTGAAAAGGTGTTGTAGAGATTCTATATGGAGAATGCAAAAGCTGTCAGCACACCTTTGCCTAGTCATTTGAAATTGACTAAGGAGATGTGTCCTAGGACACCAGAGGAGGAAGAAAAAATGTCCAAGGTACCATATGCTTCAACTGTAGGAAGTTTAATGTACGCCATGGTATGCACGAGATGAGATATTGCACATGCTGTAGGAGTCGTAAGCAGGTATATGAGTCATCTCAGATTGGAGCATTGGAATGCAGTAAAATGGATTCCCAGATATTTGAGAGGTACATCCAATAAACACTTATGTTTTGGGGGCTCTAAGACTGATTTAACATGTTATGTAGACTCAAATTTGGTAGGGGATATTGATACCAGGAGGAGTACTATAGGTTATGTCTTTACTGTAGGTGGGACAACGGTGAGTTGGATTTCTAGGTTGCAAAAGGTGGTTGCTTTATCCACCACAGAGGCAGAATATGTAGCTGCAATAGAGGCAAGTAAGGAGATAATATGGCTGCAATCTTTCATGGAAGAATTGGGCAAACAACAAGTTAACAGTTATTTGTTTATGGACAACTAGAGTGCCATACATCTTGCAAAGAATTTTGCCTTGCATTCAAAGACCAAACACATATAGTTGAGGTATCACTTTATTCGGTCGGTCTTGGATGATGGACAGTTAAGGCTGAAAAAGATACATACATGTGAAAATCTAGCGGATATGTTTACAAAGGCAGTGACAAGGGAGACGCTAAGCTCCTCTTCAGCTTCGGTTGGTCTTCAAGACTGAAAAAAAAATTAGAACAACATAGTCCAGGGTGCTTATTTCTAGTGGGAGCTACAGGGTCAGCAGTGTTATGATCAGTCTCCAAGTGGGAGATGATATGGTGTGGAGTCTGATTAGTCTCCAAGTGGGAGATTGTTGTTATATGGAGTCTAATCAAACTCAGAGGTTAAATTTACCCCACTTATCAGCATAGTTTCCCCCCAAATTCCTACGGGGTCAAGGGGCAGTGCCCCTTGCGGGGTCCAGGGGCAGTGCCCCTGGCATGCTCCTTGTTGCGATACAGGGCGAGGTTGAGGGGCAGCGCCCCCGAAACCTCACATGGTTTTTTATTATTTTATAAAGGTGTTGGGAGTTATTTTTTCATTGACCAACATAAAAAATCCTATTTTGTAACCAACATAAGGCTTGATAAAAGTGGCTAAGGGTTAGGGTTTTTGATGATGTATTGTAGCATTTTGCAACGGTATTGAGTTGCAGGGATTGTTGGTTGTAATCGGTTTGATTTACAGGATAATAATATTGGACTCTCTGTTTGGTGGATGTAGCTTGAGTTTGGGTGAACCACGTTAAAACGTGTCTCTCTCTGTTATTATTTCTGTGTATTTTCATTCCTTTGTTTAATCTTTATTTGCATTTAATTGATATCTTCTATCGGCTAACCATAACATGACACCCCAAGTGCATATAGAACATATGTTAAGACATGTCATGGGGGGATGACATGATGCATCCATAGTGAAAAGTATGGATATGAAAGCCTAGGATTTAATAAAGGGAAGGCTTGATGCCCCCAAATCTAAGGATGCAACCATCAAGGTATGAAGTATAGAAAGGCAAGGCATGATGCCCCACAATGTAATGATGTAGCATGGTAAGCTCAAATGTGATGTGGGAAGGCATGATGCCCCCAAAATAAGGGTGACTACAAGTATGACATGGTAATGTAGGATCAAAATGTAAGATCTAGAAGCATGATATAGGAAGATAGGCTTAATAAATGACTATAAAAAGAATGATGTGTCAATATAGGCTCAATGCGTAATCTCTAAGAAGCATGATGTATCAACACATGCTTAAGGTGTAAGCTCTAAGAATCATGGTGTATCAATGCATGTTCAATGTAAAAGCTCTAGCAAACATGATATGTGACAATCAAGGCAAGTAAAACAATAGACTATGATAAGGTGCAAGCCTCATAGTAAAATAAGTGTCATGGTTATGACATAAAGGATATAAGCAAAGTATGGTAAACATGAAAATGTCTAACAAGTATGAAATGGAAAAAAAATGTAAGTAAACAAAGTGGTGAAAGGTAGAGGCCATATATATTAATGGTGAAATATAAAAGACAAATAAGAATCAATGTGGGGAGAAGGGGTGCAATTTGAAAATAGAGGCGAAATTCAAAAATATATGAAAGAAAAATTTAAAAAAGGATGTATAACAAGATTTTTTTTGATGTATGAGCATCAAATTCTATTAAAAAATTAATAAAAGTACACAAACACACAAAGAAGGTTGGGTGGATACAAGATCACACTCCCAGAGTCTCAAACAAGCCTAGCTCGAATAATAGAAAGCATTAAAAAAGCAAGGTGCTTAAGCGGCGAGAGCTACACCAGACGGAGGATCACGGTCACCTGGATTTCCCCATACATCAGCGGGGTCCAGAGTGACATCAGGAATAGACCATCCATCGTCATCTTTGTCTTTATCTTTCTCTTCAGTGTAGGTTGGCGAAATAACCAGAGCCAACCGAGGGAGCCATTTAGAAGAATCAGGAGCCGACCAGCAACTACCACCACTAGTGGAAGGCCCTACACCCCCAGAAGGCCACCTAGAAATGGCATCTCAAAGAGGAGGTGAGGCAAAATTTCACCGAGAAGAGCCTGGATAATCGCTAGAATAGCGGTGACAAACTTGGGAATTGGGGGAGCGGGAGTGCCAAGCAGAAAAACTCTGACATCGACGGTGACTGCGAGAAGGAACACGACTGCTGGAGGCAGGAGAATCAAGAGGCACTCAAGCAAAAGTACACGGGGTGTTACCCCAATGATCAAGAAGCTCTTGGAGATGAGCCACCTCCAGGGCCACCTCATTGGCCTGCACTTGAATCTGTAACATAACATTGGAGAAAATAGTAGCTTTAGCATAAAGTGAAATATTTGTATCTATCATAACCCTTGTTTTCTATATTTAATTATGAATTTAAATATTATTATTTAATTGATTGTCGACTAATATCGACTCATGTGTGCGACAGGTATGCTGTCTCACTCTCTCGACAGAGAGAGAGTATCATCGAGGCAGATGGCGTCTAGCTGATTGACAACGATCTCTGATGAAGTGAATCTCTGCACACACCACATAGAAGACATGTAGATTAAATTTGCATTATTGAGTATGTTTGAATGAGTGAAAATAGTTGCTTTAATCTTTATTGAGTTTAGTCACAATAGATTTAATAATTGCCTTATTTGGAGCAAAATATTTTGGAAATTTTAGTATTTTGTAGAAAGATGCTTCAATTATTGATTAATTCTATTTTAGGCCACAAAAGAGGTGGCAATTTCATAAAAGAAATTTATAGAAAACGTAAAAGAAAGTGGGTGAGTAGGAGTTATTGGAAAATTTAAATGCTTTTACTATTTTATCTCTAAGGGAATGCACTTTACTATCTTCTGGAGTGTGCATTTTCATATATATGTATATATAAGCACTCTTGGAAAGGGGAGGGAAAAATTAGCATGCATGGCTGCCTGGGCACTGGCATCTTCAACATATGACATAATGCTCTCTCAGGGTTTCTCTCTATGCATGTCCAATAAATGGACGGATTTTCACCATTGTAAAGGGAGCGGAGAACTTTAGTTTTTAGTCCTCCATTTCGAAGGAGTCCAGTTCGAAGGGGCCATTATGATTCAGGAGGTATGGATCTTTCAATAAGTTTGCTGGTGCATAATGTTGTCATGATTGCAGGTATGTCTGGAGAACTTTTTCTTAAAAGTTTCCTTAGTGTAAAAAAATTTGAATCCATGAGATGCTATCTCTTAAAATGTCATGTTTATGTTTTGCTAGAAAGATTCTTGCTCCATTTATTTCTAAATGATTTATACTCGTATCATGAGCCTTGTATGTGTTACCACTTTTGTTCATAAATAGGAAGCCTTCACAAATTGGGCATATCCTCATACATCACATTTCATGAGATTACTTTATAAGGATGAGTTTTACTTCTTAGAGATGGTGAAATGGCCTAAACTCGCTGATATCTTTCACTCTTGTTTAAACCCTACCATTCTTAGGCGCAGTCTTGACTATGGTTACTTTTGACAGTCATTGCTCTAGCAGTAGCACATGGTATTTCTCCTACCCATTTCATTACTCCTCATACTTATCTCATCAATATATTTTCACCCGTTACCTGCCTCAAGTCACACCATGGAAGCATTCACTAAATTCATTTTATTTTAATCTTGCACCTTGGTAAACGCTGCAAATTATGTCTTTTCAACCCATTAAGTCTATAACTTTCCACACTGGCTAAGGATGTGGAATCAGAATTTTGTTATGCCTGCCATCAGAGTTATATCTAAATCTAAGTTGAACTTGCTATCATTAGAGAATGCATCTACATCAGCATGGTGATTTTAGAAATCAGACCTGTCGTACGACTTATTTTTTATATAGTTTCTCATCCTTTTAACTTATCCATCTTGTGCATATCCTACAAATCTTATTGGCTTTTACATTTCTTGCATGCCTCCCTTAGCGCATTAGTATAGTGCAAGTTTTAGAGTCTCTAGACTCTCATAAGCTTATCGTTGTTATATTAGTGGAAATGGTTTACTCCACTCACAACAATACCTCCAACTTTGAAGGAATCTTCTATGTCCATTGTTTCTTTTGATCTTCTATGATCATCGTTTCATTTTACAGATTCAAAGTCTTTGGTTGGCGAAAGCTTCTTACTCCCCTTTGTCAAATATTTATTTTAACACATAGTACCCTGTGATTTTGTTGTCTCTCAACTCTTTGATTCATCCCTTCACCTGTTCTATCTTACAAGGGTTTATATTACTATAAATGTAATGGAGAATTTGTTAAACCTTAAGTTGTGCCTTTCGTAAACTATGAGATAGTTCTCTATCGAGAATAGAATAGTTCTAAATAAGCATCCTTGCAATTACTATGCATGCAAAAAATAAATCAGTGTCAGTTTGTGGATATATTCAATACTTAGTTGTTCTCTATTTAGTAAAAATCATTTTAGTTAAGATATTTTGTTATTGTACTTAGCTGTAAATCGAATTATTATGTAATCTCATTTATACTTGATAATTTTAAATAGTATTTATTCTAATTTTTAGAAACTGAATTTAATTTTCAATTAGTTGACAATCATGTGTATTGGTTTGAAAGTGATATAGAGCCAAACTGGTTAATCAATTTCTTATTAAAAGCATTAATTTCTTTATTTGCTATAAGAGAGCCCAAACTAGGAATATGGAATCAATCTAGCTTATCTTTTAATTGTTCTTTACAAATAATAATTAGTTGAATTATACTTTTGTTTCACTCTTGTTTACATTTAGACAACTATGGTAGGTTTATCAAGTCAAGTACAAAGTATTTAGGTGAAATGCTATAGGTAGGAATATTTGTCAAGTAGCATGAGGTTGATTCCATGAGAAAATTTGTGAAATCCTAGAGGTAGTTTTCTAACGTTATGAATTTTTGTAGATTTCTAACATTGTGAAAAAGCACCTTAGTTGGGTATGACCCTTTGTCATTAATATAAGATTATATGGGATTGATGGATTTTAACTTATGGTGGAATTAGGTCTAGACCTTGGGGTTTTACTACCTTGTGATTTGAGAATCCATGTGAAATCGAAAGAATAAGGTGTTTAGAGATTATAGCAATCATGCATGAAAGAACCATGTTCTTGACTTAGGGAGTTACTCTTGTTTTCTCATCCATATCCTTATTGATAATCTTATCCTAGGAAGTCCTCATTTGTGTGAGGTTAATAAAATAAGAAATTGTGTCAATTAATGAGAAGATGTCTAGAGGATGGAATTAACATTTTAGAATAAAGTTCTTTAATCCTTTTTTTTAATTGGGATTAGAGACTATCATAATGATTGAATAAGACTTGTCTTCTAAAAATGAAGTATCTTCTTTAAATGATTATTATTAATGGATTCTAGAATGAAATATGGATGATTGTATGATATTTATCTTCTTGCATCTATAAGCTATGGTTCTGCGAATGCATCTTTGAAAGTTGTATATTCTTGCGTTGTGAATGCATTTTCTATTTCTTCATTTTTATATGTTTTCTTAAAGAAAGAGCATGGGCGGGTGCCAAATATAGAGAAATAGAGAAGGGTGGATTCCAAATAGCAATCATCTGCCTTGTACAGCTTAAAAGATGCCTTGGCCAAAGCTTGTCGGTCAAACCTAGTAATAGTTATTGTTTGACATTTTATTTCTCTCTCTGCCATATCATGATTTAGATCAGTATATGCATTTGACACATGCTATACGGATGATGGATAAATCATGTTGCACTAGATTCCTTCACGTATGTCAGCTTCAGTCTGCTAGACCTCTTGCGAAGGTCTGGCTTCTCCCTTTAGGAGGAAGACTAGGGAGGTGTGAGCCTTGTGGCTGGGTGGTAAATCACCTTGATGATGCTCTCTCTGCTAGATTCAATGTCCAAGATAGGGTATGGTATTGAAGACATTGTATGGGTGGTGTTCTTTTGTTGAGCCTATATGGCTAGATATTGTAAAGGCATAGTCCTCTTTATTAAGCTATTTTGTTAGTTGATGTATGTAATCATATTTGATTATATTAATGAAAGTATTGTTTGCAAGTTGTGTTATTTATGGGAAAAAAATTATTTCTTCCCTTTTTCTTCACTATTTAATAAAGATAATATTATTTTATTCCAGTGTATTGGTTAGGTTCTTACATGTGGTATCAGAGTGTTCTGGGTTCAACACTTGAGCCTCGAGTATTCTATGCTTAAGTTTGCATTATAGTGATGTGAACTTGTTTGATGAAGTAAAGTCTTGGGTGTATCGAATATATGGGGGACCCTAGTGATGGGTCAAAGATTTTGTTGGAATCTTGTTGATTCTTAGATGTTTTAGTTTGGAATTGAGTAGAAGTATCATTCTGAGAACTCTAGAGATGTGAGTCCTCTCACCTTAGTTGCATTTTTCATAGGACTCTCGGCAAAAGTGATGGATTAGAGACCACTTGGGGATTAAGAGGTGAATGATGAGTTAGGTTGGACAAATATATGTAAGTTGATATGGCTAAGATATGGTGACAACCCATGAGTGATAATGTGGAAATTAGAATGAATTAATAAGAAGAGAGATCTCTCTGATGACATAAAGGGTGGATGAGCTAAATATAAAGGGATATGTTACAAGAAGAAAAGATCTAAATCAGTGATGGAGTTTGTTGTAGGTTATTTACAACCTGAAAGGGTTGTTCTATTACCCAACTCCATTTTGTGGGTCCTACTCACAACATTTTCCTACCTGACATGTTTGATGTAGGAGCATCCTAGGCGTACAAGCAATCGACATCAACCAAAAAAAGTGTAGGTTCAGTTTATTTTAATTTTGTTTGTTTGGGTTCTAATGGCATTTCTCGGCATTGGATGTGATGGCATAGTTAGAATTGCAAAGTTATAGTTTCGCTCTTGGTACATAACAGGGCAGTTTTAGTGAAATAATTGTTTAGAGCAATCTATGAAGTTTGGTGACAAACCCTCTAATAGGAAGAATCCTTAGAGAATTATAGAATTATGTGTGAAGGTTTCACAATTGAATTCCTTCCAGTTTTTAAGATTTTTAAGTTTCACAACTTGTGGTGGTAGTTTGACAAAAATAAAATTTCTGGAGTTCTATAGCACTTGAGACTGAACGGTTTGGTGGAGGTCTTAGGAATGATGAGATGATTATCCCTATTTGTTTTGGTGAGGTTTCAAGCTTCTGGAAAAAAATATGGTCAAAGTCAGTTTTCAACTTCATTGGTTGATTGTCAAATGACATTGTTTGGAGAATATGTGTTTGGTGTAGCTCACATATTTGCTTCTTTAAATGATATGTGACTAATTTTCTAGAAGGGAATTGTTATTTCAAGTCATTTGAAGATAGAGATACAAGGGCACAAGTAGTTTGTATCCAAGTCTATGTTGGTCTCTTCATTCCAGAGCATCTTAATTGATGAATGTCATATCTTGTAGCTCTATACCAGTCAAATGAGTTCTTTAAAGTTCATTTTTAAGGTTACAGGAGACTGCACTCAGATAGACATTAGATATCGATATCTATTTAGCATCTAAACAACTATATCATGATTGAAGGTTATACTTACCTGCCATGGTGACCCAGAGAAGTATGTTTTCACTTCATGAAAGATATAATTGTTGGATGATAGGAGTGGGTTAAAATTCAATGACTTGGAGTGGCCTCATAAGGTTAAAGTTTGAATATTTTATTGCATGTGGGAGATAAACACAAATATATGCAGATTTCAACACCAATTTGAGGATTGTGTGGGCTGCGACTGGAATTGTATGGGTCCTATCTTCTTTATAAAATAAAATGTTGTATCTAAATTGGAAAGAGGCATCACCTCATATTCCAATTAACTTTTCAAGTTTATTTTCAAAGTGAATACAAGAAGAGGAGGAAGGAGCGCTAGAGGGGCATGACTTTTGGTGAAATAAATAAACCAAAATTAGGGAAAGTTCGTTGCCTGGGGGAAAATAAGGGAGAGATGGCAATGTGTTAGCTGCCATAGTGAAGAAGAACTACGAGGGTGTAAGGGGATTCATTGCCAAGAAAAAGGGAAGATATAGAGTGTGTAGGCCACCAAGATAGGGGAGCAGAGAGAGCACCAAATTGTTGTGAAGTGTGCGATAAAAGGAAGAGAGGTGCTTGGTGTGGAGAATGAAGAACTCTAGGTAGAGGTTGAAAGCACTAAAGGAAGGTGTGAGTATGCAGATCAGAGGGAGCTTGATAAGAAGATGGATTGCTCAGTCTTGAAGGAGTACTGAAGCAGAGAGATTATTGATTGGTCATGTATGTGAGAGACCAAGAATTTTTAAACAATTTACAAATTTGTTTGTTTAGAGAAGTTAATAAAATATTGAGTGTGTTCTATTTTTGTTGAAATCTTATTCTGTAATTGTGAATTCAAATTAGAGAGAGCGTTGTGAGTGTGTTGAGTTGTGAGTGATTGTGATGCAAGAGGAGTCCTCTTACATTATAATCTATCATAGTTAAATTATATTCGAGAGGGAAATTCTGACAGATCATTACTGTGGGTAGTATTTATATTCTTGGTGTTTGAAGAGGCATCTATTAACCTTGCTAACTATAGATTTAGGATAAAAATGTTTTGGAACAAAAGGGTCAAGAATACTTCCTAAAGTATACTTTTGCCTCACCTTCAAGGATCTTGGAGAATAAAAAATAGTAAGAGTTCTTCCAAACTAAACCATTAAGTCCAAGAGAATAAGAAATCTTTCTTGGACATGCGAACCTTAGGTAAACCATATCATTTAAACAAAACTTAAACATCAAACACCCACTTTAGGTATTTATTTTTCTTTTTATTAGTTCTGTCCCTATTTCACCTTAGTGGGTAGCAACCGACGAAGAACTGTCTGGGGAAACTGGACCTTAGAAAGGGTTACATACCCATTTGAATAGTTACATAAACATAGAATAACCAGAACTACATATCACTCATAATGAATCCTTGTGTACCTTGATCCCGTGGCTACATGGTATGTAGGCAGTTTGGGAAACGAAGGATGTTTCTAGTACTCAGGTACCGAGATTATGTGAGGTTTAAAACTATCATGATAATACAAAAATGGTTAATTATAAAATTTTATCACCTAAGTTACTTTGGTAATAAAACAATTTTTTTTCCCTTCTACATCAAGTACTATTTTTTGATTTATGTTTCAGGAGGGTGTTTACATATACATATACATATACATATATAGATAGATAGATATACACACACATGCATACATGTACTTATAGATGTATGTGTATATATACATATGCACATATATATGTATATATACATATACATATATGTACATATACATGTAGATATCTATGTACATATGTATATACACACACATATACATACAAGTACATGTACATATACACACACACGCACACACACATATGTAGGTATATATTATGTATGTATGTACACACACATACATATATAATACATGCCTACATAGATGTACACGTACATACCTACATCTACATGCTATGTATACATGTATATGTAGGTACATATTATAGATACATATATACAATTATATGTATGTATAATATGTACCCACATGTATATATGTATCTATAATACGTACCTACATATACATGTATACATAGCATGTATGTGTCATATATTCTATATATATGTACATATAATACGTACCTACATATATGTGTATACATATCATGTAGATGTAAGTATACATACATATATGTATGGACGTATTTGTATATGTATATAAATGTACATATATAAATACGTACATACATGCATATATATACATGTGCATATATATACACGTATATGTTTTTTTTTGATAGATAAGCTTGCTGGCCATATGAAATCATATATTCTAAAATGAAAAGAAACCCCAATTTGGAAGCTTTCTATAAGAGCTCGTATATAGGCATACTTGAATGTATCAAAAATGAATTTTGTCCCATCTAGTGATATCATTGGATATGCTTTCCTCTTCTTGTTGAAGGAATGCTTTATTTGCCAATGATTTACTAGATGATTTGCTCCTCTATAACAATGCTTTATTGAAGTAATTTGCAGGTTGTCCATGGTTGCCTAGATTGTTGATGTAATGTTGCTAGGTTTCTGTTGTCCTATTTTTCTCCCTAGCCAAATAGCTCAAACCCATAAAATCTCTAGGCATTTCCCCTTTAGGAATGCAAGGAAAATCCCCAAAATCGACTAAGTTCCAAAAATCTTGAGTTTTCCTTGTGTTTTTAGCATTGTCAGAGTTTCAGAGTTTGGAGTTCTCTCCTTCATCATACCATCCTAATCAACTCCGAACTTCACTTTTTTCTTTGAAAAATATGTTTACGTACTTCGGTCACTGGAGGTTTGGAGTCTCATCTTTTCTTTTTCTTTTGATGGAAGGTGGTAGGATGGAAGGCCCGAAGTCCAGGCTCTAGTTCTTTCCCTTTGGAAATAGTTCTAAGTGTTTTGGGCGTCAAGGCTCAGACCTTCTTTCTTCTTCCTTCTCATGGAAAGCGGAAGATGGAAGGCCCAAGGCCCGACTTCTACCAAAACCCTCAAAAACAACTAAGTCTTTAAACTTGTGGAGCTTAGGGTTCTTCTCTTCTTCCTTACTTTTATGGAAGCCGAAAAGCGGAAGGCCCGAGGCCTAACCTTTGACAACTTCTGCAATCTTCAAAAGTAAGGGAAAGAGAGGAATCCAAAGGTCGACCATTATTCATAGAGAAGAAAATTTGTCGATAAGGCAAAATACAAGCCAAAGTTTGAGGTCAAGTGTTTAACTACAACTGGAGGTGGCCGTTGTGCTTTTATTATTGCAAGTGGATGACTCAAATGCTTTTTCCAATGTAGATATTTATTTCTCATCTACTTCAGAGAAGCTATTTTATGTATTTATGTCGAAGACAAAACAAATATATCAAGACTTTCCCTTTGTAGAAATATCTTCTGACATGCCCATGGGGCGAATTTATGCCAGTAGGTGATTGCGCCTCAATGTAAAATGCTATATAGGCATGAAATCAAATGTATCATTGTTGGTTGTTGGTCTAAAAAACCATGTCTTGTATCAGCTGTAACCATGCCTCTTTGACAATAAACAATAAGATTTTACCTCTTCATGCAGTTCTTCTACACTGTGTAATACTTATGTTTGATCTCCATTTGTGAATGTTTCTTTACTTTTGGATTTCATTTAGTTTCCTTTACCTTTGCAAGTAGTTTGTGATTTGTGTATGTTGATTTGCTGTTTGTTATTATTTGTTGCATATATAGATTATTTGAGGGTCAAACATTCAAACTTGGTGTATCACCTCTTTCCCTTTCACTTTCTCTTTCTTCCCCTTTTCCCCAATGGTGATTAGATTAGGTTTAGTCTTAGTCTGCTCTAAATTTCATGTTCAGAGAAAGGAACCAACCTTCTCTAGAGGTTTGATTTCCTTTGCAAGGTCCCACACTTGGAAATCACTCTAATGTTTCACTAGATTGTTATAGCCAAAGTGCTTCAACACAGGGTGGCATGCCAAGTGGGACCAGTTTGATGATCCTTATCATACATTAAAGAGTTTTGGTGTGCTCTTTCATGTATCTTTCCTTTCAGGGTATTCTCTCCAACACCATGGTGACTCTATTGATCAAATCTACTAGTGAAATCAGCCCAAGTGCCTAAAGAGCTTCAAGATCAGGATTTGGTGATACTCCTAGTCTAAATTTCTTTTAGAAGCTTTTCAATCACCTAGCGACTCCCTAGTACATGAGCCCTTTTCTTAGAAGGGCAGATCTATTTTTTTCCCATATTGTTTGAATGATTTCCATTTGTTTTCATGCTATATTATGTCAAACTACTATTGAAGCTCTGAATATCAACACCCGCATGATGCTTATTCCCCTCCATCTTGTCAAAATACACATTGTTGGCCTCCATATTAGCCATTTCAGGCCCATGATACCTCTATTCCTATGCCGTATGGTTCTATTTCAGTAGATTATCAACATACTTATAATGCTTGCCTCCCACCTCACCCTACTTAGTCTTCTTGGTAGTCTAATGATGCTTATTTTCAACCCAGAGAAAACCACTTCGTCGCTAATCAATATGATTACCCTCCTAACTTGCCTCAATTGGACTATGATTTTGAAAACATGAGTTCCATGGACATACTAATGGACCTACAAAGGAGGTTGGAGGAAATTCAAAGAGTGATAGAGTATAACCAGTAGCAAGAAGAGCTCTCTTATTGGGTCCTTCTTCAGCACCAATAGTAGGAGGCACAAGAAATGACTTTTTAAGAAAACCTTGCTATGCAGATTGTAGCTCAAGAGGCACAGATGAGGCAAGTGACTCATTCTGTGCCCTCTTTTCCCAATTTCAAAACCCCCTCGTCTACCACTACAAATAAGTTTGCAATAGAGCAGTCTCAACATGTCATAATTTCTCAAGTTTCAGAATCTCTCTCCCTCTATAAGACCCTATTCCTGTGCAAACCCGGTTTATCACACACCAAGAATTTTTTTTCCAAGAACCCTCACCCCTCTAGAAAATTCAAGGAAATATTCAAGCCTCTTTCCCTAATACTATTTTTCTTTTTAAAGGTGGACCTATTGTCTACCAGGCTAGTTGGTGGGATGCATCAGAGGTGGAGGTGGAAGAGAAAGAAATCAGTGAGGAACAATCTGTTGTTCCTATTCTCACAAAGGTGGAATTGTTTGAATCTCTTACACCTGTGACTAAAGTTGATTCAAATAAGGGGTTGAACCCCCTAAATTTTAGTTCTTTTGAGGCTTTTTCTTAGGCATCTGATCAAGCAAACAAAGATAGAATGCAAAGATTGCACGAGGAGAGCTTTCAGCTGCAAAGACAACTTGAGTGGAATCCAGTGGAATTATAGTCAAAGGATGAGGGTGGTAAAAATGAGGAACTTTCTGACGATGAGGATTCCTTGTACACTCCAGAGGTTGCTGCAGAAGCTATCCAAGTTGGTGGTGCAACTTTCCATTTAGTGAGCTGCCTTATTTTATTGAAGAGGCGGAAAAATACACACCAATTCTCATACCCATATCAACAAAGGAATTGCAATAGTATTGAAACATCAGAAATAATGGTGATTTGCTCGTACATGAGGCCACAAATAGTTGTGAGGTTCCAGTTCATGAGGACGAGTATTTATGCAGCCCTATACTGAAGAGTGTAGAAGACTTGGAGGAGGCTCATTTCTAGGATGAGCTTGATGTTTTCTACTCAAAACTAGATAGTGAATCAACTCCTCTTAGTGATGTAGATCATGAGCAGTTTGAGAAGATGGAGGAGATAGTCTTTCCTCTAATTAATATGCCAGAGCATTCATACCAGCAGAGGGTTACATAATCAGAGCATGAACATAAATGTAGCAGTGATGGATTGCATATCATGTTTCAAGGGGATGCCCTATCAGGCATCTGGCCCAAATGGAGATATATGAGAAAGAGTCCCTACCTATCATGCTTACTTCAAAGCATGAGGTTGAGCATCAAAAAAGGCTAAATCAACCCATTTGTCCACTTCCAAACATCATATTTTTAATCAGTACAAGTGGATAGGTGAGTTTTTCTTTATCCTTGGGGAAGCATTTCACTATCTGGTTGTATGTCCATCTCTTCCCCACCTCTTTTTAATTGCTCACAGGCATGAGAAACATTGTAAATTGTTGAGAAAGGGCAGTTACTTTCAAGAACCTATCAATGGCTTTGTTTGAGGTCATTTCCTTGTTGATAGTTTAGGTTTAGAGTAGGTTTGTTTTTGTTTTAGATTTTCCTTTTCCCCAAGTGTTGTTACATAGGCTGAACTCTCATTAGGAGAATGCAGGCCTCATTTATGTTTTGGTGTTGTTTTGTGGAGGCAAGGTTTTAGTTGTTTTCAGCCTACTTTAGTCCCTTTTTACTCTATGCCCAATGGATGCCTAAGGTCACTGGTTCCTTTGTTTAGCAGGCAAATACCCCTGAGAAGTCACCAAAATGTTTTCCTATTTTTCTACGTAGCCAAATAGCCCAATAAAATCTCTAGGTGTTTTCCCCTTTAGGAATGCAAGGAAAAACCCTCCAACATCAACTAAGTTTCAAAAATCTTGAGTCTTCCTTGTGTTTTTAGCATTGTCAGAGTTTCAGAGTTCGGAGTTCTCTCCTTCGTCGTACCATCCTAATCGGTTCTAAACTCTACTTTGTTCTTTGAAAATTTTGTCTAAGTACTTCGGTCATCTGAGGTCGGGAGTCTCCTCTTTTCCTTTTCTTCTGATGGAAGGTGGCAGATGGAAGGCCCGAAGTCCGGGCTCCGGTTCTTTCCCTTTGGAAATAGTTCTAAGTGTTTCAGGTGTCGGGTCTCAAACCTTCTTTCTTCTTCCTTCTCATGGAAAGTGGAAGATGGAAGGCTCGAGGCTCGACTTCCACTGAAACCTTAAAAAATGGCTAAGTCTTTAAAAATAATAAAAATAATACATAATCAATAAAAATAATACATGGGAATTAGTGTATATTCCAAAAGATGAAATAGGTGGTTCATGTCAAATGGATTTATAAGGTGTAATATCATGTTGATGGTTTTGTGAAATGGCATATGGAAAGATTAGTTGCCAAGGGATTTGCACAAACACATGGAGTAGATTATTTAGAAACCTTTTTCTCTAGTTGCAAGACTTGATACCATCAAGATTATATTGGCAATTGCTGCATAATACAAGTGGATTGTATATAGATTGATGTAAAGTTAGCCTTCCTTAATGGTTATATAGACTAGGAAATCTATGTAGAACAACCCATGGGCTATGAAATTCTAGGAAAAGAACAATTGGTTTACAAGTTGAAGAAAGCTCTCTATGGGTTGAAGTAAGCTCCTTGTGCTTGGTATGCAAGGATTGATAGTTATTTCTTGAAGGGATTCAATAGAAGCCACTCAAAGACAACCTTGCATGCCCAACATGTTGGTAATAATATTCTCATTATTTGCCTTTATGTTGATGATCTTATTTATATAGGTAACAACAAAACTCTAATGGATAAATTTTAGGTAGAAATGAAATAAGAATTTAAAATGTTAGATTTGAGAGTAATGCATTATTTTCTTGGTGTGGAAGTACAACAACAATCAGAAGGTATATTCATTTATCAAAGCAAGTATGTAATAGATTTATTGAAAATTTTATAATTTCACAACAATTGCAACTCCCTTAGAACTTGGTGGGAAATTAACCAAGGAAGATGCAAGTTCCAAGGTGGATGCTACTCGGTATAGAAGTCTAGTTGAGAGACTTATGTACCTCACTAGAACTAGACCTGATATTATTGAAGATGAAAGAAACGACAAAAGCATGAAACATGAAAAGAAAAGCAAAACACAAGTGATTATACCTTTAAAATGCCTTTGAAGTCCTTCACTCCTTGACAAGGTAGAAGGAGATGCACCCAAGACTCCTTAGCTTCACCCAAGCTCAATGAAATAATGTGGATATGCTCTCAAATAACACAAAACCAAATTGGCATAGTAAGGGGGTAAGTGCACAAAGATGAGGGAAAAAATGGGGTCTTAAGTTGCCACTTTTTTTTTGAAATTAGGAAACATTGATGTTGGATGAGAAATTGAAGATAGCTACACTCAAAATTTGAAGATGGAATGAAAACAAGAGTTGTAGTGCTTTGAATCTAGTTTCTAAACTACTAATTTTTTCCAAAAATGGTTGAGATTAAGGGGGGAGCACACAAAGTGGTCTTGTTTTCCTCAAAAAAATATAACATAGCGTTTGGTGTGCTCCCCCTAAAATGTTAACTTTTTTTAGTATTTCAATAATCACTCCAGTGAGAAATTAGGTAACACCATGTAATTTATCCTTGATTTTTCTGATAATTTTTTAATGAATAATTGATTTTTTAGTAATTTTTAAAATGGACACATCCTAAAAAATAGAAATTTGAGCATGCTCCCCCCTAAAATGTTTGAAAACTAATCAAAAATTGATTTTTTTTTAATTCATGTAGAATGGAGTCTAGTTTCTAAAAATATAACTTATTTCAATTTTTGATGAACGGTTAAAAAAAGTCAAAAATATTAGACATTGGTTTTTGACAAAAATTGGACACATTAACAAAAGAAATTCAAGATGAAACACTAAACGTACTCAAAATGTGAAAAAAACTATATGGTTAGATAGCTAACAGAGAGCTTAAGATTATGGTGGTATTTTTTTGAGTTTTCATTGAAAAAAGTGCCATCCTGATGGGGAGCACGTTCCAGATTATCTCCAGATTTTGCTAAAAATACATAAAAACATGTCAAACAAAGCTGAGCATAACACGAGCATGTTATAACGCACTCGCATTATGTGAAATCAATAATGCGATTGCGTTATGATGAGCATAACTGGCAATACACATGCCAATTGCATTTGCTTGAAAGTTTCTAAAGCCTTTTCAACAAATCCAGTTTTTGTATATCTTGCAATCATTGCATTCCATTATAGAACATCTCTTTGAGGTGTTACGTCAGACAATTGACATGCCTTGTCTATGCTTCCACACTTTACATACATGTCTACAAGGGCAGCTGCACTTCCCATCGTCTCTCCCACTCTATTTATCTCCCTCTCTATGTCCTACCCTTTCTCTGAATCTCTGCTTCCCTCCCCTCTCTACCTCCCACCTTCTATCTCACTCTCTTCTTCCCTCCCCTATCTACCTTCTACCCTCTCTCTCACTCTATACTTCCCTCCCCTGTTTACCTCCTACCCTCTTTCTGAGTCTTTGCTTTCCTCGCCTCTCTACCGAGCCTACCTTCTCTCTCACTCTCTTCTCCCCCCTCTCTACCTCTCTCTCTACCTCTTACCCTCTCTCACTTTCTACTTCCCTCCCCTATCTAACTCCTACCCTCTCTCTCAGTCTCTGCTTCCCTCCCCTGTCTACCTCCTATCCTCTCTCTCTCTTCTTCCTTCCCCTGTCTACCTCCTACGGTCCTCTCCCACTCTCTACTTCCCTCCTATCTCTACCTCCTATCCTCTCTCTCACTCTCTACTTCCCTCCCCTCTCTACCTCTCCTCCTCATTCTTCCCATCCCTGAAATTTCATAAATTATCTTGTTTCCATTTCATCATCCCAATTTATATCCTCATCCATCTTTACATGTCCTATTTTTTTTGTTTCCATGTTCTTTGTCGACAAGGGAGAGCGAGAGGGAGGAAAAGGGAGAGAGGATTGAGATGGAGGGGAGAGAAAGGGGAGAGATACCTGGTGATAGGGAGAGAGAGAGAGATAGAGAGTCCTAGTTTTCTTGTTTTGGAGAGAGAGAGAGGGTGAGTCAGGTTTATGAGTTTAGGGTTGCTTAAGTTTAATGTTTAGGGGAATTATTTAGGGTTTATCAGGTTTATGGTTTATGGTTTAAGGATAAGGATTTAGGGGCATTATTTAGGGTTGAGAGAGAGAGAGAGAGAGAGAGAGAGAGAGAGAGAGAGAGAGAGAGAGAGAGAGAGAGAGAGAGAGAGAGAGAGAGAGAGAGAGAGAGAGAGAGAGAGAGAGAGAGAGAGAGAGAGAGAGAGAGAGAGAGAGAGAGAGAGAGAGAGAGAGAGAGAGAGAGAGAGAGAGAGAGAGAGAGAGAGAGAGAGAGAGAGAGAGAGAGAGAGAGAGAGAGAGAGAGAGAGAGAGAGAGAGAGATGCTCAGGTTTAGGGTCATTATTTAGGGTTTATGAGCTTAGGGTTGCTTAGATCTTTAGGGTATTATTTATGGTTTATGAATTTAGGGTTGCTCAAGTTTAGGGTTAGGGTATAGGGGTTTATGGTTGCTTAGGTTTATGGTTTATGGTTTAGGGGTTAGGGATTTAGGGTTACTTGGGTTTAGGGTTTAGGGGTTAGGGTTTAGAGAGAGAGAGGGGATCGATAGATATTAGGAGAGATAGGGAGATAGAGGTTTAGAGTTGCTTCTAGGGTTTATGGTTTAGAGGTTTGGGGTTTAGGGTTGCTCAGTTTTAGGGTTTAGGGGTCAGGGGCATTATTTAGGGTAACTTCAGGTTTATGTTTTAGGGGTTAGGGTTTAAAGTTTAGAGGTTTAGGTTAGGGTTTAGAGAGAGAGAGGACCAATAGGGAGATATAGAGGGAGACCGAGGGGAGACATAGGGAGATTAGAGGGTGAGGGACATGGCTAGAGACATAGGCAGAGAGATTGAGAGGTAGAGGGATGATAGAGACAAGAGATAGGGTTTAGGATTTAGGGGTTATGAGTTTAGAGAGGGAGAGATATGGAGATAGAGGGTGAGGGGACATGGCCAGAGACATAGCCAGAGAGATTGAGAGGTAGAGAGATGATAGAGACAAGGAGATAGGGGTTTAGGGTTGATCGGGTTTAGAGTTTAGGGGTTAGGAGTTTAGAGAGGGAGAGATAGGGAGATAGAGGGTGAAGGACATGGCCAGAGATATAGGTAGAGAGATTGAGAGGTAGAGGGATGATAGAGACAAGGAGATAAGGGTTTAGGGTGTGATCGGGTTTAGGGTTTATGGCTGGTATATGATGTATAAAATGGTGTAATTGACTAACATATTGGTGCTTATGATGTTTTGATGGCTACTATGGCTGGCAGAGGGTAGAATGACACTCTGTGACTGGCTAGGTGTAGAATGATGTTTGTGATTGATAGGTAGGTGCTACTAAGGAGCATATTAGCACATACGATATACCAAATTGGTTGCAAATGACTAACAGATTGGCACTATGATCTTCTAATGGCTCCTGTGAGGTATTTGTTTGATTTTGATTATTTTTGGGATCGTTTGAGATGGAGATTAGATTGATTTGGGATGGAGTTGGGATGAAATGGATTGGTTTAGGGATGATGAGAGGTGAAAAGGACTAGATTAGGAATGATTAGAATGGTTTTAGGGATGGTTTGAAGTGGTTTAGTGCTGATTAGGGAATGATTAGAATGATTTAGGAATAGTTTAGGGATGGTATTTGAGATGAAATCTAGGTTCATTTGAAAATGATTAGGGATGAAGTTAAATTCATTTGGATGTGATTTGGGATGGTGTGAAGTGGGTTTAGAGCTGATTAGAAGTGGTTTAGGGATGATTAGAGATGAAATTGAATGGATTAGGGATGATTTGGGATTGATTAGGAATGAATTTGGTTGGAATGAAAGCTTAATGTTTTTCATGTTTTCACGTTATAGAGATTTGGAGAGATAGGGAGATACAGGTTTAGGGTTGCTTCCAGGTTTTATGGTTTAGGGGTTAGAGGTTTAGGGTTGCTCATTTTTAGGGTTTAGGGGTTAGGGTTTAGGGGTTAGGGTTTAGGGGAATTATTTATGGTTTAGGGTTTATGGTTTAGGGGTTAGGGGTTAAGGTTTAGAGGTTTAGGTTTATGGTTTAGGTAGAGAGGTGAATAGTGAGATACAGAGGAGACCGAGCCTGGGAGAGATATCTCTGTCTCCTATATCCCTCTCTCTAACTATACCTACCTCTCTATCTCTCTATCTCCCTGTCTCTCTATCTTGCTAGATCTCTTTCTATCCCCTCTCTCTAACTCTACCTTTCTATCTCTCCCTCCCTCACTATTTGAGGTTTACACAAGTTTAGGGTTGCTCAAGTAAATAGGGTTTAGGGTTTAGGGTAAGGGTTTAGGCTTTAGGGGTTTAGGATGCTTGAGTTTAGGGTTTAGGGTTAGGGGTTTAGGGTTGCTTGAGTTTAGGGGTTAGGGTTCAGGGTTTAGAGAGAGATAGAGCAAGGGGGACCAGTAGAGATTGGGAGAGATAGGGAGATAGAGGTTTAGGGTTGGTTCCAGGTTTTATGGTTTAGGGGTTAGGGGTTTAGGGGGTTTAGCCTGTTGCTCATTTTAGGGTTTAGGGTTTAGGGGTTAGGGTTTAGAGGCATTATTTATGGTTTAGGGGTTAGGGGTTAAGGTTTAAAGGTTTAGGTTTATGGTTTAGGTAGAGAGGCGAATATGGAGATACAGAGGAGACCGAGCCTAGGAGAGATATCTCTGTCTCCTCTATCCCTCTCTCTAACTGTACCTACCTCTGTATCTCTCTCTCTCTCTCTCCCTATCTCTCTATCTTGCTAGATCTCTTCGATCCCCTCTCTCTAACTCTACCTTTCTATCTCTCCCTCCCTCACTATTTGAGGTTTACATGAGTTTTAGGGTTTCTCAAGTAAATAGGGTTTAGGGTTTTGGGTAAGGGTTTAGGGGAATTATTTAGGCTTTAGGGGTTTAGGGATGCTCAAGTTTAGGGTTTAAGGTCTAGGGGTTAGGGTTCAAGGTTTACAGGTTAAGGGTTTAGGGTTTCTTGAGTTTAGGGTTTAGGGTTTAGGGGTTTAGGGTTGTTCGATTGTAGGGTTTAGGGGTTAGGGGTTAGGGTTTAGGGGCATTATTTAGGGTTTAGGGTTTAGAGGTTTAGGTTTATGGTTTAGGTAGAGGGGACAAAAGGGATCCCTATCTCTATCTCTCTGGACATATGGATCCCTATCTCTTAATCTTATCCCTTGCTCTCTCTCCTCCTCTTTATCTCTCTCCCCATCCCCCTACCTCTTGAAATCTCTCTCCCTATGTCTCTAGACATCTCTTGATCTCTTTCCCTATCGATCTATCTATCCTCATAACCCCATCTCTTAATATACCTCTCTCTACCTCTCTCTCTGTATTTCCCTATCTATCTCTCCCTTGCTAGATCTATCTCCCTATATCTCCCCTCTCTCTCTCTCTATATATATATATATCTATCTTTCTCCCTTTTTAGTCCCCTTTCTCTATCTCAATCCCCATCTCTCCCTCTCCCATCTCTATCTCACCTATCCTCTCTATCTCCATGTCCCTCTCTATCTCTCCATGTCTCTCGATCCCTCTCTATTTATAGGATAGAGAAATGAAGAGAGAGAGAGAGAGACTCTCCCATGTAGATACAACTTTACCTTTATGTTATCATGCTTCCCAGAATGCGCTCGCATTATAATGCGATCACGTTTTGGGAAGCATGGAAAACGGTAAAAAAACATGTGGGATCCGTGTTTCAGACCCCACATGACTGTTATTCCTACTTTTCACGAGTATATCAGACAAAAAAATGCTTTTCATGTTGTTTGACTAATTGACAATCATTTTTATATCAATCCACCACCTTTTTTTGTTTTTTCAATGTAGAAGAAGTGATTTTTCATGTTTTTGGAGAAAATTTGATTATTTAAACTGAAAGTTTCACGTTTCATGTGTGATTTTATTTCAAAGCTAATTACCATTGATATATAGATTGAATTTATTGATGTATATTTGTTTTTTCCACAAATTTTAGTAATCCTATTCTAGAATTATATAGAATTCATAATCAAACTTGCGAAAAACAAGAATTTGAGGATTTTGAAGCCATCTTTTGGAGAATTGGTCAACTGCAATATCGAATTCTAAGGTATGTTCAATTTATGTCCATTTTAATTCACATATATATGTTCTTATGTTCTTTATGTCTTTATGTTTTTTATGTTCTTTATGTTCTAAGATATATATGTGTCAAGGTATATCAGTTAGTTTAGTTAAAGAGACTCCAAAATCCTCATGTTTCCACCTTGTTTCGGCCCTTCATGCTTTCATTTCACCTATTTTCATCTATACAAGAGAAAAACATTATCAAATACTTCATAAAATAATTTTAGTGAACATTTGTTTGTCATACTCATATTCGAGTGTATACATGGAGCCAAAAATGATTTTGGAAGACTCTTAATTTTTGCCCTAGGATGATATAGAAGGATTTATTCCTTAATACGTGCATGATTCAATTCATTTAATAGAACCATGCATGAAATGATAATTTTCTTACAAAAATGGAGGAAATGAGCACCACAACCTATTTGAAAAATTGTTACAACTCACTTTGATACCACTCAATCCATAAAAAATATGATGGAGATTATGTATTTACTTCATCAACAGAACAAAATTTTAGAGAAGAGAGTTATATACAAATATACGGACATACAAGTATCATGACACAAGATGATACAGAGGGAGTTACAAGGAGATTAAACACTAAAAAGGAGGTTTTCATGAGTGTAGGACAGTCACAAGTCTATATAATAGTCCACTATCATATTTATGACCATCACGAAGTTATTTTTAATTTATGCATTACTTAAGATGTCTTTGATCTTTTGTCACGAGTATCCAGAAGGTTATCTTCAATGATTAATGTTCTTTTGACTATCACAAAATTTTTGGACTGGTTTAAGACTATTAGGATACTCAATTTATGTTGATTACAGTCCCCGTCGATGGCATTCATTCTGTCATCCTTCAAAATCACCTCCATACAACTCATATATGTAAAAAATTAACCATACAATTCATGATTTCCAAACCTAAAATAATGATTTAATACTCATATAAGAGTCCAAACAATGGCCTTCAAGGGGCAAGACAGTCAAGAGAAGTCAAGGTGATGTTCTTAAGAGTTGATAGGGTCAAAGGGAGGCTTAGTATTAGAGATATACCTTTACATAGTGATCTCTCAACACCTTATGGTTTCAAATAGTTTTGAAGTCTCTTTGCAGCCCTATTTTCCTTTATGGAAATACTCATGATAGTCTTGAAGGAACAAAATTATTTATGTACATCAATCCACTATGACTATCATAGTATTAGAGTCTTTTGGAAAACTTCCCAACTTTCTCCTTCATAAGATTCATAGTCCATAATTCAAGTGTATTAAATTTCTGCCCTAAATGTCCTCTTTCCATTCAAGTGTATACTTCATGATTTGTTATTCAAGTCTAAAAGTGTTGGTCATGCATATTCCTTGTTGGGAAGGGGTCTTAGAAGGTCCTGCAAACCTGAACAAAGGATTTTAGAGCATTCTTCAAGGGTTAGACAAGTTTTATTATGACTGTCCCAAGAGGACTAGTTTTACAATCATCGAGTAAGTGTTGGCACCCAAGCAAGTTAGGGTTTGATTTTGAGTCTAGGTGTTTAATACCTATTGGAATCACCTTTAGAATGTTTGAAATAGGCTCCCAAATCTGTATTGAGGTTTTTGAAAGCATCCCAAACAATGGAGAACATGCAAGAACAATTTGTCAATTTGTCATTTTGAGTTTGTCTAGGTCTTGTAAATATGTGTCAAGTTGTGTTTTGAAGTGTCAAGGCATGTTTTGATGTTATAATAAGGTCTAAGAGACCATTTTGAACATGTTTTAGGTCCTAGGAGGTTATTTGAGGTTCATTTTTCAAGTATTGTAAAAGTTGTTAAAATATTGCAATGTGGTTTAAATGCAAGAAAGTGGTTTGTGACTCTTTTCCACCAATGTGAACACTTGACAATTTGTGGATTGGATTTAGAAAGGATGTATTTCTTGTTTACAAGTTTGTATAATGCAGGGGTGTGAATTTGTTGTATGTGTGATGATACCCTAGGCTGGCTGAGCTATTATTTTGAGCAAATTGGAGGTACAGAGATAGGGTTTGATGGAAAAATAGTTAGAGGATCATTCCAAGTGATTGATTAAGCATGTGCAAACATAATTGAATGTGTTTGAGGCATCAGTAAAGAAAAATAAGCTTGGGAACATAGACTTTCTATAAACCCTCATGATACAAGCATGGAATTGGCATTAACAAGGGTTTTGTAGTTTAAGGCTTTTATAGTGTTTCCCATTGACAAAAGTGGTGGATTTGGACCATTTGAGGTCTGTATTGAACATTGCAATTTAGTTTGGAAGTTTGGTAGAAGAATTTTGTGGAGTTGCTTTGGAAAATAGGGCTAATTGCCCCTTTCTATGAAATGAAACAGCCAGTTTTTGGGGCTTGTGTTGGAAAATGACCTATACATGTTTTAGGATATGTTTTAGATGAGCTTAAAGGGTATCCAAAAGTGTCAATAGTTTTGGGTTTCAGTGCCTACCCTGAGAGAAAAGTTCTGACAGTCCATTTTGGAGGGCTACTAGTATTAGGACAGTCAAAGAAAGAAGGACCTATGGTAGAAGCATTTAAGTTGCATGAGGTGTGTTGATACATTGAATTAGTCTATATTAACTTGGAAAAGGTTTGCCAAGTGATAAACAAATCAATAAGTTGTTGGTTCTTCATTTGATTGTATGTTTACCATGTTGCCATTGAGTCATGGAGCCAGTCATGAGCCCATTATTGTCAAATATGCCTCCTTTGAATTGTGTTGAACATCTACATTGCATCACTTTTGGGTCTGTTTTCATGAAATCCACCCTTCCTCTACATCATTTATGACTTCGCACATATTTGAGTGTATAGTCCATGACTTTGTATGTTCAAGTGTATACTCCATGACTTTGTGTATTCCATTGTATACTTGGTGCATTTTGTGATTGGGAAAAAGGTGTGAAGAACCTATATGAAGGTCTTTCAGACCTACTCAAGGATTTTTGAATCTTTCTTGGCCATTATTTGACAAAGTGTGATGACTGTCCTAAATGATTGTGCATGATAGTGTTGGGACAACAATTGGAAGTTCATCAAATCTAAGACTAAAAGTGTTGTTTGTGAATCATTTATGACTCTGTATGTTCAAGTGTATACTACACGACTTATATGTGTGTTCAAATGCATACTCCATGACTTATGTATGTTCAAGTTATCTTGATATGAGGTGTCTTATTTAGAAGTTTGTAAAACCTTTTTATTCATTCTGACTGCGCTATTCATTGTCATTATAAAATTTCTAATTATCATTGTCTTATTCTTCATGCTTGTAGAAATCATCATCATGCCGAGGAAACGAGCAAAGACTCTAACACTAGAAGAGTGTGAAGCTGAGAATGAGAGGAAAAGAGAAAGAATGAGGTGAATTCAAGAAAGTAGGAAATTGTCAACCATACAAGAAGACATTCCACCATTGCCAATTGAAGAGGAACGTGACACGTCTAACGAAGCTACGAGAGAGATGGAATTGGAAAAACAAAGGGAACGGATGCAAAACATCCGTGCAATGAGGAAAGTGAATCTCCAAGTTGGAGGCACTCTATCATCCACATGTCAAGTTGAAGGAACACCATTATTATCTTCTCGAATTGGAGACACTCCATCTTTCACAGGTGAAGTAGAAGGCACATCTGCACATTTTCTTCTCAAGTTGGTGACACACCATCATTCACACCTCAAGTTGAAGGTACGTCATTTTCAACCTTTTCACCTCCAATTGAAGGTACGTCATCTATCCCATATCAAGTAAATATTGAAGAAATTCCTAATGTTCAGTCTACTTTACCAATAAAATGCCTCCTAGAATTTTGCATAGGAGGCCTAAGTTTCTAATTGATATTGATGAGAATGTATTGGAGCCCATGCAGGATAAGATTCACATGCACTCTTGCCAAAGATATATGACTAAGATATGGAAATTATTCTTTGAGAATTTAAATGAAACCAGAAGATGTCAACTCTTTGTTGAACTGATGAGAAATCTAAAATTTAGGCCCACTATGAAGATTCTTGGCCTAAGAACATCGAATGCCTCAAGCGGAAAATCAATTGTCAAGAATATAATGAGTGCGTATGAGAGTGTGGGTTCCACCTCACGCACCAAGGATAGTAATGTCACACGACGTGTCATTACATCGACAATTGTAAGCCAACAAACAAAAAAAGCTCACCTCATTAGAAAGACAAGTCAAGGATTGAAAATAAATAGAAAAACTATAATGTGAGCTGTTGGAAGACATCAAAGAGTTGAGGATCCAAACACTAATGAATTGTGGGCATTCTCTGGGAGACTCCCATGGAAAGACAAAGTTGGTGTCAAAGTTTTGAGATCACCAATTGAAGACTTTTAGAAGAATTACATAAGGGTATCTCTGAATCAAAGGGATGTGGTAAGAAGGAGAATCGGTAGTTGAAACCGTGAGCCACATCCAAAGCATTTTTTGGATATGACTCAAACACAATTTTTTGGTAAATTTCTAGAGAAGTATCCTCAAATTAAAATTTCTCAAAGATATTTTGAAATGCTAAAACTTTTCTTCGTCAAAATAAATCACACACACACTACTTGTTGTTGTAGATTACATATTAAATTTTCTAACCATTTTGATGTTTATCGGTCTATGTTTAGATTTGCATACTAATAATGTTTTGCAGGATTGTGGCATACATGCCCCACCAACTACCTCAAGAGACTTCATATCAATAATTTTATGTGATAGAGAGGAAGGCCATATATTCTACATGAAATTATGCTTGGATGGCACATGTCAGCATTGCAGTGGCTTGCAACGTATGCCAATATGTGAACATATAGAAAGAACACATACGGTTGGAAATGAACTAGTAGAGTTCGACAAGTATAAAATAGTGGCATACAATACAAGAGATGGTAAAGAAGCAAAGAGGTGTGAATATGTTATTCAAAAGATTCTAGTGTATCAGTTTATGCCTATATTTTGTGACAACATAGTGTATGAGTATGTAAGACATGCCCATAGAGCTCGATGGTTGGACTTGCAATTCAAGTTATGCAAGGACACATTTCTAGTTGGTAGCATTGTTTCAGTTGTCGACTTTGCAAAGAACTACAATCTACAGCCATAGTGTGAGGTGCAATCCCAATATTATAACTCGACACAGGTTTCTATATTTGTGCACATCACATTCATTCATGCGAATGATAGTACAGAGGATGATAGAAAGATCATAAGGGAGTATCATTTTTATATAAGCGATGATTGTACGCATTCCACAAAGTTCATGCAAGGTTGTTTTCAGGTGTTCTACAATGATCTGGCTAGAAGGGGCATATCATTCAGTTAGCATATCATATGGTCGGATAACTATGCATCACAATTCAAGAACTCACATAATTTCTATTGGCTGAGCAGGAGACATAATATTACAGGTGTTCAACATATGTGGAACTTTTATGAGGCTGGGCATGGAAAGGGAGAGCATGATGGTGCAGGAGCGTGTATCAAAAGAGCCATAGCACGAGAAGAGTTAAAGTATAAAGACAATGCAAAGTTGACAGATGTAAAATCAATCGTCGAGTGGTGTAATGCTTCGATGGGTCCAGGTAATGAAGGTAAGTCTTCAGTTCGTAGATTTTTTTGGTTGATAGATGATACTAACATTGCACCATATGAGGACTGTTGTACGCTGACAGGATCAAGTGAGCTACACTCTATCAGAAGCTCAATTGCAAGTTCATAGAGTATACATACGTGGAAGATGGTGTACTTTTGTTCTCCATGTACAATTCAAGCCTGGGATGAGTGTGAGTCAAAGGAGTGGGTTGACAAATGACAGCTCAGTTATCTTAGCCCACTTGACACGTATCGACCCCTGACGACATTGGAATTGACAGATATGAAAATTGTCAGTTGACTTTGACCACATATCAGATCTAGTTCAACCAGGTAATATATCTATTTGCATAGTTAAATTTGAAATTCCTAATGTTATCTTAAACTTTGTAGTATTTTTCTAATGTTGACTAATTTCATCTAAATTGCTGCACATATCATTGTAGGGCATGTTTATGTAGTTATTGCAGATGAAGATAATGAAGAGGGAACAAATTATTACTTGTGTTGTTGTGTTGAGGCCAAAAAGAAATTGGAGGCCCCAGTTACAAATGGAGAAAACATCAAATACCCTATAGGCTCAGTGGTTGTTACTGCAACATGGCTTAGAAGGTACCCACATAAGAGTGTTAATGTTTGGTTGTTTGAGGACTTTGACACGCATCAGAAGATTCTTCATTACTCCAATCTTGTCGTGGCAACCAATGTACATTTGATACAATATCGAGGTAGACCTTTGAACAAGACCTTGTGGAAGGTGTGTGACTCTGACCATGAGGCAATACTTGACACAATAAAGAGTAGAGAAGACCCAGATGGTCCATTGGATTAATTTGTAAGTATGCATAAAACTTTCCTAGATGGTTACTTGTACTTTGTTTTGTATATAAATAGTAGTATGAATTGCTTCCCTCCAGTATATTTATGTTTAGCCAATTTTACTTTTTGATGCTTCTCATAAGACGTCACAACTCTAGTCCATCCAACTACGGATAAAGAAGCTCGAGAAAAGATGATGGAGAGTGATCATCAGATGGCGGTAAGTGATCGATTACATATGTGATGTTATATATTTCATGTACATTTTGTTATAGTAATATGCATATTGTTTGATTGTCATAGGGTTTGGATGTTAGTTCATAACATTCATGTTTATCATGTTAAAATAGTAGGACATAGTTGCTTATGTCATTGATTCATGCCATTGGATCATTGGATTTGGTTGTGGTTCTTCATCATAACATGTCATGCTTTCAAGAGTTGGATTGGGTTGTGGTTCTTCCTCATGACAGGAGTTTGTTCATGTCTTCATTCTTCTTTGTCCTCCATGTCTTCAGTGTTCTCAGTGTTTTCATGTGTCAAGGATTTCTTCAGTGTCCTCATGATGTTGATGTTGATCACAAAATATGGTGTATTAGTAAGAGGAAACCATGGAAAGGCCTTGAAAATATTTGAGTGATGCAAGAAAAAGAAGCTATGATGTAGAATAATGGATGTACAAATCTCTCCCAACTCAAGATCATCCTTGTTACAACATCATATTATTGTTTTATGCATGAGGAAGGATAAAATGGGTGTAGCCCTTAAGATCCCTAAGATAGAAAAAATTGCCAAACTTAGACAGAGGTTTTCTCAGAATTTGTGGCAACTGGGAACATTCTGTTTGGACCTATAGGTGCACATGGGGTCCATCCACAATAACCTCTCTCAGTTTCGTTCAACTCCAGTCCATTTGACCATGCCGAAATTAAACACATTCTTGCAAAATGCTTTAGTTTCATGCAGTGGAAAGGTGCTAGGAGTGACATTTTGCATTCCATAGCTCATGGGGCTGAATGGACTTCACCAACACGTCAGGGTGGGTGGGTAAATGCCAGGGGAGGTCTCGTGTGCCAAGCGTCGCAGTCGTTCGGGGCAACATGCTACTGGGAAAGTCCCTTAAGATCCATAAGATGAAAAAACTACCAAACTTTGATGGAGCAGTTCTTGGAATTCATGGCAGCTGGGAACATTTTGTTTGGACCTACAGGTGCACATGGGGTCCGTCCACAATAACCTCTCTCAGTTTCGTTCAACTCTAGTATATTTGACCGTGTCGAAATCAAACGCATTCTTGCAAAATGCTTCAGTTTCATGCAGTGGAAAGGTGCTAGGAGTGACATTTTGCATTCTATAGCTTGTGGGGCCGAATAGACTTCGCCAATGCATCAGGGTGGGTAGGTAAATGCCAAGGGAGGCCTCATTTCGTGTGCCAAGTGCCCTAGTCATTCGGGGCAGCAGGCTACCGGCAAAGTCCCTTAAGATCCCTAAGATGAAAAAACTACCAAACTTTGACAGAGCAGTTCTTGGATTTCGTGGCATCTGGGAATGTTTAGTTTGGACCTACAGGTGCACGTGGGGTCCATCCACAATAACCTCTCTCAGTTTTGGTCAACTCTAGTCCGTTTGACCGTGTCAGAATCAAACACATTCTTGCAAAATGCTTCAGTTTCATGCAGTGGAAAGGTGCTAGGAGTGACATTTTGCATTCCATATCTCGTGGGGCTAAACGGACTTCGTCAACATGTTGGGGTGGGTGGGTAAATGCCAGGGGAGGTCTCCTTTCATGTACCAAGTGCCGTAGTCGTTTGGGGCAGCAGGCTACTAACAAAGTCCCTTAAGATCCCTACGACAAAAAAATTGCCAAACTTTGATGGGGTAGTTCTTGAAATTCGTGGTAGCTGGGAACATTCCATTTGGAGCTACAGGTGCATGTGGGGTCTGTCTACAATAACCTCTCTCCATTTAGGTCAACTCAAGTCCATTTGATCGTGCTAGAATCAAACACATTCTTGCAAAATGCTTCAATTTCATGCAATGGAAAGGTTGCCAGGTGCCATTTTTTTGTTCTAATCATCATGGGGCCGAACAAACTATGTCAACACATCAGGGTGGGTGGGTAAATGGTAGGGAAGGTCTCGTTTTGTGTGCCAAGCGTCCCAGTCATTTTGGCCTGCAAGCTATTGACACCTAGCACTTTTCAAGTTTGCCGGTAGCTTGCAGCCCGGAACGATTGAGACGCTTGGCGCATGAAACGAGACCTCCCTTAGCATTTACCCACCCACCTCAACGTGTTGGTGTAGTCAGTTCACCCCCATGATGAGCAGATCAAAATATATGGCACTTGGAAACATTTCCACTACATGGAACTGAAGCATTTTGCAAGATTGTGTTTGATTCTGGCACTGTCAAATGGATAGGAGTTGAACAAAACTGAGAGAGGTTATTGTAGATAGATCCCACATGCAACTGTAGGTCCAAACAGAATGTTCCCAGCTGCCACGAATTATGAGAACTACCTCGTCAAAGTTTGGCAGTTTTTTCATCTTAGGGATCTTAAGGGACTTTGTCGGTAGCCTGATGCCCCGAACGACTGTGATGCTTGGCACATGAAACGAGACCTCCCTTGGCATTTACCCACCCACCCCGACATGTTGGCGAAGTCTGTTTGGCCCCACGAGCTATGGAATGTAAAATGTCACTCCTAGCACCTTTCAAGTTTGTCGATAGCTTACAGCCTGGAACGACTGACACACTTGGCGCATGAAATGAGACCTCCCCTAGCATTTACCCACCCACTCAGATGTGTTGGTGCAATAATTTTGCCCCCAAGACCTATGGAATGCAAAATTTTAGTGTTAGCAACTTTCTACTTTGTCAGTAGCTTACAACCCCAAACGACTGGGACGTTTGACACACGAAATGAGACCTTCCCTACCATTTACCCACCCACCCCGATGTGTTGGCGTAGTCCATTCGGCCCCACGATGAGAAGAACAAAAAACATGGCACCTGGCAACCTTTCCATTGCATGAAACTGAAGCATTTTGCAAGAATGTGTTTGATTCTGGCACAGTCAAACGGATTAGAGTTGATCGAAATGGAGAGAGGTTATTGTAGACGGACCCCACATACACCTGTAGATCCAAAAAGAATGTTTCCAGATGCCACGAATTCTGAGAACAACTCCGTCAAAGTTTGGCATTTTTTCTTCTTAGGGATCTTAAGGGACTTTACCGGTAGCCTACTGCCCCAAATGACTGGGGCGCTTGGCACACGAAACGAGACCTCCCTTGGAATTTACCCACCCACCCTAATGCATTGGTGAAGTCCGTTTAGCCCCATGAGCTATGGAATACAAAATGTCACTCCTAGCACCTTTCCACTGCATGAAACTAAAGCATTTTGCAAGACTGCGTTTGATTCTGACACAATCAAATATACTAGAGTTGAACGAAACTAAGAGAGGTTATTGTGGATGGACCCCACGTGCACCTCCATGTCCAAACAAAATGTTCCTAGTTGCCATAAATTCTAAGAACTGCTCCGTCAAAGTTTGATAATTTTTTCGTCTTGGGGATCTTAAGGGACTTTGCCAGTAGCCTCCTGCTCCAAATGACTGCGACACTTGGCACACAAAACAAGACCTCCCTTGGCATTTACCCGCCCACCCTGATGCGTTGGCAAAGTCCATTCTGCCCCACGAGCTATGGAATGCAAAATGTCACTCCTAGCACCTTTCCACTGCATGAAACTGAAGCATTTTGCAAGAATACGTTTGATTTCAACACAGTCAAATGGACTGGAGTTGATCAAAACTAAGAGAGGTTATTGTGGACAGATGCCATGTGCACCTGCAAGTCCAAACATAATGTTTCCAGCTACCACAAATTCTGAGAAAACCTCTGTCAAAGTTTGACAATTTTTCTATCTTAGGGATCTTAAGGGCTACACCCATTTAATCTTTCCTCATGCATAAAACAATAATATGATGTTGCAACAAGGCTGATCTTGAGTTGGGAGAGATTTGTACATCCATTATTCTACATCATAGCTTGTATATCTTGCATCACTCAAATATTTTCAAGGCCTTTCCATGGTTTCCTCTTACTAATCCAGCCAACCAGGGCCTTGAAAATGGTGTAGCAGTAACATATAAGGGTAAGAAATCAGGTAAAAGATCCATGTGATCATCTATTTTTAGTTTTAACATATTTTTTTTTATCATCATTGACCATTGTATCCATGCATGTGTAGGTATATCCATTGTATACATGTTGACAACTTTTGTAAAATGAACTCAAAATGACTTTATTGACCTTGCACATGGTCTATTATGACCTTATTAGACCAAATAAACTAAAAATACCCAAAAAAAACTTATCATTAGACCTCATTTGACCAAACTTGCAAAAAAAATGAATTTGGTGCCCTTGCATCAAATTGGTAGGTGTAAAGCCAAATTCCAAAACCTTCGAAATGGTATCTTTGGAACACAATATAGACATCCATCAAAGCATAAAGCATATAGGAATTTGTCAAATGTTGTAGTTGTAAGTACCCTGCAAGACATGTATGCAAAGTGTGGAAGCATATACTTGATGAACATGAACTGTTTGACATGATGCCTCAAAGAAATGTTGTCTCATGGAATGCAATGATTGCAAGATATGCACGAAATGGATTTGTTGAAAAGACTTTAGAAACTTTCAAGTAAATGCAGTTGGCACATGTAAAGCCAAATTCCACAACCTTTGCCAACATCCTCCCTATTTGTACACCAATATGTAATGTTTGGAATGACTAATTGACATCCATCAAAGCATAAAGGATATAGGAAATTTGTCGCATGCTGTAATTGCAGTTGCCCTTTGGTGCAGGGGCACCTAGCCTATTTCATGAACATGATCAAATGATGAATTTTGATGTGTTGAGTTATTTTGGCATTGTAATGAGGTCATACTAGACCACTCCTAATGTAATAAGGGTCATTGGAGTTTAGGAGGTCATAGGCTGCAAAAGTTGTCAAGTTGCAAGAAAAGTTGTCAAGCAACTTTTCTTGCAACCAAATGGCTAATAGTTGTCATAGTTGTTTAAATTAGTGTTTGTGCATCCATTTTGATGTAATAAGGTCTTACAGAAGTGACCAAGGTTGTTTTCAATTAAATTAATGATGCCCTAGACAGGCAACTTGTGTGTTTTTGGTCTATTTGACAGTGCAGTGATGAGGGTTTTGAAAAAATGGTTAAAGAAGAGTCTTGAATAATTATGCTAATGAGTGATTCAGTTTGTATAGGACCTAACTCAACCTCTAGAGTGCAATTTTTAGTTTAGGGGTCAAGAATAGTAGTTGATGCTTTGTAAAAATAGGCTAATTAGGCCTCATATACAAATTACCAGTCCATTTTTGAAGGGAATGTTCCAAAACAACACATGGTGCATTTGAGATATGTTGTAAAACATCCAAATGGGTATCCTAATCTATCCTCCTTTGTGTCAGAGGTCATGGATCAGTAAGTTATGTTCCAAAAATTAGTTTTTTGGAGGGCTACTAGCTTGTAAGGGCAGTTTATGAGGAAGAATAACCTATATGCAAAGTTTATGTTCTTGGTGACCATGAATGGTCTTTTTATGTCACATTCATCATTTTAAAGGTGTTTCATGAGTTGGTTTGCAGAGATTGAGGTTTTGAACCAAGTGTTGGGTTTGTAGTCTTGATTGAGTTCATGTCTAGTTGAAAAAGGGTTTGGGGTCTTAGCCCATTGTTGTGAAATATGTTTCCATGGTGTTGATTCATCCTCCTTACCTACTACATCACCCTTGTAGACATGTATGCAAAGTGTGGAAGCATAGACAAGGCATGTGAACTGTTTGGCATGATGCCCCAAAGAAATGTCACGTCATTGAATGCAATGATTGCAAGATATGAACAAATGGATTTTTTGATAAGGCATTAGAAGCTTTCAAGCAAATGCGATTGCCAGGTGTAAAGCAAAATTCCACAACCTTAGCTAGTATCCTCCTTGCCTATGCCAAAATGGTCATCCATCAAAAGGATAAAACATATGGGAATTTTGTTAGATGTTGTAGTTGCAACTGCCCTCAGAGACATGTATGCAAAGTGTGGAAGCATAGACAAGACACGTGAACTGTTTGGCATGATGCCTCAAAGAAATGTCACCTCATGGAATACAATGATTGTAAGATATGAACAAAATGGATTCACTGATAAGCCTTTAGAAAGTTCCAAGAAAATGTAATTGGCAAGTGTAAAGCCAAATTCCAAAACCTTAGAAATGGTATAATTGGAGCACGGTATAGACATCCATCAAAGCATAAAGGATATAGGAATTTTGTCAAATGTCGTAGTTGTAAGTACCCTGCAAGACATGTATGCAACTTGTGTGGAAGCATATATAACGAACATGAACTGTTTGACATGATGCCTCAAAGAAATGTTGTCTCATGGAATGCAATGATTGCAAGATATGCACGAAATGGATTTTTCATAAGGCTTTAAAAACTCTCAAGCAAATGCACAAAAATAAATTTCAACCATTTATGCAAATTTTGGCACATCTAAACCAAATTGCACAACCATAACCAACTTCCTCCTTGCCTATGCTATAATGGGATATAGAGGACATGGTGTGGATGACCATCAAAGCATAAATGATGTAGGAATTTTGTCACATGTATTGTATTTGCAAGGTTACCCTTGTAGACATGTATGGAAAGTATGGAAGCATAGACAAGGCACGTGAACTATTTGAAATGATGCCTCAAAGAAATGCACAGTCCCACAGAATTCAATGATTGCAAGATATGCACAAAATAGATTATTTGAAAATGATTTATAAACTTTCAAGCAAATGCAATTGGCACTTGCAAAACCAAATTCCTGTAACAATAATTGATTATCATATTAAATATTTAACATAAACTGTCATATACATAATGTCATGAACATAACATCTAGTTTATATAAAAAGCCATATAGGCATGTCCAAACAAAGCCATATAGGCAAATATACAAATATATACATTGGATTAACATACAAAAGTATGTATACAAAACCATCTAGACATACAAAAAAGTTCCCAAAAACTAGTTTCCTATGGACTTTTAGGAAATAATCGGCAGCCCTTCTTTCACTGTGAAGATGGAGAGTCGGTCAGTGACACATCCTCTCTCTGCCATCGAGTAGACCTCTTCGAATAAAGTTCATCTAGCTGTACCTATTAATATATGCACACTAGTATTGAAAATGTATGAAATATATAACATCACGTATGTAATTGATCACTTACCTTCAACCGATGATCACTCTCCATCATCTTGTCTCTCTCTTCGTTCGTAGTTGGACAGACTGGAGTTGTGACCTCCTATGAGAAGTATCAAGAAGCAAAATTCACTAAACATAAATATCATTTTTGTACATCAAATTACATGAGATAAAAAAAGAAATACAAAATTATAATATTTTCATGTTATTGGCTCATACCTCAGTCAAAGGATTTGCATACATCATGGCTGCATCAATGCCTATCTGCGCTGACTCACGCAAATGAGGAGGAGTCTCCACTGTATTCATCATCTGAAAATCAAGTTCAAGATTATTCAAACAAAATAAATACATAACATTATTTTAAAATGCATAATGATTAGAAATGGTTAAATTTACCTTCGTAAAAGTGGTGGTTTGGCATCCAGGGGACCAAGGAAACCGTGGAGGTGTTGGTGACTGTTGAAATCATCAAATTGTCACAAAATAATATTACCACTGACATATCTACAATAATTATGATTATGTGATAAATTACATACTTGCTGACTTGACCTCCTCTCATAACCCACCAATGGACTGCTAACGGAGGCAGGATGAAGACTCTGACCCTGGAATTTCATTGTGCAAACAATTACATACATTATTTTTGACTTATAATATAGATACGCATATAAAATTAATTACAAATTTCAAATAACAATATACTAAATCAAGATGAAACTTGTAACAAATTACTTGAGAGTCGATACCAAATGTATGCTGTAAGAGATCGTCACTGAGAACAAGATCATCCAATATGTCCTGCCCCCATGTTGCATCATGCTGCCCCTATGTTGCAGCATGCTGCCCCTGTGTCACAGAGTCCTGTTGTGCCTCCTGCGTCCCATAATCACATAGGTTCCCACATGTACTACACAAATGTGGCGACACATGACGCCTACTACTCTCACCCTTATCGGCCTGGCTAAAATCATTGGCATGCTATGATGGAGTTTGGGTGAGAGTAGTCAATGAATGTAAAGTCTCCAGCTCAACACTCTCCTTCAAAGCCAAAGGGAGTAACCTACATTCTGTCCTCGCTCGGTGTATAGGCACATGGTCTTCATCTCGTTAAGCCCCAGGTCTATCTTGGGTAGAGCCACCACCTCTACCATAGAACTCACGAATGTCAAAATAATTTAGAATCTTGTTGAGGACAAACTTACAATAGAGTTTCCTTAAGAAATATTGTGGTACCTCATCATTGTTGCATGGCTGCTCATCGAAGACCATGTACCATCTATCCCAAAAGTTTCAGGATATGTCTTCATTCCTACACCAATGTATAGGAAACCGTTTGCAACTTTCTTCTAATCTTTGGCCGATTTTGGGATTAATAAATTCTACACATAATTGAGATTTTGTAATTTTTTCCTTCTTGACTTGTTCATATGACAACTTGTCGGCATAATATTGCCGACTCCTCTCCCTATAGTCTTAGAATTCGGTGATTTGTTTTGTTGCCAAATTTGTGTGGGAAACAATCTCTTGTAGTGATTTTACAAGTACCCTCCTACGATCAGTGGTTCCACTTGGATTGTTTAGGGTTTGAATAATAGTTTCAAGATGTTTTTTGTTTTCTTCTATTATCCCTAGGTAGTGTTCTTGATCATCCCTTACATGAAAAAGGAGGTGAAGGTGGGTTTTGAGGGTTTGGAGGGTTTTGGGGGTTGTTTTCACCCTCCTCAAGTGGATTTAGGTTTTCTCCTTCTCCAATAACTGTAAATGCAATATAAAAATAAGTCAAACATTGCAAAACTAAAAAATTATTCTCAAACTAACAAAATCAGACAAACCCTACCTTCTTCCTGTGCTGGAGCCTCCAAATTTGCATGACGATGTCTTTGGCGGTGAGGTGGCATTGTGAATTCCTTGTTTTCTCAGATACACTTGATTCAATGGTCTCTTCTTCAACACGATCATGTTTTTGCTTGTTTTCTTTGCTATTGTGAGGAGAGAAGTCGCAGGTGAATGAGGAGAAATGCTTTTTTTTTTGCTTTTATTGAAAGCAAAATGCGAGCACGTTATAATGCGCTCGCATTTTTTTTAATAAATTTTGGAGATGGTGGCGACTTTTTGGTCCCCCATCTCCTTGCATTTATCCAAGGGTATAATGAGAGAATTTGGAGGCTATTTTAGCATTATAAGATTGCATGAAATTGAGTTGTGAAAATGGCTTGTGGAGGGTTGTATTTATAGGTAATTTTGGAGGGATTTGAATCCAAGGGCTAGGATTCAAAGTTGAGATCAATGGATGAGATGCAAGGATGAGATCAAGGGTCAAGATTTCATCAACAAAGATGGAGGGCTAGGAATAAAAGTGAATTTAAAATTCATTTTTGGAGAAGGCTTTGCATTTAATGTGATTTAGATGTATGAGCAAATAAAAAATTATTTCCTTGGGATGAGATGAAATTAAAATTCTCATTTTATGTGGAGTTATGAGGGACATGTGACACATGCACATTTTTGGGGCCTTACATTTCTAAGCTAATTTCATGGAAGATGTTTTATCATGAAAATAGAAAGGGTGAGTTGGAAGGGTCATGTGATTTTTTGAATTTTTTATTTGTGGGTTGTGGGAGAAGGTGTAAATGAAGGTTTGACCAAGTTAATTAGGGTGATTAACTTAATTAATGTGGCTAGAGAAAATTAGTGGATGGGTTAATCAGGGTTTAGAATTAATTAAATAATGATTTATTTAATCAGTTTAGGTTTAAGGGTCATGCAGGCTAGGGTAGCTAATTAAATAATAGTTATTTAATCAATTAGGCTAGGTTTAGGTTGATTAGTAGGGTAGATTAATTAAATAAACATGATTTATCTAATTAATTAGGTTTAGGAAAGTGGACAAATTAACCAAATAAATATTTAGCAAATTTATTTAATTAATTGGGATGAAGTTGATAAGATATAGTGTTGAATTAATTAAATTAATTCAGAACTAGGGGTAAATTGGTGAGGGATGGCTAAGAATGAATGATCAGAGATGATTTAGGGTTAATTAATTAAATAATTATGAATTTATTTAATTAATCAGATGAAAGGGGAAATTAATGATATGGATGGTGTAGAAAGATGGTTGAAGGGTCGAGACATTTTTAGGTGTCTACAATTATGTATGTTGTGAGTCTCATCTTTCAATTCATACAAGATCCACACGAGTCTCATTAGCATGTTGCAAAAAGAATATTAAGGTATCTGAGCAGTACACACAATTTTGGCATCCATTTCTTTTCCACTAACAAATATTCACACTAGTTGGTTACATAAACTATAATTGGGCTAGTTCAATGGATGATAGAAAATCAATATTTGGTTATGTTTTCTCACTTGGATTTGGAGTTGTGTCTTGGAGCAATAAGAAGTAGGTAACTATGACTCTTTCTTTAGTTGAAGCAGAATATATTGTTGTCGTAACATGTTGTCAAGCCATATGGATTAGAAGGATCTTGATAGATCTACACTGGTTACAATAACATCTAACTACTATTTATTGTGATAACAATAGCACCATTGCAATCACTAAGAACCCTATGTTTCATGCTAGATCAAAACATGTCGAGCTTTGACATCATTTCATTCGATATTTGGTACAAGATGGCAATTGGAACTATAGTTATGTCCTACATTTGAGCAAATCACTGATATCTTCATCGAATCTCTTCCTAAAGACATACTTGTTACTTTGAGATAGTAGTTAGGACTCACCCTCATTGATCATCCAAGGGGAGATTTTCTCATTGACATCAATTTGTATGATCATATAGTTACTAGTTTACATGTTCTATTTTTTATTTTTGTTTTTCATTGAAGTTTTCTTTTTAAATGGTAGATGCATGATTAGTTTTCCAATTATTAAAAACTCTATAAAAATAGTCTTTGTTCTCTATTTTTAGACATAGATGATCAATTTTAGAATTAATAAAACAATGTGCATTTTTCTGCCTATGTTGATTGACTAGTAGTATATGAAATATCTACAAAAGGATGCATATCCAAAGATTGTAATTAAATTCTCTATTTAAATTCAGTATATAGTGTTAGTGTTATTTATTTATTTTATTTCACCTCTGAGGATTGATAAAAAAGGCATTCGGAAGTGACGATCAAGGATGAGGTTGTACATGGTATAATTTTGGAGAGAAGATTTCTGATGCCAGCATCCAGAAGACTTTAAGACTTTTGAGAAGTGCAGGGTAGCATGATCACCCAGCTAGGGCTCTCCAGGACTATAGGTGGAGAAGGCCGAGCCTCCTCCATAAGGTTTGACCTCCTTAGTCATAAGTGGCCTCTTAAACTCTTTGGGGTTTTCATCATTTATGTCTTCTACCTATTTTTTCTATATATTTATGAAATAATTCCTTGCTAAATCAAAAATAAGAAATGATATATGGAAGGGGGTACAAACCCTCCCTCCGACCATGTAAATGGGCAGGATCATATAGTTGATAATGTGCTTAAAACCTTTAAAGATGCAGTCTCTGGTGATCATATACATATTTCTCATGATGTGAAGTTTTGCATCTGTGAGGAAGGAAAGGCTGGACAAAGGAAGGTTAATAGAGAACAAGATAAATGCCCTTCTGATACTCCTAAAACCCTTACTTTATCACATAATCAAGAAATGAAAGATGCCATTCAAAAGGAAACTATTATGTAAAAAATGTCATAGTGTTTCTGGCGGCTGTAGACACTTCCAAACTTCCATCTTGAAATTTTTTTGATGACTGGGTTGTTAATGTGTGGTCGAAAAGATTGGGCATTGATGTATCCTTCTATAGGATGGTGTAGAAAGTTTTATTTTTTATTTTCTTTAAAGATCAGCATATGCAAAGCATAGTGGTGTCAAAACAATTTTGGACCATAGGAAAATGTATTTTCAGAGCCTTATCCTGGTCTCCAAAGGCCATTAAAGAAAAAATCTTAGCACTTTCGTACCCTAGATGGATAAAAATTAAAGATGTTCTGCCTTTTCTTTAGGCTTTCCTTCCTCAAATGCTTGCCCCAGTTGGGAATGCGATGAGGATTGATGAAGCTAGGACTTATCTTCCCCACTTAGATGCGAGGGTGTTAATTTCCCTATCCCTAGGTTTGGAAATCCTTGAAAAGATAGATATCAATCTTGATGAATCATCTCATTGTTGCAGGATTGATGTGTTAGGAGGCATCAATGCTTGCTATCTTTGCAGGTAAGAAGGTCATATAAGGAGAAATTGCCCCCTTATTGGTAAAAACATAAATTACTCCAAGGGCAATGTCAATAACATAGAATCTAGTTCCAAGCCTTAGGATAACGCTGAAGATCAAAATGGACATAATGATCGGGTTAATGTGACTAATAAGATACTAGTTAATGATGTGGACATTAATAATTCTGGTTTCTTTGGAGATTGGGTTTTTTTATTCCTTAAGGATAGAGCTGAGTCTAATAGGCCTCCTATAGGTTTAGGGATGGATGTTGGTGATTCCCTAATACCTGTCAGCCCTATGGCTCCCCTTAATCTTGTTGATACTTCACTTGATCTCTCAATACCTCTCCTATTTGAAGAGGTTGTCATCCTAGAGGCCCCTAGATCTGCTCCCCCACCCTCTGTTAGTACCTCTAACCCTTTTGATATCTTGGCTGATGGGGACAGTGAGTCCAAACTAGTTTCAGTCCCTATGGAGGATACTACTCCCACCCTTTCCAATGCATCCAGTCATGCCCCCTTTGCACCCAAAGCCTTTGGGGGTCTCAAGAATGCCCAACAACTTGTGTTAGACAAAATTAAAAATAACATTGCTCAAAATATGAGCAAGGAACCGAACAAGGATATGGTTGAAGACAATGAGTGTGAAACAAACTTCATTATTAAAGGATTCAATAATAAAAATAGTGACAAGAAGAGTTTGTATGACCGTAACTCTACCAAGTGTAACAACACTATGATTAACTCGACTGTCAAACATATTGTTTCTTTGTTTGATTCTTTTGGTTTTAACAATAGTGAAGCATATGACATCAGTAGATTGGGTGTTCCCCATCCTCCTCAAGTGTATAAGGAGGGAGATGTGGACATCCAAGTTACTAATGCCTTATATTCCACTGGTGCAAAAGCTAGAGGGAGCAAACTGCAAAATTCTTCATTGTCTTTGTCCAACACTAGGGACAAAGGGGCCCCTGGGATGAATACAAATAATGGAGGAGATGGTGAACTTATCCCTAACACAAGTAAGATTGGGAAAGGTCAGAAGGATAGTATTCTTAGAAAAGGGGATCAATTGATAGCATTCCCCACTAAGGATCCCGTAGTAGGTGTAAGATCACTAGCTAATGAAGAGGTCACTGATAGACAACTATCTCCTTGTTTCTCCCCCCATGCTCCTAGACACAGAAAGAAAGGAATAGTTATTCCATCTGGTAAGGATATTCTTACTTTCCCCAAGAAGAGTAAAAGGAAGAAGACTAGTCTAGTGATTGTAGAACCTAATTCTAAAAGAATTGAGTCAGAGGATAAGCTTCCTAGACACTACAACAACTTTAGGAACAATGCAGAGGTAGTACCAACAAAGGGTTGTCACAAGTCTTAAATGCATCTCATGGAATGTCAGGGGACTTGAGTCCCTTGACAAAAAACATATTGTTAGGAGATTTGTAAACCTGAAAAAAGAATAAGGATGTTGTCATGTTATAAGAAATCAAATCCACTGGATTTATGCTTGAAACAAATCTCAAGTGCATATGGAAAGCCTCATCTCATTTTGTTACCAACCATGAGAAAGGTAGAGGGGGGGCTACAATCTTGCTTTCTAAAGTTTGGGCTCAACATGTGACTACATATGGCACATCACCCTATAATAGGGTAGTGTGGATTAAGATTGAGAAAGGGGAGCTAAAATTTGGAATATGCTTCGTTTATGCTCCCAATGACTACAAAGATATGATTAGTTTGTGGAAATGGCTGTGCAACTTTTTCCCTGGATATTGGGAGGCGATTTCAACATGATTGAGCATAAGGAGGAAACGAGTGGAGGTATCAACATGGATTGGAAGGGAAATGAAAAACACTTTTAGTAAAGGATGAAGGCTAAACTTAATCTGTTTGACCCTATTGAAGGACTAAAGAAAGACAACTCCACAATCTGGTTCACATGGTGTAATGCACAAAAAGGGGGAAGAAGAATATATTGCAGACTGGACTAGTTCTATGCAAATAGAGATTATTTTAGCTCTAAACCTAGTTTGGATGGTGGTAAGGTTAGGGTTTGCCCTTACACACTGTCTGATCACCACCCTATTAGGACAAACATTATATAGTAGAAGGAGGTCCTTCTAAGAGGAGCAAAAATGAAAATTGCTTCTTTCTTAACACTAAGCTACTAGAGGACGATGACTGCAGGGAAGGAATATTTACGTTTAGAGAAACTAATAAGTGGATGCTAAAGGATCTGAGTGAAATTGAGAAATGGGAGATCAATGTTAAAAGATGGAGAGTAATATTCCAGACCATAGGAAAGAAGCGAGCCATGGATAAGAGAAGAGAGGAAAATGTTTTACAAGAGAAATTGTTAAAAGCTAAACACTGCTTATAGCTAAACCCATTAAATTAAAGCCTATGTGAAGAACTCTCCCTAGCCAAAAACTCCTTGAGGAAGTTGCAAGAACATAAAATTCAAGGGCTCAAAGGGAGAGCTAAATTAAACTGGCTTAACAATGGTGATAAAGGCACAAAATTTTTCTTTAGGTATATAAAGGACAAAGGGGTGAAGGAACATATTGGTAAGATTTGTGTTGAAGGTAACACCATTACTAACCAAGAGGATATCATAAAACAATTCTTCATGTACTATAAAAACCTTTTTACGTCAAAAGGGAACAATGAGGACAATAACAGGGCTAGAGCATGCATTAAACAAATGTTGCCAAGGAGGATTACAAAAGAAGACAAGGATAGACTTAAGATGGAGATAACTAAAGATGAGATCAAGAAAACCATTTTAACATTAAATAATGACAAATCATTCGGGGATGATTGACTCCCTATTGAGTTCTATAAAACTAATGTTGACTAGATCTGTGAGGATCTACTTCAAGTGTACAAAGAAGCATTTACTAGAGGTTCATTGGGTAAGAATATTAATAAAGGGATTATTAAACTACTCCCAAAGGAAGGAGATAAAATGTTGTTGAAGAACTAGAGGCCTATCACCCTATTGAACATTTTCTACAAAATCTTAGCCAAGATCATAGCTTTGAGGTTGACTAACATCCTTCCCAAGTTTATAAATAACACCCAAGCTGGCTTTATCAAAGGAAGGTATATATTAGAAAATTTGATTACTAGCTGGGAGGCTATGGAATGGGCAAAGATATTCCAAGCAAACCTCTGCTATGCTATTGCTAGATTTTGAGAAAGCATATGATAGGGTTGAATGGGCATTCCTAATAATGACCCTGGAAGCATTTGGGTTCCCTAATGAATTTTGCAAGATGGTCAATACTTTGCTATGTGATGCAGTGGCACAAGTTGATGTAAATGGAAGCCTTTCTGATACATTTGTCCTAGAAAGATCAATAAGGCAAGGTTTCCCTCTGGCTCCTGCATTATCTATAATTACATTTGATGCTATCCATTACCTATTAAGGGAGTCAAAATTTATCCCAAGAATTAGAGGTATAACACTACCTAACAAGAGAGATCTTCTTAATATTCAGTTTGTAGATGATACTGCAATTTTTGTGGAACTTGAAGAAGAGAATGTGTTAAATCTAATCAAGAAGCTTGACTTTTTCTGTCTTGCCTTTGGGGAAAAGGTGTCTAATGCCAAATCTATCATGCTTGGATGGACCGATACACCTCTAGTGTGGTGTAATAAAATTGACTTTCAGTGGGGGGCCCAAATAAACAAATCAAATATCTAGGGATTCCCTTCGCTATTAGTTCCAATTTAGAAGAGACGTGGATATGGATCGACTAAAAATGATAAAAAGTTGGATGGACGGAATAGGCAATTCCTGTCCCTAGGTGGCAGGATTCAGATATGCCAAAAAATCTTGTCTTCTTATAGCCTTTACTACGCCTATGTCTGGCTATTCAGTAGCTATCAAGTGAATGAAATACAGAAAAAAGGCATTCAGTGAACAAATTTCTAAACGTGTAAGGTGAAGATTCACACTAAAGAGCTTGGAGTGCATGTACACCATCCCATACAATCCTTTCAATCAGAAATTCACGCCACTTTAGGAAATTCTAGAAAGGAAGCAACATTACCCCACTGTTCAAATTAACATTCATTGATGTACTTTTGGCCATATTCCCATAACATACTACTAAATATTTTAGTTACTCCTTCCTCTTAACTTGCATATGAAAAATTGTATCTTATTTATCTACATTGTTACACTTCATCTGTAAATGTTTTGATCTAATAGAGTGTTTAAAATAGCCAAATTTGTCTTCATTGCTATGAAAAGAGAGATTGGAAAAATCATGATTTATATCAACACTTGTAATTTGTTGCATCATAGTAGTCAAGTCTCCACCATCAATTATGGTCAAGGCATTGTATAGAGTGTATATAGTTTGAGCTACAACAATCATTTGTCTACTATAGTTGTGGTTTTGTCGCAAAAGGGCTTGGAATATTAGAATTCTTCTTTAACTCCATTAAATATCACCTTCCTTGAAGACTCTTGCATTTTGGTTGTATACTAGTTTTTTTGTATTTGATAAGGCATTGGTAACAAGAAGATTTTTTTTCCAAAAAACATTTGGTGTAATTGAATGGTAGGCTAAAGGCCTCGAGACATAACTATTGTTAGAAAACTTCTTGGAGGCCAACTTTTATTGTAAATCAACATGGGCACATTTCGAGCTTCTTCATATGTTTTAATAAAGTTTTGATTGGACTAATGATTGCCTTAATACTAAATGCCATGTATTGGCTATTCTTTGCTAAAAGAAATTCTCTTAAATAAAGGATATAAAATTACAACTAAAATGAATTGTGTGGACATATAAGTCTTCACTTTCAACCACTTTATTTTTATGGACATTCAAGACAAATCACTTCTCACATTGTGTCGTAAGGTATACACATCATTTCTATATTTTGTTCTGCATTTAAGTAGCACAATCATATGCCATAATGGCCTCATGGGTTGTGTTGAAGGTATTGATCCATAGGCGCTTTCCTCTATTGGGCTCTCTTATTTCAGCCACCCATATACCCTATGTTCGTTGCTTCATGCCTCTATAATTGTACTGCCTTTTTTCACACCCTCCTTTTCCTAGCATACACCCTTTGCTTGAACCCTTGTGAGTTCTTCTTTTCATTTATTCGCATGAATGCAATTACCACCATTGCTCTAAAGTATTTGAAACTTTCTTTTCCCTTGGCCTATTTTTTGTCTTTGCCATCTTTGTTCAATAGCTTTGAAAAATAGTGGGAAAAAACTACCTTTCAATTTTAAAGAAAATTGAAATGGCATTCACTAAATGAGCTCAAATAACTGAACAACACAAGGTTTTTACACCAACAAATGTTGTGTTGAAGGGTGGCTTTGTTCTGCATAGACATTTTAATCCCTTAGCAATGAAGTCATCTATCATTGTTTTCCAATTTCCAAGTCATGTCTGACATGTAATTACGATGAGCTATAACAAGTTCCAACACCTTACATGTATGTTTTGAGTCAGTCTTTACATTCTTTGAAAACAATCTCTCACAAACAAACCTCTTTCATTTGATTTAAAATTTGAACCCACTTCTACCATTGATTTTGATTTCAACATGCGATTATGTAAATAAAAATGATTCAATCTTATGGCCTACATTTTATTAGTATGCATCAACTAATTGTGCTACATGGTCAATGATGCTTCTAATTGTAGTGACTCACATTTAATTGAAAGTAAACAATTGTTTTGATTTTTTTACCAATCATACATGATATATATGATGATGATGATGATGACCATACATCAAAATTTGTATGGAGAATAGCTACTACCAACAGTGCATTGGCCATAGTTGTATTTAGTGATTGCTAGCAAGTTGATAGAACTTAACAACAACCTAAATACTACCTTCAAGATAAGGAGTTATACAATATATATGTTAAAAAGATAAATAAATTCATTGACTAGTTCTTGTTAATATCTATCATGGTTTTGTTAAAAATTTTAAATCAAAATGAATTGTTCAAACATATTACTTAAAATTATAAGTTACAATCAATGTATGACTATTCTTAAACATCATCCACTTCAACAGTCAAAGGTCAATTTTGACCAATAAAAATAGGACAAATATTTACCACTTTTTGTTGTGGATGAGGTGTAAAATTACTATGACTGTTTGACCATTGAAGTGGATGATGTTTAAGTAGAGTGTTGCACCTCCTTAAGGTGCAAGTGCTAGTACTAGCACTTGCACCCATAGGGGGTTCAAGGAATACGCTAATAGGAACAATCGACGAGTTTAGAAAATTTCTCAGCTTGAGACAATTCCAAACACTATAATGCTTACATATAAAACCCTATCGGCTAATTATGCCAAGATGCAATTCTAATGAACTTAAGAAATTGGCCTATTGCTTGAAATCAGTTGCTCCCAATTTAAAGTATGGGCATATTGACCCCAATCTGAATGTAAAATAGTGGCATGTTGACCACAACGTGCCGACACTTTTGATGAGCGCTTGTTAACAAGCAAAGATATTTATCCTTGCTAGACGTGTTCACGAACACTAAAATGAGTGAAATACAAATCATATAAAAGAAAAACACAGACCTAGCAAACTCATTAGCCGATAGGCTTTTAGTTGTGAGCATCATAGTGCTTGAAATTGTCTTGCGTTGTAAAAAACTTCACGCTGGTAGTTATATGTGAGCATTTGTGCTCAAAAAATTATCTACACGCAGTTGTTTTTTTGTCACGGGTGCTCTGAAAAGTAATCCAATATCTTTGCAAAGATTCACGCGTGCTTTGGAAAGTAATCCAATATCTTTGCACTAAATGCATAGTCTTTGCAGTAAATGCATAAAATCTGCATAAAATCTGGGTTGCTGCCATAGTTGTCTTACTATACTGCTTTTGATCACCGCCAAGGTTGTGTATAAATAGCCTCCCATAGAATGACAAAATAACAAGCATTAGGTCTGTTTGGATATGCAATATCACATTAAACATCTGAGCAATTTCATATCTGAGTAATGGAAAAGAGATATATAGAAGGCAACACCATTGCTAGGGTCATTCTTGCCTAGCTTGCTATGAGTTTTTGCAAGTCTAGAGATGATGATGATAGATCAACAGAGTATCACAATCCCATGAAGCTTGTCAGGACTGACTCCTTCCCATTTGACTTGAAAATGGGTAATCAACATCAGAAGAGGATGAGGAATAATTTGGGCTATGGTACAAGCAATTCAAGTGATTAGGTGTGTTGTTTAAGACTGATGGGTTCGTGCAAGTATGAGATTGCATTTTATATAGATTGGACTGCTTTGTTGCAGCTCCATCGACAACCTTATTACCCCTTCAAAACTGCAGGTATTGTGGATATATATGTATTATGTATATAGGTACACACAGTTTGTGGAACATTATACATGTTATGCCAACATTAATCTGTTTGTGTTTGTTTAAGAAGGATTGCCATTGTGTATGGAGAAAGGAGAAAGTGTGGCATTGGATGGGCAGTTATGGTATTGATGTACAGGGATCAAGGTTTTGCTTCACACCATCTAAGCCGTAGGAGCTTGAACACTAGGTTTTTATTTTCAAGTACATGATGACTGGTATACTAGTGCCCTTTGACCTACTTATGCCCCATTTAGAAGAGCCTCATTGAACTTCCTTCTTTCCTTGAAAGTTCAAAATTACATGCCCTGTGGCATAGTAGGGCACATAAAGAAAGCATCTGTAAGAGCCTCAGAAAGCATATTCAAGGAAAGAGGCAATGAAATATCTCGCATTGAAATAAATTTTGGCATATCTTTTAAAAAATGCAGTAATGGCATTTCAATTTTTCTATGGTTAAAACATATTATTAGTTTTTGTGCTAAAAATAAATAATTGATGCAAATATCTTTAAATAAAACAAAGATTTCCTCCACGACTTTGTATCGATTCCTCCCAAGGCGATTCTTTTGTTTTCTGTTCGCACTCTCGTTCAGGTCACACCGCAAACCTCAAATCTTGCAATGTGATATGCTCGCCTGAGTTATTTGATTTCAACCATTTTCCCTTTCCCTTTCCTTTGAAAATCAAGTGTCCCGCATATTTTGGGTTTTATGTTTTCCGTTTAAAAATTTATTATTGCACTGTGTTTTTAGAAAAAATAGAAATTTTTAAAAAGAACCATAAAAAATCCAAGTTTTTTTTAAAGTAGTTTTTGTTTAAAAATATTAAAACTTCAATAGTTTTTTTAAATATTGTTGATTGTCTAATTTTTTAATTTATTTTTATCATGTAAGGATTAGGATTTATTGGATTGAAATGAAATCAAAACCTGTCAAAATTGGTAGGCGCTTTGTTTTTGGGTTGATTTTTATGGGCAAAGAGATATGACTTAATACTTATTTTTTGTTTTGATTTATGAATTATTTACGAGTTTGGATCTTTCGTAACCTTCTTATCTAGGTATTTAAATGCATACTCTTGAGGGGTGCAGAGAATAGTGTATTATAATATTAGGTTTGTGGAAATCGTGGTTTGTATAATAGATCTATTGAAAATGTAGTGCTTCTAGAAAAATTGTGTATTGCTTTTTTGCCTCAACATTTCGGATCGCACTCCATGATCCATTGCAGAGAAAGTGATCCACACCCCTACCATTCTCTCTCTTTTTAAGAAGACTTTCTTTGCAATTTATTCATCTGTTTTCTCTTCTTTTCTTCCTGATGATGGATCATGGAGTGTGATCCGAAATGTTGAGGCAAAAAAGCAATACACAGTTTTTCTAGAAGCACTACATTTTCAATAACATGGAATGTGGAAATATCATGACTACAATAATAGATCTATTGTAAAATGAGGATAACATAATTGTTGGAACCTTTTGGATTAGTTTGGATAAGTGATATTTAAAAAATATATAAATTATTAATTTCATTCCCTCGCTCCCTAAATCTATACTTTTAATTGGTTAGTTTTTCTCTTCACGTACTTATTTGGGTATTAGTGTTTTTAGAATAATTTGATAATTTATTTTTAATAAATACATAAAAATAAAGAGAGACTAAGATAGAGAAAGATATTAATATAGAGATAAAGAAAGAAAAAAAATAGATGGAGAAAGAAAGAAAATAAAGAGTGAATGAAAATAAAGAAGTAAAGAAAGTGTGAAAACCCCTTTTTGAGAACTCTTATTCATGTTTGTTAATTGGTTAATGATAATGATTAAGTTAAGAAATAATGATATAAATTTAGCAAACAAAAATTAAATTTATAAAAACTATTTAAATTTTTATTTATTCTTAATCAAGATTCGAATATATTGTCAAATTAAAATTTATTTTAAATATTTATTGAATAATGTTATCTTTAATTAATTTATAATCCCTATGATGCTTTTAATAATTGTGTTAATTTATTTGTTCCATATTTTTTTTTTAATTTCTAAGTAGATTTATCTACTAGTATACCTATATTTAAAAAATATGTTTATAGATACATATTTTTTAAAATCAATTTACTACACATAAGCGGAGATAGGAGCCTAAGAAGGATATCTCTTGGCATACTTTAGATAAATTTTTTAAATATAGGTATACTAGTATATAATATAATGTTTTATTACTATTTTAAATAGTTTGCACTTACAAGATATTTAAACTACTAATATACATAATAATTAATTGATAGTATATAACCATCTTGGTTTTCTGTGATTAATATTATATAACCATCCCAATTAAACACAGTTATAAAATAATAATCACTCAAATTTTTAATAGAAATACAATTCTTTTAGTTTTTACTCAAGTTCTCCAAGCCCCATATTACTTAATTCTAGTCTAAGTTCTTCAAATCTCAATGTTCCAAATGTTTTCCATTTAAACTAGTACCACTTGAGGGTTTGGTTTTGACAAAACATTTAATTTTCTACTATTAGAATGGTGCATCTTTGAATTTGCTTCTAGGACTAAAAAAATCTTTCCAACTGTTCACAAATAAAATTATAAATAATGTATAACTGTAACATCCTGCCCCGCAACCCCGAAGGGTAAGGGCCAAAGGAGGAAAAGATAATTTTTTTTGACATAAATGGATAACATACATAGATATGGTTGCAGATTCGATAGATCGACAACATTCATGGCCAAGTATGGCTAAATGCACAACCGACAGGAGAGGACTAAATCACTCTCCAAAGAAACATTAATAAACTACGTTCATTTTAAACACCAACCCAAATGTTCTTATAACCCATTCTAGATTATAATCATGAATCCAAAAGCATCATAGTACAAGCGGATCTAATACCCACACCGGAATTCGTAAACCAAATATAAAACATCTCATTACTTCTCATTAATTTGCATGATTACATCTTCTCTCTTAAGAGAGTACAATTACATAAAAGAATATACAGTGCAATGGCATAGCCATGAGTATAATATACAAGTACAATAACATAGTCTTGAATATGATACAATGACTGAATAGGTACAACAATAGATAGGGTAACCAAGAGTGAGAACATCTCCAATATGGTGCTCCAACAACCTGTTCACCAGTCCCCAATGGCGGTGGTAATGCCTCCCAACCATGTGGACTCATAAGAGACCACCTCACCGTGCTCGGAGATAGTCACAAGGCCCAAACAAAAGTGACAAGGCAAAGGTATACATGATGGCCAACACTCACATCAATCACGAAGCAGACACGAAAAACAATGCATAACGCCACAGTCATAACATAGAGATGCTCATCAAATAGAATGTCGGGTACTACTCACGACTACTAAGGCACTGGACACTAGAGTGTAGGTCGGATGGGAAGTCATCATGCATGCACGAAGGAATGGCACCACATGGAATCAAGTACACTTCTCAATCAAATGAGGAGACTCAAACGTGCCCAAATCAACGCCTCGCAGACGGATATCTCGATGCCCTGCAGACAGATAGGCCTTCTCATGCCCTTCCTTAGCCTCTACAAGCACTCAAGGCCACGCATGGGGACTCATAATCCTAGACCTAAGCTCATCTCGTTTAACCAAACGAGGTGCACAAAACCAAATTGAAACAATTCAACATGTAACAACCAATCATTTAACACTAATACCATGATAACTCATAATTCAACAACCAAAGTCATTATTTTCCAATTAATTAACTATTTAATCAAAGACCTTAATTTGTTTACCAAAACCTTATTATTAATTCTCAAAAGACAATGTTAACATACAAACAAATAGTTTTAACCTATAAGGCCATTCTTAAGCATCCTGTTAACTCTTACCAGCATCAATTTTAGCCATGTACTCCAAAATTATCAGAATAGGTTAATTATGCAAAAATGCACAAAGGCATGTTTGGAACTGAAAATTATTGATTTGGTACTCTAGTTGGGGAAACTTGTTCTACCATCAATGTGAGGTAAATAATATTCTTCTAAATGTTCCTCTATGTTAATCAAATTAACTTGCATTACAATGGAAAAATCAGCCTTCAATGGCTTACAAACATTTCAAGAATGAAAACTCTAGTTATTACAAACTAAGAAATCACATAAATCCGTTCTGCACATAGATGGATGAACTCTTTAGTTAGTTTTATTTTTCTGGTTATTCTCTTTCTTATCCCATGTTTCCCTCTAATTCCTATTTGGAATGGTCAAACTCTCCTGAAGACCTACTATTGACATTTTGCCTTCTTGCATGAATATTCTCTATCGCTCACAAAAGTGCCATAACATTCTTAAACTCAAAGATGAAGGTTTCCACAAGGCTGGACGTTTGGCAGAGAAGACTGTATGACCAAAGCGAAAACTGCCCAATTTCTAAGAAGAGTTGAACATTTGAAACTCTTATCGAAGAGTCAACGTATAACATAAGGGTTCCATGGGACTGAGATCTCTTCAATCTCTATCATGTGTCCCAACTTTTGTGTATGGCTACCTTAATTAAATACTCTATACATTCAAACCATCACTACATTCTCTGTAAGGTCGAACCCATGTTTGCCTAAAACATTATAATCAAAAAACAAAAATCTTTCTTTGAAAACCCTTATATATAAAGAATTAATAATACAATTTTGCATATTTAAAATCGATTCAGGGAAAGAGGCAGTGAAAATATCTTGCATTGAAATAAATTTCAAGCCTAAGTTTTAAAACGTAGTGATCGGGTTTTAGTTTTTTTGTGGTTGGAAATTGCAACAGGCAAACTTTAGTTTTTTGTAATGGAAAAGCAAAGAACTGAGGCAAATACCTCTTAGCAAATCGCACTTCCCTTCAGCGCACCTCTAATCTTGTAGTTGATATGCCTACCTAGGTCGATTCTAGTCACCCTCTTTTCCCAGATCAATCGGCTCATCATTGGCCTCTATATCATGTGATGCGTTATTAGAGAGTGGCACAGAGTTGTTGCTCTTAACACTAGGCACAAGGACTTTCTCTGAAGAACCAAGTAAATCAACTGTTGTTGACGTTGGAGGATTCTCTGATGAAGAAGCTTGTCTAAAAATCACCCTTCCTCTCTTTGCAGTCTGATAATTTGAGATTCCCCACACTGGACTTGCACAAGAAATCTCTGAAGAAGGGATACGCTTTCTCAATCTACTATTTCTTAGTAGTAGCTATCGATATGGAGGCAGGGGCAACATAGCCTCAACCACCGAGATTAGACAAGGAAAAACAACCGCCCGTTGTGTAAACTACATTATATTTTGGGTGGGCATGACCAAGATCCATCCAATGTTATTCCAGATCTCCATATTTTAAAGCACTTGTGGAGAGAAAAGATCATGGACAAGAGAAGTGATGCGCCATCATTCTGCAACTGATAAGAAATGCCCAAAAACATAGAGAATTTTTTTGCCAGCAATTCCTTTTCTTCCCTGGTGATTGGATTTTTTTTCCCATACCCCAAAATGGAGCGGTTGTCTAAATCCCATTCGGCCACCAACTGCTACGAGTCTCTGGCTTTTCAGAAAAATTCAATTCCTATCACTTCTTGCACGCCACCGTATGCCCCATTTTCCACACAGCCATCAAATCGATTAGCTGCCCCCCCAAGATATTTTCCTCCGGCAATAAACCAACTCACCTACCAATTCCCCGAGCCATCATATGGTAAGGGATGGTTGTTACATCCTACCCCCTAGGACTAGGCTTACTCCTAGAAGCCTGCAAACGCTAAGATGCAGCCAAAGTACACACTAGTCCATGAAACTCGATACAATTATAAAATTAGGTTATCACATGCACAAATACATGCAATTAGTCCTAGAACATGGGTAAGGAATAGGCAAAACACTCATTCCTACAAAATATACATTAACATAAAATAATTTTCTACAATCAAAATAAATAATGATGTCAAGGAAGCCACATTGAACAATTAACAGAAACCAAGGAGAAAAGCCTCAACCATCGCACTAGCAAACTACACATGACCATAAGGGGCAATTCAGACATTACAGTTAGGCAACTGGATGATAAGACAACACGGGAACACTGCACTAGTAGGGTACAGTGGCTAGGGTAGGGAATAGGGCCTGTGGCTATCTCCAGTAACCACCATCGGGGATAATAAGAGTACGCTCAGGCCTGTGAGTCCAGGCGGAGTCAATACCCAATACCTGCATCACTCCAATCACACATCAAAGCACATGTGCATATAACATACATCATAGCCGAAGCAATAGTAAGCATGTAATCTGGCATGATAACCAATCATGTCAACATCATAATACTATTGGAATCCATCAAGGAAAAGTAACAACCATCGATTTGCACATATATACTAGCATAAACCACACAATTTTCTCATAAATTGCAGCAAAATACGCTTTTAATATACAAAATTTTTAGTTCTCTAACTTTTCATATGTAGCTATCTATAAAATGGAGCACACAAACACACATATACATAATTTTAACCTCTGATTTCATAGCATGCATGGCATCTTTTTACATATAATGTAATAGTTTGTCACTTTTCAAGGCATAATGATGCAAATTTTGTTCTCTTCTATATTGTAATATGCAACTACATACATGACCAATTGTACAACCCACATATACATACATACTCATTCACATCACAAGGCTACATTAGGGGTTCACGTGGATGTCGTAGTACCATCCAAATCCAATATTCGTATCCATGAGTCCATAACCAATAACCATGTCCAATATCCAAATCCATGTGTCTTGATGGCATTGACCCACTTAGTGAGCCCTTCCATACAAGCCACAATGACATATCTCTTGTTTGTGTAAGGGTTTTGGCCTCCAAGAGATAGTCAAACAATAAGAAGGTAGTGAATTAGAGCTTAGAACAGCTCACACATACCCCCATCCTCAAGGGTTTCCATGCATCTACTTCCTCGTATACTCTCAAACAGGTGGATCTCAACATACCCGATGAGGAATCACATCACAACACAAGACCAGCATTCAAAAATAGAAAAGTCAATGAGTTTAGCCACCAAAATATAAATAAGGAAGAGTAAATCTCAATTCCAACAATAAGTAAAAAAAGCGTATAGTTTCAACAATAAATTAAATGTAACCGCAAGAGTTACATGCCAAGAAAATCATCTATGGCTAAACCATTACAAGCAAGATAACCAAGGTGCCGGTCCACACAAGCAAAGTAAAAATCACCAATAATTGAAAAGAAGATTCACAATCTTTGAAATATACACATCACAACACTACGTGACTATCACTAGTCACCACACAAGGAAGGAGGAAAACAAGCGTGACTGTCTCAATAGCCCTTCATGTGGGTGTGGCCAACTCACGCAACCCTCACATGGAAAGGTATTGTGCCGGAACTCCCAGGTCACATACCTCATGCGGCACGACCGCGCATGGTATACGCCAAGTGGAGAAAGCACACAATGACCGTATACCGCATGGCAATTTCCTACTCAGAGGAACATCCTGCATAGTGCATACCCATGGAGAAAGCACATGTGGCTACACACCGAGCTAGAGGTGCACATTTCTAGGTTCCACTCGCATGCCAACCGATCGGAATCGAGGCCCTCTTGAGCGAACCCTCTACTCTGTGCTAGCACTCACTCCACGCTGCACAAGTAGGATCATAACATATATACTACTCCTTCACACATCTAAGTATGTGGCATCGTGTCCTCGAGCTCGGATTGCTACCATTAGTGACATGGCATCCTCACCAGCACTGTGTCAGAACACCAATGGGGGGGTTACATCATATCTAAAACAATCACATCAGGGTAAGATCATGCTGTCACAAGTGCTCATACCATAAAATAATATCATCCTCAAGAACTCAGGGGATTAGGCTAACACTGTATGAACCAAGTATCTGGTCCATTAATAAGGGGAAGTAGTGAGTACTTTCCTGGGAGGTTGAAACAATCACTGTCGTTTCACGCCTCCATTATACGTACGCCGTGCAATTCCCTCCCAAGGAACTTTATGGTTGCTACTACCCCTCCACATATTGACCCATCAACAACCCTCGGGTTGGCAGTCAATAGGGTGACAACAAGGAAACACATAGATGGTATGGTTTTCTCCCATACACATAATCCAAACATACCCTCCATGGATGGGTACACAGTCTCACCATCCCATGGGCACAAATCTCATATATTGGTTAATCACACAGTCAATAGGAATACATCAATGGATGCTCACATAATGAGGAATACAATCACAATTTCACCTACCCAAGCATAACCATAGCCCACACAAGACTATGCAACATGATGCAAAATATACAACTTTACCCAAAATAAGTATTCCCAAATATCCATACCAATTTTCTCTTTTCACAAGGGCAACTCATTTACCCATAACATCATAAATTCACTTTGCAAATCTATCAACATAACACAATAGTGTATGAACATGTATAGCATCATCACTATCGGCATTACATCAATGCATAAACATAAGTAACATTTTTCACAATCATTATTACAGTCACTTCTATAATCACATAATGATATACATCTCATAATGACACATAATGTGACATCATGGCACCAGTCACAGGAATACCATTCATTCACAAGAGAATTAGATGCTAATAACATAATGAAATGAGTTTTGTTTAAGGAACTCTAATCATTTCTCTACATTCACATCCATACATATAAGCATAAGTAATCTTGGCTATGTCAATGGCATTCAATTGTTCACTCAAAGCAAGATATGCAACATTCTTATTACTCTAACCTGCATTATTTTCAGTTTGCATTAAATACAAGAATTTACTTATATGATCTCATTGAAATCCATAATGCAATAGAGGAGATCAAATTTCATCAACAAGATATATCCACTAAGCAATTACCGTTCTCATGTAAACTCATTAAATAAGGGGTTACTCATAAACATGTAATCACTTTCAATTGCATAACCATAACGAACATAAGTTATTCTCCACTAATTCTTTTACTTATTGCATCTTTCACAAGCTAATTAAATCCATAAGCCATCAATATAACATCTTGTCAACTATTGACAACTACGAAGAGGAGAGAGATAGATTTCATCTCAAATCAAGACATTACATGCCATCGAATATTCATTATAAAAACATGCAAATTGTACTAAGGGAAATTTTAAGGAACCATTAGTATTCCAATGACTTCAATATGTTATCAGGGATGATAAATTGTAGCAACTCAAGCACATTAAGAGGTTATAATAAAAATCAGCACGCATCCAACACTTACAAGAGAGCATGGAGCAATCAGACTCATTTGTCCACATTTGCAAACAACTACATCCTACAATCCTTTACATCTATAGCACAAAGCTTACAAGAGCAGTCCAAACAAGAGAATTTAGGTAATCTAAGTTACCTTTAACCCACAAACATACAAGACTCAAAACTCTAGTCCCACTGAGTAAGGTAAGGCTAAGGAGGCTATTTCCTCCACAATTTCTAAGCATGGGGTTGTAACTTAACCCACGAATGCCATGCTAAAGCATGAAAGTAATCAGGACTATAAAAATAATATAACAAGCTCACGCCACACATGCCAAACACAATGAAACATAGAAGGCTCAAGTACGCCAGAGCTCCCAGTGTGTGAACATGGGCTCTGATACCAGATGTAACATCTCGCCCCGCAACCCCGAAGGGTAAGGGCCAAAGGAGGACAAGATAATTTTTTTTTTTGACATAAATGGATAACATACATAGATATGGTTGTCGATTCGATAGATCGACAACATTCATGGCCAAGTATGGCCGAATGCACAACCCACAGGGGAGGACTAAATCACTCTCCAAAGAAACATTAATAAACTACATTCATTTTAAACACCAACCCAAATGTTCTTATAACCCATTCTAGATTATAATCATGAATCCAAAAGCATCATAGTACAAGTGGATCCGATACCCACACTGGAATCCGTAAACCAAATAGAAAACATCTTATTTCTTCTCATTAATTTGCATGATTACATCTTCTCTCTTAAGAGAGTACAATTACATAAAAGAATATACAGTGCAATGGCATAGCCATGAGTATAATATACAAGTACAATAACATAGTCCTGAATATGATACAATGACTGAATAGGTACAACAACAGATAGGGTAACAGAGAGTGAGAACATCTCTAATCTGGTGCTCCAACAACTTGTTCATCGGTCCCCAATAGCGGTGGCAATGCCTCCCAACCATGTAGACTCATAAGAGACCACCCCACCATGCTCAGAGATAGTCACAAGGCCCAAACAAAAGTGACAAGACAAGGGTATACAGGATGGCCAACATTCACATCAATCATGGAGCAGACACGGAAAATAATGCATAATGCCATAGTCATAACATAGAGATGCTCATCAAATAGAATGTTGGGTACTACTCACGACTACCAAGGCACTAGACACTAGAGTGCAGGTCGGATGGGAAGTCATCATGCATGCACAAAGGAATGACATCACATGGAATCAAGTACACTTCTCAATCAGATGAGGAGACTCAAATGTGCCCAAATCAATGCCTCGTAGATGGATAACTCGACGCCTTGTAGATGGATAGGCCTTCTCATGCGCATCCTTAGCCTCTACAAGCACTCAAGGCCACACACGGGGACTCATAATCCTTGACCTAAGCTCATCTCGTTTAACCAAATGAGGTGCACAAAACCAAATTGAAACAATTCAACATGTAACAACCAATCATTTAACACTAATACCATGATAACTCATAATTCAACAACCAAAGTCACTATTTTCCAATTAATTAACTATTTAATCAAAGACCTTAATTTGTTTACCAAAACCTTATTATTAATTCTCAAAAGACAATGTTAACATACAAACAAAGAGTTTTAACCTATAAGGCCATTCTTAAGCATCCTGTTAACTCTTACCAACATCAATTCTGGCCATGTACTCCAAAATTATCAGAATAGGTTAATTATGCAAAATGCACAAAGGCATGTTTGGAACTGAAAATCATTGATTTGGTACTCTAGTTGGGGAAACTTGTTCTACCATCAATGTGAGGTAAATGATATTCTTCTAAATGTTCCTCTATGTTAATCAAATTAACTTGCATTACAATGGAAAAATCAGTCTTCAATGGCTTACAAACATTTCAAGAATGAAAACTCTACTTATTACAAATTGAGAAATCACATAAATCTGTTCTACACATAGATAGATGAACTCTTTAGTTAGTTTTATTGTTTTGGTTATTCTCTTTCTTATCCCATGTTTCCCTCTAATTCCTATTTTGAATGGTCGACCTCTCCTCAAGACCTACTATTGACGTTTTGCCTTCTTGCATGAATATTCTCTATCGCTCACAAACATGCCATAACATTCTTAAACTCAAAGATGAAGGTTTCCACAAGGCTAGACGTTTGGCAGAGAAGACTGTATGACCAAAGTGAAAACTGCCCAATTTCTAAGAAGACTTGAACATTTGAAACTCTTATCGAAGAGTCAACGTATAACACAAGAGTTCCATGGGACTGAGATCTCTTCAATCTCTATCATGCGTCCCAGCTTTTGTGTATGGCTGCCTTAATTAAAAACTCTATACATTTAAACCCTCACTACATTCTCTGTAAGGTCGAACCCATGTTTGCCTAAAACATTATAATCAGAAAACACAAATCTTTCTTTGAAAACCCTTATATATAAAGAATTCATAATACAGTTTTGCATATTTAAAATCGATTCAGGGTAAGAGGCAGTGAAAATATCTTGCATTGAAATAAATTTCAAGCCTAAGTTTTAAAACATAGTGACGGGGTTTCACTTTTTTTGTGGTTGGAAATTGCAGCAGATAGACTTTAGTTTTTGTAATGGAAAAGCAAAGAACTGAGGCAAATACCTCTCAGCAAATCGCACTTCCCTTCAGCGCACCTCTAATCTTGTAGTTGATAGGCTTGCCTGGGTCGATTCTAGTCACCCTCTTTTCCCAGATCAATCAGCTCATCGTTGGCCTCTATATCATGTGATGCGTTATTAGAGAGTGGCACAGATTTGTTGCTCTAAACACTAGGCACAAGGACTTTCTCTGAAGAACCAAGTAAATCAACTGTTGTTGACGTTGGAGGAGTCTCTGATGAAGAAGCTTGTCCAAAAACCACCCTTCCTCTCTTTGCAATCTGACAATTTGAGATTCCCCACACTGAACTTGCACAAGAAATCTCTGAAGAAGGGATACGCTTTCTCAATTTGTTGTTTCTTAGTAGCAGCTATCGATATGGAGGCAGAGGCAGCGTAGCCTCAACCGCCGAGATTAGACAAGGAAAAACAACCACCCGTTATGTAAACTACATTATATTTTGGGTGGGCATGACCAAGATCCATCCAATGTTATTCCAGATCTCCATATTTTAAAGTACTTGTGGAGACAAAAGATCATGGACAGGAGAAGTGATGCGCCATCATTCTGCAACTGATAAAAAATGCCCAAAAACATAGAGAGACTTTTTTTTGCTAGCAATTCCTTTTCTTCCCTGGTGATTGGATTTTTTTTCCCATACCCCAAAATGGAACGACTGTCTAAATCCCATTCGGCCACCAGCTGCTACGAGTCTCTGGTTTTCAGAAAAATTCAATTCCTATCACTTCTTGCACGCCACCGTATGCCCCATTTTCCACACAACCATCAAATCGATCAGCTATCCCCCCAAGATATTTTCCTTCGACAATAAACCAACTCACCTACCAAGATATTTTCCTCCGGTGATAAACCAACTCACCTACCAATTCCCCGAGCCATCATATGGCAAGGGATGATTGTTACAATAACCATTTAGCTTATAGATTAAAAATATAAATAAACTATTAAAAAATGTTTAGTAGTGACAGTGACTTATAAACAATATTTACGCTGAAGGCGTTCCCTTTGTGAGCAAGTGCGCTGACTTTGAGAATCAATGGTCTCCATTGGTGGAGAGACGTGCAAGATGATTGCAATGTGGTGGACCGTTGATTTCTGATCACCGTTTTCCATCATTCATCCCAGTTTTTTGGCTCGCCTATCCTCGTTTTCCGTGGTTTGTCAGCAGTTGTTGGGCTTGTTTTTAGAATCCATTCATGGGTGGATGCGGACAAAATAAAATATCGCACAGAGATCTAACTCTGAATTCGTGTATGCCAACTTGCAATTAGCAGCGGATTTTTAAGCCGCCAGTTTTTCCTGTTTCCATCACCATTTTTTTCTTGGTCGGTAATGCTGGCATAAACAAAAAGTTGTAACTGTATTATTTGCCGTGTGAACAATGTGAATCGGTTGATAGTTGATTTTTCTACAATTTATAGTTCTATTATTTTTAATTATGTATATTTACTACTGATCTCTCTACATTTTACACTTCAAGTTTAAATGTCTCTGTTGTCACTTTACAGATGTATTTATTGGTCATTTATATTTTGCTAACTATGTACCGAATCCTAGGTCAATTTTTTTTTGGCCGTTTATTTGTTGGTTACTTGGACCCCTAATCAGGCTATTATTTAGTACTGATATATATATATATATATGAATTATAATATTATATAAGTAATTCAAATAAAAGATACATTATAATATTTTAATAGAAAGGTAATTGAATTTATTTTTTATGTATAAAAAAATAAAAAAAAATTACATGTTTTATATGTATGTTTTAAAATGGTCAATTATTTTAAATTGAGTTAATAAATATTTGTCACCATCTTAGTTTTTCTTTATGGCTAGGTGACAAAGGAGGATAAGTTTTATTAATAATCATACAAGTTTATTACTTTAGATAATATTTTGACCACAATTTATATGTTTTAAAATCTGGAAATTTGATTTTTTCTTTGTAATTATAGTTTATTAAAAGAAGTTTGATATAATGGAATTATGTTTTAGGTTTCATAATTTGATAATGTTTAGTTATTAAAGCATTAAGTTTATGTGGTTTAAAAAAATAGTAGGAAATTATATCGTATGGTTTCAAAAAAGAAACAACCCATCAAAATATTATACAATAAAATTAAACTAAGTAACCAAGGGAGGGTCCTAATCAAGCCACTCTCCTCAAAATAAACACTAAGCTAAATAAGAAATACCATAGATATGTAAATTTCACCATATGATAATATTAAAAAAATTCATAGAAATATGTTTGTAATTTCTTAAAATTAAAAAATATTAGTAATCTTTTAAATATGACTTACTCTAAAAACAACATTTACTTGTTGTCAAGCAAATATCTTATACTTTTCTAATTTTTAAAACTTACATATTTTTACAATTATTAACTATTAAAATTAAAAAAAAAAAAAAATCTTATTAAACACAAAACCCTAGAAAACAACTCGGAACACAAGAACAATAGATGTGAACACAAGACTGTACATAAATACCTTGAATTTTATAACATGATGTTAAAAAAATTCATTTTATTTCCTATGACTTCCAACGCTATGCTTTTTTATGGTAGACTTTATATCTCACAAAGTTTTAAGAAATTTTTAATATTTATTTTCATAATTAAGTATATTTCATTTAATCAATAATATATAAATAAATTTCTAATATATTATTATATTAAAATGATATAAATATTAAAAAAGTATACACATATTAAATATTTAAATTAAATATAACACACATATTATATATAAAATATAATGTGCATTATATAATTGATTTTTACTATTCCCTTAAATTACATCTTATTCTAAATACACAAAATTATTAAAATTAAATATATAATATTGTATACTAAAATGAATATAAATATTAAAAATGTATATACATATTAAATATTTCAATTGCATATAACATACATATATTATATAAAATATAATGTACATTATATAATTAATTTTTAATATTTCCCTAAATTAGATCTTAGTTTGTATATATAAATTTGTTATCACTAGATGGGTTCAATATGCCCAATAGTTTTTGTTTGTATATATGGGCATGCTTAGGATATTTTTTTCTACATGGTCCTCTCTCTATATCATCCTCGAAATTAACAAATAACATTAAAATAAATATATAATATTAAATAATTTAAATGTACAATATTAAAATATATTCTATATGATATATAATATTATTTTATAATCTTGTATAAAGAGGAATCACACACAAAATATATATGAAATAATACAAAATAAGGTATATCATTTTATAATATATTATGGTATATATTATATATATAAAAAATTAATATTAAAACTATATTAATTATTATGTTTTTGCTTTTTAATAATGTAAATCAATATAATATTATATTCTAAAGTTGTATATTTTAACTAAAAATACATTTATTATTTAAAACTATGTATGGAATGTGCAAGGGCCTGGCTCGATTGGCGAGAGCTTGTGGTAGGCACGAGGTCACGAGGTCTAGTGTTCCCCCCCACCTAACTATTAATAAAGTTTTATTATATTATTATAATTGTAATCTATCAATGTTTAGATATTATAAGAGACAAATTTTATATTTATTGTTTATTATACTTATTATTATTATAAAAATTAGTTGTTTCCTTTTGAAAGAGCATCTTAGTTTTCCTCCATAGATATAGCATGAAAAGAAATGAAAGTACTTAAGAGATAATTGCTATTAGTAGATATAAAAGAAGAATCATCAACATTAGGCTTATCACTAACCAGATTATAGCCAACATTAAGAACACCATCATCACTAATATTAGTGATACATGAGAGGGATAATCAATATGAAGTTGATGGGCAAGTGAAGTAAATCCATCTCAAATCGAAGGGAAGGCAATAAAAAGCTTCATGAAAGATGAAAAGTCATATATAAAATGAAATTTTGCATCCATATATTTTCATCCTTTATGGTAAATGAATATTATGTCACCAAGGATCAATGGATTTGAGGTAAAAAATTGTAAAATACATTAAAACCCTTAAGGCATGTTTCAATATAAGCTAAGGACAAGAGTTGGTGGAAATCCATAGTAAAAAAATCAATAGCTAGGTCAAATCACTATGGATACAAGAAAGATGACCTACAAATTTTAGATCTAATCTAAAGATATGAAAGCTTACAAAAATTAGAGATGGGAAGAAGGTCAAACCCTAGGGAAAATTCTTTGGAAGGGTTTGGAGAATTTGGCTTCACAAAAATGTAAAGCAAATGAGTGAAACCTCTATGCAATTGCATACATGGCATGAGGTATGAAAATGAATCACAATGAATGAGGAAATTATGGAGTTTTGACTAAGACATCTCCCACAACACATGTAGGAATGAATCATTGTAAAAGTTTCGTGTAAGATGGAATCATGATACATATAATCCAATAATAAAGTTGTGACCAAGTTGACACCCATTACTCAAACAAGCATGAGACCATGTAAGATTAAGATGATATGGAATTATGATGCATGCAATCATGAAACCACATATATACTAAGATAGGATTAGAGATCTCATAGAGAGGAAGTGTGCGAGAGAGAAGGAGGGATATAAGGGCTTCCACTATTATCATATCAAAACCTCCAATTGAATTAATCATTTCATCTTGAGTCTTTTTTTGTCAAACTCTACATATCTTCCACCTTAATCAATTTATCCTTAAGATGTTATGTGGAGAGAGAGAGGGGGGGAACAAAGAAGGGGAGAGAGATAGAGATAGAGAAACAAAGAGAGAAAGAAATAAAGTAGGAGAGAGATATATAGAAGAGAGGAAGAGAGAGGTACAAAGATAGAGAAAGAGAGAGAGGAAGGGGGAGATAGAGCAAAAGAGAGAGGAAGAGAGAAAGAGAGAGAAAGAGAGATAGGTAGGGAGATAGAAAGAGAAGAGAGATAGAGAAAAAGAGAGGTAGATTGAGAAATCTTAGAGAGAGGAGAGAGAAACATAGGGAGAGAGAAATCTTACAGAGATGAAGTGTGTGATAGGGAAATAGAGACAGAGAGAGATAAAAATAAATAGAGAGGCATCTAGAGATAAAGATAAATAGAAAGGAGAGAGGTAGAGAAACAGAGATAGAGAGAAAAGAGAGAAATATATGTAGAGAGATATTGTTGTTTCCTATTAAATTAATTGGGGCTTTCACCTATTATCATATTCAAATCAAAACCTCCAACTGAATTAATCATTTCATCAAGTCTTTCTTTTGTCAAATTTTGCACATCTTCTACCTTAATTAATTTACCCTCAAGATGTTATGTGGAGAGAGAGAGAGAGAGGAATAGAGAAGGGGGAGAGACAAAGATAGAGAAATAGAGAGAGAGAGAGAGGAATAGAGAAGGGGGAGAGACAAAGATAGAGAAATAGAGAGAGAGATCAAGGGAGGGAGAAGTGAGGGTGTGAGAGAGAGAGATACAAATATAGAGAAAAATGCAAAGAGAGGTAAAGAGCTAAAGAGGGAGAGATAGAGATAGAGAGAAGTGAAGCTAGAGAAAGACAAAATTATATATATACACAGAGAGAGAGAGAGAGAGAGAGAGAGAGAGAGAGAGAGACTACCTTTTGATCAGTCATTTCATGTTGACAATCAAAATATGGCACATGTAATGAGCATTCCAAATTGGAGGTTAGTACTACATTAAAGATCATGGAGCTTGGTATGGGTTGGTCCAGATTATTTGGCTCCACTAGAGCCTCATGAAATAGTACTTTTCATGCCATTGATCCAACGATCATGAAAAGAGAGAGTGACTTTCAATCGGTCATTTCATGCCAATGATCCAAAGATGATATGAGCTATTTTGAGAGTTCAACAAGAGAGAAAGAGATAAAGAGAACAAGATAGATAAAGGAGACAAAGAGATATATAGAGGTAGAAAGATAAAGAGATGTATAGAGAGAGGAAAAAAGATAGACAGATAAAGAGGGGGAGAGAGAGAGAGGGAGAGATGGAGATATAGACATAGAGAGATCAATAGAGAGGAATATACAAAGAGAGATAGAGGAGATAGAGATAGAGATAAGGGATATAGAGGGAAAGAGATATAGAGAGAGGAATGGAGAGAAAAATAGAGTGCGAGAAAGATAGAGATATGAGATAGAGAGAAAATGGGGGACAGAAAGGGAGTAGAGAGATATAGAGATAAAGAGGAAGATAGAAAGAGAGATATAGAGACAAAGGCGTATGGAGAGAGAGGGAGAGAGGTAGAAAGATGGAGGGGTAGAAAGAGGGAGACATATAAAGAGAAATATAAAGAGATAGAAAGGGTGACATAGAGATATATAGAGAAAGTTAGAGAGATAGAGATAAAGAGGGGGAGAGAGGGGGAGAGATAGACTTATAAAGAGAAAGAGGGAGATTGATAGAGAGGAATAAAGAAAGAGAGATACATCAGAAGAGAGAAAGAGTGAGGATGAGAGAAAGAGAGAGAAATAGAGAGAGGTAGAGAGAGAAATAGAGAGAGGTAGAGTGAGAAATCTTAGAGAGAGGCTCGAGAGAAACATAGGGAGAGAGAAATCTTAGAGAGAATGTATGATAGGGAAATAGAGACAGAGAGATAAAAATAAATAGATAGATAGAGAGGGAGACAATAATATATATAGAGACCTAGAGAGATAAATAGAGAGAGAGAGCACGCCTTTTAATTTCAAGTAGAGAACATGGCTACATGAATAACCTTCCTATGAATAATTATTTCAATATTTTACCTTTACCACCTATCACAATTGAAGAGACATTTCCTAAAAATCAAAATCATTACCTATCATGGGATTACAAAACTAAGATTAACTACATAAACATAGTGACAAAAAATGTTTCATTACATGATAGGCTTGAGATTACGGTCAACCTTTCCAATACTCTTTCAATTCGGCATACCCATTGCACACTAAGGTGCGATTGCTAGTTAACTCTCTATTTACATCAACTCATCAAAAATATACATCTATTCTTATTTTGTGACATCTATAAGTATTCTTGATTATTAGTCCCTACCTATAGCGGGGGACTTATGTTTTTGCCTCGCTAAAACTGATTTGTTCGGCTCTTGGAAACTGTGCCATAACAGGAAAAATAGGATTGGCAAAGGTTTGCAGCTCTTTGATTTTAAAATTAGATTTTTGTTTTTTACTTTCCTTTTCTCTGATTGGTCGGGGTCTTTTTTCTAGGGGTTTTCAGCTTTTTCCTATTTGTAAAAATAGAAGGAAAAGTTGTTGCCAATCAAAAAGAGGAGAATCAAAAATATTTGATGCCTTTGTAATGTCTGAAAGCTCTTGACATGTCTTGAAATGGCGAAGCAACCTGTGAGGAATGTTTCTTGGTGGGCATGTATGGAGGCATGTGTTGGCTGCAGAGGATTTCCAGAGGCTAGGTGTAGTTCCCTGGGGCATTCTGATAGTTCCCAGATCCCACTGCTGATTAAAAAACATGTTGCTGTGGACCAGGGTGCCTGGCTTGTTTTTCTAAGCACTAGACACATTTGCTACAGCTGCTTCTCATTTTTTTTAACCCTAGGTAAATCCTGCATGCGTTCCTTTTATTTTATGCCGATGCATTCATTTGTTTTTTGTTTTGTCCTGCAAGAGTAAAAAAATGCATGGGTAAACAAACAAGCAATGGCATTCCTGCCAGCAAGAGGTGGCATTTTTGCCTTTGTTTAGGGTTCATGTGCCTTGTCTATGCTTCTACATTTTTGTCCCCCCCCCATTTTTTAATAGTATTTAGGGTTTGCCTAGCTGGAGGTTTAATCCTGATTTGGGTTATTTTATTTTTTTGGAATATGATTTGGGTTGTTTTATTTTTTTTGGAATATGATCAAGGAGCTGCTATTTGTATAATATGTGATTTCCCCAATTTCCCTCAGTTTCTCTATAAATCACCATATATAGCTAAAAACAAAAAAAAATGGATAAAATTGTGTTTAAATCACAAATGGCAATTTTTTGGTTGGTCAAACTTGTGCTTTCGATGGAAAAATTGTGACCTTGAGTTTATCAAAAAAATAATTTTTCACTTCAGAATTTTTTTTTTGGGATCAGTCAATTTATTTGGGATTTCTCACTACTTTTTTCCAATCTTTGTTACTATGCTTTATACTATCTTCAGCCTTACAAAAACCTACTCACCATAAACTGATGATTTCATAGAGTATCTTGAATGAAACATAAAGGAAACACTAACACAGAAAGACAAACCTATCCATCAACAAGGGGGAACTCTTAATCGTAGTCACCACTCTATATCTGCCAGCTTCTCAGTAAGAGCTTGATTGCTCTTCATGCCCTTTCTGCCTGCTCATTGTCCTGGTGCGGAGAAGGGGAATGGGAAGGACACAACAACCTAGCAAGTCAAAGTTAGGAAGAAAGTCCTCCCCACCACCGTCCATCACAAATTTCTACAAATTTTCCACAGCTCCAACCAAGGCAAGTAATCTAGCCTCCAACTCATGAAAGGATGCCATAGAAACCAGTTCCCAAAATACAACTCCAGCAAAACGCAGAGGATGAATAGGATGAGCCTCCACAACTTCTAATGCATTCCCAAGCCCTCTGAATTCTTCCAGCAAAAAGCTTTGATCCAAAGTTCCATTTCTTGTCTTTAACAAAATTCAAAAAACATTTGAAATAAACATGGACACAATTTTTCAATGGAAACAACAACTGATTCGAGATCCCTGATATGATCGGTGAAGATCTGCATGATGGCTCGAGCCAATATTGACAGAGGGAGGTTTTTAATGTTGTATTTGCATCTACCCTCTACCTACCTGCAGCCAACTAGCTAGTGCGTTGGATGATGCATGCCAGATACAACTGACAATGTATGTTACAGGTGGCAATGTCTGTAGGGATAAAAAACATTAGAAACCCATAAATCTTTTTCTCCTGCTCAGATTCACTAAAGAATTTCTCCTCATTTTTGTAAATAGAAAAATCTTGAAACCCCAGGGAAAAATCGCCAGGCCAATTAGGAAAAGACAAGAAAATTGAGAAAATAGCATATTTGAAATAAAAGTGCAGCAAACATTAGGAAAAAGCCACTTTACCGGGGTTGGCACCGTCTCCAAGATACTCCTTTCCAAGATTCTAAGTCAATTTTTTGTTAAATTTTCGTGAAGGTCTATTCAAAATATGTGTAAATCCTCGCCCAAATTTGAGGAGTTGAAATAATGAATTAGTCAGGCGCCATGTGCCATTTGTATCAAAATTTGAACCATTTGATTGTAAAACAAGAGAAACAGAAAGAACAGAGAAAAAACTTACTCGTAGAGAAAAAAAAAGATTTCTATCCCTAAAAATAGAGGAATTTTTTGAGAGCTCAAAACCCTAAGAATCTTAGACAAAAGGCCACTAATGGAGGAAATGGAGAGTGTTTACTCACTAAAATCGGCGATTACTTTCAACTGAATAAGTCTGCTTCACAACATTTTTCTCCCATACACAAAGGCTGGGCTATACTTTTGACTCCCATTGACCTATTTTGGTCATCTGAGAACATTGACATTTTATTTAGTTTTTCCTATCAGTGGTGCTTACATCTGCAAATTGACAAACAATTCCATGCATTCAGAGGCACCACAATTAAATAGATTGATTTTGACCAAGAGAAATACACAAATAAGCCTCATGAGATTAACACTTCCTTAGAATTGATCTTTCAATTCTTGTTGTGGGGAGCAAAAGTGGATTAAAATACATTCTTACATTTGCATTGTGGAGGGCCTTCACTTCTAGCAGTTCAGACAACATCGCACATGTGAAGTGCAACGTGAGAAGCAATAGGTAATTTAAGAAATACGCTTTGGGACCAGAACATTAAGGTAAACATCACAACGGAGATGATAGAGAATGTGGGGTGGTCTTGGGTCTTCAACACCCATTGTATTACCTCTACTTCTATGTTAGGGTATATGGTGTCTGCCCGTGGGAAAGGGGCTTTTGCTTGAAATATTTAAGTCCTTGCTTCCCCTGTAGGGTGTTCAAACCATTGTAGCCATATAAAACAAAAAATTATATATAACCACATTCACTTGGGACTTTGCATTTGTAAACAATGCAAATTCCAGTATACCACTATCAGATAGATAAAATAGTTAGCATAGCCTACATTTATATGCAGTTCCCTTTTCATCGATCAAAATTGCCTAGGTGAAGTTTCTGAAGAGTGTCCTTTCTCACAGAAACTTGTAAACAAATTTTAGTGCCATTGAAGAAAATAAAAAAATAGCAGAGGAAAAATTCAAAAATATAGATTACCCAAACATTTATGTGTATATCCAACATGCAACATACCTTCCTGTCATGTAAAAGCTCCGCACCATTCTCAATAATCTCAGAAGATGCATATCTAGGATTGGTTTTTTCTTTGTCAAACTTGAAGCAATATAAAAACCCTAAGTGAAAATAAACAAGAAACCGAGACTGTATGGCACTCATAAAGAAACCCCCGTCCCAACAGGCCTCACAACTAGACTGCTCACGCTCAAGACAACCGAAAGCTTCCAACGAGGGCTTTTCTTCAGATATCCTTCTGCTACGTGCCCTTAGCAAAAACAAGTTTTGTCTATTCCTTGCCACATCCAAAGGTAGCTACCTGCACGTGCCCTACCTGAAAAACAACCACCTACAATAGAAATCCTGTTTAATTTTTCTCTTGCCCTTTTTTCATTGGAAATATTTTTCTCAGATTTTTTACTATTCAAAATTACAAATTTCTACTAGGAAAATGCTCATTATCCAATCAAAAGCTACAACTTCTTTTTTTTCCAAGCACATAAAAAATCTAGAAAAAAAAAATCATCGCAAAACATTAGAAAACACGGTGGTTGTTGAGTGGAACTTTATATTTGATATGCTGGAGCTTCTTTCATTTTTGTCTTTATTTTATAGGCCAACACATTTTTCTTTTTATCTGTAGGGCTGCATCTAATGTTCCTATTTCATTTCATAAATTCCATCTTTCTCCAGCACATGCAAGCTCTTTGAATAATTTTATTACAGATGTCTCCGTTTGCTTTCATGGGATTTGCATTGAATTGATAGTTTGGCTGCTGTGTGTTTAAGATAATTGGTAGTTTGGCTGTTGTATGTTTAAGAATGGACACACTTAACACTTATATCTGACCTAGACTAACCATTGATATTGCTGCTATAGTACAACATTAACAAGAATCGATTGCTGCTCTTTCCTACAGATTGAGTTCTTCTAATTGTGTATGTTTTATCCTGAACAATAAACCCATATTGAGATCCATGCACACAGTTGACTGAAATACATGTTTCTGCTCTTACAAAATACATGTGGCACATGAATATTGTTGCCAGCACACAGAGTAATTTTAGGGCAGCCAAGTGTATGTACTCTGACATAGAATGTCCTTGAAAAGAAAAGGTATAATTCCTTTTCAACTCAGCATCGTAACTTTTCTCAAAACCTCATCGAACACTATACTTTGAGAAGAGGCTAACTCCTACACACAAGCCAAAACTTTTGTCCAGGAATTGTAGGAGATAAAACAAAGCTTCTGGGCATAATAAAAATTGTGTTGAGCGAACAAACTGTGCAACAATAGATAGTGCTTATAGAACAAACTATCAATATAACACTCTCCCACACTTTATCTCCTGGAAGGCTGGTAGGAGTTGTTATTTTGTTAGGACTGTAAAAATGAAATAAAGGTCATCACCATAAGAATAGGCATGAAGACCTAGTCTCTTGGATGAGGAGCAAGATTTGAGGAGCTAGTTAGGAACAACAAGTTTTATTAGGGATCTAAGTAGCAATAAAAATTGATAATATCAAGCAACAATTTTTGTTAGATAAATAGAAAATACGATCAAAATTGATTATTTTTTGCCAGCTAACAATGGAGAGACAGTGGTGTGCTTTGATGGATGTCTATACCCTGTTCCAAAGCTTCCATTTTCACAAAGGCTATTCCAATTGCAGTGAAACACAATCAAAATTGATAATATCAAGCAGCAATTTCTGTTAGATAAATAGAAAATACGATCAAAATTGATAATTGTTTTTCCTTCTAACAATGGAGAGACATTGATGTGCTTTGATTGTTTAAACTTTAAACAACTATTGCAGTTAAAAGTGAAGCTTTGAAATTTGATATGCATCATTAAACAAGCTTTATAATTGTTCATTTGCTTTGAGACTGCAATTGGTATAAAAATCCTTTTGAATATAACCCGCTTTTTAAGTTATCTTTTATCTTTTTCCTATTTTGGCCATGACAGACGCCGAAATCAGTGAAAAGTATGAAATTTGTAGAAAAAATGAGTTAAATGTATCCTACAACATATTTGATAAATGCAAAATGCAATTTTTTAAAACCTTTCCATTCAACAAATAGTTTCCAGTACATCTGTGACACATCCCACGCGCAATCCCTATATTTTTATATTTAATGCTAACAAAAATATGTCAGCTCCCTGTTTAATATAGTCGTTGGGCCCTATGTCCAAAATGGGGTCCTTTGATCTCACATATTGTCTACATTCATTCTACTACGATTTTCACAGTAGTCTATATTGCCTACTGTGAAAAGAATATGGTTTCTAGCTTAGAATCTTTTATTGGAGTTGACATGATTACATAAAAGTAGAAAACAGTCTAAAATAAGATGTATTACAAATTTAAATTCTAAACAAGTATAGACATTAAAAGACTGCAATGAACTTTTCAAATACAAAACACCTTATGACAAAATCAGAATATAGATACAATTGCTTTACAATGGCATCCACTCATTTTTCTCCACTGGTTTTCTAATGCATGTTGCAACAAACTTAGGACAGAAATTTCTGTAGTGAGGATGCTCAGAGTCCTGCCAGCACCCTTCATCAAAATGCTGTGTATGATTGGATGCATCATATTGAAACTGAAACCTTATAGGAGGCTACATTTAGGCTCTACAAAACTCCTAAAGAGATGTCAAGAGAGCGTCTCTTAGGATTTCTTGGAACTTGAACAAGGCCTTATTGTGTTTGTTTGTTGCAGGCTTATCCCAAACAAAACAAATGAAGTATGAATTCAAAGGGGTTGGCCCGGTCTCAAAGATTAGTTCCACATGGGAGCAAATTTCGGATACAGACTTGGGCCATGTTAACTTGGATGAGTTTAGAGATAGGATGTATGGGCCTAGCCCTTCTAGTAGAGCACAAAGAATGGTGAGAAATGGGATTGCTCAAGCAGCTTGTTTCCCTGCTTCTATACGTTGTCCTGAACTTGTATTAGAATGTGCAAAGCATTATTACTCGAGATCCAGACAAATAATAGCTGATGATAATGTGGTGTTGGCTGATCTCTCTGCTCAAGCAATAGCAAAGGCATTTTATATTCCTATTCATCCAGTTATGGTTGGGCTCACTGAAGACTTGGGCATGGATTATTATAATAAAAGACCAGCAATTTGCAAGAAGAGCATTAGCAAAAGGTGGATGAAGTCTCCTGGGACAGATGTCTCCAATCTGCCTAAACCACTATTAAGGAGTGATTTTTCAACAGAAGTAAGTGATATGGTTATGTTGGTAAGTAGAATCATGGGCTTATGTACATCATCAATTTTTCACCCTTGGATGTTCAAGTTCATCCATGAAGTGTTAGAAGACTAGGAGATGGTTCATTGGGCTAAGATTATAAGTGATAATTTGAGCACCTAATTGACCCAAGTTGGCATAACAAGGAAGTTCTTCATGACTTCCTACTTGGTCTATATGTTAGCAAGAAATGAGTTTTATCTAGGCTTGATGAGGAAAGATGCCATAGGGTGTGCTTCAAGATAGTTTAGAGTTTATGATTCTTACCCTCAGCTGCAAATGGAACAATCACGAAAACATTACAAGAGAGTGAATGATGTATTTCTCATGTTTATTACCAGGCGTTTGGAAGGTGATTTGAACAAAAGAATTTTTGTGCCTGCTACAAAGTTAATCCAGAAATATGGAAGTTGGTTTATCCAGTTTTCTAACTTTACCTACATTAGAATTGAGGGATTTACAGGGCCTATTTACAAACTTCCCAAGTATCCCACTGATAAGATCATATTATTGGAGCTAGCTAGGCAAATTTGCCAATCTCAACAACTCTTAATTGAGAACCATGCAACAGAGGTGCAATTCCCCCTCATTCTAGGAGATGGTATGTATACCTGCCCTTCTTTAGTTGTTGCCAACAAATCAGATGCAGAAATCCAAATGTGCAATTTGCGCTTCTACAATGCTAGACCGAATTTTGATCCCTTTTAGAAGATGGAACAACTGGTGGGTAAGGAGTACCGTCATATTCCACATCTAGAAGATTTCTGGGCTGGTTGTCTAGATGGAAACGAGCTCAAGAGGAGAAGGTATTGCAGTTTTCTAGCATTTCACACCAGAGTCTTCAATATTTGTGTTCATTTTGGCCAGTTGTTGGGTATTTATTTTACAATAGTTAAGTATTTAGGGCACTTGAACTGTGTAGCAGATTCAATCAAAAAACCCCTGGTTAATAAATAGAGAGGACCATTTGTCCCAAATTTGTCGCTACCTTTATCAAGTATAAAAATATAAATGATCAAAGTACTAAAAATTAACTACAAAGAATTTTGGTGCTAAAAATTTCCTTTTGCTGTTGTAACAATGTTATGTGAATGAATCCCCCAAAAAAGTTTTTAAGTTCATAATTTGATTAACAAAAAAAATTGAAATCCTAGTAGATGTGACCAAATGGTAAGGCAAAGCAATTTCCACAATGAAGAAATAGGTTGAAATTCCACTTGGTAATTGGTATGCCAAGCTCACTGCTATAGTGTGGCCAAGTGCAGTTGTGTTCTGGCTTTGTTGACAACGAAATAGAAAACCTTAGTTTCTTCACTCTGTTTGGCATCATCTATCTTCTTTATCACTGTAATTATGAATATAATATACTGTACTTCAATAAGGCTATCACAAAAGCATATTTTTTTCCTTGGAGGCCTTGAGCAGTTCACTATAGAAATGGAAGAACCATTCTCTATGCTTTGATGTATATATGCCTTAGTGTTTATTTTTACATAAGCTGTTGCTCCAAACTTTTTAAGTTAATAAGGGCCACTTTTCATTAGAAAAATGTGTTAAGATGAGTCCAAATTGGACCTTTTTGCTGCTCATTCTATGGGGAATCTTGTTGAAAGCAAGTTCAACTCAATTAGCTTTGCAAGAGCACTCAAATTTCTAAGCTGGACACAAATTTATAATCTTGACTTGTTGGTAGTTATATAATATTTAGTCTTGTATTCTACGGCTCAATGTTTTAAGCAATATGTAAAAATAGATGTGATTTGAATGTTTTAAGCAATATGTAGAAATAGATGTGATTTGATAGTTGGGATTTGCAAGTGTTCGATGTAAATTTCAGTCCTTGCATGTGTTGTTTCTTATTGTTTCTGTCCTTTAAAGGTGTGCCACCACTCATTGAATTAAACATGTAGCATACTAGATACACATTTACAGAGACACAATTCCCTTTGCCATTTTAAAATTTATTCATGCAAACTTTTTTATTACCATCTGCTTGCCCTTCCAACAATTAAGATCTTCACATGGTGAACCAACAAAGCAAAGGTTGCAAGTTTTTCAAAGGCATAATTGGATGGAAAAGTTAGAGGCTCCCAATACATGTTTGATACTTATAAGTTGTTGATGGTAAAAAGTTCTGCATACAACCTTATTCTATATGCCTATATCATATGTTCATGATGCTAGTAGGTCCTTGACTTATAAATCATTCTCTTTAACTCTTTGGTTTGCAGGTAATTTTCCCATTGCATTCAATTTCATTTATGAAAAACTCTCTTGAACCATGACATCAGATGTCCCCATGGCATCCAAAATAAGTATTTAAAAGCAACAAAATTGGAAATAGGAAAATAGAGTCACAAATGGATACACCATTCAGTTGCCATTACAACTTACAATCTTACAAATACCTTCATGCTTTGTAGCTTGATAAAAATAAACCAAAATCACATCCACATGTTTTTCAATTACACAAATGAGATAATTCCTACCAAGGAATTATATATGTAAGCAATTGCTTAAGCTACAAATTTACACAAAAAAATCCAACTACTCATAATTGTAAGTAGTAAAAATCAAATTGGCTAAGTTGCTTTATCACTTTACATGTTTGTAGTAGCATTTAGCCACTAGTCCTGCAAAAGAATATTCTCGAAGTCTCTTTGAAACCCTTAACTAGACTATAATCACATAAAAAAGAGCTTCTTGCACAAGTTTTATTATGTCAATATGCCAAATAAAATATGTTATCAATGTACAAATATAGAGCATGTGTAACATGATGTATCCTTTGATAAGATTGAAGTATATTCATTGAAACGTAGTTGAATGAATTCCCTCACAATTCCGCTCATTCTTTCCACCAAAGACAAAGGAATTCCATGATTCACAGCCTGCCATAGAGACATGAAAGGAAGCTAGGTGTGCGGAAAATGCTTCCTACACTAATCTAATGAGGAGAGGGCTATGCAAATTCAACTTTATCCTAACTATTACAACAATGTTAAACCATTAACATGAGATATTGCAGCAAAACATAAGAACCAGAAAGAAGATAGAGAGAGACAAGATATACATGGGGAAAACCCTTAAGGATGAAAAAACCCCACACTCCAAAATACAGCTCAAATATATTACAGTAAACAATAACAAATTACAATACAGTTTCAGAGCCAATGCTCTTTTAGGAGTCTTTAAATGTCGAATCTGGAGATATTCCGGCAGCATAACAGTACTTGTACCAAAGTTATCTATCTCCCATCCAAGCACCTATTTATATAGAGTTTACAAGGCAAATATGGAACCTTCTAGAGATGGGTGTCCATCTTGGACTCATACCCCAAAACCCACACCTAAGGACACTTGTCCAACATCCCATCCCAAAGTGGGCGCTTGGTCCCAAGATAGATTACGACAAATGCTCTTATGCACCTTACAACTGTCAGAGAATCCATCATACACTGACTAAAAATATCATATTCCTCTTACATGTCATAACCTCCCTTGACCCCGTCTTGGGGGCACTGCCCCCAAACCACCATTAATTATTCAAGGGGGAAACCGCGGCTACCAAAGTCACCAAAATTTATCCTCCTGCATATACACAAGGTGCTGACTATGCCAACTGAACATGGGATAAATAAATACAACATTAGGAATTTGCAAAGGTTGAGACACCTTAATTCCCAACAAGACATAGATACCATCTTAGCAAAGTGAGTGAGTTAAGAAGATAGAAAACCATACCATAATAAGGGTGATGCGGTTATAATTTCTAGTACATAGCTTGTATATTACGAGTATGTCATATCGCATAGATTAACATAGGAGGCCTTTCTGCAGGCCCTGCAAGTTCACTAACGTTCAAAAAAACTTGTGGCATTATATTGCGACTTATATTTCATTGTTTGCATTGTTTTTTGTTGTGACATCTATGTTCTCTGTGCTTTCTATTCAATGTGGTTCTTATTGGACTTTCCTGTTTTGCTCTTATCATTGTAGATATTCACTTACAAGGCATTTGTCCTAGGTATGCTGTCTACAAACCCATGGCCCTGTTATTTGGCTCGTGTCTGTTAAGATCATACAAGCAAAATAATGACCATGCAGGAAAATTCTTTCAATTGTACTTTATTTTATTGCAATCAAGCATTGTAGGGTATCATTTTTTGGAAGCCTTGTCCCATCCATTTGTTGTATGCTTGAGATTCAAGTTCTTTTCTTTCCATTGTATAGATTTATTGTATAAAAAAAGGCCATTGTATACTCCTCTACATCTATGATTTAATTCTTTGAATTGATTCATCGTCTTCTTAAAGCCTTGGATATCCTATGCATTATATTTTAGTATAATTTTACACTCTTTAAAATGCTTTTTCCTTAGGATGAATCAATGTGTATAAAAAAATGCCATTGTTGAAAATCAGATTTGGAATGCAGATTTACGAATTCATTTGGACAAGTCATGGACAACACAATTGGAAGCGGACCCCGTAAGAAACAAAAGATTTTGCAAGAGCCTATTGTAGTTGAGACCTATAAGCCACAGGACAAAGCACAACCATTGTCAATTGACGAGGCTCTTGCACACACGCATTGTTTTCGAATTGATACATTTAACTATCAAGTGGGTGATTGCCTATTTGACACAGTTCATGTTTTGTTACATTGCCACTATACACCAAATGAGCTGCGCAATGGCCTTGTGGATCACTTTTTGCATTGTCTTGGAAATGGTTGTACTGCAGTACTTAGCTCTTTTAAACATGAATTGTGTCCAACCGTGTTTTATGAATTGCATAATATATATGACAAAAGCACATATTTGCGTAGGATGCGTTTGTCGGCCGCAGAGGTCAACACTGCTAGTGAAAATGGACTTTGGGGTGACACATTTTGTATCCAATGGTTGGCACGGTGGTTGAACATACCCATATGCCTTTGGTCTTTAACACGTAGAAAGGTCTACTTGCATTTCAATAAGGACTCATGCAACCCTACAATATCAATTTTTTTCCATGATGCAAATCCAACATGTGGACACCATGAGCCTGTGTTCTCGACCATAAACACATCCAGTTGCATTCAACATCTGCAACAATCTTTGTCTGTACCATGTTGCGATCTGGACTGGTCATGGAGTGCAATTGCAAATACAATGCATGCACTTGGACTTTATAGATCCCTTGGGTTTACCGCTACATGCGACAAGAGCATGTTTGCTGCTATAGCTTTTTTGGCCGGCCAACGATTTGATGTAATTGCTTTGCACTTGTTTATGGCCCAGTCCTTTGCTAATTCATTAACAGTTCAAAACAAATTTGTGCTCGCATGCTTCGACACATCCACACAGCCTAGTGCAATAGATAACAATCGTCTGTTGCAGTTGCGTTCACTGGTGTCTAGAATTGGAATGCCCCATGCACAAAGTGGCCTTGAGGGTTGCAACTTTTGTTTACTATGGCTTTCGCATATATTCAATGCAAACATACATATCTGGCATGTTCCTGCACAACCTGCAATCAAAATATATTGCAATTGCAATAACCCAGACAAGAACTTTAGCTTGATTTGCTTCACAACCATCTCAAGTCATTGTCACTATGAACCATTGCAACATAGACAACCATTGGCCATCAAGACCCATGTCGAGGGTCCCTTTTCTGCAATATCTATGACAAATGCAGCCAACCTTACATCCATTGCCTCAATCCATGATAACAAACAACTGTCATCAACCTTATCCCCTCTAAGAGTAGAAATTTGTGCTAAGAAACAACTTGTTTGTGAAGAAAAATCCGCAAAAATGGACATTGTGAATTGTTCTCAAGCAAACTTGCATCCAAAATTGCTATCAAATTTACTTGACACAGACATAAAGATACGTCGATCTTTGAGATGTTTGAAACTAGCAATACGTGGCACAAGCAAACAACACAAAGACATGGCATAGAAAGAGCTAACTGTATCAAGCAATATTGCAAAATAGCATGGCCCATGTTTACAGCCTGGCATTTGCACATCTGACACAAACACAAAACAAGCACCCCATCAAACATTGCAATGTTTAAAGGCCAAAATCTGTACTACACAGAACCAACAACAAGACATGCCGTTGGCCGCAACATGCTCTGATATTCCAACTATTCCACATGTCACAGGTAAAGAAAATGTGGACAAACTTGGCACAAGCTTGATAGCTCGCCAGTCATTGCGTTGTTTGAAATCTAAGATTCGTGATGCACAAAACCAGCATATTGCACATGTTCCAAGGCCAAAGCATAGATTGCGTAGGTCATTCCTATCTTTCAAGACAAGGGTCATGCACAAACAAAAAAAAAAGAGACAGACATCTATACCAAAAGACACAATAAACAAATCTGTTAAATAATACTTGCAAAGCATCAAAGACACACCCACTCAACCATGTCTTGTTTGTGATAGGCTTCATTTCCACAAGAACATTTTCCCAACTAACATTGCAATTATTGATGCTCTCTCTTTGCTTCCCATTGAAATGGTTGAAAAAACAATGACCATAGGCCAGCCCATTTGTAGGCAATTTATAAAAGCTGCTTTAAATAACAAGCTTCCTCCTTTTGCTACGCCATCAAAGATAAGACACAATACACAAATAGATCTTGTCCATTCATTGACTTCTTTGGAAGAAAGACTTGTCTCTTTGCGCATTGCCTTTGCACAAATAAGGCAACTAGGGTACAAAAGAGCACAATATGGGTTGCTTGGCACTATCATCAATGTTCCCGTAGATTTCGATAGAGTTCAATAGGCATTGCCTAGGCAGCTAGATGAAACTATAACAGTCACAATTAGATTGAATGCAAACTAGAATACCAAAATGCATTTGTACAGGGCAATGTCAGGCCTGCTTGTGTCATGAATGCCTTGGTGAGCTTGTCGAAAACCCCATTGTATGTAAAATAGAATGTTCTTATCAATAAAGATTGGCAAGCTCTATTCACCCAAAAAATTGAACAAACACATACGGATCTTGAAATTGACACCGAAATGGATATTGAAACAACTGAGGATGGTGATGAACCCGTAACTGAATCAGTAATACATTGGTTTAATGAGCCTCACTCGATCAAAGACTTGGATAGCACTATCATTGAAATTGCACCATCAGAAGGTTTTAAACCACTTGGTATTTTCCAAGATAGTTTCTCAGAAGAAATGAACTTTCCAACCTTGTTTTATGGTTCTGCTAGGCCAAGCGACATAACTAAAAACTTTTCCTTCCAAAAAATAGCAAAATGGGAGCTTATGCATAAAGACAACAACTTTGCAATACACATAACAAACATTTTCTTCAAGGCCATTAAAATTATTATTCAACAAGTGTCTTCATTGGCATGGGTGTGCATAAGGAAAACTGAATTGAAAGGTAGGAAACTCCTTGCCAAAGATGTGCGTAGTTCAGAAGCTCTAGAAAAAATATTGAGATCCTCATTGGGCTATAGATCATTAAAAACTGTTTGAACTTCACCGGATTATTTAGAAAATGCCAGGAAAAATATATTTGCAATGATAAGACAATTGGGCCCTCCCACTTTTTTTATGACACTGACAAGTTTTGAGCACTTTTGGGAACCATTGTGCCAGGCATTGCAACGAATATCGAATGAGCAGGTTTGTAGATGCAATGAAACTATAGAGGATAGGAACCTGGCCTTTGATATTAGGAAAAACCTGGTGCTTTGTAGCCGCTACTTCAATCATAGAGTCAACGCATTCCAGAAAATGATGCTTAAAAACCACGAACTATTTGGCCAAGTCCTGGACTACTTTTCCGTAACAGAGTTCCAGAATCGCGGTAATGAACATGTTCATTTCATGCTTTGGGTAAAAAATGCCCCTGTATACGCCAATTGCTCAAACATTGAAATTGAAAACTTTGTGGACAAATATATATCATGTGATTCTTCATTGCTTGATACAAACCTGGTCAAAATGCAAACGCATCGTCATACAAAGACTTGTAAAAAATATAGAAACTCAACCTGCAGGTTTAGCTTTCCTTTGCCTCCCATGGCTAGGACTACTATATTGGACCCTCTGTCTATCCCTGACAATGCAATGAAGCAAAGAGCAAGAAATTTTTTTGAGCTACTAAAAAACAAAAGCTATACTAAGGAAGTAACATTCCAAAGCTTCTTGCATGAAATTGATATGGCTGAAGCAAATTATATTGCAATGTTACGATCGACATTGTCACGCATTGCTATCATGTTAAAAAGAGACCCAACTGATATTTGGATAAATGCTTTTGCAAATCAAGTTCCATCGCTCTGGTATGCAAATACAGGCACACAGTTCATATTAGATGCATATGCTGCTACATCATACTGTTGTTCATACATGACAAAACAAGATTGAACATTGTCTCTTGCATTTCGTTAGGTGTGTGACCAATGCACTCATGCATATGATGGAAAGATGCAATTCATACGAAAACCAGGCAATGCTTTGCTAAACTACCAACAAATGTCAAGTCACCAGGCTGTACACATTGTCCTCTCATTGCCGTTGCATCGTAGTTCAAGGAAAACTATTTTCATTAATACTGCTCCATTGGAAAAACGTATTTTTATCTTCAAAAGTCCTAAACTATTGGCAAGAGAGCAAGATGATTCTGAAAATGTTATTTGCCTTTCTGTAGTTGAAAAATACACACAGCGGCCAAAGCATTTTGAAACATTGTCATTGGTTGAATATACAGCATACTATTCAAACAATTCGAGAAACATAAAAAAAAGAGCTAGACCACAGATCATCCGCTATGTAAAATACAATCAACATACAGATCTTGAGAATTACTCTAGAGAGAAAATGATGCTGTATATGCCTTTTAGAACTAATGAACAGACCTTGTTGCATGGATATGGAACATGGATTGAAGCATTCAATGCCAATAAAGCACAAATTACAAACATTGAAAGCATGTTCACTGCACAAATTGCCTTAAGATGGGGTGACCTTGATGATGCTGCTGCAAAAGCTGACAAAGACATCCATCCAACAATAAACCTTGACAATGAAATTGATATAGACAGACAATACAATGGCATAGAGAAGTATGACATTGAATCTGACCTAAAGCACACAAATAAAGTAAAGCCCATAAATGCAACTTGCAATTCTGCATTCTTGGAAACCGCCCATCCATACTTGCTTAGCAATCAAGAATACTTCAATCTACGAAGACAATTGAACATGGAACAACAATCTATACTAAAGGACATAGTAATGACCAAAAGGCTTCAGCCCACAAAACCATTGTACATGTTCTTGATAGGTGGTGCTGGCACGGGGAAAACTTTTACAGCCAAAGTAATCTATCAAGCATTGATTCGATTCTATGACAAGAAACTTGACAGTGACCCACTCAAACCTAAAGGCCTTATAGTGGCTTCCACAGGGAAAGATGCATACAATGCAGGTGGCACCACTGCACATTCCATCTTCCATCTGCCATGCAACTCTTCAAAAATCTTTCCATTGGATTCAAACACGCTTGATGGCTTGACCAAAAAATTTGACCAGCTACAACTTTTGCTTCTTGATGAGGTATCATTGTCTGGTTCCTGAATGCTATACAATATTGACATTAAACTTCGCCAGATCAAGCACACACCAACAAAACCTTTTGGCAATTTGGATATCATAGTTTGCGGTGACTTGTATCAAGCACAGCCTGTATGTGACACATGGGTATTTGAACAACCAATAATACATGGCGAGAAAATTCTGTACACTTTCTGGGTTGACAATGTCAAATGCTTCCACTTGCATACTGTAGTCAGACAAACAAATGCAAATTTCATTTCCATTCTTAATCGTGCTAGGGTTTCTCAACAGACTGAAGAAGACATTTCCTACTTGAATACCATATGTTCCAAGACTCCTCCCAATGACCCAAGCTTCCCACACTTGTTTCATAGGAATCTAGCTATCAACGAGCACAACCAAAAAATACTTGATACATTCCTTGGGCAGCCTTGCATATTAAACGCAATAGATAAAGAGCTCAACCTTGTTGATTATATACACCACCAAGGTGAGAAATCATCATTGCCTATCACAATCATCCTAAAGAAAGACATTTTGGTTGAGTTAATTGCTGGAAACCTTGATACACAAGATGGATTGGTCAATGGTGCAGATGGCATTTTCAAATTCCATACAACTGACCAACAAGACATTGTCTGGGTCCAGTTCAATGACCCCATGGTTGGAAAACTGTGACGACAAAAAATGCAAGCTCTATACACAAACTCTATCTCACCATCTTGGACTCCTGTAACAAGAATTGTAAAAAAAGTAAAGTTAGCAACAAAGATAATCGCTTGAAGCCAATTCCCTTTGCAAATAGCATGTGCACGAACCATCCATAGAGCACAGGGTCCCACAATGGATGGACTTGCTTTTGACCCTTCAAAAGTCTACCAACATGGCCTTGTATACACCGCCCTATCACGAGTGAGAAGCATTGAGTCATTGTATTTAAAACATAGACTACAGCCACAAAACTTCAAAGTGTCTGACAAAGTACAAAACGAAATGCTTTGGCTCCAAACCTTTGCACAATGGAAAGTGCAATACAGTCTTGCTTCTATCCCTTCTAGCCGCTTCACTGTATGCTCTTTAAATACACGCAGCTTTGCATTACATGCACAAGACATAGTTAACGACTATGATTTGCTTAAAGCAACTGTGCTTTGCTTCCAAGAAACTAGAAAGAATGTTCTTGACCATATTGGATTGTTGGATGAAATATTCAATTGTCATACTGCATTAAATATACACGGACTATTAACATGCTACAGAAAAGTGGTCTCTCTGCAAAAAATAGAGACTTTTGCAACAAAGCACATGGAATCAATGACTATAGACTTATTGCACCTTGGTACTGCTTTACGCATCACAAATATCTATTTGGCACCTTCTGCGAGCATTGATGAATTGCTGCTTCTGGTGAATAATATTGTCAAGTCATTGCCACCAATTGCAAATTGATTCTCGCTGGAGACTTCAATATAGACATGCTTCAATCCAAGAGAACACAAACAAGATTGCTTCAATTTATGCAAGAACTTGAACTCTACTTGGTAGTTGACAAGCCAACAACACTTGCAGGCACTTTGCTAGATCACTTTTGGGTACGCGACATTGATATTGGTCTTGCAAACTTCACTGTGCTTGATACCTATTGGACAGACCACTTTGCAATATCTTTTGACTTCCCTCTATAGCACAACACTTCACTTTGCTGTATGCATCTGGCTATGGTTGCAAACCCTATAAAAATATTGTTGCTAAATTCAAGTTCTTATATTTAATTCTCTATACATATGCACACTATGTAAAACATATTGATTGTGTCACACTGTGTTTTTTTCATTCTTACTCATGTAAAAAAGCATTGTTTGAATTGTTGTGAGGTGTGTAAACCAATAAAAAAAAGTATCAAATACTATATTAGATACAATCAAAACTCTTTAGATTTATAATTGCACACTAAAGATCAATCTGAATTTTGCAGATACACTACACTCATGGCAACACTTGCAACAACGCAGTCATAGTTATCATTGAGAGATGGAAACACAATAAAATGTCTACAGAGGAGCATCCAGCCAAAAGGCAAAGAGAAGATCACAAAAGGTTCTCACATCAAACATCTTTGCTAGCAACTTATTATTTTTGCTTTTTGCATTAAAAACATGCCTCTATTTGTAACCTTGACAATTGATATTGATACTGGTTAAATAGATTATTTAGGGGCTCGAATAAATTAAAACATTGAACAGTTGCTTTAAGTTGTTCAACATGATGTAAATAATGCTTTTGGCTTTGCTATATGCATTGCTGAAATATAACCTTATGTATGTTTCCGTGTCCAGCGATGCACACATGCTTGCTGGCCAGGCTGACTCCTCTAGCGGCAAGCACCAAGAAAAAAGGTTGGTTTTAGGAAAAAACTTCTACACATCTGGCTTGATTCTTTTACTCCTCATTTACTCATTCAATATATTGCATGTCCTGTTAGAGATCCTATTGTTTGGCTATTATAATTTTGGTTTTGTTAGTTTGCCTTCATACAATAGAGAAGATATCTGCTAATTAAGTTGGTTGTGTACTTGTGGCATGCACCCCATGTCAACAGATTAAAGCTAGAACTCCATACAGTATCAAGCATACTCGAAATCTGCACCGAAAAATCAGCCCTCATTTTTGAAGGTGATGCTCTTGTAGTCTATGGCCCAGGTTGCAATAAAAACATTGCAATACAAGGAAAAGCAGAAATTGTCCACATTGATCTTGTAGACAGCTACGACCAAATGACCATAATAGCAAACATTAATAACAAGTTGATTGACACTTTTTGGCCGCAACTTTTCTCTGGTGCAAGTGTACGAATCACAAAGTTCTTGATTAAAAATAAAACACAATATGAAAGAGGAGACGCAGATTGTTGCCTAGTATTGACTTCAAAAACCACTGTTGAAAGCATTCAAAAAGTTTGCAAGCAGCGCAAGCTAACACTTGATACGACCATCTCTTAACTCATCCAATCAGATAGCGGCTACTCAGTAGGAACGTTTGGTGCTGTTGTGACTGCTCATCACCAAACACCAAACCAATATGAGTTGCATGTCAAAGATGGTGACTCGCAAAATGATGTGGCCACTGTTAGCCTTCTATCCTAGATACAACAATGCATTTTATAGCTTTTGCAATAAATACTATGCTAACAATTACAATTTATTTATTTTGGCTATATTAAAGGTCCTAGTCCCTAGCAACCACTATGAATTATATGCTACCCTTCACCAAATGCTCGCCTCAGCCACAACTCCATTGATCCTTTTCAAAAATGTCGTTCGAAGTGGCTCAAGAGGGACACAGGTCATACGTTCAACCCAATCCACATTCATAGACGAATTAGATGATCAATGCACTAAAGATTTCTTGCAGACTCTTGCATGCTCGAATCTCCAGGCAAACATTCTAAACACTTCATTCTTGTTGCAGCTTCCAATATTGTAATGTGTTACGATTTTAAACTTTTACATTGCACTAATAGAATGTTTGCTTCCATGGTAGGTGACTGGTACATTGAAAGCAAAGAATGTTCATCTGCCTCCTTAACAGCCATACTATGCCTCTTGCCAGCAAACAGTTTTTTTAGGCAAGCCTTGCAACGCAAACATGGCCCATTGCAGGAATTGTGCAGCAATGACAAGATTTGAATACTAGCACCTATTGCAATGTACAATTCAAAAAATAGATGGGGTTGTTGATTGTTACTTGCACAAAGAACTTTTGCAGCATAATTTCCCTCAGCTTGCAGCCATCCCTTACATAAAGTACAGACAGGATATTTCTGCAATTATGTTTTTGCTACGTAGATTTCAGATACAGGGAACCTTTACATTGTCAATGGACAATTGCATAGTTGAACTTGTCAAGGAAACAAACAGTTCTTTGCTTTGACATTTATATAGACAAACCTATTTTTTTGTTAAAACAATATATGTTGACTCTGTACTAGCCACGACTAAAGCTACCCAGGGTTGCCTTTTGACATTGGAAAATTGAATATTTCAAATAGTCACTGTATTGTGAATTATTAGCATCGCATGTGAATGGTTTAATACATGGCTTGTTGTATAAAAAATGTTTGGCATTTGCTGTGCATGTTTAGTTCTTGAATCCCATGTGTTGATTTCTTCCTTGTTTGCCTTATAGTCTTGATTATAAATGTTGCTTTCTTGAGGGAAACTTGTTGAATCTTCCTGTAGTATTTCATGATATAATGCTTATTGAATTGATGTTTTTTTGACAGTTTTTATCATTCTGATAAGAGATTGCCAGCTTTATATATGCCTAAGCAATTGTATGCTTCAATGTTGATGTTATAATGTAGAAATGTGTCTTTGGGTCTGAGCTTCTGTAGCATTTGTGAATTTTATCAAGCTTTCTAGCTTATGCCTTTCAACATGCATTTCATTTCCTTAGAAATTGCATTTCTTACAGCAAGTGCTGGATGGCGATTTACCACCCACATTGTGCAGATTGCAACAGGGGAAGTATGTGCTTTTTTATTTCTCTGTTACAATTGGGTGTTATATTTGTTTGAAACAGTTATTTGTTTAGTTTTAGATCTCATTTAAAAAAAAGGTTTATGAAATTGTCATTGCATGTTTAGGCTTGTAAAATCTTTTTTATGAATTACTCTTCAGATTTTTCTTTCACTCTGATGCTAGAGATCAAATTATTCTGTATAACATGTCAACATGGATGTGCACAATATCAAATTTTTCTATACCTCAACTATTTTAATTAGATTCAAACCTAGTAGTCACTCTTTAGATAGACGTCTTGGTATATCATGCTCCGCCAATGCTGCTGAGACAAATGTCTGTGTTCTATTCTGTAAACTTTGTCTGAATTGAACCCATTTTCTTCCCTTAGTAAGGTCTCCCATACATATTAAAACAACATATTCCCCTAGTCAACTTAGTCTTCCAGAGCGCCTCATCTAAGATTGTGGAAGCCCTGGTTATAATTGGTGTAATCTATTGTAAAAGTTTATTTTTATGTTTTTCTTTTTAATTAAATAGAGAGGTTTCTATTGGGGCCTTCACCTGATAATTTTTTCAGTACATAATATAAGCTATATTCATTTAAAGTATTGCATATCAATCTACATGTCAATTCAAAAATTGAATTAATAGTTATAACAACCATGTTTTCATACAATTGTAGGCCTATAAACAAAAACAGACAGATTCTAGGCCATATTTCCCTGCCTACAACCCTATGCAAAAACTAGACATCATCAAAAGACACTACATATATCAAAAATCTAATAGAACATATTAAACATGACTTGTACTGCTGGCTCAAGTTTCCTTCAAATCAAATTATGAATATACATATTTATCTGTCTTGTATCTTTAATTTAGCTGTTGCTCTTAGTTGAGCTTTGTAAAATATGGGCTGGTTTTCGATTATCCTATGTTTTGATACTTCTTTCTTGTGGCTCCTTCGCATGCCTTTGCTCCTCTACATTTGGGAGGGACTGCAGCTGCATTGCAGCTCTTGTTTATATAGACCATGGAATATTATGTATATAAATATTGTACCTTCCTTGTGCTATGATAATAAACTATAAAAAAATTGTTTATAATTTTAATAATGGTTAAATTTGCCCATCTTACCTCAAATTTCCTATTGGGCTATCCCGCAGTAGGTAATATGGTGTGAAACCAAAAGATTCGGAAAAAACTTGGGAGGATGGATGATTTTGAAAGGATAAAGGGAGAATCATATCTTCGTCGCACCTCAGCAATCAATGGTCATGTTCATCAACCTAGTTCAATGAATAGTCATGTCACGCTTGTCTTTCGTGCTCTAATTATTAGAGCTTGAGCGTACGAAAGATACTTTCCTGTCTTACTTTACAGCTTGTGAACCGCCCTTCACAGCTCGAGCGCACGAAAGATACTTTTCTGTATTTCTTTACAGCTTGTGCGCAACAAAAGAAATAATTCCGTCTTCCTTTACAGCTTGTGCGCAACAATAGAAATAATGGCTGTCTATCTCCTTTCTTTAAGTTCTTCTGTCAATCTGGGGACCGCACTCATCTTTATACATTCGGAGCACTCTGTTCTAACTCACATCTTGTTCAATTTCTTGTATCCGCTTCTCTCAATCACAAGTTAAGTAAGAGAAGTTAATGCTGCTATTCATCTTCTCTTTCCCAAGTAGATTGCTGAGAACATTTAAGAAATCAATTCATCAATGTGGCAACACTTACTGATGCGGTGAAAGAGATGAGCTGCGGCATTGATGAATTGATTTCTTAAATTGATCAAGCTCATAAACGCCATTGACAAGGTACGCATTAATTCAAGCGCTTCATTAAATGCAGTATTCTCATTTCAGATTTACCTACATGAACATCAATTGTAAATCATTGAAAGCAGGAAAGACGAGTTGCCAAGACGAATCGGGTGGGTTCTTCTATCATTTTTGGTGGTGGTTTACTGCAGAAGGCGTTGACGCGATCTAAGAGACATATATCAGTTAAGCGAGTTTCACGGTTAAGCTTTGGCATTATGCAAGGATAAAATTACAACAACTCGAACTGTCTATCAATGTTTTTGCCTCACATTATGCCAAAGCTTAATCGTGAAACTTGCAAACTGGTATTTTGTTGTATAGGCTCCAGATCCGTTCCCACGCAAACAACCTCCTCCCATCCGCCTTCTTGGCCACCCGACATATCCCATGCAGCTTCTTCAGAAGGCTCTGCCCTCTCCCCAATCAGAATGGGCAGGTGAGTTTTCATCATGATCAAGTTTCACCCTTTGTCTATCAATCTTCATCCTTAAACCTTGATCAGGATTTCGACCATTACAGGTGAGTTTTCATCATGTTCAAGCTTTCACCCTTTGTCTATCAATCTTCATCCTTAAACCTTGATCAGGGTTTCGACCATTACAGGCGAGTTTTCATCGTGATCAAGCTTTCGCCCTTTGTCTATCAATCTGCATCCTTAAACCTTGATCAGGGTTTCAACTATTACAGGTGAGTTTTCATCATGATCAAGCTTTCACCCTTTGTCTATCAATCTGCATCCTTAAACCTTGATCAGGGTTTCGACCATTACAGGTGAGTTTTCATCATGTTCAAGCTTTCACCCTTTGTCTATCAATCTTCATCTTTAAACCTTGATCAGGGTTTCGACCATTACAGGCGAGTTTTCATCGTGATCAAGCTTTCGCCCTTTGTCTATCAATCTGCATCCTTAAACCTTGATCAGGGTTTCAACTATTACAGGTGAGTTTTCATCATGATCAAGCTTTCACCCTTTGTCTATCAATCTGCATCCTTAAACCTTGATCAGGGTTTCGACCATTACAGGTGAGTTTTCATCATGATCAAGCTTTCACCCTTTGTCTATCAATCTCCATCCTCAAACCATGATCAGGGTTTCCACCATTATTCACCCTTTGTCTATCAATCTCCATCCTCAAACCACGATCAGGGTTTCCACCATTATTCACCCTTTGTCTATCAATCTCCATCCTCAAACCATGATCAGGGTTTCCACCATTATATATTTTAAAAGTTGGATATTCGTCTTAAGTGAGACATTCGGCTTTTTCACTTTAAAGCGATTGGGAAATTTCTGCGTCTGTAATCGAAGGGACTTCCCAACAGTTTCTTGTTAGATGCATCCCCAGCAAAAATACCCACAGCCGCCTCCCCTCTGTCTGCTTCGATGGATCTCATTTTGTTCGAGGGTTGTTCTTAAATATCATCCACTTCAACAGGTAAAGGTCAATCCAATAAAAGTAGGAAAAATATTTAACACTTTTTATTGTGAATGAAGTGTAAAATTACCATCCATTGTTTGACCATTAAATTCGTAATATTTAAATAGAATGGGTATGAAGAATGCCGGGATTAGAAAAGAATCCATGCCATTTGAACTTGTGCCAACTTTAATTGGCTGCAATGATGCTATGCCATTCACAAAATCTTCAGCATGTATTGTCTCTGTTTTTAGTAGTTTTACCTTATAGATGTCAGTAAGGCTCTTAAATTTTGATCTGAATAGAAAAAATTATTTCACGCCTTTGATTAGAATGAAAAGAAGTTTTATATACAGAACTTAGGGTGTCCATTTTCACTTTAGGGTCTAATTTGCAAAAAATAGGGGAAGACTTGCTTTCTATCAACAATGTTGTTTCTTAGTTTGCCTCTGTGGATTAACTTCCTGCTTTGTGAAAGGAACTTAGCTTTTTATAGCCCTCAACCTTTATTTTATTTTGCATCATAGGAAATGTCGGAAATTTGGCCATTGTTTTTGGGTTCATGCATCAATCTATGAAGAAACTAGTTATTTTTCAGAAAATTTTACTTCCCTTCTTTATTCTTTGATTGGCTGCTTCGGGTTATTTACCTAAATTGACCATCTTGCGATTCTGTAGCTGTGAACATTTTAATAAAACATTTCGGTGGTTTTGTTGAAGCAGTGCGTGATGTTTTTGTCCAAATAGTATGCTCAATCAATTGGGAACAGCATTGCAGCTCCTAACTTTTTTTAGTCATAAATTCAATAACAATTTGTTCTTATCAAGTTGAATATTTTGCCTTTTCATGCAGAGCCCTGTTCTTTCTCAATTAATTTAGAGATAAAATTCACAATAGCTAAAGCCTGGAAACTCCCTTTTAAGAGGTTGCAAATTTCTCCGAAAAGCTAGGGTTTGATTTTAATAGTCTCCACTCTCCAGCTTTAAGCATGGGAATTTATAGATTCCTTCTTTCTTCCAGTTATAAGTACATCGCAATCGCTTTTTGGAATATCTTCACTCGAATTATCCTTGTAACTTCAGCATCGATCTGCAATTAGAGTTTGAATAAGGATACTATTGACCTTTTAAGAGTGTTGGACTGGCTTGTTGATAATGAGGTGCTTGGGTTGATCTAACAAGATCAAAATAGAAAATGTTATGTTGATATGTTCAATAAATAGTATTTGATGCAAGCTGGTTGATTCTAATGGGGCCTAAATTTGATGGCCATATTTAGGAATTTTTGCCGGAAAATACAATGAAAATTTTACAAAGATTGTATTATATGAAAGAAGAGGTTTTGGATTGACTGTCAAAATTTATATAGAATTGTGATAATATATATGTTTTGCTTATATATGATTTTACTTATACTAAGACATGTCATAGTATTCTAAAGGCACCTTTGAATGGATAACCGTCATAAAAAAATTGTTTTGATAGGTAGGGTCAACCGTCAAATTTAGGCACTGAGTCTAATTGATTATGTGATTTGTGTGATTAATAAATGATTTTTTAGAATGATATTTGATAATAAAAGTGTCCAAGGATAATGCCCTTACGGAATGTATGAGATGTATTTTTACTTGAACTTTAATCTATGTTTTTGATAAAGGTAAGCATGGATTTTGAAAGGGCCCTTACCCTTGTACAAGAGACAAGATATAGCAATGAAGCCCAACAAAACTAGAAAGAACAACAAACAACAGAGCAACTTTAATCTATGTTGATAAGTCACAATTAATCATTTTTAAGCTTGCTTAATGCTTCCACAAACTCTTAAAAAGATTTCTTTTTTTTGAAGGCAAATTACTAGACATTTCCTCTTGAACTTTCATGCTACTCAATATAAGGAGGATTTTGTAATTATCAAAAGTAGCACTTCTTTATTGTGTGATTCAAAGTCAATTTAACATATGGTATTCTTGGTTTTATGAAAGGATTTTATATACTTTAATAGCATCTAGGTTTGTCGATCTAGTTGACATTAAGAAATAAAAGGTTGTTTTTGTGATAAAGCATTGTTTAGTGTCAAGAAGTTTGTGGCCTGGTAACATCTTGGGTAACAAAGTATTGGTTGTTGATACATCATTAACAATTCTTTGGTTTGAAATTAAGTTAAACAATTTACTAAGATTATATTCTAAAACATAAATTACGTGGTTTGCCAATTTTCAAGATTGAGGATTCTTAAATGACAGAAGGACAAAGATTAGTTTTCCAAATTCTTTTATGGAACCAGTCAATACCTATTGATAACTCTTGTAGGAGCTTAAGATGGCTAAAAGGTTGTTTTGTAAATGGTTTACATTTGAGCCTCTACATGAGGCAGATAACAAAAAAAAGGGATTGATTCAATGCACATTGTGCAAAATACTTTTTGTAGTAGAGAAATGACAAATTTGGAAAGTAGAGTCATCAACCCATGTCAAAGATGAGCGCAACTTGATTGCTAAAATTGAATATTGTTGTTGATGTAGTCAAGGAAGTTGACATTGAATTTATTAGGGGGTCGAAGGTTAATTTGTTGATTGATGCAATGTAATCTCTAGGTATCTAGATCTAAAAAATGCTAGTGATAGCAAGTTGACTGGGCAAGCATCACCAAAGAGGATTTGTACATTGAGTTATCAAAATAGTACCACATAAGCGTTTATTATTGTTGAAGAGTTGATTACATTTTCTTGACTCTCCACTTTGAGATATTTTCAAGCAAGTACCACCATAGTGATCAATTTTGTGTTTAACAAAGTTGAGAGTAAATAATGATGTCAAAACCGAAGATTATTGTTGAAGAAATGAGGATGAAGACAGTTGGCATGGGTTGTATTTAGAGTTTGAAGGCTTTTTTGTTGATTGATGCATTTTCTTTATAATAGTCATCTTGATTTGGCAATCATTTATGGGATGGAAAATTACCCAAGTCATGTTTCTAGGCCAGCTTCTTCTAGACTTCCCAATTCTTTGTACTCAATTTTGAACATATTGTAGATCCAAATTGGAGTATTGGGGTTACAAATCTTGACATTAATGAGGTGATGTCTATATTTGGGTGAAAGGCAAAAATATTCTCTACTTTGCCCTTTCATTTATCTTTTCCTCTGCCACCACCTTAAGATCATTGACTGCACTTGCTAAGCATGGCATTTGTGACATATCTAGTAGGTGAGGTCTATAAAATACCTTGCTTGTTTACATTATTTTTTTGGCGAGTTTAAATTTTCACTAGCTAAACTATAGTGGGTATATTGAAATTGAAAGTTGAAGATTGTTTATGAAGAAGCAAATGACACGTTACGAAAGGATATTAGTAGGTAATGAATCCACAAACACAATTGTTATGGGTAGTTTGGAATTCACTTGCTATCTAGATTCAACAATAATGCCCGGTTTGTATACTGCTTTTTGAATTCATAAATATGCCTTTTTTTGTCTCCATCAAAGACTATTTGTAATTTAAATTTTGTGAAATACATTTTGGACACAAAGGAGGTTGCAAACTTCTTGAGGATTAAAAATTGCAAATGGATGGCTTCAAACCCTTGGAAGAGAGCCTCAAATCTAGAAATGAAGATGTTGCAACATGGATAAACATCTACGAGCATGAAGATCTTGTTGGTAAACCAAGAGATCTGGGTTCTTGAGCAATCTACTGTGACTTCTTGAAAACTTGCTTGAAAACCTATTGTGTGTGAGAGAGCCCAAAAAAACTATTTCAAAAGCCAAGAGAGTTTCCTTTTTTTCAATCTTGCGTTTTTACATGCCAAGAGGGAATGTTGTAGAGTTAGGTACACTACAAGGGCCATTTTGTTGTCACATGAGCGTTACCTTCGACGTAATCTAGGGAAATAAGCAGGAGAAGAAACATTTAAAAATTTGAAATATTTAGGACGTTAGTACAACATAGAGACATCTACGTGCAGCGCTCGTGTCTTGGGAATATTCACCAAATTTTTGTGCGTGTTCTTAGAAAATCATAATGAATAAATGTTTGATGTGAAATTTGGCAAATCTTAGTGATAGCAAAAATAGGCCAAGGCTTAAGTTAAGTGACAAAAGAAACATGCTACGGATGTGAACGCTAAAGTGAACGAAAACATATTGTGAAATTGCGAGGGTACTCAATTTTCTACGCTACACATGTAAATAATAAAGGACATGATAGATGACATGTATGCTCTACTAAATGCTCTTGTATAATAGTTTTCCAAATATAATTATTTAATTTTGAGACCTTATTTCACATAAGTAAGTCTAAATTTTTATAAACACTGAATAGGAACTACTTTTGATGTTGTATTAATTTTCTATAGATTACTTATGACTAGAAGTTAAGACTTCTTGTAAAATGTTAAGCTTCCCTATTGACCCAATGGTACTTTTATATTTATAGGACAATCTATATAAATAACAAGAGCTGCACAGCAGCAGGAGTCCCTGCCAAATGCTACCAGCATAGGTTTGATTTAAAAAGTATTGTTTTAAGAGCTTAGTTTTAAATGGAGGAAAATGTATTTTAATAGTGGGAAAAAAGCTATAGGCATAGAAAGGATTGAATTGAAATGGAATGCTGATCAGTGAAAAATAAAAGAATGACATGGAAAAGCACTAAGGTTTGGACACATCTCTTCAAAAAGTCCACTAGTTAATGTTATTCTTTCTGCGTTTCTTTTGAATAGGAAGTTGGATAACCACTTAAATTGTTGAGTCAAAAATTGGCTTGACATTCTGTAGATCATAGACAACAAAAAAGAAAGAGACAAATACATATTAAGAGAAGTATGCACATCAACTTCAAATGTTAAATCATAATCTGGAAAATATAAATGCCACTGCTATGTGTAAGCGTATCCATTGACGATAGTTGTTTGATGTCATCAATGGATTTAGATCCAATAATGCATGTTGAAAATAGAGAAAGTAGACTGGAAAATGCCAAATTGTTGTTGAGTCTTTGTCAAAAAATCAAAAATTTTACCATTGATGTGATAGTACAGTTTTGTACAAACAACGTAAATTTAATTCAAATAATAGAGAATATATCACACGATCTGAGATTGCAAAGGAATACCATGCTACAAACCACAAACTAAAGGAGATCCATGCATGTTGAACCACATTCCTTCCCTTAAGAAAAACTAAACTCAATGGTGCATATCGAATACCCTACTACAACCAAAGCATCAACAACAACAAATTTTGAGATCTATTTCCTTGATATCGTACAGTAACAAGCAAATCCTACATCAATTTAAAAAATGGAATTTCCAAAACAAATAAATTTAAAAAATGGAATTTCCAAAACAAATAAATTTAAATCATAGGCATTCGAAATAGGACAGAATAGCTCATATAACTAAATTACAACACAATCATAATAGTTTGCTCCTGGCAAAAATTCCACTAGCATACACATAGCAAAGAAGGGAAAAAACACCTCGCTCCTCTGGAAAAAAAACCATGCCTTTAAAATGGGGAGCAAGTATAATTTAAAAGCATTAAAGGTGCTAAAGAGTTGTAAGTAGCATGTTGCTACACAAAATAGATAATATAGTGTAATTTGTATTTGCACCACATCAATAGATTTAGATCCAAGATTGCACATCGATAACGATTGGACATGTCTATGAAAACAAATAAAGTAGACCAAAAGGCCAAAATGTTGTCTAGTCTGCCAAAAAAAAAAAAAAATTTGACCATTGATGTGATACAATTTTGTACAAACAACATAAATTTGATGCAAATAACGGAATATATCCCACGATCTGAGATTGCAAAGGAATACCATGCTACAAACGGCAAACTAAAGGAGATCCATGCATGTTGAACCACATTCCTTCCCTTTGGAAGAACTAAACTCAACGGTGCATGTTGAATACCCTGCTGCAACCAAAACATCAACAGCCTAACACACAATCCAAATACACAAGGAAATCTAGAATTGCATTTGTTATACCTGAAGGCAAGCCTGGACAATGTTGAATAACCTGCTGCAGCCAAAACATTAGCAATACAACCAGTTAGAAGAAGCAATGACCCAATGAACACATGACTTTCATTTCTCATTTGACTACAAATGAAATTTTCTAAAAATGACAAATTTGCTTAGAATATGATTTTGTCAAAGAAGTTCTTGGTGGGTTTCTCAAAAAATTCCATAAATTTTGCATATAATTAATAATTTTATCATACCTTTTCTCGTTTAATCTGATCACCAAACACAAACACAAGAAATTGTATGATTTTATAAAAAAATTATTATAGTATCCCATTGTCCAAGTGTATAAACCTAAAAATGACACGACTCTGTCCAAATAAATATTCTTAATATTCATTTAAGTCAAATTCCTCTATCAATAAATAAATAAACAAATTTATTTATTTGATTCATATTCTCCCAACAATTAAATAAAATCAATTTATTTAATAAAAATTCTTAAAATTCTTCTAATTCCTCCAACAAATTAAATAATACCAATTATTTAATTAGTTCTTCCAAATTCATTCTAAATTAAATAATATCAATTATTTAATTGTTTCTTCCAATAATATCTTTTCTAAATTTAAATAAATCAAACATTTATTTAAGTTGTCCATTTCTTCTAAATTGAGTTATCTCTAAATATAATTCAATCTTTGTGTACATGCAATTGAATATTCTAAATATTTAATTGAGCTAAAATATCTTCTCATCCTTATGCAATTTCTATTCTCTTAACTGATTGATCTATTCTTTTAATTGATTTAATCTCTTCAGTTAACTCATTCTTCTATTTTATTAATTCCTCTCATGCAAAATATAGCAAGACATGTCTTTTTCTTATTCGCACACGTTCCTCAACCGTTCTATACCGTCGATCTTCTTATTCTTTCTATACCGTTGATCTTCTATCTTTCAAGTCTATAAATCAAATCTTCTTCTTCCATTTCGTTCATCCAAACTTTTAGTATTGTTACTCTGTAGGAATTATAGTGCGCCTTCGGCACCCTCGTCATTCCATTTGCTTGCAATCAACTTGTTACCATATCACTACCATTGTTGTAAAGCTCATCTTCATTACAAAGCACTATCATGGCCATTCTCCATTGATAATCTTGGAATAGCAAGGAAGTGCACTCTCTGAGGGCCTTATTCATACGTGGAAGATCGATTGAGATAAGCAACCAATGGAAGTTATGAAGTATTAAGGTTTGCAAAGGTTTCATCTTTTGTTTGTTTGATCTTGATTATTTCACATTTCGTTGAGTTTTGGGTATTATTGATATTGATATATTGATTATTCATGTTTACTCCAATTTTCCCTTAACACCAAACACCTAGGGGCCACACCAACATACAATAAAATAAACTACTACATAGGGGCAGCACAAATTCCTTAATGAGTAGGAGTATTAATCATTCTAGAATAGAATGAAACAAGTTTCAATTAGCCTCCTTTTTATATGATCTAGTTGATTGAATATGAGGAAGGGTTCCATCAAGATCTTCCTCGCCTGAAATAAGAATAAGAAAATAAAGTTAAAAGGTAAGTATTTTTATGTAAAGTGACTTATACTACAATGATTTAAGGGCATTGCAAAGCAAATCACATTGGTTTGGCTATAAAGATCATGTACAAAATGATATAAAATGGATGTATCGCTGACTATATCACCGATGGTGCTCTAATGGATGGAATCTGCAAAGAATGCAAGGTAGATGAGGCACATGCATTATTTGATGATGTGCTTAAGAGAAAGTTGGTTCCATGTGAAGTGACTTATATCACTCTTATCAATGCATATTACAAAGAAGAGGAGTGTAGGCTTGTTTTTGAGGAACTTGACAAAGTTTATCGAAAGCAAAAAAAAACATGCTTTCAACAATGGAATCAAGAAACGTTGTTTGGACCTTGCAAAAAATACTTTTATATAAAATGTTGAATGTTGTACTTATTAGTTTCTGTCACTATAAAGGCACTTTTGATGTTGTTTTCAACCTTATTGTTGAAAACTGCTAAAACAAGTTATGATGTACTTATTATCTTTTGTCACTATAAAGACACTTTTGACGTTGTTTCAACCTTATTGTTGAAAACTGCTAAAACAAGTTACAACTTGAAGAAGTGTACAGTAAAAAAAAAAACTCAAACTTCTAAAAATGTACAATAGTATTGAATGCAACCTAAGTGATGATGAGGATACTACTCTAAAGCTAGCATCACCCTTCAAGTCAAGCAAATAGGGGCATATATAAAAGGTGTAAAACTCAATTGTAATTGCCAGTGAGTCTTGATTTGAGGCCATTTCACATAATGCCTATGCTTTGCATAGTTAATTCTAATTTGAGGGTTCATTTTCTTATTTCTTGATAGTAAGACAACCATTTTGGAATTAACCTGCAATTTGAGCCTTCTCATTTTGAGGGTGCAAAATTAAAACTAACACTAAATTTCAGATTCACAATTACACAAAAATGCTATCTGGCAATTGCAATTTGTATAGTATATGCAAGAGATATATGAGAACAACCAAATTTTCATGAGAGACTAATCTTCCAACATGTGCACATGTGGCTCATAAAGTACATTTTTATGCTATTTAATCCCAATAAAATAACATAACATACCATCTCAAGAGGAGCCGTAAAAGACATACCCAATACCACGTTCAGAAAATCCATCAACAAATTGCTCTTAGCAAGTAAATTTGTAGTTGAGTAGGAGACAACCTGCAAGCCTTCAACTTTCAAGTTTATCTTTTGTTTAAACAAACTTCATCTTTTCTGTTAGGAGCTTTGGCCTGTATAGGTTTAAGTTATTTATGTCTAAGGGTAGCAGCCATAAAGGCTTTGGGATCATTCTGTAGCAACCACAATGTTTAAATCAGTAGCACTGTAGCAGTTACAGTTCTCTGTGTTCGTCTGTAGGCCTAAAATAAGTAATTTCCATGGAAGTGGTATGCACAGAACTATGGAGGAGACTGGGTAGCATCATTTTGAAGAGAGTAGTGGGTACAAGCTTGTTAAAGTTCTCTCTCACAATAGTACTTGCTATTCTCAGTTGCCCATATGCTAAAAAGTAAAGTATGTGTTATTTTTTTAGTAATATGAAGCTAGTAAATATTGTTTTTTACAAAGAAATCCAACAGGTCATACTCTTAAGACTTACCCTGAAATGAATCTGTAACCCCCACCAGCTGTACAAATCCCCAAATAAAAATAAATAAAAGTGAAAGACCAGCATACAAACTTAAAACAACACAGAATCAACAGTAATAACACCACCACCAAAGCACCCTCATTTTTATGCCATAGCCTTTGTGCAGCACAAATACATTTTGATTCGAACAATCGTTACAAAATACAAATGTGTTATTTCTGCTTTGGAATAATAAACTTTGCATTTTACCCTATTGTCCTGAAACAGAAAACCTAGTAAGTTTAGGGCAAATACTTTTGGCAAACAAGAAAGGAACCCAGTCTGCAGGAAGCACTCAATTCAGCTACACGATGCAAAAAAATATGCATGTATGATTCTTTTCCTGTCTCCAGTTCATCCGTCCTTCAAAAAAAAACTATAAAATCCAAACAAAGAAAAACTATAAAATATTTATATACTTTTATTTTTATGTTCCAAGTATTGATTTGTCTCCTTCCATAAAAACAATGAACTTTCTTCGCTGAAAAGCCAGGAGAACAGTCCTCCCCAAGGGTGAAACTTTAATAGAAAGTATTTTTTATGGCAGGTCTCAAATACAGGAAAAAATGGTTTATTGAAAAAACACGATATGCAGAGAAAAAATATAGCGTAAATTGTATATTAAAGAATTTTTTTTTAATAATTAAATATAAATACATAGATAGTTTAAGTTTCTTAAGTTACTTAGAACCGCTGACAAAAATCCAAACATAACTGTGAACAATGGATATATTAGGAAAAACCAATTGAAAATTTGTCTCCTAGATTACTGGGCTGCCATAAATTTTATTTGAGGTTCAAATTGTTTCTTTAGCATTAAAGATTTATAGAAGTATATTTTATAATTGTTCACATCCGCTTTCAGGTTTTTTAAAAATAAGGAACATAATTTTTTTCCTAAATTCTCTACCATTTAAACCTGTTTTTTATAAGGTGGACTGATAAAAATGAAAAAATACAATAGATATCATGATACCTTTGCCCTCCTTGGGCCACAAAAGTGCAATGACAGAAATTTTGAACATAAATAAAAAGAAATAAACCAAGCAATAGAAAAACATCCCACAGAAAAATCTAAAACCCTGAATGCATTTTTCTTGTCAATTGACAAAAAAATCCCATGCACTGACACAACACGGGGAAAAAATTGCAGATGAAACAATCCAAAACTTTATAAACATTTTTTGCCAAAATGGCATTTTTTATAGAAAATAAAAGGATTTGTTTGACGGCAATTTTGAAGACGCCATTGCCGTCGTCTGCCCAGGCGCATTACCACTCCCCTTCTTTGCTCCCTGTTTCTCTTTCGCAACGACCGGCGCATTCAAAACCGCCGTTAGGTCGCCATTATCATCATCACCTAACAGATAGAACAGAGTCAGCGTCGCCATTAAACCTGCAAATTCTCTCTCAAAACATTAGCAAAAAATCCTCAATATCAGCTCTTCTCCGTCAATAGACAGAATAATCCATTATTCTTCAGCGCCAATGTACAACCTAAAATTCTCTTATTATTTCAAAAAACTAAATTTCACAACTGCTAAAATCCTAAATCATCTAATACACCCACATAATGGATCCTTTTAGCTAAATTTTTGCTGCTACCACTTTCTCTCAGCTTCTCTTAGAACTAATTTAACAAAACATAGTTGATTTTTTTTGTCTTAAATCTGAAGATCTGCCAACGAATATGCATTTTGACCACTTCAAATGAAATAAAACAGATGCTCAGATTGATTGCTCGTAAAGAAAGGGGATAAAATTTTATCGAGCTTACCGATCAAGCAGTCTGTGTAAAACAAAGCTGATTCAGCAAAAAATCCACCAAATACAAAATGGGATTTCTTTTGTTTTTAATTTATCAAAAACCAAACGTGCCTGCATGAAAGCACGTCAGTTGTGTCCAGCACTCAACATGGCACGTTGTCTTCAATGAGGAAAACATGTGCCCCTGACCATGACACCTGCCATTAAAAAAAACCAAGGTCAAGCATACAAAGACACCTCCAAAATCCATGCAATGCTGAGAATAAAATACTAGGACTGAAATAACCCTCCACTCAGAAAAGGCCACAAACCACCGCAAAATCTATTAAAAAATTTTTTAGGAATTGGGTTTAATAATCCCCAACGTACCAAGTTCTAGACAAACTAGTGCAATTTTTGTTGCATACAAACAATAGTCCCCCTTGCCGGCAGGGACTAACAATTGGCATAACCATTGCACCTCCTTTCAATACAAGTGATAGAAATAAAAATTAAAAAAAAAGTTTGGCCACAATCGAACTTTGAAGTTAATTTAATTATCTTGTTGGAGAGAAAAAAAAAAAAAATTCCACTAGCTAGTTAATTTAATTAATACTGTTTTAGTGATAACTGATTGCTTCTAGACACAAACTGTGTAGAGTTTTTTTAGCATCGACGTTTCGGATCACTCCATGCTCCATCATCAAGAATTGTCCTTGAATGTTTTTTCTCATTCCATTCTTATACGTGACTTACAACATGATCACTAATTTACTTTTTCTTTTCATCTTAAATTGTTCTCCTCAAAAATTACATCATGGTTACTTTCATCTTCCTCTATTTAATGGAAGCCAAAAGCTATAGCCCACTTTTTACAAAAATTTCCTTCTACTTTATTAATTTATATTTTTCGTAGGACATTGTTAATTCGAAACAGTGAAATTGTTTTGCAGCATTTTCATTCAAATATGTGAATAGAAGGTGCTACATTAGTTAATCTTACTACTACCCTTTCCAAACTTCAGTCTTTGCGTTCTCTAACATTGCGGGATTGTGACTGGTTTGATAGCCTGCCTGAAACCATTGGGAACCTACCTGCTTTGGAAGAGTTGAATTTAAATGTTTGTAATAGTTTGGTGAGCCTTCCATATAGTTTTGAAAATTTATTTCATTTGGAAAAGTTGATTTTATATAATTGTTTAGTTTGGTGAGTCTTTCAAATAATTTTGGCAATTTATTTAGTTTGGTAGAACTACATTTAATTCATTGTTTATGTTTGGTGAGCCTCCTACACAGTTTTGATAATTTATCTTCTTTAAAAGACTTGAATTTAGGAAATTGTTTCAGCTTGGTGAGCCTTCCAAATAGTTTTTGTGAATTTCTCTTCTTTAAAAGAGTTGAATTTAATCAATTGTTGGAGCTTGGTAAGCCTTTCAAATATCTTTAACCGTTTATCTTCTTTAAATAAATTGGATTTTGAGTGTTCTTCCAGCTTAATGAACCTTCCATGCAGTTTTGAGAATTTATCTTTAAAAATGTTGAATTTAAATGGTCTTCCAACTTGATGAGCTGCGAGAAAGTTTCAGAAACCTCACTTCTGTGGAGCTGTTGATATTGCGAAAGTGGGATTTCCTCTTGAACTTGGACTCGGATGATATGATTGACAGGATGTAAATTGAATACACCAAAATTCCATTCGATACACCTGATTTTGAAGCAACTGAAGATGGAGACAGTTAAGTCCCGCACAAGTAATCTCCACTCTTTACAAAGCCTTGGGTTTTGTCGAAAGAGTATTTAGTATGGACTGAGACAACTTTTTACAAATAATCTTTCCTCTATGAACAATGTTCAAGAAAGCCCATTTATGTCAGAATTTTATTGAAGTTTTTAAAGTTTGTTTTATTACACTTTATAAACAAAGATCTAATGTTTACATAGTTCATATTAGTTTATTTGGAGTGTTTTTGATTAATTTGTGAGATTTTTTCAATATTAATCTGTGAGATCACATTATATAATCTATCATCAGAACAATAGAAAAATAAATTGTAGACCTAAACTTTGTTTTAAAAAAAATTGACTTTACTGAACTTACGTATTTGTGAAAAAGTAAAATAATTTAAAAAACAAAAATTAAGTTTAAATAAATATGACAACAATACAATTTAATTAATAGTTAGTATATATTATTGCTTCTAATTTAACTATCAATTAAATTTTTAATTACTTTTAATAGTAATCTTTTTATTAATATTTTATTTTTTCTTAGTTCATTATGTTTTTACTCTTATAATATGAATTAATTTGTAGTTTAATATATCTTACTTATTTGTTATTTGTTAATAATTTTGTATTATTATCATTACAAATATATAACAATTTATGACTTTTTTCTTTTTTCTATCTTGTTTCCACTATTCAAATTTATTTAAAAATTTATATTCTTATATTTTTAGTAATATTTATAATATTTTTATTGTGTTTTTTAATTATATTTTCTAATTTTAAAATATTTATGTTCTTTTGAAATTTTTTATTATAAGCTTTATAATGATAATTGTTGGTGTAAACCACTTTCTAGGAGTACAATCTACAGAATAAACACCTTCATAATATGAGAAGCAAAAACTATTCCACCAAAATGTTGATAAAAAGAATTGAGATGCTGAATAATGTGCATATGCCTTGCTTATAAAGGCAAGGAGGGAGAGCTCGTAGATAACCTACAACAACTACCAAATAATTAAATGCGCCTAGTAACTAATATCTAATAATGCATTATGTTGGATGCTTAAGTAAACTTAAGTATAGGTAAATGGTAAAAACTCATTTACTAGAACACCCCCCTTAAGTGCAACTTAGGGAGATTATTATACAATATGGGTCTCAACAACTAGGCCATGTTAGGTACCCATGTGCAATGCAAAATGCAATGCAATCTCTCACAAACCGGAGAAAAGGAGAAGACCTTGTGGGACAAAACTCCTCTCCAAGAGAGAGAAAGTAAAACAAGATGATGCATGGACTCACTAATACCCCCAACAACTACATACTTCATGTATATACAATCAAGAATCCCCCCATAGCAAGGAAAAAGAGAGACATAACATCCCCCCATAATGAAGAAGCTCTAATGCCAATAAAGTATGCCTGGAAACAAAAGATATCCAATGCCTACAAGCAACAGATCTCCCTTAGGAAGAAATGAGTCAATCAAACGATGTAGAAGCCACTCCATGTCCAACTAAAAGGAGGAGTAAGTCTCCAAATAGAAATCTCTGAAGATTGAGGAGTCTCTATGCTGGAATAAGACACCATATGAGCATGATCAAACTCAACCAAGAAATGTGACAAATCAAGGGAAAGAGGAAACTCATCAATGTCAATCTTCAAAGACAATGTAGATGAATCAATAGTCGCGTTGAATTTGTCATCAAAGAGGAGAGAAATCCCCTCAAGTATGTCTCCCAAATTTGCAAGATGAGACTCTACAAACAAATCTGAAATACCTTCCAAATACTCATCCCACAAAGAAAGAACTGGAACACTACGATCAACCTGCTCAAGAGAAGAACTCAAATCTGAAGAAGCAGGAGGTGAAGGAGGAGGAAGCTTAACACTAGTCTCAAGAACACCAAGATTCAAGTGACCAAACTTCTCCTCACAAACATGATTCACCCTTGATGGAAGGGTGTGAACATCAACCAAAGAAACATCATCATTAGGAATAAAATGAGAAAAATAATACAAGCGAGATGCATGATCCACCACCATTGTAGCAATGATATCTCTAGTCTCTATGTCCCGAATGTATACATGATTAGGAGTGAACTCAACTATCTTACCTTGTGCACCATGAGTAATTTGATAAACTGAAAGGAGATTAGTGGTCAAGGAGGGTACACACAAAACATCATAAAAAGATCCCTCACCCATATCAATAGAATCTTTCCCACAAACCTTCATGTAAGTATTATTACCCATCAAAATGTTAGGTGAACTACAAGACTTAAAGAAGAGAATATATCCATAGAAGGTGCCATATGATGAGATGCACCTGAATCAAGAAGCCATCTCCAATTTTCAGGAACAGTGGAAGCCAAGAGTGCTTTACCTTTCATCCCATTAGCAAATCCTACATTCCCTAACTGTGTAGATGAAGATGTTGCCGATTGTGATTTGGAAGAAGAAGGAGAAGAAAAAGACACTGATGAGAGCAACGGGATGTTCTTTTGAAGAAGGTGAGTAAGCTCATCAATCTTCTTGGTATAACACCTATGCTCATCATGTCTGAATCTCTTGCAATATGCACATTTGATCTTCTTCTTTTGTGATGGTTCCTCTTTAGAAGAGGTCTTGCTCTCAAGAGTAAGTTGTGAAGGAGAATCCTTAACTTTCTCTTTAGACTTAGAATCCTTATTTTGTTTCCTATCCTGCCACTTAAAGCCTTAGGATCTTTTGCAAGAAGTGATTGAGACCTTGTAGGCATCAATGTGCCCATTTGTGTCAACTTTGCTTGTTCCCTTGTGAGTTGCACTGCCAAACCATCAAGAGAAGGCATTTTGTGTGTACTACCTAGAGCATCCTTGGTAGCATAAAATATAGAAACAAATACAGAATAATTAGGACCTAACTTAGAGAGAGTAGATAGAATCAATTGCTCATCATCTTTTTTAACTTGGCATTTAGACAACTACAATTTGAGAGAATTAAGCTTGGTGAAGAAGTCCTGGATATTGCAAAAATGTCTAGGATCAAGATTCATTAGTTCATTCTCCAAATGAAATTTCCTCATCTTATCTGGCTTACCAAAAAGATTCTCTAAGGTAGTCCAAATATCATTACAATGCTTACAAGATAACACATGATATCTCAAGTAAGGAGAAATGGACATAATGAGAGTACAAAGAGCTTCATCTCTTCGATCAAACCATTTCCTCTTTTCTACAACACTTGTGGAATCAGGATATTGGTAATATGTAGTCCTTTGCAACTTCAGCTTCAACAACAAAATCCCCATATTAGATTTCCACTTAAGATAATTTGTTGGAGTTAGAAGTTCTACTTTAGGTAAATCCATGATGAAACAAGAGAATGCAACAAATATCCCTCACAATGTAAACAATCAACCTCTTATGTTCACAAGAAATGAGGCAAAACCAAGATCTGATTGTGATGGCTAAAAAAGAGCATCAAACCTCAAAACAACTGAAAGATACCTATAACACTGCAAAGTTGATGAAATCACCTTTCCAATGATATATGAAATACCAAAAACGGCCTCCGTTTGGAAAAAATATGCAAAAATAAAAAGGCCTATTAAGGGCACTTTGGAAGCATCAGGGGGCTTAATACAACAGGCACCTCGTCACTTCATATGACCACAACGAGCACAGGGATAGAAAATTTAGGGCCTTTCAAGCCAAGTGGATCTCAATAGACGAAATATGTGGCGGGTTCCCGTGCCACACAAACTCCAAATCACCAAGTTACCAAGTCACCATCATAAAGCACCACTTCCACACCACAAAGCACGAATCAACACTAAGCCTAACGTGAGCATGAGCCTTTACAAGCATTCACAATAAGGAAGAGAAGCATTGGGCTACATAAATCCCAAATAACACCACTGCTCATTCAATGTGGGACTAAAGTTCCAAACCCACGCCCAAAGGGAGCCGCAGACAAGCCCACTGAGTTTTCTTTGTGCAAGACAAACCCTAAAATTTGCTTGAAACTTTGTAGTTGACTCAAGTCTGAAGAAAAATAATATATATCGGCCAAAAAAATAGCCAATCGATCCACAGAAGATGAATAAAATCTACTAGAAGTTTGAAGAGGACCGATGATTGTTTGAGAGGAAGATCGTGACCTTGTGTGGAGACGTCAACTCTCATAGAAACAACCTCCTGGTGTAGAGATGACAGTTGGTGATGAAGCCAAAAACCTCAACCTAAGCCTTTGAACAACTATCAAACTCGCTGGGACTGTTGAATGTGTTTATGGTAGTGGAGATTGGAATGGTGATCGACGAGTTAGAGGAGGATGAAACCCTATTGAATTCCCAGCGACTATGTTTGAGCAACGCGGGCAGTGGAGGGTCCTCCTGGTAGCGTTGATTGAAGATGAATAAAAGACACTAACACAGGAGGCATTCTTTTCCTTTTCCTCACAAAGCAACACTTCAGGAAAAACAAACAGAAAAAACTACCTACAGAAAATCCAATATTATTGATGCTTTGTGTGCTAATGAAATCACACTTACAAAGCAAACAAATCGAATATCAATCTGTAGGCTAAAATTACGAGATCTCAAAGCCTTTGATGAAAACTCTCAGAATTAGGAGACATAAGAAGACTCCTTTGATACCATGTTGGTATAAACCACCTCCCAAGAGCACAATATGCAAAATAAACACCTTCACAATATGAGAGAAGCAAAAACTATTTCACCAGAATGCTGATAAAAATAATTGAGATGCTGAATAATGTACATATGTTTTTCTTATAAAGGCAAGGAGGGAGAGCCGGTAGATAACCAACAACTACCAAATAATTAAATGCACCTAGTAACTAATATCTAATAATGCATTATGTTGGATGCCTAAGTAAACTTAAGCATAGGTAAATGGTAAAAACTCATTTACTCCAACAATAATATTATTATTTAAATTTCTCTTTATCACTAATTTTATTTCCAATTTTCTTATTAATATTACCATTTGTAATATGAGTTCTAGTAATGTTAGGTTTTTTTGGTTAAATTCTCTTAAATGATTGTTATTATTATAGATATTTTCGAAGGAAGATATATAATTGTCATAGTTGTTGTTTTTGATAAAGTAAGCGACAAAAAAGGGTGTCGATCTTATAATACAAAAGCCATAGAGGCAAAATATAGAGCAAACAAGGGCAGAGCCCTTAACAAATAAGAGCCCCTGGGGCTCGGTAGAACATGCCTAAACATGCCACACCCAAAACAAAAATAGGACAGGAATAGTTGACAGACAACTGTCAAACAACATATAAGGATTATACAACCCCAGAACACTAGGCTGCGAAGTAGCGACAAATTTGGGGAGTCCCTACTTCTTTCTCTGAACAATAGACCAAGAAGACTCAGAATCAAAGTCCACTGAGTGAAGCGAGAGGAGCGGATCCTTAACAACCACCACAGGCAAAGAGCCACCACGCAAAGCCGGCAATGCAAAAGAGGAGACAAGAGCAATCGCAGGACCAACAGAGGCGATGGATGAGGGATGGACAAGCTCTACCTGAACAGTGATAGTAGTTAAAGGCAACAAAGGTTTCATTGAAGGGATAACTGGAAGAGGATTCTAGGGAGACTTAGTCTCCTGGAATGATTCAGCCGAGGAAGGAATAACCTCCTTGGAGGAATCATCAGAAGAGGGAGTGCCCACCATGAGATGTTCAGTGAGAGTGTCGGTCCACTAGGTTGTCATGCCCTTGCAGCGAGCAAGAGGGCAGCCAGAGGCCATATGACCAATGGAGAAACATCTTCTGCAATGAAAAGGGAGGCCCTCATAGTCCATGAGCTGCATCCATGGTCTGTCCTCCACCATCAAGACCACATTTCCATGGAGAGGTTTGGAGATGTCCATATCAACTAAAATGTGAGCCACCGTGGTATGCCCAAGATTTTGAGTCGTAGAGTCCACCTTCAAAAAACTTCCAATGGTGTTACCAATAGCTTCATAACATGAATCCTCCCAAAACTGTAGAGGGAGATTCGACAGTCGGACCCAAACTAGTCTAGTATTCAACGGCTCCGTAAGAGGATTGAAAGAGCGAGTCCAAGGCTTGATGGATAGCGAATGATCACCCCACAACCACCCTTTGTCCAGCACTCGGTCTCGCTCCTCAGAGAAAGCGAAGGTTGCGATGAATAAACCCCTTGCATAGGGGAAGAGTTCAATCTACCCAGAGACGAGAGGCTTCCAGGAGACTGAAACCCAACCATGGAGATCGAGGGCGGAGGGCCACAAACCATTAAATTTGAAGACCACACCATGACGTAAATTGAAGCTCTCATTTTCTACAATCTCAGGTCCACAGACCACAACAGGGGAAGCACAGGCATAGGGCAAAGGCCTAACCTTAGCCTGAGTAGGAAGAGACTAAGCACGAGCTGCATTAAAGAAAGACTTCTTATGGCAGCCTGAGGTGGCCCTTAAGCCAGCACTAGGGACGCCACCAGAACCTGGAGATGGCTTCACTAAACCGGGAGCAACCTAGGCAGGAGCACCAGTGAACTCATGTCCTTGCCCACCCCCAAAAGGCACCTCAAAGCCCGCAGGCACACTCGAGGCGGCCACACCTAATATACCAGATACAGAGCTGACTTCAATGAGATCCACAGTTGGCAAGGGCTCCAGCAATGACGCCCGGCCATCACAGTTTAAAACTGTTGTTTCCCGTGCAGTAGACACATCAGAAACCTTAAGCGGCCCATGAACTCATTCCAAGCATCTTCCGGCACTCCCAGCCACACATGGAACTGTAAACCGATTCGCAGCAGGCATAGGCACACTCGGGGCGTTCGCACACAAGTCTTCACGACTGTTGCAGTTCAAATGGTCAGGCACCCGCGCAACATTCAAACTCACAAAATCCCACTCAGCATTCATCTTAGCAGCGCTCTTCTCATAGTTATTGTTAATTTGATTACTATTATAAATTTTTTTACAATCCTTAATAATTTTATTTTTTAATTAAAGTATTTCCTTTTTACCTTCCTTTAGCATCTCTAATAAATTCTAATACTCTATTATTGTATTATGCAATTTACAAATAATTTAAATTGCCCAATACCTCTTTAATTTGAATATTATGGATAATATTTAATGTTCTTTATTTGTTTGCTACTTTATTATTATTAGTGTAGGTTTTCATTTTCATAGTAGGTATTTAGTTTCATGTTATTTAGGTTTTTCCTACACCTTTAGTTAATGCTTAATAAAGTGGGTATTAATGTGAGTGGTTTCGACATCTTCCATGAGAGTTATACTTTTTTTTTTTGGTATTTTGGTGTACTTGAGGATCTTATTAATTATATTTGTAGCCACCTCCCTCTCACTTAGTCTATATATAATCACTCTCCTGACTTGTATTTAAAATCATTAGACTAACTCTATTATCTTATTTTATTTTTAATATACCATTTCTATTTATGGTTTAATAATTTCTATTCTTGCACTAGTTTCTAGGTTTTCATTTGTTTTACATATTCTAACATGGTATCAGAGTGATAGTGTAAGGATAGATTTTTAGTATACATATTTGAGAGATTTAACGGGGCTAATAAGTTTACATGTAGGTTTTTTGAAAACCCACTATGCTCTTCTCGTACATCTTTAGATGATTTGGAGAACCAAAAATGTTTGATAAAATTTTATAACTTATGTATTTTTTACACTTCAATTTTTTAAAATCTGGGTGATTGCAGTTTTTTGGTAATTCTGACAGCTTTTTCAACTTTTCCATACCATTTGAAAAGTTTGAGAAGGTTGATATTGGTTTCATTTCATCAAAATTAGAGATCATAAAATCAACTTGCAAATGAGAGTTTTATTCATTGATTAGGAGAACAACTTTTATTCGGAGCAATTTTGGGCCAAAAGGACCTCACCATTACATCTAAAAGGCCCTATTTTTTATTTATTTTGATAAGTTTTGTCACTTAGAGTTTTTAGGGCATTTTTTTGCCAATTAGGTCATACGACCTCCCCAACATGCAATTTGAGGTAAAAATTTGTCAAAAATAAAACAATAATATTTTTCGGCCTAGACCAACCCAACCTAAACATGTTTGAGCTAACCTAAATTCTAGACTCCTTGTCCAAATTTGACCAGAAAATGGTCCAAAAGTCAGCCTAGAATCTAACCAAATTTATGGACATGACAATTGTTGCTAGCCTAGCTGCCCTACCACTAGATCTCACTGCTCGAGTAGTAGTTTCGATCGAAGCACCACCTGGTTTTGCTACCTATGCCACCCATGGCACCATTCATCGACTCCACCTAGTTAGCCATTAGAATCCTACCACAATTGGTGGATTAGCCTAAGAACTGCCTACTAGCCACCAAGGCTCTCTACCTCTCTCCATTGGACTTTATAGATTTATAGGCCAAGTTCAGGAGGCCGGTTCTCAGCCATATGAAGGTATTTTTTCAAGCAATTTTTTTTTGTTTGGGATAAAATTTCACCCTTTTCATAGTGGTATATTTAGTTTTCTGATTGACTCTCCATTTTTAAAATTTGAGGTTCCTTGCAAATTTTGCTGTGTAGTTCTTGTTTTGAGACTTCTCAAGGGCCATATCTTATGCATAGGAACTCTTTTTTGGGTCCTACTTTTTTTAGAATGCATATTTTTCTATGTGCTCCATACGAATGCTCTCTATTTAATCTCATATTATACTTGAGATGTAGTCTTAATATTTTGGCCATTTTTTAGGCCTTGTGAGAGTCCAAAAATTTTATATTTGCATTTTAAAATACACTAATTATAAAGTGTGAAAAATTATACTTGTTGGGGGGTCATTTCAACAACTAGCAACATGAGGTGTGCTTATGTTGTGTCTTTTTTAGCACACTATCTTTTCTGAATTTTTGTTTTCTACATCATGGATCAAAGTTTAGTTCCTTTGCTTACACCATACAACTATTTTGAGTGGAAACCTAAAATGGTAATCTACTTAGGAAAAGTTGGTTTGTACTGAATCACAATGAGATTAGAACTTAAACCTACTTTTCTTGCCGAAAAACCTATGTGGTTTAATATATGTGATGAGGCTTATGAAACATTGAGTTTATATGTATCTTTTGATCTCTTTTATATTGAATCTTTGAATTCACCAAATAAAATTTGGACTAAATTGGAATGTTTTTTTGGGACTCAAGATGCCATTAGTTGGATAATGAACTCCTTAGCTTGAGCCCAAGTTGTGTTAAAACACCATTCAAGATTTCTTCACAAAATTGAAATCACTAAAATTATAGTTGAAACAATGTGGAATTGAAAAGTAAGATAAATTAATAGTCCTTAGTATTCTCTCTAAGCTTGGTCCTGATTATTTAGTTTTTGTTTCTACCTTTCATAGCACTAAGAGTTCTCTTGCAACTCAGTTTACCATGCCATCTTTAGATGATTTTGCCATCTCTCTCACTAGGGAATAGAATAAACTCATCTAAATGGACACTCTAAAATCCTCTAAATCACATGTCTTGGGTTGCCAACTAAGACCCAAAAGAACATAAAGGACAAGGTAAAAAGGATAAGAAATGGAAAGATAACCATAACAAGGAGAAAAAAAATTAGAAACTTGTTTCCTCAAAAGTAGCTAATGAGACCTCTTCTTCAAAAGGTGACAAGCCTAAGAAGGAAAAGATCAAATGTGCCTATTGCAAAAGGTTTGGTCATGATGAACATACATGTTTGAAGAAGCATATAGATCACCTAATACACATTCTAGAAAAGAATAATATCAATGTTCTTGAGTCACTAAAGCAAAGTTCACATGAGGGGTCTAACAAGCAAAAAATATAATAGAAAACAGAAAGGAAAGGGCAAAGCCCTTGTAGTAGTAGCTTCTTAACCATCCACTTGGGTTCTTGATTCAGGTGCTTTGCACCACATGGCTTCATCTAAGGACATGTTTACATCTTTGGAGACCTGTTCTATGTATACTATTTTGATGGGTGATGACACTCTTGTTGAGATGTATGGGAGAGGGTTTGTTGATGTGGGGAATGGCAAATTTTAGGATGTTGTTTGTGTTCCCCTATTATCAACTAATCTTCTATCATCTTATCATATTGTACTCACATAGGTTTAGGTAAGCATGTTGAGTTCATTCTTGATTCATTGGTGATTAGTGATATGCATAATGGTTCTACAGTTGTGGTGGGGAGAGTAGATCATCAGTCTTGGCTCTCTCTTTTCTCACTTCATTCATGATCCTCCATCTATTTTTGTCACTCATTCTAATGAGGTGAGTAAGTTATGGCATGAATAGTTTGGCCATCTTAACTTCTACTACTTGTATTAACTCAAATATTAGAGCATGGTAATAGGGTTTTCTTTAGTTCACTTTTTAGAATGTGTTTTCTAGGGTTGAATTCTTGGTAAGCATCCTGAAGATAAATTTGGAAAATAAAAGGCATGGAGAGCTTCACAGATATTGGAGTTAGTTCATAATCATTTGGCTGGTCTTTTTCTACACCCTTACTTTAGTAGGGTTGAATATGTTTTGACTTTGATTGATGACTTTTCTAGGTCTACTTTAGTGTATTTTCTCAGACACAAGTTTGAGGTCTTTGAGCATTTTCAAGACTTTATAAATTTTGTAGAGAAATAGTTAGGGAAATCCATAAAGATTTTATGCACTAACAATGGTGGTAAGTATGTCAACCCTCATTTTGAGTAGTTTTGCACTTCAGAGAGGATTACTTTGTAGTGTAAAATGTCATACAATCTTCAATAGAATGATGATGCAGAACACAAGAACATGTCTTTAAAGGAAATGGAAAATTGTATGATACACTCCAAATCTCTTGCACCACAATATTGGGTAGAGGCCGTAAACTATGCTTGTTACATCTAGAACTAAGTTCCTCATCGAGCCTTGAAGGGAGTCACCCCATTTGAAGATTGAAGCAATTAGAAACCATTAGTTAAACACTTTAGAGTTTTTAGTTCTCCCATATGGGCCCACATTCCCTCAAAGAAACATAAGGCCATGGATTTATAGAGTAAGCCCTACATATTTGTAGGTTGTCAATATGGTGTTAAGGGTTATCAGTTGCTCCACACTACTACACATGAATTGTTCATTGAGATGAGTGTTCATTTTGAGGAGGGCTCTTTGAGTTCCACTCTTGACACTTCTCACTCCTACATTGACATTGGAGTCACGTGGACTAAATGACAAATCTTATAAGGATTTAGATCTACCTAGGTAGATTCTTGATGATGAGGCATCTTCTTCCTCCACTTTAGATGTTGATAGTGATGATGACTGATTTCATCTCTTAACTAATGTCCTACTTTCATGTCCTTGAACAAGTTAATTAATAAAGAAATATGAATGGGAAAAATTATATGTTATTAAAGAACCAACAATACTATTATAACATTCTACAAGTAAGAAAATTACAAGTATAGGAGACATAATTCTAAGTCAAAATATATAGTCAAAATTATAATTACATGAGTCCTAATTTAAGTTCTCCTAGATTATAGTAAATTGTAAAATATAAAATTTATTTGATTTCAAGTGATGTCATCACATATAGAATGTACAAGTAATGACAATCATGTCATCTAGTTGTAGGAGACCTGAAACAAAAATGATAAAAAGTACAATGAACAAGTAAGTATGCATACAATTAGTGCAAGTAAATAAATTAACCATAAATACATGAGTCGTAACTGTAAGTTAGGTGAGAAAATTATAATAAATCAAGTTAGAAAATTATAATAAAAATTCCTTACATTCAAGTGATGCGTAGCATAGTCAAATCCAATATGAATGTCACATGTTGAATGCACCAGTAGTGACAATCATTCCAACTAGTTGTAGGAGACCTGAAATAAAAGTCCACTATCAATTTACTTAATCTTAAATACATTAGTAAACCAAATCCCAAAGTTATTAAAGAAAATTAAACTTACTTAATTTTTGAAACTTAGTTAGGGGATGGGTTAAGGGGAGTTGAGAGGATGACTTAAGGGGAGATGAAATCAATTACTATTTTGGTAAGGTTGTGTTAGTAAATCAACTAACTATATATAGAATTAATCCTAAACTCACATCCTAAACCCAATTCGTTGAAGTTATTAAACCAAATCATAGTTACCTAACTTATGGAACATAGCTAGGTGATGGCTTAAAGGGAGTTAAGAGGATGGCTGAAGGTGAGATGCAATCAATTAACTATCAATCTTCTTAATTCTAAATTCACATCCTATCAATGATAGTAAATCAATTAGTGCTATCAAGTAAATATATACAATTATATATTAGTCAAAAATAAAGGTTAAAAGTTTAAAAATTTCTACATACCTACAATCCATTTAAAAAATTTACATCATTGTACCATATGCATCCTGTCTTTTTTGTAATGCATCTATGATTGCCTCATGCTCTTCCATAGAGAGTGTCCATAACTCTTTTGTGATGGATTTCCCTTGATATCTCACTAAGTGTATATTTTTTGCCTCAACCAAATGCGAGTAGTGCATAATTTTCTTATGTCTTTCATAATCTTCAAATGTAGGTATACCATTCTTCCTTATTAGATATTCACATAGCCAAGTGCCAACAACAACCAAAAAACCTGTTGGATACTCAAATTTATCATTATCTACTCTAGGTTGTAACAACTTATGTTTTTCCTAAACACATCGAGCCAACCAATATTATGTTTCCTCTTCATTTCCCTTAGGTGAAACAATAACATACACATGTCCTGCAAAAAACTTACAAATTCAATAAAGTAGGACATGATATATAATTCACAAAAATACATGCATGTATAGAATTGTAGATTACAAAACAATATAATGAAACTAAATATTGAATTAATGTACTTTCTTATATGAGGTCTGAAATATGATCATAGTCATTTGATGCAAACAATTGATTATCCTCTTCAAACATTGTCTCATGGTGATCATGTGTTTGTATAGGTGTTAGGAATCTTTGTTGCTATCCTTCAACCCATTATGTATTTTCACATGCTTCCCACTCACCTCTGATACAAAATTGACGAAAATAGGCAAGCTCCCTAGTCCATATGATCCATGTTCTTGCATTTTAACTCTTAAATGAATGCCATTTTGTTGATCTTGTTGGTGCACAAAGTTGATGTTCCCCAAATCCCTAAAGTTGAACAGTTCTTGAATGCCAGGGGTCTCAAACTCAAGACAAAGATCACACACTTATAATCAGGATGAGGTAACTAAGGACATGGTTAAGTTGGGTAAGACCTTTATATTTGGGCCCTATTAAACCAATGGGAGTATTCCATAAGGTGTATAGAAGATAACCTGATAACAACAGTAGGAGAAATCCAAAATCAAACCATACCTAAAGCATAGGATCTCCAAATTTTGTCACTAAGGAACCTGTATGTTGGTTTGATGAATTTTGGGTGTTACACCTTTATAAAACAAACACACAACTATATAGATGACCTTATAATGATGCTATACTAGCCCCTAATATGACAACATACATCTGGATATGGATGTGAATGGAACAAACAACTCTTGATAACTAATGTATTTGTGTTTTATTGTGCTAATGGCGTGAAGGAAAAGAGGTGTAGAACAAAAAATAGATCGGTGCCTATTCCAACTAGGGTAGTAGGGTTAGGAAAACATACAAAGGGGACACCAAAGTAACCAAATTTACTACCTAATCAAGGAATCAACAAAGATAATGTTGATAATCTATTATGTAAGTTGGACTCTACACAACACAGTAACTACAATAGGATTGTAGGGCTAAAATTCAAGCATTCTTCAATGATCCATGAGTATATACTAAATTTCATGCATTCAAACAAATGACACCATTACAATAGCATTGCAAAAGGGCTTTACAGTTCTCTTAGACTAACCAGTGATATATAATGCTCAAAACAATAAATGTGAATAGGGCATACAAGAATATACCAAATATTCAACATACACCTAAGGAGACACTTGAAAAGAAGCAAGATTTGCACCATTAATTCATTCTTTGCAAATTAAAATATCCATTCGTTGCATTTGAATGTGAATCCAACTAGAATTATAATACAAATATCTTCAAAAACCTAGCTCGGCGAAACATGCAAGTTTCTTACAATTTTTTTGTATTTTTTACCTATGCTCTACACAAAAAATCTTCCATCCCTTTGCAAATGAATGCAAAACACATTATATACTTTGCCCAAAATTGAAAGGACGCGTGGAAGGAGTCTTGACCATTCAAAGACCCAAAAAAGGGTAACCATGCTACTTACCTCACTTTCACATGGGTCATATTAGAAAAACCCTTGATTTAGAGTGCAAGACCATGTCCAAGTGCAAGAAATTTATCATCAGAGGGCCCACATCAGTCCTAGAGTGCTTGGAGTTCATCTACCCAGCATTAATGGTGTTCCACAGAGGTTTACTATTCATCTAGAGGTAGCAGTTGGAAGTGTTCGCTTTTCAAATTTTATATCATTTGGAAGATTATGGAATCCCGAGGGGGTAAGGGATGTGGGAATTTTAGGTAGGACAGTATCTGCAAAGCTTTTGAGGGGTTTAGGATATGTCCAGGTCTCCAAGGAATCCCTGTGGAAAAGGGAAGGAAAGCTAGCAAAAAAAGGAGGGGCATTAGGATGCGCGAGTTGAAGGGTGATAGGGACTTGCGGGTCTAGAGAGGTGACTGAGATATGTGAGGGTTGGAAGGGGTATCAAATCTATGGAGATCTAATGAGGAATGAGATGTTCAAAATTTGTGGAGATATGGGAGGACAAGGATATGTCCTGGTCTTCATCAGAATCTTGTAAGAGAAGACCAAACGAAAAAGTGGAGAAGAAAGGGGGACAAGGATGCAGAGATAGGAGATGCATCCGGATGTGTAGGGAAACTGAGGGGATATATCTGGATCTGGGTCAAAGTTTCGCATAATGGAACACAGAAGGGAAAGTGGGGGAAATGGGGGGTGTAGGAAGGTAGTGGTGATCAGGATATGAGGAGAAGAGGGGCACTTGAATATATCTAGATGGGCAGCAAAGGCTCGCAAGTGTAGATGGAGGCCAAAATTTTGCAAGGAAAAGCATGCCAAGGGGAGCAGGGGAATAAGGGAGGTTAGTATACATCTTGATGAAAGGAGAAGTCCCACAACTCCTAATGGAGTCCAAACTTCCACTAGAAGCAAAAAAGACTAGAAAACTTAGAAATTTCTTAGGATTTTTTCAAGGTTTTCACACCTTCCAAGGCACGTAAAACAAGGCAAATACATGGGGACTCCCTAAGAAAGTTTGATGAATTTGACAAAAATTTTCAATTATGGGGCTTGAAGATTGGAGTCCCAACAGATCCATTGAATTCCTAAAAAATTGAATATAATATGACTTCTCGAGAGATTGTAATGACATCTACATACAAAAAAATATAAAAATAGTCGATGTCAGGTCGTACATATAAAAAGAAAAGTTGTAGAATTTAGTCGTACTATATTTTTATTTAAAAAACATAACAAATAAATAAGAAATGGGGGCCCATTTAGAAATGGGGGCCCATTTAGAAAAAGGCACTCGTTCATTTTTCTAACAGTGCGCGCTTATAATGGGGGCCCATTATTTCATTATAAAATAGGCACCTGTATCGTTTTAGAATGGGTGCCCATTTTATTTTAGAACAGGTGCCCATTTCTAAGCGGGTGTCTATTACTTCAAAATTGAATTTTGAAACCTAAGGCTTTGCATTGGTTTTAGGCTTGGAAACCCAACCCTTAACCTTGGACCTGTAATTACAAGGCATAGATGTTGATCAAAAATACAATTATTAAGTCCCACAAAACAAAGTCTAAATCAATGGTTACAAATCACTGTTACTCAAAGAGTACTCAAAGACTTGATAACAACAAGGCAACACAAAAATAAGCCTGTCAAAGCATCAATACCATCTAATGTCTGATAATCATTGAGTCCTTTGTCAGTAGACTGATCTACTAATACACTGACATTAAGGACTTGTCATAACATGGAGACCACACTAATCATTGTCTATAAAGAATAATCTGATACAAATATGTGTCTACTAAATCACTGTCTGATACAAAGACAGATCACTGTTAGTGATACCAATAGAAAAATACATATGTCTGATATGAATCACTATCTTGTCAACTCCTAATCACTGATACAATTCCAACACTGTCAAACAGTCACAAAATACTATTATTGAACAAAGCAAATGCTACAACTTGAATATAGCAACTGTTACAACTTAAACAAAGAAAAAAATCACAAAGATCATTGTGATACTATTGTAACTTTGTGACTGCAAGGATTACTCCTGACAGAACCAATGATACACCACTCTTATACTATCTTGATGTAACCACTGCTACAACATCATTGTCCACATAAAAATAGTCTCAAATGAACTCACACCAATTTCAGTGATGCTATGATGTATGTTCATATCCACTTCAAAAGTCCTAACTTGAGCAGAGACAGAGTCATGTTGGAAAAGATTGAAAAAATTGCATTTACACTATTCAGTTGCATTTCCTTAGAAGTTTCTATGGCCTTTTTAGAAAACCCATATCATGTAAACACACCATTCCATTAGACCACATTTCTTTGAGACATTTTGTCAAAAAGATCATGTTCCATGTCTATTCTTCTACATTTTACACACATGTATACAAGTGCACTTTGTAACTACAACATTTAATAACAATCCCATTCCTTTATACTTTGATGAATAACATACCTTGTTCCAAAGCTCTCTCTATTGTACAGTCTATGGGAATGATGGCAAAGATTGTTGAGTTTGATTTTACACCTGTCAACTACATCTTCTTGAATGTTGTCAAGATCTTCTCAACAAATATTTATTGTATGTATCCTACAATCATTACATAGACAAATAAACTACTAGGAGATCATGACTACTGAGATACCATCCTACTATCACTAAAGTTTACAAAGATAGATGATAAGACTGCCCTTGTATAGTACATAAATTGGATGATCATTTTGACAACTCTTCATACTTAGAAGCATAGATAACTTGTAACACAAGATCATCTCAATCAATCACAAAATTAAATAAAGGAATGTCTTTGATACCAAAGGCCTCTTTGAGCATGGACATTCTGCAATTGCAACAGTGGGTAAGAGATAATAATCTTCTAACACATAGTGATGTTGATCTCTTTTCCAAACATCACTGCACTCATTCAATTAGAGATATCCCATTAACTGATCCAAACAAGAATCCAAGACTGATGTAGCTACTATCATAGCAATCTTGATATCTTATACAATTTGCTCACTGTGTTGACATATCTCCATTTTCTCCTTGACTGCTAAAACCTCTTGATGCACAATGATCATTCTAACTCATGTTGCCATATCTTCCTTGTTTTTGCCTTGGGACTAAATGATAAGGCAATGATCACCTCCCCCTAAACTCATGCTACTTCTTATGCAATTTGTGATGCCTTTTGTGCAATATTCACATTCTCTTGCTCTTGTCTTCTTCTCCAAACTTTCATAATACTTTTCTTCTTCTTCTTGATCAAAGTATCTTCCCGTTTGTTATGTCTAGATGACTCCATCAAACTACTTCTACGGGACCTTGTTGTATGCCCAAGATTATTACAATTATAACAAGTGATCTTGTAACCAATCAAATGAACAAAAGAATTATACCTTCTTGAACTTCCAAAACCATCATTTCTTACTTGTGTACTACAAAACCTTGCAATGCAACCTAGGTGCTTACATTTATAACATAATACACTTCTTCTTCTATTTGACAACTCATAAGAACTCTTATTCCATCCAACTTTCCTTGCATGCATCCAATGCTCTATTGCTCTATGACCAAATTCATAACATCAATAGCAATAACCATGAAAAGAGTTTTCAAACTTGATGTTTTGGTGTTGTCCTTGATCATGGAAAAACCTTCTGAGTTTGTTCTTGTTGACTTGTGGAAGAATTCTTTCTTTTGTCTTCTTCTTGTCTTCAGTCTTAGGAGCAGAAAAATCATAGTTTAGATTTATTTTCTTCCTAGGAGTTTCCCTAACTTTAGAACTCTACCTTTTTTCATAGCCTAATCCAGTAGTGTCCTTATGAGATTTTTGCTTGCTCAACATCTCATTCAAACATTCAGTGCTTTTTTCAAATTGAAGGTTCTTGTGCAACTTGGAGGATACCTTTTCTAGTTCCTTTCTCAATGAAACTATCTCAAACTCATAATTTTCACAATCAACCTCTTTTGGCTTGAACTGATTTATTACTTCTTCTTTTTTCTTACCTTCTTCAACTTGCACTTTTAAATCTATGATCAATTTTTCTATTTCTTTGAAAGTACTTTGTCTTTTGATTCTTTTTCTTCTTGAAGTTGTTCCTTTAGTCTTGAGTTTTCCTTTTTCAGTTTTTCAACCACATTGTAGGCATAAAAGAGTTCTTCTTCAAGATCTACTTCTTCATCATCCTCTAGATCAAATTTAACTTCTTCTTCTTCATGTGAATGTCTTCTTTCTTTGTCATCATCCTCATTCATTAGGTTGTCCTCTCTTTCAAATACATCATCTTGATAGATGCTAATCAATTTCTTCCAAACATCCTGTATAGTTTCACAATGTATAACTTTACAAGAAACATTATTAGACAAACTAGAAAGAATAGCCTTCTTTTCCTTTTCATTACATTCATAAGCCCCTTTATCACTTGTAGTAATATGTGGTTGAGAAAATATAGAATACCCATTCTCTATTGACATCCACACATCAAACCCTAAATAAGATATATAGTTTTGCATCCTAAAAATCTAAATAGAGAAACTTGAGCCATCAAAGAAAGGCACTCTAGAAAATTCTTCTTCTAACTTTGTACCTGTTTCAACTTGTAAGCCATTTATTTCAAATGATTCTACATCACCATTTGTATTTGGTTTTGATGACACTTGTTGATCAATATTTTTCTTGGCATTTCTTCTTCCCTTATTTCTTTTACTCTTTTCCATAGTATTCCACCACCAAGATCACCCAAGTCTATTAGACTTCTACAAGGAACCTGCAGCTCTGATACCAATTGTTGGAATACAATGGATCACTAAGGGGGGGGTGAATTAGTGATTTAATAAAACTAGATCATTCATCAACCCAATAGTTGTAAATGCAATTAACACCAACATGCCAAAGACATAGAAAACAATAGAATCACAAAGATGAAACCATGACACAAGTTTTCAAAGTGGAAAGCCCTAAACAGGAAAAAAAACCACTATCCAACCTCACCAAATTATTCATTAGGTCTCATTGACCAAAATCTCACTGATTACATTCATGCCTCACTGGCAAAGATCTCACTGATCACACTTATGCCTCATTGTCAAGAATCTCACTGATCATAGGATATCATTGATCACAGGATCTCTTATCACACCAATCCCTACATCAAGAACACCAACTATACCTAAACCAAGAGCACCAACTCCAAACACAAAATAAGAGTATATACAAAGTACTACTTTGTTTACATAAGTACCATAGGTTATAGATGATTTCTATAAATCTTTTCCTCAAACATCTACTCTTTTATATCAACCCCTCAATGGCACGTTTCTTTTACAAAGTATTCAATGAAACAATACATTTTGTTTAAAAGTGCACCATGAACTATACAAGATCACCTGAACCCAAGCATTTACTCCTACATTACAAACTCTCTTCTTCGCCCATCACATTCCTCTGCATCTTTTGTCTCTATCATCTCTCTTCACGCCTTTCTCTGACAAAATCCACACTAAAAACCTCTCTAGCATCCATACAGTCACTTTACAAAATTATCATATCAGTGCACTCAAAGACTATATAAGGCCAACATAAACAAACATTAAAAAAGAGGTTATGATCATAGTGTAAGTTTTTGACATTTACCACATGTTCTCTGCAATACCATTATACCTTCTGGTTTCTTTGTCTTTGCAAGAACCAGATCAGCTTCTGTATACTCTGCACTCATCTCTTATTCATATTGTGTACAATACTCTATCCACTATTGATATACTCATAAAACCCTCTGCTTTCTTTGTTAGTTTTGCATCAATCATTGTACTCTATAAGAAGAATCACAATACCCTCTACCAAAGACAATCAAACTATTTCATTCTTCTCCTCTTACTCTATATTAACAAAGTTCTCTCAAAACTGTTTATATATATATATATAAGATCTTTTATTATTCATTCCTCAAAAAAATGAATAAATCACATATCTTCCTTTTTACTTGTCCTCTCACACATCATCACAATCGAAAACCTGTATCCACTTCATTTTGAAAGATAGAAACTTCAGGTGCAAATAAAGACAATTATGAAAACCCCTGTCAAAGGGTCTTCATAGTGGATGGTTGTTGAGATTTAAATAAAGTTTAAACCACAACCATTGATTTCATGCTTCACGCGTTGAAGAATTTTAATAAACACCATTGATTTCTCACTTGGTGCCCGATAGCAAGGAGTCACCAGTGGACACCGGTTCCCTTAGGTCAAGAGGGTCGATCAAGACATGACCTTGACCCCCTTAAGACATCACTTAAGTGATGTCCTACCGCGATTACAAGTCACTTTTAAAATATTAAAAAAAAAAGTGCAAACCCGTCACTAAAAGCTTTATAACATATATTCTAGGGTTTAAACCTTGCACTCAAGGTTTTGGAATTAAGTCTTTTAAGACATTAGAACTTTAACAAAATATGACAAAATCCTAATTGTTTTACCACACAATTGAACCATTTATTCTTACTTTCTGAGAGATATCAATATAGAGACATGAGGAACTTTGACCTTGGAAACAACCTTAGCTTTAGAAAAAAAGTGACCCATTAGGGTGTTAGGAATGCCAAGTTTAGGTCATCTAGGTATTAGGTCTTCATAACATTGATAAACCCTAATATTTATCATTAAGACTCTAAGCAGCTGTAAACACATCCTGCAAATACAAACTCTTCTTTGTTCATCTACAAATAAACAAAACCTTTGCTCTTGAGAAACCTGAGTAACTCCAATGCATACAAGGCATTATTTGTCTTGACAAACACTTGATTTCAAAAGATTGAATGAACTTCTTAACATGAAGAGTCATGAGTAGAAGTCATGAAGAACATAACATGTATTATCATGAAGAACATGTGTAAGTATGTGCCCATGAAGAACATGTACAAGTATATGTACCACTTGCCACTTGATCATTTCATTACTAAATGAATGAACTCCTTTTGCTTATCAGGGACCTTTGGTCACTCCAAATCCAACTGAGATAATCCTAAACATTGCTCAAACAAATGAGAGATCTTATCATCCAACTGCAATCATCCTAAACACTGAGATCATCTGATGACAACTCTCCTGATGACAACAAAGCAACAAAGGACAACAACAACAAATGAACTTTTGACATCAATGATGAACATAATTCCAACATATACTCCTTCTCATCCTCCCTTTTGTGAGAGCTTTGTCCCCCAACATTTGCGGGTAAAAATCAACCACCAATCGTTAACTTTCTTGCATTGATTTTTTAATTTTGTGTTTGGGTTTCATTGATAGATGGTATTTCATTACACTCTTTATCAATGTCTACATTAGTTCATCATAGAGGTGGTAGATATGATGGGAGGAGTATATCCAGAAGCTTGTCCATGATAAGGTGGTAGATAAGTGGAAAAGTGATAGGTACTAAATGGTGAGATACTAGTTGCCATGGTACTATGATGATGAGTAGTGGTAATGAAAGGATTAGCGATCTAGAAGAAGGATCTATTATAGATGTGGGGATAGATGAACTAATCACTATAGAAGAAGTAAGCTTATCTAAAATTCGTGCAAAGTTTTCGGTCCATATGGTTTACTTGTAAAAATATTATGAAACACATTTGTTAATTGTTTAGGATTCTTCACATTCACCTAACTAGACAACTCATTTGAGAGATTTTAATAGTTTGCATGAGCATCATGATCATATTCCACAAGGGAAATTAGGGTATACATTACAAATATAGAAACAAATTGCAATTCTATATAGAATGCTTCTACACATTTTGGGATAAGAAAAACATGCATGAAACTAGAATATGGTAACTAACATAATTAGATATTATCAAAATAAGCTCATAACAAGAACAATGAGGAAGAAGCAAAGAGATTTTACAAAATATTATTTTTAGCTAGTGCATGTGTAGATGAATTCATTCTACCTTTCCTAGATCCATGATAACTAGTTATTATGGTAGAGAATTAGGCTAGTTCACCCATAAACAAACATAGGTCTACTGAGTATAATCATCGATATTGGTAGACATGTTCCCATGTGCCTAGACATTAGTCTACTTCTATCCATGCATCTATAGCCTTGGTGGAGATATATCAAGTCCCAATAAAGTCATTTCTCTATTTCTAGTTGGGCATCTATAGCCCCAATAAAGTTACCTAAGTCACCTTGAAGAATTTACATTTCCCAAATTTTCTCTTTTTTTCCTCAACTCTTTTATTTCCTCTCATTTTTCTTTATGCTCTTATTTTTTCTTTTCTTCTAATATTTTCTTTTTTGCTTAATTTGTTGGTAATGGAGCCCACAATCTAGGTTTAGGATCACCATGGGACATACTTGAGGGGAACATTAGTGAAGAGCTTCACCCAAAAGCTAATCAATAAGAATACCATTTAAATAAATTTAGATGTATTTTAGTTCAACTAGGGATATTCCATTGGTAGCGTTTGAAGAACCTACTCTACATGTTCTAATTATGAAAACATTTTAGATAAACCTGATTATATTGGCTATCAATATTTATTTTTCCTAAAAAATATCTTATGTCAACATAGTATGAATAATATTGACAAACAAAGAAGCTAGCAAGATATTACAATAGTCCTAATTAGCCATGGAAATGATAAGAAATAGACCCAAAAGAGGAGAAGACCAAAAATGAAACAAGGAAAAATTTAATGATGAACCTACAAACAAAGAAAAGACAAGCTTATGCATAGATATTTACAAACTATTTATGAAACAAAATGAGGAGATCTAGGCATTAAAATAGTGCTTGATGAATTGCCCATTAATAGGCAATGAGACATCCTCTAGTCAAGGTCTACAACCTAAATGTATTGTATCATAAAATTTTAGACACTTGAAAGGGACTAGTTCATAAATAAGAAAATTTACCATGGTCTCCTTTCTTTTCACGTGCCTTGTCCCAAAGGAGAAGTAGGTTAGATATTTTGAAGGATTTAATTCAAGCTCTTTTGTCAAACATGTTTGGATAATGCATAATGTTGGGTCTCCAACTTTCTTGGAATGGGTAATTCAGACATTTATGAGGAATCAAGGGATATACTTTTTATTATTATTCTCTAGATTATGTAGATCTAGGGTAGATCAATATGTAATCCTAGAAAAAATGCATATACAAAAACCCTCATGTAGTGCAATACCTTAACGAGAAGGTTGGAATGTGTAGGATCGAACAAGTTTAACAAAATGAAAATGAAAATAATGTTTCCTCTAGGTTAATCTAAGCCAATCGAATAAAATGCATACATGTAAGCATAAATCAACCTATATTAAGACTACGAAGACATAATATTGGTATCATTGAATGCTATAACATAGGAAGTTGAATATGGAGGGTAGTACTTAGCTTGATAACCAAAGAATGATGCCAAATAAATGAGATTTTGGAATCTACCAGCTACCAAAGAATGATGCCAAATAAATGAGATTTTGGAATCTGCCAGCTACCAAAGCTGGGAAACAGTGCCTCTGTTAGTGAGCTACCTAGAAGTCTATGTTATATCTACTATGTTAGAGGACAAGTTCGTGGGTCTAAGACAAATTCATGGTCTCAAGTATGTACTTATGCTCTAGATTCATCCTAGTAATCAATGGTGCTTTGCTCTACAACTTTGCCTAATATGTGACCTTAAGCTCTACTTTATTTGAATACTTGGGGATTATTGGCATTTAAAAGTACCTTAAAGGATTGTTGTTAGGACACAAGGAGTTTTTGTCTAGATCAATCTCCACAAATTGATCAAGATCAAAAATAGTTAGCAAACACCTAAGTTTGTATATACTTTATTGTTTTCATTGCTCCAAATCTAAATGCGTCACTCTTGATTGCTCTCTAGAGTGAATAATTTACTTGGTTTTTTCAAATGATTAGGAGATTCTTCCATGATTAGAATGAATGCATCGAAAGTCTTTAAAAACTAGTACATGCACCAAACAAGTATTTTGTTAGCTCAAGGCAGAAGGTGAAAGGGGCTAGTCAACCTGTTGGTGCCTGCATGAGCAGTCAGTTTTCAAGCATTTAAACATGCAGGCACCTTCCCAAAAAATCCAAAAAAGTTCTAAGTCTTTGGGCCTCCTCAGCATGTTTTAACATCAGCATCATATTTTCTTTGGAGGAGGTCATCATCATCATGTTTCCAGACATCACCCTGATGTTGCTTACGAGGGTCATCATATTTTCTGTCAGCATGATCTTTCGCTGGGGTGATATTCTAACATCGGGTGATCTTACTTAAGATCATCCTGATGATGTTGCTGCAAAGTCCTAAGTATGATCCGATCTTCATCGGGGTCATCATATTTGAACATCGGGTGATCTTAGTCAAGATCATCCTGATGTTGTTTTATCACTTCATGTTCGTTGTTTTATCACCCTGATGATGCTGACGTCATTCTTATGTCAGGGTGATATCTATTTCTCTGCCTATCTGCATCATGATATTTCCGACGGAGGGGGTGATATTTTCATATTTGAATATCACCCGAATGTATGTTTGTTCCAGCATTATGATGATGCTGATATCAGGGAGATATCCGCCTGTCGGCTTCATGCATTATCCAGTGGGGGGTGATCATTTCAAATATCTGTCATATTCATATATCACCCCGATCTTATAGCGGAGCTACAGTGCAGCATGATATTTGTGCATCAGGATGATATTTCCAAATATCCGGTTATCTTCCGAATATCATCCTGATGCTGACATGTGGTGGTGACGTCATCAAGGTCCGGGGGGTCATATTTCTAACATTACTCATCTTATGAAGATCCCCCAATGTTGCGAATATGACGATGATGTCATCCGGATATGAGGAGGTGCGCAGTAGGCAGATATGCTGATGACGTCAACAAGATATGACGGTGATGTCATCAGGATGTTCATCGGCCAGACATTTGGTATCGGCTAAGCAGGAGGATCTTCCTCCGATGCATCAGGTTGTGCCGATGAAGGCGATTATCATGCAGGTGATATTGCGATATGATGCTGACGTCAAGGTGATATTTCAAGCAACACGATATCATGCTGCTGGAGGATGATGATGAAGGTTTATACTAGTGTCGTCGGGAGCAAAAGCACCGACATCATATATGCTCGCGACCTAGTATATAAGGTGATGAGGAGGTTGCTGCGGGGTGCATGTGGGATAATTCGACCCTGCATATTTTCAAATATCATGACGATGTATCTTGGCGGGAAACGGTTGCGACGCACAGTATTCTGCATTTCCCAAGGCCGCGGGTTGGTGCGCCATTAATGGCGATTGTTGCAGAGGTATGGGCGATGGTGTGGACGGATCTAGTACCCGATTGAAGATGTGGATCCCTAGGCGGCGGCACAAGGCTCGAGATTTCTTCCTGTCTCCTCTTCTACCTGCCGCATTCAATGCGTTGAGCGCCATTTTTCTGATACTGTGTATCTGGCGGGTTTTTTGGTCAACTATGTAATTAATGTTGGGAACCTTCCTTGCTATATATAGCAGGTTGTGTTGCTCACTTTAGGTTGTTGAAAACTGGACATTTTGGCTCTGTAATAAGATACAACTGGTTTTGGTTGCTCTATGCAGCAAAACTTGTGAGTTTATGTATCTCCTGTTGTACGATTTGGCATGAATCCACTGATTTCATGGTTAAACTTATATGAATAATGCTATGTTTGCATGTGTTATGCTGATTCTGTCTCCAGTTTTGCATGTATCTTTCTTCTGAGTCCAGGTATTCAAGGAATGTCTGAGATTCTAGAACATAGAATTCCTGTGTTGAATGTTTAATCTTTTAACTTCTGCTCAAGGGGTAGATTAAACTGTTTTCAGATTGAATATTGGGAAGGGTATACTGCAATAGGGATGCCATAAGTATCGACAGCTTAACACTCTGTATTGGGAGATATCTGTAAGGCAGGTATCATGTGTATCCCCCTGAAATCCAGTTTTAGCTATTCATGCTGATCATTCACAGGTGTATGTCTACCGACTCCAAGCCTTGGATAGGCACCAATCTAGCTCTGTGTTGAGGTTATACACCAGGTCCAGGTTTGCATCCAAACACTATTTCAAACCATCTCATCCTTCCACCTGTTAGTTGTAGGATTAGAAGTAGGAACCCCTGCATGCTCTCATACCTAACCAGACATATATGTCCAAGAACGTTGCCCACCTTGTGATCTATCATACAGATCTTGGTCCATACATGAGAGTATTCTGCCTGTTGTTGTCAAGTTAGATCTTTCTATCTTTGAGCTAGTCAAGGTTACATTTTGAGTTATAGGGATACCCCCCTTGGTGCGGCAGAACCAGAAGTGAAGGGGAGGAGCTCACGCAACCTCCTGTATTAGTTGGCTGAATCTGCCTGTGCATTAGAAGTGGCAAACCCTAATGCTGATTCAGAAGAAAAACCAACACAACCAACTTTGAATTTTGAATTTTGAATTTTAAATTGAAAGCGACAAGTTCATGATCACAAGGTTGCCCCCATGACCATGGACTTGTCCCAAAATGGGAGAATAATAAAATTTAGATGACAACTAGCTAAACGGAGATAAGTGCATAAATATGTGTAATAAGTAAATGGAAAAAATAAATTTATAAAAAAATGTGTGTAAATAAATAGAATAATACTAAATGTATGGAGATGTATGTGCATGTAAATGAATAAAAAGACTCAAAAATTTATTTATCACAATAAACAAATATCATTAAATTTTGTTAAAAACTTTCATATTTTGTTAGCGAGTCGGCGATTCTAATAACCTTACGATATTCTTATTTAAACGGCTGCTCTCCACCGAGAAACGGCAAACAGTGTTCACGAACAGTAAAACGAGGGAAATGCAAATCATATAAAAGAAAAACACAGAAAACGTAGCAGACTCAGAATGGTGTGAATCCAAAAGATTCAAAAAAAGACATTGGTTTGATATTTTAAATAGCTTACAAGGTTATGCAACTGGAAGTCCTTTGCAGGACACAGACTTAAGAAAGGAGACCCTCAGCAATCAGTAGTCATGTCACGCCTGTCTTTCTTACAGTAATTATTACAGCTTCAGCGTACGAAGGATGCTTTTCTGCCTGCCTTTACAGCTTGTGATCACCAAAAGACATAATGTTCATGAACGTAGTTGAATGAATAGTCATATCACTCTGGTCTTTCTTACAGTAATTATTACAGCTTAAGCGTACGAAGGATGCTTTTCTGCCGGCCTTTACAGCTTGTGATCGCCAAAAGAGATGATGTTCATGAACGTAGGTGAATGAATAGTCATGTCACGCTGGTCTTTCTTACAGTAATTATTACAGCTTCAGCGTACGAAGGATGCTTTTCTGCCTGCCTTCACAGCTTGTGATCACCAAAAGAGATAATGACTGTTAAATGTCCTCTTTTTAAGTTCTTACGTCAATCTGGGGAGCCCACTCATTTGTACACATTCTCAACCTTCACAGTTTGAGCACACCAAAAGAAATATTCTATAGGAGGAATCTTGTGAGCACTTGTGTAATTTTGAAAGAGAGCACCCCAACGAATGAGCTTAAAAAAAGTTTGTAGGTAAATCCACGAAAGGGACCAATGGAAATGGGTTAAATTTTAGGGTTGCAATTGTCATAAGTGCTTAGACCCAAAATTTGAACATTGATGTTTGGACACAAATGACTGGGCCACTAGTGTCTCGATGGAGTTAGGTGTTCGAATTGTAGTGATAGGTTGCGATGAGGTCTTAAAGACTTTTTATCTAGTTTTCATATATTTGTGACTGATAGAAAGTGGAATGAATAAAATGAGTGTACAAATGTAAGGTTAAGATTATGAAGTATGTAAATTTTCACCTTATAGAAGCATCAAAGTCATCTTGAAATAATTCTTCATCTAAAGCAATATTATCATCATTTAGTGTAACACAATAATGCAACCACCATTAGGGGTCCCACATGCACACTCCCTCACACAATCTCTAGTGCTTATAGTGGATTGGTATCCACAATATCCTCCTCACTCTCTATGAGGCCTTCTCCTTCCTTTGAGGGTTAGAGCCAACCCCTATTGCTCCCTACAAGTGCTCTTCTCATGCACCTAATCTCTACTATAGCTTTACAACTACTTTCCTCTTGAGCATTTGGAAAGTGTACTTCCTCTTGTACCTCCACCATTAGCAACAACCTTTTTTCTTTCCTAGCTTCCCTTCTAGTATGTGTGGGTGTCGCTTCTCTCCTTACTTTCTCCTCTAATGACCTTTTTGCATTCCAAGCCTTTAGGCCTCCAACTCTCACAACCATTCTAGTTGTGCTTTTGGGTGCACCGCCTAATCTAGGAGTTCAATGACCATCTATCCCAACTCTTGTATGTGTGCCACATCTTTGTGTTGTCTCTACTCCTAGAGATCACACCACTCTTCTATTATACCATTGCACAACCTCCTTTCCATGAGCCCTACTTTCCATGGTTATTTAAGGCTCCTTTATACAAACTCGCACTACATTGCTAGCACCCACTCCAATTCCTCTTGGTCCTCCCTTCCAGAGAGTGTAGGTGCCATTATGTCATCCTTCAAGCTTTGAGTGTCATTCTCTCCTCCTATGCTATCTCCTTTTGTAGCATATCATTTCTTACCTTTAGCTCTACTATTCTTGCCTTGAGTTGTGTCACCACAGTTACTCCTTGTTCTCTACCCATCTTCCCTTGATAGAGAATAACTTGCTCATATGTACCTTCTACCCAATGTTTTATTGTTGGAAGATGCACATGTCAGTCACTTCCTTTATAACCCTTCCTTCAAACCTTGAACCAAGCTTGCACCTCATTTACTTTACAACCCCCTTCCATATATTTGTACCTCTACTATGTCTCTACTTTTTGTACTCCTTCCATGACTCACTACTTGGAGGTCCCTCTTTTTTGTGCAACTCTAGGTCACCCATTATTGCAAATCCCTTATCACAATACCTATTGTGAAACTACTACTATGAGGCCTTCACTTGCAATCCTATGTGGATCACCATTCTTAAGTTATTTTCTCTTATATGTAGCTATAATCTAAGCTCTGGTAGCAATTGATAAATTTGATGTGCTAAGGGTTCCAACCAAGAGATGCAATGGGGCAGCGAAAGGGAACCCTGGAGTTGCTGGTAGTGGGGGACTGATGAGAGATGATCTTGGTAGGTTCTTAGTGGCGGTGGCACTCCCTCTGGGTACCCAAACAAACCACTTTGTCAAAGTTGCAGCTGCCTATCACACTGTTGCACTTGCGCAAGCTAAGGGATACAAAAAAGTTTGGGTGGAGGAGGATTCTAATAACATTATAAATTGCCTAAAGAACTCCCCAAAAACCTAGTTGGTTTATAGCTTCCCTTATTGAAGATGTGATTATGATTTTAGGGACCTTTGAAGAAACTTATATATCATGAAGGAAACAAGGTGGCAGATATATTTGCCAACCTTGGGGTTACTAGCCAATCAAAGATTATATGGGATGATGTGGAAAAATCCTAAGCAAGGTTAAGGAGCCAATTGTCAATGATTGCAAGCATGGTACGAAACTCAAGTAGTATTGAAGAGATCATCATGATCTCGAAGGGTTTGAAGGGCTACTCGTTCCAGAAGAGTTAGTTCACACAGATTATGGGTAGGATGAATGGCAAGAATTTCCATTACAAGCTTCAAATCCTTCTTGTTATCGTTTTGCTCTATGCTGGTTGTGAAAATTATAGGGGTTCAATCTTCAGCATGGGTGGCGAGAGAAACAGAGTTGAGCCTTCATCCTGGTAAGGGACCCATTAGAAACAGAAGGTTTGGAAAATCTTGGAGGCTGGAGGGTTAACTCCCTACATGGAGAAATTACATGGAGCTGACCCTAATATCACCGAAATGTTTGTGAAAAACTACAAGACAAGAAGGTCTCTATGTATGGATGGGAGTTAGCCATCACGGAAGACCTCATAGCTTCGGTCTTTGGGTTATCTACCAAAGGGAAGAAATTCTTCCGTAAACAGAAATACAGCGATGAAGCCCTCAATAAATTTTTCAAGGGTAGTGAACGTGATAAACTGGTTAAGATGCAGTTGGGAGGGTATAACTGCCTTTCTATCAAGCCTATATGGATTGAGGTGGCTGAAGTAATTATGTGGTATATAATGCTGGATGGGAGGTACATTATAGTCTACAGCTACCACTTCAATCTGCTCAACCATTTCTGTCATGGTATGTATGTCTCCATCTCGTTTTACTTGCTCTCCTCTCTAGAGTATGGCATTAAGGAAAATAGTAGAAACCCTAAGCTGCCTATTTTGCATGAAAACCTTATTCTTTTGATCATGGAACACATGAAAATCAACACTCCTAGGAAAGGGCTTAAGGAAAAACACAATGGTAAGAAAAAGGAGTGCATGGTGTCTAGTGAGGAGGAAACCCATTCGGATGATGAGGATTGGATTATGGAAGATGAAGAGGAGGAAAGTGAAGCAGAGTCTACCAAAAAAAGGAGGACTCAAAAGAGGGAAGTTAATATTTCCTAGTCTAATGGGTCGAATACGAGAGACAACTCTGATGCCTCTATCAAGGAGGTGAAAGGAAAGAAGGCTATGCCTATGCAAAGGAAAATTTCTACTTCAGCGAAGAAGGGTAAGAAGGTTCCTAAGAAAGAGAGTGAGGATTTGGGGGTTGAGTCGGGCGGTGAAAATATCACCCAGAAATAGGGGAATCATGATGTTATGGCTGAGATGGGAGTGGAGAGTGGTTTCAAATATAAGGAAACCCCTGGTAAAACTACAAATTCTTGACCCCAAAGTTGGCCTCCATTTTCTTGATATTCCTAACCCGTCCTACAATCTCCCTGAGGATTTTGATGATATGCTAGCCCAAGACAAAAATAGATCAGACCAGGTGGAGGAAGTGCTTGAACTGGTGAAAAATGTTGTTAATTCATAGCATAAGATGACAAAATGGTTCTTTCATGAGATCAACCTAATCAACATCAAATTATAGCTAATGCAGGAAAGCTTGGAGAAAGGAGACAACACGGCCGTGGAATAGGATGCACTAATTTTCAAAAATTTGGAAGCTATACAGAAATTGGAGGAGATTGAACATGAATTGGGAAGAATGAGGGAAGAGTATAGCACAAGAGTTCGGTACTTGGAGGAGAAAATCATGGATGTTAATAATAATTTGGAGAAGATAATGCATATCAGCAAGTTAACCATACAGAATAGTTTAAATGGAATGAAGATGCTGACTGATAATCTTAAAGAATTGAAAAAAGAGTAGTTCAAAGATTTTAGAACTGAGGACATTCTGAATGTGGAAGAGCTTGGCATACAGGACAAAGAAGAAGGCACTAAAGGTACTAGTCAATAGGTTTTTTTGGAGGATTCTGGTGGCCCCTCTACCCGCACAAGGGGGAGTAAAAGAAACAACTTAAGGAAGAAAAGAAGGAACTAATAAATTTCAAGATGCATGGGAATTTCTACGAGCAGGAAATTGAGGTAGCAAAGACCCTTAAGAAAATGAATTAATTTGGTCTGTTCTTTTTTGCTATGTTTTTCTATGCTTATGTTGACTATGTAGCTTTCAGTTCACAGACGGTTGGCTTACTGTTTTAGTTTGCTTCCTTTTGTAAAGGGTTTCGAGGCCCCTTCAAAACCTATTTGACCGTTATAATAAAAAACCAAGAGATGCATGATGACACAACCTAGACACACACTTACAAGCTTGTTGGAATTGAGACACAAAACATGTCTTTATTTAAAAAGGATAAGGGAGACAGTCTCTTCAATCATGTCTTTATTCACACCTCAACAATTAATGGTCATGTTCATGAACCTAGTTGAATGAATAGTCATGTCGCGCTTGTCTTTCTTGCACTAATTATTACAGCTTGAGCATACGAAAGATGGTTTTCTAACCCCTTTATAGCTTGTGAACCCTCATGTCCTGGTCATGTCACGCTTGTCTTGGGAGGATGGATCATTCAACTAGGTACGTCTCCATTTTCCTTTTTAAATCATCCTCTTGAGTCTTTTCTGAGTCTTTTGGTTTATGTCTTCCTATGTCACGCTTGTCTTTTTAAAGACGTAGTTGAATGATTAGTTGTGTCATGCGTGTCTTTCTTAGACTAATTAATACAACTTGCACGCACAAAAGCTATTGCTTTTGATCACCAAAAGAGATAATGGATGTCTTGTCTCCTCTCTTTTAAGTTCTTCCATCAATCTAGGAAACCCACTCATTTGTACACATTCTCAGTCTACCTTCACAGCTTGAGCACACCAAAAGAAATAATCTATAAGAGGAATCTTCTGACACTTGTGTAATTTTGAAAGAGAGCACCCCAATGAATGAGCTTTAAAATAAGTTTATAGGTAAATCCATGAAAGGGAGCAATGGAAATGTATTAAATTTTAGGGTTGCAATTGTCATAAGGGCTTAGACCCAAAATTGGAACATTGATCCAAGTATGCATTGGTGTTTAGACACAAATGCCTCGGCCACTAGTGTTTTGATGGAGTTAGGTGTTCAAACTTTAGTGATAGGTTGGAATGAGATCATAAGGATTTTTATCTAGTCTTCACATATCTTTGATCGATAGAAAGGTTAGAAAATTGGTTGAATGATGCCTAAACATGATTAGTGAAATGAACAATAAAATAAATTATGAAGTATGTGAATTTTCACCTTATAGAAGCATCAAAGTCACTTTGAAATAATCCTTCATCTAAATCAATACTATCATTTTAGTGTAACACAATGATCCAGCCACCATTGGGGTTCCCACATACACACTCTCTCACACAATCTCTAATGCTTATAGTGGATTGGTATCCACAATATCCTCCTCACTCTCTATGAGGTCTTCTCCTTCCTTTGAGGATTAGCGCAACCGCCCTTGCTACGTACTAGTGCTCTTCTCATGCACCTAGTTTTTACTATAGCTTTACAACTACTCTCCTCTTGAGCAACTAGAAGTTGTATGTTCTCTTGTACCTCCACCTTCAGCAACAACCTTTTTCTTTCCTACCTTCCCTTTTAATATGTGTGGGTGTCGCTTCTCTCCTTACTTTCTCCTCTAATGGCCTTTTTGCATTCCAAGCCTTGAGGCCTCCAACTCTCACATCCATTCTAGATGTGCTTTTGGGTGCACCACCTAATCTAGGAGTTCAATGACCATCTATCCCCACTTTTATATGTGTGCCACATCTTTGTGTTGTCTCCACTCCTAGAGATCATACCACTCTTCTATTATACTATTGCATAACCTCCTTTCTATGAGCTCTACTTTCCATGGTTCTTTAAGCCTCCTTTATACAAACTCACACTACATTGCTAGCACCCACTCCATTAATTCCTCTTGGTCCTCTCTTCCAGAGAGTGTAGGTGCCATCATGCCATCCTCCTCCTATTCTATCTCCTTTTGTAGCATATCCATTTTGACCTTTAGCTCTACTATTCTTTCCTTGAGTTGTGTCACCACCTTTAGTCCTCATTCTCTACCCATCTTCCTTTGATAGAGAATAACTTGCTCATATGTACCTTCTATCCAATGTTTCATTGTTGGAAGGTGCACATGCCAGCCACTTCCTCTATAACCCTTCCTTCAAACCTTGAACCAAGCTTGCACCTCATCTACTTTACAACGTCCTTCCATATATTTGTACCTTTACTATGTCTCCACTTTTTGTACTCCTTCCATGACTCACTACTTGGAGGTCCCTCCTTTTTGTGCAACTCTAGGTCACCCATTATTGCAAATCCCTTGTCACAATCTTATGTAAGTACCTCTATTGTGAAATTACTACTATGATGCCTTCACTTGCTATCCAATGTGGATCACCATTCTTGAGTTGTTTGCTCCCATAGCTATAACCTAAGCTCTGGTAGCAATTGATAAATTTGATGTGCTAAGGGTTCCAATCAAGAGATGCATGATGACAAAGCCTAGACACACACTTACAAGCTTATTGGAATTGAGACACAAAACATGTGAAAGTACAATATTTTCGTATTTCATTAACTTGGGGTTTGTTATATCTTATAATGATAGGTTATAGCCTACAATACATTAAGCATTCAACTTGGCCTAACTACTAGTCGATGCGAGAACATCCAGTTGTGTAAGCACAATCTTGCATCACCCAAAAATATTTGAAGTTGTTTTGGATTTTTTTGTTTTTGTAGGCTTCTTTAGTTGTGTTGGAGTCCATGTTGACACTTCAGTAGTTTGGGACTACCAGAAGTTCAAAAAGGTTAAAAATAGTAACTTGCTATTTTTAGTATGTTGGCCTAATTGAGTACGTATGGACCTGAAAATTTACCCCAAGAAGCAGAATTGTAAAAATAAGCAAATGGTGAAGAAGTCATTTGAATATCATTTATAGTTTGAGAGATATTAAAGTTTTTATCTTAGAAAATTGCTTCTGATGAACTTCAGATTTGAATTTGAGGCCTTTCAAAGCTTTGTTGGGGTTTGAAAAGTGACATTTTGGGCATCGTAGACCTATTCACGGAATTTCCAACACCTGGTTTTGTTTGTCAATCAGATGCCTGATTCAAAAGTTATGGACCCTGGAAGTTGTGTTACAAAATTTCAAAAACTTTAAAATTTTCAAATTTCCAATTTCTTGCATGGGAAAATGGACAGCTAGACATGGCACCAAAAAAGGGAGTTACACTTTCTAGAATATTTGGGAAGCTAGTGGAGAAGTAGTGTGGAAGTTATTTGTACCAAATAAAAAAGGGGAAACATAAAGGTTACAAAGGACAATTCCATATGTGCAGTTGTGGCTTCAGATTGTAGAAATCTCTGATAGAGTGGGATTTTCTTTGTTGTGAAACAACCCATGTTGTTGTAGCATGTAATACTAGATTTTATACTCCATTTTACAGAAGAAATAAAAGTTGCTTAACTTCATTCCTAAATTTTTTGTGGGAATTTCTGTTGTTGTTTCGTGTGTGAGTGTTGGGTGGAGTAGCCCTACATCACTAGTCTGCATGTACCTTTCCTCTCTTAGTTTACCTTCCTACGAGCTACCAGAAGAGATACCTCTTTGCTCTTTGGACTCTTCTACAATTTGTGCTAGTTATCCTTGGAAGGGTTCTTCTTCAAAAGGCTCCCCTCTCCAAAATATCCTCTTTATACAACTTTGCCCATGTTAAATAACCATCAAGAAATTCAAATTTCTACTTCCCACCATTTTGCACCCTTGTTGTCTTCTCATCCCTTTGCAACCTATAATTATTATCATATCTCATGTGGCTACTAAGTCTATCATCCTCACTATCCTTCTTCTACCATCAAATCCCTAAGTTGATCTAATCCCTAATAACTACTAACTTTGACTATTTAATGACTTCAAGCCACATGCAATCTATGTGTATGTTTCTTTGTGCTCTCCCCCTCTCTCATTATACATCCTATCTTCTACCTTTGTACTTTGCACTAGACTTCCTTCCATGCATATATATATATATATATATATATATATATATATATATATATATATATATATATATATATATATATATATATATATATATATATCTTCTTCATTTTTCACATTCTTTTAATGTGCAACTTTCACACATTCATGCACTCCACTCATGTGCCTTCTTTGTCCTTGGTATCTCTCATGCACAACCTTCACATGGGTGTGTAGGACCATGATGGACCAAATAATACACCTAAGTGGTAACAAAAATATTTAAAATAAACTTAAGTAACTTCACGTCAAAAATTGATTGAGTTATTTATACATCCAAAAATAAAGTAATAATAAAAGTTTTAGGAAATTGAATGTAGTTTATGGGATACTACTTTTATTTTTTAATTTTTAAATTAGTTTGGTGAAAACTGGATACTTCAATGAGGCACTACTAAAATAAAATTAAAAAACATAAAAAAGTAGGTGTTGTTCTAGCCAACCTAAGTATGGGCAAAAGAAAAAGAAAAATTCTCCAAGCTTTGGATTTAAGTAGAGGGAACATGAACAGATGTAATGCATATTTTAAAAACATATTTATTGAATAAATAAATTATTTATGATTTTTTTATTATGACTTTTTTAAAAATAATAGAAAATAAGTTTTTAACCAACCTAACTTGGTCAAAAAATATGAAATTGAATTTTTTAAAAAACCTATAGCCATTAAAGCCTAGAATGCGATACATCTTTTGGATTTTAAAAAAATGATAAATACTTTCAAAGTTATGAATATTTTTCAATATGTATATCTATCAAGAAATCAAACATAGTGCATGTAGAAAATTAGTAATAACTACTTATTAAAATTATAATGAGACATATATTATATTTTTTATAATCTTGATAGTTTCCTCTATAAACCTTTTTCATTTTATTAAATTTAGTTACAAAAAAGTCTATTAGCTTCAAGGATGAAGTCATCAAAAATTTCAATATAACACTAAACGAGTGGTTTTGGAAGTTTCTTTGCCAAGTCTTAGGACTTCCACTTTCCAAATATAAGGTAATCCCAAGACATTTTTGGAGGGAATCCATAATTTTTTTTTTGTATTGGATGAATGCAATATTACAAATTAAAAAACAGTCCACAGAGGACTGATAACAACCTAAACCACTGTTCAACAACAAGTCCCAAAGCATACAATAGAAGATATATACAACACCCTCATAAAAAACACACAACACTACAAATACAATACACTAAATAGCAGCAATATACAACACTGCTGCCCACAATAAACACAACAAAGACCTGAAGCCACCAAAAGCCAACAAAGAGGACCAGTGGCTGAAGCATGTAAAGAAAAACAACTGCTCCATGACATTTGTGTTTGTTGCCATGTGTTCATGTTGGCTTAACAGGGGCATCGTTCCTTGTACCATGCACCACAAGCTCTCAGACATTAAAAGAGATGTTGCTCAGTCCTAGAACCTAAACTCCAACATCAACATTTCTACTGTAGACCGAGCTAACACTGCCCAGCAACCTAATTGAAGTCCAGACACATGTAAAACTGACCCAGCAAAGGACATAAAACCTCTGACCATACATAAATAGAGATCCATATGTTGATCAACATCAATAGCCCGAAACTATCCAACAATGAAGAAAGCAGAGCACAAAAAAGATGGAAAAGCCCAATCCTCTGGGCAGAACCTAGAAAGCCTCAACAACAAAAGAATCTGGTTGTCCCAGCACTGATAAGACAAAGAGATCCATGCATGTCAAAAGTCAGAGCATAAAACTAAATACACTTCAAATCAATCACTGATATTCCCCACTGAATCTATAGAAAATGCCCTCAACCAAAATGTTAAGTCTTGTCTTTTTGTAGATATGCTATTTGAAACTTGATACGCTACAGTTGACTGTCTATAAGCACATCTTTCTTCACCACTTTCTGTAGCTGCACTTGAATAAGCTGGAGTTGATGAACAACTTTCCAGTTTTTATCCAAATCCCCCTGAAGCAGTGACAAAAGAGACACAATGTGGAAAAAAACTTTAGAGTAAATCTTTAAAATTCATGTTTCCTGATGAAAAGTAGATTTAGATAAGGTTGTCATACATCTATTCTTCCATATTTGTAATAAAATAAATTGTCTAATAGATTCAACAATCACATTTTTATTTATGTTCATCCCCAGAATAGCTTCTTTCCAGTTTAACTGATGACTAAACATAGTAGGTAAATCATTGAAAATAACCTTCCATTGTTTTTTAGCATAAACACAGTCCCAAAACATATGTTTTAAGTCTTCTCTTGAATGACAAAATGGGCATCTAATGGGTTGGATCATAATGCCTTTCAATCTATCTCCAATAGGCAACTTATAATGTAAGATTTTCCAGGCCATGATTTAAGCATCTGCACCAGCTTTTGACTTCCATATTTGTGCACTCAATTTGGTCCAACACTTTTCGTTAAATTTACATTTCCATTTGAGATTCAAACGAGGGTTTAAAGGAACAGTAGGTAGGAGATGAATATAAATTTTCTTCAAAGGGAAAGCATTAAAATGATAAGAGGCTAACCATCTCCAATCTTTGAAAAAACTACAAGGAACAGGAGTGCACATTTTCATGGATAACTCCACCGGAACCAAAGACTAGACAAAGGTGATAAATTGTTCAACTTTGCTATTCAATCCAAATCGACTTTGCAACTCTTTCCATGGAATCCAGTTTAACAAAGAAAAATCTCACATTTCACCAAATTGTCGCACACCCTTTTTAAACAAGTAATAAGCATGTTTCTGAAAGGTAATGGCAATAGGCTTGCCTTGATAATTTATGAGTTTATTCCACCATATGGACAAAGAAGTAAAACTGAATCCATATTGTAGAGAGGCTTCTCTCCACTCCAAAAACTAACAAACATGCTGCCAGGCTTTCCAAATGGATTGCAAAGGTTGGGAGGCTCTAATTTTGAAAAAAGGGGCAAGAAGAATTTTATCCCACCAATTGATGGCCTGCCATTTACCATGAGTAGAAGCAGAGTTGATTCTATGATGACCCAATATCTTCCAAGGCTCATCACCTTGACTGGCTCTAATGATCCATTTAGCTAATAAACAGATCCCTTGAGTTTTGGGGTCAATAATTCCCAAACCACCTTTATTCTTAGGTTGTATGCAATATGTCCAAGATGTATATTTAAAACCAGCCTCGCCACCCCATTTGGTCCAAAGAAATTGCCAAATAATTTTGTTTAATTCCTTATAGCCTCTGTTGGAGGGCATCCGGCAGGAGGAATAATAGACACGTGAAGCAAGGAAGATTCTATTAACAACTTGGATTTTCCCAGCCAAAGATAGAAACTTATTGCCCCAATTAAAAATTTTCTTCTTAAGCTTATTAATAAACCAGTTCCACATATCCAACAGAGAAACCCCTATTCCAAATGGTATGCCAAGATACCTGGTAATCTCTCCATGTCTTATTTGTCTCCACTCTTTAGGTAGCTAATGTGGAGCAGGTCCAACACGTGTCATCAAAAACTTAGTTTTATTGTGAGCCAATTGTGATCCTGATACTGAACAATAAAGGTTCAATATATCTAAGGTGTTATTAATTTTTGCTTCAGAATTTTCATTAGCAAAATGAGAATTAATAATAGCCACATTATGAGGAATTGAAATCCCTGTTATGGGCTGCAACTAATTAATTTTTGTAGAAGATAACCCAAAGCATCAACAGTAAGGACATATAAGAATGGAGACAATGGGCATCCCTATCTAATGGAATGTTGAAGAGGGAATGATTCGGTTATAGAATCATTGACAACAATTTGAGCGCTTGCATCATTAAATAACATTTGAATATGTAATCTGATTTTGGGACCAAATCCCAACCATTGCAACATTTTAGGAATGAAGCTCCATTGAATTCTATCATAAGCCTTATCAAAGTCAAGTTTGATTAATAGAGCATCTTGTCCTAATTGCTAGGCCTATTCACAAGTTTCCCAGGCTAAAATTAGATTATCCAAAATGTATCTGCCTCCAAGAAAACTAGTTTGTTCTGCCCTAACAATGTTTTGCACTACAGGTTTGATACGAGGAGCCAATACTTTAGCTATAATCTTATAAGAGGTATTAAGTAAGGTAATCGGTCTCCAACCATAAATAGAATCTTCATTTTTTCCTTTAGGAAGGAGCTTAATTAAGCCTCTATTGATGTTAGGGCCCAAGGAACCTTTCTTAAGAGCTTCCAGATATAAAAAATAAAAAACATCTTTGATATAAGGCCACATAGCCTGATAGAATTCAACTGGAAGCCCATCGATACCTGAACTCTTATTAAGAGTCATTGAAAAGAGTGCATGTTCTATTTCCTCTGGTGAAAGAATGCGGTCCAAAAACTGACTGTAACCTTGATCAATTTTCTGGGGAATATGTTCTTTAACAATTTCCTCCAATGTTAATTGAATATCTTCCCCTTGTTGAACGTCTTTGAAGAGGTTTGTATAGAAGTTCTGAAAAAGCAAACTAATTTCAGATGTTTTCATATGAAGGGTGCCAAATTCATCCATAATAGCATAGATATTCTCCTTTTTGTGCTTGAAATTAAGATAACTGAAAAAGTATTTAGAGCATCTATTCCCCTCTTTAATCCATTATAGTCTAGCATGGATTTTCTCTCCCTGCCCTCTATAGTTATCAATTTTACAGAGTAGTGACTCAGTATAGGCAATATCTGCTTGTAGCCTGGTGTTGCTTGGATCAGAGTTTATCTTTTTCGTGCTTGTTCTAATCTTCCTTGAAGGGATTTTTCCTTTCTTCTACATTGCCAAGCCATTCTCTTGCCATAGGAACACAAAAAGGTAATACATTGAGAAATAGCTTCACCCCACCACTCTATCCATGACTCACCTTCTTAAGGCTTTGGAATAGAATTCCAAATCACCACTAAGGTGGACATGCAATCAGGCCTCTTCAAGTGATATGTGTTAAGTTTATATGGTAATGGATAAATAGAATTATTATCTTGGGAGGGAGAAATATAACACAAAATGGGGAAGTGATCCAATAGAGTAGTCGAATAATCCACCAATAAGTAAATACCAAATGGGCCATTAACCAGTGGAAGATTGGTAGAAATGTAGAATCTATCCAATCTACTTAACTTTCTATCCTCCCCTGATCTACAATTGGACCAGGTGAACCAATTATTGACATGACTAGAGGCTTTATCGTGAATTGGATCAACAACCCCAAGAGAATTTTGACAAAACAACTAGCTATTATATTCATCATTATTGAGTTTATAGGGACTATGCCAGCTCCAATCGGTATGATATTTAACCATATTGAAGTCACCACTAAGAATTCGATCAGCATTTGGAAGAAAATTAGACATCCAATTCTAAAGCTCAACCCATTCCTTGACATTGTTAGAGGCGTAAATAGAACAAAAACCAATAGGATGTCCATTTATAACGGTGAGGGCCCATACACAACTATGCAAAGGATCCTCCCCCTTATCAACGACATATTTTGACATCCATGGAGAAATTCCCAAAACTGAACCTCCTCTCCCATCTTTATGAGAAGTATGAAAAAAGTAGCCTCTTTCCATTTTAAAACTAGCTCTTTGACTTTAAACTTCCTGTGAGGGAGTGTAATACCTCGTACATTCCAAGAAAGTATCTTGCAATTCATGATGTAGGCTTGACAATAGTGTCCTCTTCTTGTGGCAACACATTGAAACTATTGGCTAGTACAACTGATTGTTCATCATTAAAGCATTCAAAGGAAGAGATGGAAGGTGTTCTTGATCATTGACGAGGTGGGGATAGATGTGAGACATGATCAACAATAGGATGGCCAACCAAATTAGGAGAGGTGGATTGAGAACACTCACGGGAAGGGGAACGAGAGAAAGAACTTGAAGGTTCCTTTCTCTCCCTCACCATTCTCCATCCATCTGACATTACTGCATCCTTAAAAGAAGGTGAAGAAGTCTCATGAGCACTATCAATAATAGGTGGTTTAGCTGAGGGTGAATTAAGTGTAGAAGGTGGGGGTGGAGAAGAGGAGACAATTTGAGGACGGGTGGGCTGAGTAGTGGTCTGGTTAGATGGAACAACAGGCGGAGTAACTTGGGCATTTTTGCTTTGCCTGAAAGGACAATATCAGATCAAATGACCTTCTTTTTGGCAAAAAAAAATGGGCATTTGGTTTATTTAAATAAACTAACGGTTTTCTCAAATTAAACCTTGGGCCAATCAATTTTATAAACTCAGGCAATGGTTTGTCTAGGTCCACTTCCACGCACACCCTTGGATGTACCCTCAAGCTAGAAAATTTATCACTGTTATGTTTACACTAGATGACTCTGCCCAACTGTGACACAATATCCCTGAGGAAAGGTCTGAAAGCTAAGTTTAAATATGGTAATTCAATCCACATTGGGTATTGAGAACGAGATGGACCCTCAGGGTGAAAGTCAAAAGTCTAGGCCTGCAAGTAACAAATTTGCCCACAAATCACCCAAGTACCATATTGTAAGACTGCTTGGGCATGGTCAGCTGATTTAAACATACATGAAACGTATCCCTTGCCCAATCCTCTCAGGGTTTCAATCTCCCATCCTTTATTTTCCTAATTTAACCAAGCCCACTTATAAAAATCAACTTCAGTTGGATAGCCTCTAAGAAAGAATAAAGTAACAGTTCTATTTTGGCATTCAACAATTATGTCTACAATATCATCCAGGAGCAGGAATTCTAGAGATTTACCTACCTCCTCGTTCAGACCAATAGCATGCTCATTGGCTGGGCATTTGGCTCTTGCTTCTTTTCAGTAACCTTTTCAGCCAACTGCTCACCATCATTATTCAGTAATGTCTCTGCCTCATGTTGCCCTAGAACATCCTCCATCTCCTCTTGACGGTGTATTTCTTCTATGTTAACTGCTGAACCGGACCCAATATCCTCTCCAGTGTGTCTTGCCATAGCTTTAAGTCTCATTTATCCACCGATTTAGGTCCTCAACGTCTAGATTGTGTGCCAGAAAAACTAGGGTTACACCTGTGATTTCACTGCCCTCTTCTTGAATCCTCTTTTGCCATTCTATTCCAACTTCGTTTTCAACTTTTTCATCAGGGAATCCATAATTGAGCTAGACATGTTAGCACTTTCTCTAGCCAAATCTAAATATTAGCACTTTTTCATTTCGAAAGTTTTTTACCAATACTACTATTTGGCCCATCATGATCTCACACTCACCCACTCCTTGAGTGCATCCTTTCTCTTGATTTCTTTGTTATTCTTGCACACTCTTTCTTAGTGCTTTGTCACTATGGCCCCATAAGTATTCATCTTAGTTATCTAGATGCAATAGGTCATGCCTTGGCTTGAGACACCCTGCATCACACAAGGTAAAATGTTATCATGAATATCCATTATTTATGGTATGTCTTCATCACAATCCAAAGGAGGGGGGCATATAAGTGCTCATCCTGCAAATGTTGTGACCCTTCCAACATTTGTCCCTTCTCTTCTTTCCCCTGTTCTTTATTCTTTTAAAAGTTCTTGGACTCTTTTGTTGCAATTGCATGAATACTCTCGTGGTTGTATAAATAAGGGCTCCACCCTCTTGTAAATATCTTCTAGCTTTTTAATATATAATTGGATTTTGACTCTCTACACTAAAAGGTTTATTGATCATGGTTTGTTATTTTGTAGGAAATATGAATGTGTTTTAGTATTTTATGTTTCTTTGCTACTCATCTTAGAGAGTGCCCTTAGTTCAATTTGTGAGCAAGTGTGCATGTGCCTACAAGTATGCCCCTCGAATTGAAGTGGATTACTTGTGTACATTGACTATCCACTTGCCATACATTCTAGTTAATGTTGTTTTATCATAGGTGAAACTATGGAGACTAAGTTGAGAAACCCTGCCATAGACATCCACTTGTTTGTGAAGGGAGATTAGTTGCATGCTATAGAAAAGGTTAACAAGTCACCCCTCTTTGGTGCTTCTTCACCCACCCTTTTTCATTTATTTCTTCAAACCCTATCTCCCTCTAAACCTTCTATCCCTATTCCTTAAACCCATTAATATAGGGTGGGATAGATGTTAAATTCATTTATATTCTACATCATCTTTAGTTGTAGTGCAATAGTATGCATTTAGTTTCTTATAATTCTAGTTGTAGAATAGAAAAATAAAGTTATCCTTCTCTAGAGGTTCTCACGTAGTTACTCAAAAGAAAACTATTGATGTGTGAGATCCTTATCTATTGGAGCTTCTTAGGTACTAGCTAAAATTAGTGGGGGTATATTTTCATTGCATCTAGTAAGTGGAGTCATGGTCATAAAGTTTCAAACTCCTAGGTGACTCAGTGCTCCCTTACTTGTTTGTGAGCATAGAGACCCCTTCTCATCACCCCTTTTATGAGACCTTTGTCCCCCAACATTTGCAAGTAAAAATCAACTGCCAATAGTTAACTTTCTTGCATTGATTTTTTAGTTTTTGTGTTTGGGTTGCATTTATAGATAGTCTTTCATTACACTCTTTATCAATGACTACATTAGTTCATCTTAGGGGTGGTAGATATGATGGGAGGAGTATATTCAGAAGCTAGGCTATGATAAGGTGGTAGATAAGTGGAAAAGAGATAGGTACTAAATGGTGAGATACTAGTTGCCATGATACTATGATGATGAGTAGTGGTAATGAAAGGATTAGTGGTCTAGAAGAAGGATCTATTGTAGAGGTGGGGATAGATGCACTAGTCACTATAGAAGAAGTAAGCTTATCTAAAATTTCTTGCAAAATTCTAGGTCCATATGGTTTACTTGTAAAAATATGGTTTAGTTGTAAACATATTCATAATTAGTTGTTTAGGATTCTTCACATTCACCTAACTAGCCAACTTATTTGAAAAAAAATTATTATTGCATGAGCATCATGATCATATTCCTCATTGTTCTCATGATGAGCATCAAAATAGACTTCATTCTCATTGGTATGGGCTATGCTAGATTTTAGAAGAGTACTTCTTCTCGATGGCATAAACAAAAGATAAGAAAAGAAAGCATGCATGCCCAGTTTTAGATTAAAATTAAAATATAGCAAACTCATAAGCAATGGTGTGAAACCAAAAGATATGAAAATGTATGTGCAAGTAAATGAAAAAAAAAAAACTAAAAAATTATTTATCTCAATAAACAAATATCATTAAATTTTGTTTAAAACTTTCATATAATTATTATTCCAATTGGCAATTCTAATAACCCTATGAAATTATCCTATTTCTGAGATATTCTTGTTTAAACGGTTGTTCTCCATCGAGAAACAACACTGGTTAACACCCAAAAGATACTTGTCCCTCCTAGACATAGTAAAATGAGTGAAATGTAAATCATATAAAAGAAAAACACAGCAAACGTACAACAAACTCATAATACGGTGTGAAACCAAAAGATTCAAACAAGAGACGCATTGCGTCAGGTTCCTGCCGATGTTGTGTTGAGTGTAATGAGTGTTGTTATAGTTAATTAATGGAAAAGTTACCTTTAATTTGTTGTATATTTTAATGAAAGAACAATTCATATGATTGATGCATAGATATATGACTATGGATTGGTAATCTCTTTTAAAATATTAATTAACTAAGATTTTTTAGGTGGTTTGAGGTTGTTTCTTTGTACATGTGAAAAGAAATTTCAGGTCAACTTAGCCATGATGAACCAAAAACATAAGTTAGAAGCACACGGGTATGTGGATTTTATGATTACACTGTTCCATCACTTTGAATTGCATGTGAACTACCATGAGCATGCATATCAAAATAAAATCAAATATGCAAAATGGAAATTAAATTTTTTTTTAAATAGTCAAAAGCCAAGCTATATGTGGGAAGTATCAAAATTTCTGATAAGTAAGGATGACCACAAAATTTACTATTGATTTAAGTAATGCAACAGACTGGTTTGACTTTGCTCCATTGCATCAAACACATTATGGCTTCTCTAATGGTAAACTGAATCGAGGACATGCATAAAGTCGCTATGAGGTGATAAAAAAAACTTGGATTTTAAAATATTTGATTTCTCCTAGTTTCCACGGGACGAAATTACTCCGCTGGTCCAAATTGCTATGATAATATTCAGGAATTGAAACAGTTAAATATTTATTATTTGGAGATTAAAATAGCCACGATTTGCTCCTAAATGTGGGTGATAAAAGAGCAAATATTAATGGTTGCAATAAACTGCACAAGCAAATCTAAGCTAAACAGGCCTATATTTTTTAAAATATTTGTGCTGTTCAAATTTCTGCCGGCAAAGTTTCGTACAGTGCACATAAGTTTCACAATCATAAAGAATAAACTACTCCTCTAGTACAAATGCCTGCAATGCTAATCAAAACGCCTAAATTTAAACATTTGGAGAGAAAATGGTTAGAATTTAGTCTATAAAAACTGCTCGACAGATAGATGTTTGAAGAAAATATGCTTCCTTGAAATATTAAAATATTTGGAGTTGTTCAAATTTCTACCCGCAAAAATGTGTGTTCGTGTAGAAAAACTTAAAAAGAATTACAATACTTTGCTCCCTGCTTTAAATTGGATGTTAATTTATAGTTGTTTGATCTGAACCGGTTCGGTTGAACCACTTCATTGAACCGGTTCATTGGTTCAATCGGTTGAACAGTTCACAGTTTCGGCTCTGCCGATAGTTGAGCCGGTCCATTGAACCGGTCGGTTGAACCGGGTCATTGGTTCAATCGGTTGAACAGTTCAGACTTTCGCTGGCTGACTAAGTTCTGCTGACAGTTGAACCAGTTCATGAACTGGTCGGTTGAACCGCTTCATTGAACTGGTTCATTGGTTCAATCGGTTCAATAGTTCACAGTTTCGCTGGCTCACTAAGTTCTACCGATAGTTGAACCGGTTCAGTGAACCAGTCGGTTGAACCGGTTCATTGGTTCAATCGGTTGAACAGTTCATAGTTTCGCCTCTGCCGACAGTTGAACCAGTTCATTGAACCTGTCGGTTGAACCGCTTGATTGAACCGGTTCATTGGTTCAATCGGTTGAACAGTTCACAGTTTCGTCTTTGCCGACAGTTGAACCGGTCGGTTGAACCGCTTGATTGAACCAGTACATTGGTTCAATTGGTTCAACAGTTCAGACTTTCGCCGGCTCACTAAGTTCTGCCGACAGTTGAGCCAGTTCATTGAACCAGTCGGTTGAACCGCTTCATTGAACTGGTTCATTGGTCCAATCGGTTCAACAGTTCACAGTTTCGCATTTGCCGATAGTTGAACCGGTCGGTTGAACCGCTTCATTGAACCGGTTCATTGGTCCAATCGGTTCAACAGTCCATAGTTTTGCCTCTGCGGACAGTTGAACCGGTTCATTGAACCTGTCGGTTGAACCACTTCGTTGAACCGGTTCATTGGTTCAATAGTTGACAGTTTCGCCTCTGCGGACAGTTGAACCGTTCATTGAACTGGTTGGTTGAACCGCTTGATTGAACTGGTTCATTGGTTCAATCAGTTCAACAGTTCACAGTTTCACCGGCTCACTAAGTCTTGTGGACAGTTGAATCGGTTCATTGAACCGGTCGGTTGAACCGCTTGATTGAACCGGTTCATTGGTTCAATCGGTTCAACAGTTGACAGTTTTGCCTCTGCTGACAGTTGAACCGGTCGGTTGAACCGTTTGATTGAACCGGTTCATTGGTTCAATCGGTTCAATAGTTCACACTTTCGCCAGGTCACTAAGTTCTACTGGTAGTTGTACCAGTTCATTGAACTGGTCGGTTGAGCCGCTTCGTTGAACCGGTTCATTGGTTCAATCGGTTCAACAGTTGATAGTTTCACCTTTGCCGACAGTTGAACCGGTTCATTGAACCAGTGGGTTGAATCGCTTGATTGAACCGGTTCATTGGTTCAATCCGTTCAACAGTTGATAGTTTTGCCTCTGCTGACAGTTGAACCGGTTGATTGAACCGGTCGGTTGAACCGCTTGATTGAACCGGTTCATTGGTGTTGAGTGCTAGTGATTCATATTACAGGTTCAATAGCCCAAGGTTCCTTGGGTTCAACGGCAAAGTTTGAACTGTTCATTGGGTTTGAATTGACTCATTGGGTTCACTGTTTTGTTGAACTGACTTGTTGAACTGTTTTGTTGAACTGTCTGTCGGGTTCAATGGTTTATCAGGTTCATTGGTTCAATCTCTATTCTTTGGTTCCTTCGATGAAAGTTTGAACTGTGCTTCGTTCAACTCCTTTGTTGATCACCAGTTCAATGGTTTGGTTCATTGGTTCAATGGTTCGGTTCAGAGGTGACATTGGTCTATTGGTGTAAGATGTGAGGTGTCTCTCCGATGGAATGGTCATCGGTATGAAGATCTTTGTCGGCCCAGCTTTGAAATGCTACTCCGACTGCTTGTGGTCACTCTGATGGAAGATCATCGGAGTGAGTATTGATATCGGCGTAGCTGGAAGATGGATCCCTGATACTTCATGTTATACCGATGGAGGGCTAGCTATCGGCATGAGGTTTACTATCGGCAGGAGTTTGGTGTCTTATGCCGATCTCCAAGGTCTTATCGATGTGTGATGTCCATCGGCATGAGGGTGGTCATCGGTGGAGGCTGTGGTTGTGTCTCCGATCGCTTGGTGTTACCCCGATGGAAGACTGTGAAGATTTGGCGTTGGTGAGACATTGGTCTTCGGCGTAGGTATTGTTTGCTTCACCGATGGTTGTGGTCATTCTGATGAAGGCGTTCTGTAGGCGTCAGTGAGACAAGGGCCGTCGGAATAAGTATTGAAGGTTTGTCCGATGCTAAGTAGTCACCCCGATGACATTGGCGGGAGTCTGAGGTTCGGTGTGACTTTTTGAGGTCTTGTCCGATATGGGCTGTTACACCGATGGTGCTTTAGGACATCGGCGGGAGGACTTCTGTCGGCGTAGCTTAAAGATTTGAGGCCGATGTACAGTGGTCACGCCAACGGAGGGTGAAGACTTGGTATCAGTGAGACAAGGGACTATCGGAGTTCATGGTTGAATGTTGGCCGATAGTTTGGGTTGTGCCGATGGGGGTAGACAGGGGTCGTCGACGGCAAAAGTGCCGACAATAGTTTACTAAGCCGTCAGATATATAAACTGTAGTGTCCGACTTGAACGGGTGCATGTGGGACTAAAAGTTCTCACGAATGCGAACTGTCAAGTGGTAGTTGGACAGAGTGTAACCGAATTGCTGGGCAGTTGGAATGAACGGTTGTTTGCATGTGGAGTCGATTGGATTGCTAAAGCAATGAGGAAATCGATAGACTATGTCGAGTGAGTGTTGGGAGTGTGAGAGAGTTCTTCTCGAGAGAGAGTTCTGGTTTTTTCTCCTTCTGTGAAGTCTTTTGCTGTATGCTGTATCCAGCATGTGAACAGCATGTGAAGGGACTGAGAAGAGAATGAAAACAAAGTTCAGATAAAGGGAGTTCTGGCTGAGAAGGTTATACTGTCAGTTTTTCTTCAAAAGGAACAAGATGTAAAACTTCATGAAAGGCTTATTGCCAGTTTTGTATTGTAACTATTTTTCTGTTGTTGAATAATACAATGGTGATCTGAGCTTTTGGAGTGTGGGGTTTTTTACCCGTAAGGGTTTTCCCCACGTAAATCTGTGTTCTTGTTCTGTCTTTCATGTTTAATGTCTCTACTGTTGAAACTAGATATTGTTCGCTTGTGATTTCCTCTAAGGGTCAATGCAGGAAATGTTCTATGTCTGTTTCCGCTTTAAAGGCATAGTTGTGGGTGTTTTGAAGCATTTGGAAAGGATTTAAATTTGTTGAAGATCGCACTTTTCTTAGAAATACGTTCTGAGATGCCCTCATTTCCTTACAATTGGTTCAATCGGTTCAATAGTTCACACTTTCGCTGGCTCGCTAAGTTTTGCCGACAGTTGAACCAGTGCATTGAACCAGTCGGTTGAACCGCTTCCTTGAACCGGTTCATTGGTTCGATGGGTTCAACAGTTCAGAGTTTCGCCTCTGCTGACAGTTGAACCGATTCATTGAACCGGTCGGTTGAACCACTTGATTGAACCGGTTCATTGGTTCAATCAGTTCAAGAGTTGCATTGGAATGGTTTAATGTTGGAGATGACTGTGCAGTTTTTAATGGGTTGTGTCAATACTGCCAAAGATATGCTGGTAGCTGTATTAGTTATGCTGTCAAACTTAAATCAGAAACAATGTGATATTGTTATTAATTGGGCTGGAGGTGTTTATTATGCAAAAAAGTGTGAGGCATCTGGATTTTACAATGTAAATGACATTGTTCTGTCCATTCTGGAGCCAGTGAAATATCACAAGGTGTGTTTCCAAATGTTTTAATATGTGCATTATTTCCTTTTTCTTTATATAATCAAACTTGTTGAAATTTTGTTTTTTGTGAATTTTATTTTTTTGTTTTGTGAAGATAAATGCTCACAGGGAAAATTTCGTGAATGTCTTATTAGTTATTTAGAGGACTTCTTTTTGTTTGCAAATATGATTACGTCTATTGACCCTAAGTAGTGTTTTGTAGTTTTATATTCTTGTGTTCCAGTGTTCTTTAGATCATGAACCACATGGGCAAATATGGTTTACGCTATTGCAAGAAACAGTTTTTTATCTCAAAACAATTTTAGATTCTTATCTGAAAAAGTAGAAAACAAAGAGTAAAGGTGTATAATCAAGCAAAGAAAATAATTCCAGCATGCAGGGCATACATTGTGCCTTAATTTTTAAGAGTAGGTTTAATAGCAAATAAAAAAAGAATAGATTTAATCTATAGTTCCAGAAAACAACACAAGAAATTGTCTATAGCTCATGAAGAATGTAACAGAGCATTGGAAAAAATGTTGGAAAGACCAAACACAGATTGGTGAGATTTGATGCCTATGAAACAAAGCCAAAGCATGCTGATGGAAGGCCTCTGCAAGATTATACCTTAAGCATGGGACACCATTTAAGCTAATTAAAGTCTAGATTGTACTAAATTTACACGTAGTTGTTAAAAAGACCAAGATAAAATTAACGGTGTATGCCAAAAATTAACAGGTAGTGATTACTCGAGCTAATTTCTAATCTAGCAAACAAGCCTCTCAATGTAGAACATGGCGAAAAAATTGCAACTTTTACTCAAATCATAGCATCACCAGTAGGAAGCCATGGAAAGTAAAAAAATAGGCCATGATAAGCACAGAACTAAAATTTACACTCTTTTTTGGAAAATTCTAGTTGATCAGAACCAAACAGCAGCAGAATGCTATCAAAGCGAGGAGAAACAAGATAGAAGAGCTGAGAGACGGTTTGCCTTTTTCAATATTTCTACACAGCTGAAACTCAGAATCTTTTTATATTCCCAGAAGTGCAAAAGATGCATACCAAACCCAAAGAAAACAAAAAAAAATGAACTCCCTAGTAAAATCTTTAGAAGCCACTTCTAGAACAATTCTTAACTCAACTACACGGCTTAAAAAGCCAGCAATCCATAAATAAATTTTGAAAATGGACAAAATAGGGGAAAAACCCAAAAAATTTTAAAAAAGAAAGCCTAAATCTACTAGAACTTAAGTTCAATTAAATCTAGCTAAAAAGCTCGAAAAACACTAAATTTATCACATAGGCCTACTTTAAGAACCAAGGCCGCTGAGCTTGCATGGCCATACATTTCACAGTAGCAAAGAATCATTACCAAACAAAATCCTGTAAACCTGCAGTTTTTTCTAATTTTTTTATAGTAAACAAATTACTAGAAACAAAATCTCTTAAAAGCTTAACAAAAACATCTGATAAATGAATGCCTTCTGTTTGCGAAAGCAGGCCAGTAAATTACACAAAGCGATTGGTGTCTTTTGCAAATCATAGGTAAAGAGGTGTGAATTTGTAAGAGTAGCACGTGGAGCTATCTAAGCTACAGAGAAATATTTAATAAGAGCGTAAGCTACAGATAAATATTTAATAAGATTGTAATTGACAGATCATCATTAATTAATACCCACTACTGCAATTAATACCCTGCCGTCAGCATTTAACACATTGAATATCAATCAATTCATTTATTTGAAAATAAAAAAATTAAAAATTGATTTTTTGTATTGACTGTTTGAAGTATCACTGAGCAGAAAAAAAGATAAATTACATTTTTCTAATTATTAAATAGGAAAAATGAGTTATAGACTATAGTATTTTGGTCATATTTTTAATTTTGCATGACTATTGGCTCAACAAGTTGAACTAATTCCATCTAACTGATGCATGAGCAATCTTGCCATTCATAAGACTATGATAAAACTATGACAAATGTTGTTTATTCGCCAAATTTCCAGAGGTCTGAACATACCATGCATGCAATCCAAGGGGCTTTGATCTCAGTATCAAGTTTGCAAATTGTCCTTGGTTAGAGCCAACTTTAGGGCATTTGCTCAAGGTTTGTGGTTTTATTCTATTTATTTATTTTTTTGAATTTTGTAGTTTTTATTTACAGAATCTTGCTTATTGAAAATGTAACAACCATCAGAATTAAAAATAGCTCAGGACCATATTAAATTGCACACATTGCAGACTGATTACAGGCACAAGATGATAAAGGCAGGGAGCAACGGGTATATTAATTAAAGAATAAGGGAAAACGAGAGCTGGTGTAATAAACTTGCATTACTAGTTGAAAGTTGCAACATGAACATATGAATATTAAACAGTTTCTAATCCACAGAGGTTTAGTCCAGATCTGCCGATACAATAGCTATGAGGGCTAGGAAAAGAGAAAACATAATGTAGTCTATTTTTTGCAAAGCACAGCAAACATAAACATATATTGCATGACAATGCAACAGCAAAAATCAAAACATGGCACTAATTGAAAGTTGGAACATGAACATATGAATATTAAACAGTTTGTAATCCATAGAGGTTTAGTCCAGATCTTCTAATACAATAGCTACGAGGGCTAGGAAAAGAGGAAACATAACGTAGTCTATTTTTTGCAAAGGACAGGAAACATAAACATATATTGCATGACAATGCAACAGCAAAAATCAAAACATGGTGTGCAATTTAAATAGTAAGGGGAGTATGGAGGAGTTTGTTGTGTATAAGATATATGTAGTAAAAATGCGAGTTGTTATATTTTAGCAAATGATTGATGACAGCCATGCAATCCAGATTTGTTATGATGATGCGCTGTATTTGTTCCCTGCAAGATGAGTATGAAGAGGAATGTGAGTATAGTTTGTTGTATCAAACTAGCTATAGTGAGGTAATACTACAGTATTGGTGCACAAATCAAATTTGAATGTTATAATTTTTATTTATAACGAAGAAATCGCAAGAAAAACTATGGATGTACCTTAGTATATTGGCATCATGTTGTTATTCATGAGGACATGATGCATTAGTAATGACATTACTCTTATTCAACATGAAGCTTCCTTTCTTTGAGAAGTCTCGCAACATGAAGATAACTACTGACTTATCTTCGAGGTACTCCTAATAGGTAATCTTTTGGAGCTCTGGTAGCAATATCTGAATGATAATGGCAGGGCAAGAATAATGTATGGTTTGATTGTTCTCAGAGATTAGAATGGTTTTGAGATAATGGGAGAAGATGTAAGGGACGTCTTCGTTGCATGTATCACATGTGGCAGTTTCATTATCAAGTACTCCATAGGTATCAAATTTATAGTTGCATTTCGAGCAGAATGCATTGAAAGGGCTGGTAAATACATTGGCTATTTTCAATGTTCCTTGTACCTGCAACACAGTTTGAAGTATTATTTTATTTGCACTAGGATTTTTTTGTTAATATTATTTTCAATGTGCAGCGATAAAAATTGGAGATTTGAAGATTAGTTACTTGAAACGTTGAGTGCAACAAATTGTTTAGGTGATCCAATGTTCTTTTGTCATTCAATGTATCGATGTATGTTGACTGGCTTGTTTGGAGCATGTTGTCTTTGGAACCCATCCGTTTAACAATATTTTTGAAAAGTATTGTTGGAAATTGATTCCTTTTTACTTGTTGTTATGTTGTTAAGAAATGGTGCTGTAAACTCTGGTGAATTTGTACCTGCAAGTGTAAAAGTGGGAAGTTAGGAACGAAAGTGTATATAAAACAGAGAATTAGGAACTACTGGTGAATGTTTTATTATTAATATAGTATTTGTAAACTCTACAGCCACTAAACAAGTTCGAAATGGTAAGAGGGTTTGTGAGGAAAGCAAATCTATGGCACAAAGTTTTTTCCAGAAATTGCTAGATTATCATTAACAATAAAGATAGCTATTGATTTTAAAAATTTACTGTGCATTTTGAATATAAGGACAGAAAAGTGTTGCATTACGAATTAGGTAGTAGAACAGGTTTAAGAAATCACTCTAAATTTAGAAAATAAGCTGATGGAATGTCTCTATTACATATTATCAAATAAAAGAGCTGTAAATTTCAAGAAATCACCCAAAAAAAATTGAATATAATGTAAGACAATTACTGTGAATTTGCAAAAAAAAATAGAAACAAGAATGCTTTTTGATTTAGACTTGAAAATTGTTCTAGATTTTCAAAACAAACAAACAGAATGATTCTAAATTATGAAACAATGTGCAAATGAAGTTGTTCTAAACTATGGAAAAAAAAGACAAATATCTAATAGAAAACAGTAAACAAAAATTGCTCTACTTATTCAATGCAAATGTACAGTAGCACAGTAGCTGAAGCATCTACAAATACAAAGCTTTTGTTGGTGTGGAACATAGAGGGCTGATTTATGTTAAGGGTACAAGTTTGGGCATAGGGAGTCCAATTGAAGGGGAAGTATATGATTGTCTAAAAGGCTTATGTATTGAAATGAATTCTTGTTTCCATTGAGGGCTTGTCCGAATTCTTATGTTTTGAAGGGTTCAGGTTGCTTCTAGTTACTTCTGTATTGTTGTATAATGAAAGGGTTAGGTTCTACTGGACATATTTCAGATTAGAAGCTTTGAAGCATTAGAAATGATAGTTGCTATAACTATAAAGAGAACATAAAATGGACTGGAAACAAATATTAAGATGCAAATTGAGGCGTAGATTTGTAAGCACATAGAATACATCACAATTAACTATCAAGGAAACAGTCTCGATTTGCAAGTACATAAAACAGAGTACGATCAACTATAAAGGAAACATTTGAAGGGCTTTGTGAAGTTGCTTGTGTTTTTTGCATACCTGTGCTTTGTCAAATTCAGAATCTCCATCTTGTACATCTACAATGTATTGTAAAGCCTGTGTTTTGACTCTTGTAACCAATACACCAATAGTTCCTGTAGCATATGGTGCTGTACTTGCCATCAATTGTTTTATGGTTGTGCTTGGTATGAATTTATAGCTTAGACAAAGCCACGGAGTGATTTCAACTGTTGATGAGTTGGTTAAAATCAATATGCAGTCACAGTCGCCGCGGTCATAATCTATTTTAGGCGCAACTTGGAAATTGCATATGCATAGTCCTGAACCTGGGACTATTTTGTCTTCATGAATACGAACAAGATCAGTAGTTATGTTTAGTGTAATTGTCATTTCACCTTTTGCATCTGTCAAGTCTGCACGAAGCACATCACGTGTCTTATTTGTTTTATCCAAAAATGCTTTGTACTTGACAATAACATCACCTTCAAAAACATTGCCTGCTTTATGGGCATTCAAGTCTTCAATTGACACTGACTTCAAAGTCTTTACTTTTGATCTGCGTGTAGTAAAACAAAACTAGTTTAAGCATAGAGTTTTGATAAGGTATAATGCAGATGCAAATGATGAATATTGTTTACCTTTTCAATGCTTGTTTGTTGCCAGTTGCCAAATGTTCTTCTGGTCTTTTTCCACTGTCCATTGTAAGCTGTATTTTTTTTATCCATTTGTCATTTGCACAAATTTGTGTAAGTAAAATTACAATATGTTAATGATCTAATGTTATAATATAATATGGATGATTGGTGTTATGCAATAAAAGGATAAGACAAATTTGCAAGCAACATTTAAAATCAAATTGTATTGAGACGATGAAGCTACACAAATTCCATGTTTGTTGATTTAGACATTTTCAAAGAAGAAATAGTTGACATATTTAAGAATATTCAATATTTTGAAAGGGCTGAAACTTTAAAAAAGTAGCTAGATGGTCAGTCCAGTATGCTTCTGATTTGTAAACGTGAAAATTTTGTGGTGGTGCATTTGACCATAGATGATCGATCAATGGTCTAGATAGAGCATGAGATTCATTCATCAGAAATTGCATATTGTGATTTTGCATATGGTTTATGAGTAGACTTTTTTTGTAGTTTTCTGTACACATGTCAATGTTGAAATCTCCAACAAGGTACAAGGTTTTGTTTTCATCAAGACATGAAAGTACTTGGTTAGTGATTGTTATGACTTCTGTAAATGGAGCATTTGGTTTGGCATAGAAGTTACATATGTTAATTTCATTGTCCATGCTGATTATTGTTAATGTTATTGCTTCTGTATTTGACGTTGAATGTTGTGTTGTTTTAGAGACTGATATGTTTTTGTTAGTTAAAGACATTAGTCCATGTATATGGTATGATGAGTAACAATTGAAACATTTGAAAGCATTATTGGTATCAGGGACTTGCATATGTGTTTCTTGAAGGCACAAGATATCAGATGCCATTATATCAGTGTCATTGATGATGTCTTCTATATGTAGATGTAGATTGCGAGTATTTAATGTACACAATAGTATCTGTGAACTAGTCTTTTGTTGGATATGCTCATTTTCAAATTGCCAGCGTGCTGTTGATTCTAGACGAGACATTTCAAGTACTAATCTGTTTTTAATTTTGAAATTTTGTTTGATAAGAGGGTTTAACAAGAATAGTGTGTGGATTGTTTTTGTTCGTGAAAGTGCTGTGTATGTTAATCCATGTTGGCTTATGCCCGTAGGATCAAATGCCAGTCCTTGCATTGTCAGCGCTTGAGATCTATGTATGGTTCTAGCACAAGCTAGCTGAATTGGAAATTGTTTTCTAATAGTTATTTTTTTGTTGTTCGATATTTTTTGTATAGGCCTAGCAATGCGAAGTATAGGTCTCCATTCTTTGTCAATACTATTGGTGTAGCATTGTGCCAATTTTGCACTTTGACGGTGGCCAATGTCTAGGTCATTAAATTTGATCCAAACAATGTCAAAGCCATTGGATATGGTATGTGCTTTAAATGTTCCATCTGATCCATTGACTAGACCATCTTGTGTATCATAATTGCCTGCATATATTTCTACGAGCATATTTGGTTTCAAAAGTATTTGGGATGGTAAAGAAGTTGTATGATTATATAGACGTAGTTGATTACAATTTTCATTATGTTCATGAATTGCATTCAATATAGTTAGCTCTCCAGCGACCATTGATAACATTCTTTGATTATGTGCATCAACATCTTTCCTTCTATAAAACAGAAAAGGGAATGTTGGATCCATGGGTGGTGAGCGCAAGCAAGTGTTATTCAAGTATTCTATATCATTGTTTGTCTGTGAACCTACACGTATTCTATTGAGTATTGCAACAAAGTTTTCATCTTTTTGTCGCATAGTCGATTGTAGTTCGTAATATTTTATGTTGTCTTTCCAGAAGTTGTATGGCATTAATTCAGTTAGGGTTGCTTTATTTTTGAAGACAACTGAATCATGGACAGGATGTGCTTGATACAAATCACCACAAAAAATTGTGTCAAGATTACCAAAGTGTGTAGTAGGCATTTGCATTATATCTCTTAGTCGTTTGTCAATGCAACGCTAAAAAGTTGCACCAACCAATGAAATTTCATCTGTTAAGAGTACACGCAATTGTTGGTAGTGCTTTGACATTGCATCTAATGTTTCACTGTTTAATGGAACAAATTCTGATTTGTTGAAAGGTATGTGGAATGCCGAGTGTAATGTTACTCCACCTATGTTGTATGCTACTTTTCCTGTATAAGCAACTATTAGACCTTTTGGCTTGTCTGGATCACTATCAATGGACTTATTATATATGCGAAGAAGGGATTGATATATTGCTTTTGCAGTAAATGTTTTTCCAGTGCCTGCTCCACCTGTTAGGAACAGGTGTAGTGGAGTTTTGTCATTTTTTAATTTCTTCAACACAATGTCTTTTACAATCGCTTGTTCATTATTTAACATGCGTCTCAATTTGTAGTATTCGATATTGTCCATGATATGTGGAAGTTTTCCAATTTCAAAGGCATTAGAGAAATGACTTTTTGATTTGTTATGCTTTAGTGTTTCAAAATCTTGTTCTATGTTGTATGAATCTTTGTATGGATTTTGATTTAAAATGATTGACTGGTTGGGATTGTAATCATTTTGAGAATCAATCTCACCAATAGCTTTATCAATATCACCCCATTCAGAGTTTATGCTGTAATTGTATTTGATGCGATTAGCATTAATTGTGTTTTTATGATGTGAATAAGCATTATGCCATGAATCAAAATCATGTTTCAGTGTTTTTTCATTTATTGTAAAGGGTACGTAAAGTAGCAGTTGTTCTCTACAATAATTTTCCAAGTCAGTGTGTTTGTTGAAATTCATAAAACGTATAATATTTGGTTTAGCTTTTCGATGCATTGGGTTGCCATCTTTTCTATATTCGGATACAAATTGTGCAAGGCAAATATGCATAATTGTTTTAGGCCGTGCCAAGTAGTAATCTATTAGAGACTTGCAAGCTATGTTTTTTGATTCATCTGGTTCATTGTTTAATTGTTTTACAGACTTTAGAACAAAAGTTCGATCGCCATCAGCTCTTGTATCAATGAATATGCATTTTCTTGAGCTATAGTTTAGTGGAAGCGACAGGACAATGTGGGGCAGCTTGCTGCGAAGACATTTGTTGGAGGTTGAGTAATGCATTTCCAAGTTGAGTTATCATTTTAATAGCATCAATATTATTTTTTTGATGGTCCTTGCGAATTCTTTTAAATGCATTTGTCATTGTTTTATCAACTTTTGTCATATAAGAGCTACAATACATTGCTGCAGCATATGCATTAAGCACAAATTGTGCATCTGTATTTGCTTTCCATATCTCAGGTATTTTTTTTTGAAAAACTGTTGTTCCATATTTGTGAAGGGCTTCGTTTTAAGAAAATTGTAGGTCTACCTATTGTTGATTTAATAGTTGTGATGTAATCATCTTCATTCAAATTGATGTCTTCTAAAAACATTTGAAAGGAGTATGATTGTTCATTATTAGACTGTTCTAACATTGAGAAGATTTTTTTTGCCATTGAAATTATGACTTCATTACTCTCCTTCAAGGGTTCAAGAACCATAGTTTTTTTCATTGGTGGAAATGGAAAATTGTATTTACAATAATGCTGTTTTGATTTTCGACATTGTTTTGTATGGTGGTGCTTGTGTAGAATTGCTATCTCAGGAGGCAGATTATCAGTGTTACAAGTGATGTATTTGTCGACAAATTGTTCAATATTAGCAATACTATGTTCTCCGTATACTGGAGCATTTCTAATCCATAGAAGAAAGTGGTCATGTTCATTGCCACGATTTTGGAATTCTGTTACAGAGAAATAATCCAAGACTTCTCTGAAGAAAGAGCTATCTATGCATATCAATTGTTTCAGTGCATTAATTCTGTGTCTGTAATAGCGTACACATGTGACAGGATCTTTCTTGATGTGATAGAAAATATTATTTTCTTGTTTTTTGTCATATTCTTGTTCTAAAGATGCATGAAATGTATTATGCAACTCTTCAAGTGTTTTTGAAAGGTGTTCCCAATATTGCTCAGCACTGGTAAATGTAAGGAAAAATGTAGGTGGTCCAAGTTGTCGGATCATTGCAAAGACATTTTTTTTCAATTGATGTAAATAATCTGGAGATATTCTTATTCTTTTGAAATCAACATATCCAATGTCTGATTTGAGTATTTTCTCTAGGTTGGGTTTGCATTTGACATTTTTGCTATTAACTTTCTACCTTTTAACTGCCCTTTACGGATTCTTATCCACATTGTAGATAGAACTTGATGTATCAATATCTTGATAGTTTTAAAGAATAGGTTTGTTATATGATATGCAAATTGTCTATTTGAATGGAGTAGCTCCCATCGTGCAATTTTTTGATATGAGAAATTCTTGACAATGTCGTCATTACGAGGTTTCCCAAAGAAAAGCGTAGGGAAATTCATTTCTTCAGCATATTTGTCTTTAAATATTCCAATAGGATAATGATTTTCTGCTGGTGCAACTTCTATAATTTTGTCTTGCATTTCATGGATACATTTAGATTCTATGAATCCATGTACCAAGGTCTCACAAGAATTTTGGTCGTCTGTATCAGACTCTGAGTCAGTTTCACCTGTAGGAAGTTGATTTTCTATGTCACTTTCATCATTGATTTCAAGAAATTCTTTCCACGTGTTATTAAGATGAACATTTTCCATTCTGTACAATGTTGTCTTGCTTAATTGGGTCAAAGCTTTGATTATAATAGCTGGTCGTACCATTCCCTTTTGATATGCATTTTTATATTGTAGTCGTCTTTTAAGTGCAACTGCTATTGTTAATGTTTCATTCGTAGATCGTGGTAATGCATTTTGTATAATGTTCATGTTGACTGGAACATTGATAATGGATCCAGTCAACCCTATTTGTGGTCTTTTGTATCCTAATTCCCAAATCTGTGCAAATGCAATTCTTAGTGAAACAAGGCGTTCTTCCAATTGTGAAAGCATTTTGACATATTGTAAAGGTTTATTCATTTGAATATGTTGTGGTGTTGCATACTTAGGAAGCTTCAATTGCTTCAATGCTTTATGGCATATGTGACAAATAGAGTGTGTCAATACAATGTGATTTTGATTTGTTAGTTTATAATATGTTTGCTTTTCTTTGTCTTTGAAAGCCATAATATCCTTTCTAAAATGCAAAGTTTGACAAATTGTACAAACATGCTTTGGTGTGTCTTGAATTTTCTTGTGGAATAATTCTATTGGTGATGGTGAGCATTTGCTTTTGTTGCTTGTATTTTCTATATTTTGATTAGCGCATATTTTTTGTTTGATTTTGTGAAGCGAGTTGGTGTTGCCATTTGTTATGTTTTGTTTTTTTATAGAAATACCAAGATGATGTTGTTGATTAGTCCTTAGAAATTGCTTTAATTTCCTAAATGTGATATTTGATTCAGTATTGATTACTTGTGTTTGACAGGGTATAAGTGGTTCAAAATGTCCATGAAGGGGATTTGCGTCATGAAATAAGAGAGAGTATGATTGTCGATGAGATGATTGATTGAAATGCAAGTATTTTTTACCTGATGTCATTGACCAAACACATATTTGTATGTCTAGCCATTTGGATAGCCAGCAAATGCAAAATATGTCCCCCCATAGTCCAACTTCATTGTTATTTGTAATTGGCACTGCAGAGAGATGCATTCTATGCAAGTATTCTTTGACAGTTTGTATATTATGCAATTCATGTAATGTTTGACTATCCAATTCATAATTATATGAGGCTATTGCTTCTGCATGACCTTGTGTGAGGCAATCCAAGAAATAGTCAATAGTCCCATTGCGTAATTGAATCGATGTGTATTGATAATGAAGCAAAAGTTCTAGTGAGTCAAATAAGCAATCGCCTACATTGTATTTAAATGTGTTTGTTCTATGCAATCCCTCATTTCTCAATGCATAATCGATATTTGAAATTTGAGTTTGTAATGTTAATTTGTAATTTTCTACATCTATGATCTGTTTTTGTTTTTTATCTATTGATACTCTTGCTCTTTTCATTTTTTTTAAATAAGGGTGAGCTTGTTGATAGTCAAAACACTGAAAAAATGGTGGACCTGTAAGATGGGCATTATCATTTGTTAGTCAACTTCAATTATTCATAAGAACAAAAGGCATTTTAGAAATTGAAATAAGAAGTAATTGTGTTGTAAAAGCAATGTTGACCTGGAACTTTGAAATCTGCTTTGTTTATGTTTTTTGCTTATTTCAAATTGCAAACAAACATTTAAAAATTAAATGAACCTAATTGTTTTTGCAAAAATGCTGACACAAAAATGCAAAACTGTAACAAGAACTTTTCGCAACTTACTATTGTTCTGTCAATTTGCACCTATATTCAAGAATAGTTAACCAGCACCAAAGAAATACAAAAAGAACAATAGATAACATATAAACAATATGCAAAAGTGTACAATGTTGTTGACAGATATGAACAAGAAGGATAACATCACCAGTTAAATGAATAGAATCATGAATCACTCTAATAGGAAATCATCATTAACAGATGCAATGATCTCTTTGGTCTTCTAGACAATTATATAAATTGCAATAACAACAATTTTGACAACTATTCTGAACTTTCTACAATTGCATCCTTCCGATTTGTATAAGGCACTAATCACTTGTTACAATGTGCCTTGAAATTTTTGCTACATGCAAATGTGGTCTGAAAATGTATCCATAAACAAAAAGGATATATTTGTATGTGTCATACAGGATGTAATCAGTGAAACACAGATAGCTGGACACCAAGTACAGCACACCCATGACCCAAATGAATATATTTGTATATGTGTCATAGAGGATATAGTCAGTGAAATAGAGATACCTCATGATTCAGGTCACAGAAACTCACAGAAACTCATGAACTCAGATTGCAAATTTGATAAATAACATAAACCAAAAATTATAAAAAAGGCTTTTTAAAAGCAGTCACTTACAAGTTTTATAGTTACAACAATGTATTATTCTCAAACAGCCAGCTTCTGCTAACAGCTCCTAGTCACCACAGAAAATGATGGTGATAGTGGTGAGCACCTACCTTTAACTGCATAAAGAAATTAAAACCAAATAATTTTTTTAAAAAAAAATTGTATATAAAACGTACTGACTTCCATACCTTTTCTTCCTGTAGCGTCTTGCAAGGTCTTCAAAGTATTACATGAAGATTTTCCACAGCCAGGCTTGTGGATTATGCAGCCCTCTGAGCATTTACTATGTATCACCGAGAGCTATTAATTGACAGAAAAGATTTTTTTTACAAAACAGAAGGCTAGCTACGGAACATTCAATGCATACATGAATGTACATTGAATAATTTAATGTTTTCCCAAATTTCAATACACGGGAAAATCTTTTCCAAATCCTCCAAATCTGAATAAACATGATTTAAGAAATATGTTTTAAAAACAGACAAGACATCTATATCAAAAAAAATATATGATTTTAATAGATAAGACATGTCACAGTACTTAGTTTTAAATGCATTCAATAATGTTAATTTTTTTTCAAAATACATTCAAGTGCATTTCATTATTATTTTTATTATTTAAAAAAAACAAAAATTATTTTCTACACTGACTGTTTAGAATCTCATCCAATAGGAAAAGCAATAAATAGTATTTTTAAATTACTCAAAAATAAAATAAATTCTAAAACTTTCACAATATGCATCAATGTTTTTTAATTCTGCATTTTGATTGGTTGAATAGGGGAAAAAAATGCATCCAGCCGATGCATTAGTATACCTGCTGGTGGCCGGAACTAATAATAAACACATTTGTTGAAGAGAACATGTACATTAATTATTATCTTGAAAAATTTGTATACTAATAATTATCTTATTATTATCCTAAAATTTTAAAATAATATTTGAACATTACTAAAACCTAAAAAGACATTTTTGATTAACCTAAATAATTTATGATGGAGAAGTTTGCACTTAGCATATCGGCGTGAGATGGAGGATCGGAGTACAAGCTGAAAGTCAGAGCGATGGAGAGAGTCTGACCGAGGAGCAAGACAAATAGAATGCATATCGGCAAGAGTATTGAGTTCCATCTGTGTCACCGACGGAGAAGGCATCGGCGTAAGGATTGATATCGGTGTGCCGAAATTAGGTTCTTCTGACGGTGAAAGTCTCACCGATAGTAGTGTTGGCCGAAGACATCGGCGAGAGTGAGGGCATCGGTGAAAGAAATTTGTGAAGGTCCGATAACAAAAGTCTCACCGATGGTTTTATCATCGGTGAGAGTGGAGAGAAGTCTCAGTGATAGGTTGATATCGGAGTGACACAGGAGTCGGAGTGACAAACTGAAGGGTCGCCGATAGCTAGATGTCTCGCCGAAGGAGAGAAGAGTGAAGGTTCATCGGCATGAACAAAGGTGTCGGCATAACATTTTTGGGGGTTACCGATGAGACTTGTGTTGCCGATGGAAGGGTGCATGGAACATTTCGCTGAGATTTCTTATTATCCTGCCGATAGGCACATAATCGAAGTCACCCATTGGCGTGAGATTGAGGATCGGAGGACAAGCCGAAAGTCAGAGCGATGGAGAGAGTCTCACCGAGGAGAAAGACAAACAGAATGCACATCGGCAAGAGTATTGAGTTCCATTTGTGTCATCGACGGAGAAGGCATCGGCGTAAGGATTGATATCGATGTGCCGAAATTAGGTTCTTCTGACGGTGAAAGTCTCACCGATAGTAGTCTTGGCCGAAGACATCGGCGAGACTGAGGGCAACGGTGAAAGGAATTTGTGAAGGTCCGATAACGAAAGTCTCACCGATGGTTTTATCGTCGGTGAGAGTGGAGAGAAATCTCGGTGATAGGTTGATATCGGAGTGACACAGGAATCAAAGTGACAAATTGAAGGGTCGCCGATAGCTAGATGTCTCGCCGAAGGAGAGAAGAGTGAAGGTTCATCGGCGTGAACAAAGGCATCGGCATAACATTTTTGGGGGTTGCCGATGAGACTTGTATTGCCGATGGAAGGGTGCATGGAACATTTCGGTGAGATTTCTTATTTATCCTGCCGATAGGCACATAATCGAAGTCACCCATTGGCGTGAGATTGAGGATCGGAGGACAAGCTGAAAGTCAGAGCGATGGAGAGAGTCTCACCGAGGAGCAAGACAAACAGAATGCATATCGGCAAGAGTATTGAGTTCCATCTATGTCACCGACGGAGAAGGCATCGGCGTAAGGATTGATATCGGCGTGCCGAAATTAGGTTCTTCCGATGGTGAAAGTCTCACCGATAGTAGTCTTCGCCGAAGACATCGGCGAGAGTGAGGGCATCGGTGAAAGAAATTTGTGAAGGTCCGATAACGAAAGTCTCACCGATGGTTTTATCGTCGGTGAGAGTGGAGAGAAGTCTCGGTGATAGGGTGATATCGGAGTGACACAGGAATCGAAGTGACAAACTGAAGGGTCGCCGATAGCTACATGTCTTGCCAAAGGAGAGAAGAGTCAAGGTTCATCAGCGTGAACAAAGGCGTCGGCATAACATTTTTGGGGGTTGCCGATGAGACTTGTGTTGCCGATGGAACGGTGCATGGAACATTTCGGTGAGATTTCTTATTTATCCTGCCGATAGGCACATAATCGAAGTCACCCATCGGCGTGAGATTGACATCGGCAGGAGTGTTAAGGTGGTTGCCGATAGGCTTCTTCTTGCCGATAGGAGAGCGGATGTTTTTGTCGATGGAACATTTCGATGGTCCTGCCGATGGAAGGCTCATCGGAGAGAGGTAAGGATCGGCGAAGGAGAATTTAGCTTGAATAGTTTAACCATTCTTTGCCACCTGTCTCAGAGGTGCATAGTTGTAGCCCAACAGGTTTATCAAGACATGTGTCCTCTTGGAGACCCTATGAATGTCAAAGACAATAAATAAAAGTAGGTTTTTTAATTCATGGCTATGAATCATGCCGAGGGCTTTCTACAGTCAAATTTTTTTGGGTGCAGGCATAGCAACTGTAACTTTTCTTGTACAATCACAGAAGTATGGATATGGCTCTATGGCCTCCCAACAGAATTCTAGGATCCAAGAAATGAAACATCCATTTTCTACTAAATATTGAACTCAGAGCGAGCAAATTATTGATGGATCCAGGTTTCAGAAATTAGAAACTTGAGTTGTTGTGTGAAGTCTTCTGGATGGAAAATGAGAAAGCTAGTTTTTAAATTTTTTTAGGTTTTTTAATTTGCAGTTTTCTATAATATCGAAATACAAAGATACAGGTATCCATGTCTTGAGTAGGTGAACAGAAGATGCTTATTTTTCCTCATTCAATTCACAGATGCAGGATCACAATAAAATCTCCATCATTACACCTAAAGTTACGTCGACACATCAAATCCAATTCTAAATTTAAAGAGATCTTTTCGGTAGCTGGAGGAGACAAGCCAAAGCAAGAACATTTCTTTTGACCCAGTAAATTGGCGCACACAGCTACCAGATGTATGTGCTCTTAAGTTGTGCTCTCCTATGGCAGCAGCTTATGAAGGTTGAAGGAGCTGAGCAGTTGACGGAGAGCTGACATTTGATGAAGAAGCACTGCAGGGAAATCTACTTTTCTGGTAAGTTTTTGGGATTTTGTTTTTTTACATAGCTAATACTGACTTTTTTTTGCCATTGAAATAGCACTCGATTAATCATTCTCAGTGTTAGGGTTTTGTATAAGATGAAGTACGAGGATAATTAGGCGTCTTCCCGTTAATTCTGCTTCTTTCATTTTTTTCCTGAGGTTGATTTTAATTTATGCATCGTTGCTTGGCAGCTAACGGCAGGAACCATTGGAGTCATTGAGTCCCTTTATAACTCTGTAAATCCACTGGGATTATACACTGGCGAATTCAAGAAGCTTACAAAACGTATCAAAAAACATACTCAACACTTAGCTATTTTCAACTAACTTCAAAGCTAAAAAAGAAGCAAGGAAAAATTACTGGTAGTCTAAAATGCTTATGAAATATAGTAAGTTTTTTTTTTAAATATTCACCATTGTAAATGAGTTTCAAGTTAGGCAGGCTGTGACTAACTTGTGAGTTCACTAGACAGTTATACGATTCTAGTAGTGTTTTGTTCAGGCATGTATGTTTGAATTGACTGCTGTGATACTCCTAGACATTAGCATTTAAACTGAAAGGAAGTGCAATTTTTCTTCAAGCATTTACAATTTTTTCCTCAAGCATTTACAAGTATACTAGGTATCCCTAGAAAAACAGCCTCCAAACTACAAGTATACAATAACCGCAGAACTTAAGAACCCTAACTTCAACTGCTTACACAGATTAGTTTAGATAAAACATGCATAGCATAATCAAAAACTTACCAAACTGAAACCTCCAGCCTTCTGATGTAGTGCAGAGCTAAATTTAGATAGTAGCAGTATTATAGAACAAAACCAAAGTTTATTTTTCATTTATTATATGCATTGAATCTACCCTATATGCATTTATTAAAAAGATTTCTGACAGATATGCCAACACAGCTCTTCGTCCCTTATCGCAGGAACTAATAAATATGCATTCAATAATGTATACATTCAAGTGCATTTCATTATTATTTTTATTATTTAAAAAAAAACAAAAATTATTTTCTACACTGACTGTTTAGAATCTCATCCAATAGGAAAAGCAATAAATACTATTTTTAAATTACTCAAAAATAAAATAAATTCTAAAACTTTCACAATATGTATCAATGTTTTTTAATTCTGCATTTTGATTGGTTGAATAGGGGAAAAAAATGCATCCAGCTGATGCATTAGTATACCTGCCGGCGGCAGGAACTAAAAAATACTTGGGAGGATGGATGATTTAAAAAAGATAATGGCTTGACGTAGTTGAATGATTAGTCATGTCACGCTTGTATTTCTTACACTAATTAATACATCTTGCATGTATGAAAGATAATTGTTTGCCTGCCTTTACAACTTTTGATCACCAAAAGAGATAATGGTTGTCTGTCTCCTCTCTTTAAGTTCTTCGGTCAATCTGGGGACCCCACTCGTTTGTACACATTGTCAGCCTGCCTTTACGGCTTTGGGAGCCAAAAGAAATAATCTATAAGAGGAATTTCGTGATCACTTTTGTAATTTTGAAAAAGAGCACCCCAACGAATGAGCTTAAAAATAAGTTTATAGGTAAAACTAGGAAAGGGGCCAATGGAAATGTATTAAATTTTAGGATTGTAATTGTCACAAGGGCTTAGGCTCAAAATTTGAACATCGATACAAGTATCTAGGAGCATTGGTGTTTGGACAAAAATGCCTCGGGCACTAGTGTCTTGATGGAGTTAGGTGTTCAAATTTTAGTGATAGGTTGGGATGAGATCAAATAGATTCTTATCTAGTTTTCACATATCTTTGATCGATAGAAATGTTAGAAGATGGTTTGAATGATGCCTAAACATGAGTAATGGAATGAATAATAAAATTAATTTTGAAGTATGTAAATTTTCACCTTATAGAAGCATCAAAGTCACCTTGAAATAATTCTTCATCTAAAGCAATACTATCATCATTTAGTGTAACACAATGATACAACCACCATTGGGGTCCCACATACACACTCCCTCACACAATCTCTGATGTTTATAGTGGATTGGTATCCATAATATCCTCCTCACTCTCTATGAGGTCTTCTCCTTCCTTTGAGGCTTAGGGCCAACCCCATATTGCTCCCTACTAGTGCTCTTCTCATGCACCTAGTTTCTACTATAGCTTTACAACTATTCTCCTTTTGATCAATTGGAAGGTGTGCTTCCTCTTGTACCTCCACCTTTAGTAACAACCTTTTTCTTTCCTACCTTCCGTTTTACTATGTGTGGGTGTCTCTTCTCTCCTTACTTTCTCCTCTAATGGCCTTTTTGCATTCCAAGCCTTTAGGCCTCAACCTCTCACAACCATTCTAGTTGTGCTTTTGGGTGCACCACCTAATCTAGGAGTTTAATGACCATCTATCCCCAATCTTGTACCTGTGCAATATCTTTGTGTTGTCTCCACTCCCAGAGATCATATCACTCTTCTATTATACTATTGGACAACCTCCTTTTCATGAGATCTACCTTCCAGGGTTTTCTAAGCCTCCTTTGTACAAACTCACACTCCATTGCTAGTACCCACTCCACCAACACCTCTTGGTTCTCCCTTATAGAGAGTGTAGGTGCCTTCATGCCACCCCTTGAGCTTTGAGTGTCATTCTCTCCTCCTCCTATGCTATCTCTTTTTGTAGCATGTCCTTTTTTTCTTGTAGCTCTACTATTCTTGCCTTGAGTTGTGCCACCACCTTTACTCCTTATTCTCTACTCATCTTCCTTTGATAGAGAATAACTTGCTCATACACCTTTTACCCAATGTTTCATTGTTGGAATATGCACATGTCAATTGCTTCCTCTTGTAACCCTTCCTTCAAATCTTGAACCAAGATTTCACCTCATCTACTTCACAACCCCCTTCCATATATTTGTACATCTACTATGCCTCTAACTTTTTTACTCATTCCATGACTCACTGCTTGGAGGTCCCTCCTTTTTGTGCAACTTTAGGTCACCCACTATTGCAAATCCCTTGTCATAATCTTATGTAGATACATCTAGTGAAACCACTGCTAGAAGGCCTTCACTTGTAATCCTATGTGGATCACCATTCTTGAGTTGTTTGCTCTCATAGCTATAATCTAAGCTCTGGTAGAAATTGATAAATTTGACACAAAGGGTTCCAACCAAGAGATGCATGATGGCACAACCTAGACACACACTTACAAGCCTGTTGGAATTTATTAGGAAAATGGTGTTGTACACCTTACACAAGTAATGAAATATTTTAATTATGTAAAATAAATATTTATTTATGTTGTATCTAGGAGATGTGTTTAGCCACATTTATTTGAGTCTGCTTGTAAAGATGTATGTAACATTGGTTAGTTATTTTATGTGTGGGAGACATATAATAAATAATTAATATTGAGAAAACTTAGTACAAAAAAAAAGTGAAAACTTAGTATCAAGAATTAAATGGGGGGTCAATGGTTTTGTGCTCTCATAGAGTTGAGACACATGGTTTTTCCAATACCACAAGTTGTATTTGTGTGAGCTTGAGTCTATATTAAAAGCAAGCACATGGTTAGTGGTTTGGGTTGGTTGGTTGAGTGAGTTGTAATTGTATTGAGTTTCTCTTGTTGAGTGCATATGTGAAGCATGGCATGGGATGTGTGGTTACACACATGGATGATGCATCAGAGGAGATTGATGTTTCAAAAGTATTCATGAGACTTTGTAAGTGTATTGTATATTTTATTTCTAAATAATACACTAAGTTTGGATGCTTTTGGAGGTTGGGTTTTTGGGTGCTACCACAATAGTGTGTCCCACTTATGGGAATCTTGATTTTTGTTTAAAATCACTTATTTTTTAGAAAAATTAATGATTTAAGCCTTGAGGGGTTCTATCTAAAGGGGTTTAATTGAAGGGGGTTAGATAAAATCCTTTTAGATCATAACCCCTTGCAAAGAACCCCCTAATGTTAAATCAAACTCTCAATGGAGTCTCCTCCACACCTCTCAAAATGTTGACAAAAACCAATCTTGCTTCATCTTTTGGGGGATCAAATGAAGCCATCTATAAATTTTATTTTGTAAGTATGTAGCCCTTAGCATAAGTTTTCCAAACAGTATGATTTTGAATATATTTTATTTGATTATTATATTTATTTTCTATTTTCTAACGAACATAGGTTTTTCATCAAAAATCAAGGTCTCTATTCTACACACGCAGACAAATTAAAAAAAAAAAGAATTTTTTCTAAAAAATATCTATGCACTAGGTATTGATGTCCTTGTTTCAATAGAAAAAAGTTAATTTGGATACATATAGAAAAAGTTATGTTGTATGGTATAAACCTATGTCCGAAGTATAATTAATCTCACTTCAAAAATTAATAAAAAAAATATGCAACAAAAGATTATGAAAAAATATATGTGCACTAGATATTAGTGTTACAAATATATCTGTAAAAATGTATAGTTTTATCCTTTCTATAAAAATGTTATGATGTATGGTATAAATGTCGCTTTTTTAAAATATTGTTAACTATTAAAAATAAGTTATTAAAAAGTTACATAAAAATTTCACAAATTATTTCATAAAATTTTTAAAAAATACATTCAGGATCTACACACAAAATCTCAAAAATCACTAGTTCACATCATCTTCAAATTCTTAATGGTTTAGTTGCTATAGGTGTCATAAAGTAAAAATTTGGTTAAAAATCTTGATTTCAATGTCCCACTTTGACCAAAAATTGGGACACACTATTATGGGCTGACCCTTTTCCCTCTTGAGGTTTTTCTTAGGGTATACCTTGTGTCACCTTGTGGTATGTTTGTATATTCTTTTGTTATGGTAGATTATGGTTATTCTAGTTAATATTTGTTTGCACATTTATTTCTCATGGGGTTATGAGGAAATGTTCTTTATTGTTGTATTTTTTCCTTTCAATTGGTATCAAAGCTTATTTGTCAGGTTATGGGAGGAGATCTCCCTAGTATTATAACTCTTGCAATGAGTATATTCTTGTGCATAGTGAATCCATGGTCTTGAAAGATGAGAATGAATGTATTTTCAAGGTCACATATATGTTTGTAGACTTGTGTTGTTGTAGATCTAGAGTTTGATGGAGTTTTGGTAGATGTGTTTTCTATTAGGGCTCTTTTTATGGAGGTTTTGGAGGTGAGATTTTGCTGAAGGCCTCCTGGACAAAAACACACCTCAACATTGAGTCAAGAAGGCCCAAAAACCTATATTTTGATATAAAACTTGACTATGTTTGGACTAAAAAAAAATTGACGATTTTTTGCCCTAGATGGAATCTTGCAACATAATATTTCATACGGTCATATGGATCCATACCATACAATGGCTTGCAAATGTCAGTTGACAGGTAGTACTATTATCACAAAATATTTAAAAAAAATTACAGGGTCTGTCTCATCAGTCATACAGTGAAGTTTGCATAATTTTTTTTAAAAAAATTGTGGGTGGTATAGGGTTCGCAAATCCCTATAACCCCGTACCACTAGGTACCCATTGACAGGGTATGTGATAGTAGATATCTCAGAGGGTACACATGACAATAACAACTAGTGGTTGTCGTGGTGGGTCAACCCTTTGGCCCCCGGTCGGGCTTGCTAAGGACCCAACCCCTGCAAGCGTTTTGAAATTCAAATAAAAATAAAACCTTGTTCGGATCCAAATGACAAGGAATTCAGAATTTAAAGATTTAAACATATTTAAATATGTTTTGAAATCTACTCCTCAGTCTCGCTTGAGCTCCACCCTACCTCAGCCCATGCAGCATCCCTAGATACCATCACCTACATCAACAATGATCTGCAATGTTGATGTCATCATACAGACATGGTCCTTTGGGGCCTTTTTCTAGCCCTTGAAGTGCATTTTCTTCCAAGGGGCATAACTTTCACCCATGACATCAAATTTTTGACTTCTTATAGGCATTGGAAAAGTCTCTCTAAGTAAGATGTAGTTATATGGGTTTAGTGATTAGATTGTTAGAATATGGTGCTTGAAGTTGATATTGAACACTCTAAAATGGTTAAAAGGTCATAAATTTCACATACCGAATCAGATTTTGGATTTCAAATAGGTATTGGAGACTATTTGTAGTGTGCTACATAGTGGATGAGGTAATTTTGTATTTGTATGTGTAGAGAGAGATTTGTACTTGTTCAAGCACTTGTAGGAGCCTAAGATTTAAGGTGTGATTGTATTAGCATTTAGATTACTTTTTAGGTGAAAGATTATGGGAGTGCATGTTTTTATGAGGCCAATATAATGGTATAATAGGGTACAAAGTTTTATGCTTCTTGATATAGGTTTACAGGTGTTTTCAGAGTGTTGACTTTGTTGGAGACAGGAACATAGATTGTATTTTGGTTTGAGGACATACGCGTGAGACTAGGAATTTTGTTTTAGTGGGAGTTGAGTATAGGTATAGATATGGTGATGATTATAGTGTCATGGATATGCATGTACATTTGAGCATTGACACAACATGATCATGTATGTGATTGACAAGTTTAGGTTGTGATGATTGACTCATGATTATAGGTGGTGGTGTGGTTTAGTGTTAGGAGGTTGTTCTTATATCCTAGATGCTTGATTGGTTCCTTAACAATGGTTAATCATTTGTGGACTTGTTTGGTAAATCGAATCTGGAGTTGATCTGATGTTTGAGTCTTGATGTCTACATGTTATCTTCTTTGTTACTTCAATTTGTAGGTTACTAGTGTGATTATGAGTTTGAATGCTTCATTTTTTTGGGATCTACGAGTTATGCAGTTTTGTGGGCTGATCACCTATTGGTTGTAGTGATGACTCAAATCTAGATTGTCTATATCCATAGGTATTTTTAGTGTTGTAGAATTTGTTAGTTGACCTTTTATGTGGTCATTTATGCATTGGTATGTTGCACTGGAATGAGAGGATGGATGAATGGAGTGCCTAGATAGTTAGTTGTTGGGACTTGTAGCATGTTTATCATGATGTCATGTGTAGCTCGATATCACGGTTCAATGGGAGATTTGGTAGTGATGTGAATTCATCACCTAGTGATGGATGATCCTTTGCAGTGGTTGTGCATGTCAGGGAAAAAATCTTGGATCATGATTCTTATATGCAGTAAAAGTACTTTGACATTATGAATTCTATTGTTAGGAGATGGTTATCTTCATGTGATTAGAGATGTTGATCCTTGGTTGAGAGGATGTTTGGTAATGTGTATTGATTTTCTCTTGATTCTATATTCGAGTGTTGGCATGATACATGTTCTCTTGAGATCAGTATATGTTCATTAGAGCATGTGATCTCCTAGGAGAAGATGTTAGATCATGATGTCATGTTTGGTTCTTGATTTTACAGCTGGAAATTTGATAGTGGTCTAGATAGATTTCTTGGTATTGAGTACATTGGTCATGTTCTTGGGATTTTCATGATAGTGTGATGTTGCATTTGGAGATTAAAGTGGAAATTAATTAGTTGTAGGTGCTCATGGATACTTTGAGACTTGGGTGAGGCTAGAGTTCTCTTGGGATTAGAGACATTTGTTAAGATAGTTACTCTTTGGAGGTTTCAGCAGGAAGACCGAGGATCCTACACTTGGATATGGATGTGAGTTCATGGACCTTAGAGGATATTATTCTTAGAGAGTGTCATTGTATCTTGGCATATCCTAGATGAGCATTCTCATTTCCCACTCTTGGTCTATTTAGTAAATAATCATCTAAGAGGTATTTCCCATGTTTCTTTAATGCCATCTTTCTTTCCGAAGCGGACAAGGATTCTATCCTCAAAGGCAAATCCTAGAGTTTTGGTGCTATTCCACTTTATATTTGCCAATAGGCACCCCTCTTTAACCCTACCATCTTTGAGCCCTATGACGGCCCCAAATGGTTCCACCTTTACTATTTTCCTATCAAATTTTGGACAAAAGGTTTCTTAAGAAAGATCAGTCGCTTCCTTAGCACTCTGATTAATATGGATATGGAAAAACTAGACTATGAATCTTAATTATACGTACACATTCAAGTAGCAACCATTCAAAGATTCCCTTCAGAGATTACCTTGTGCGCTGATCAAAAGACTTGGACTCAACCCCTAGAGATCGAGGAAGACAAAGTGTTTTGCCTCTCTTGTGGTAGCTGAAGACACTCAGGTGATAGCTACCCCCGGAAGGACACCAAGATGGACTCCCATTCGAACAAGATAGACTGAGACATCTCCCCACCTACTCATGATGGTTCGGCCCGTCCACCATCTAATTTTGAAGCTCGCACTTCTTCTCTGCCACCCCTCCAGCGCTCAATCATCCTGCCAACCCTCCCGCGACTAAGAGCTCAGAAGATCCCACTCTTTGTTGTCCTGAAGATGGTCCACACCTAAAGACGACATGTTCCTAGGATACCTCAACCAATATTCCTCTATCCCAAAATTTGATTCCAAAACGAGAAACAACAACTTTTAAGTTGGGTCTGAATTCTCCAAATCTCTCGGTTATGACCCTCTCAAGAAACAAGGGTCCACCCATGTCAACTAAGAAATTCACTATTCGAGACATCCTAGCTAGGGCACGTGGAGGCATTGCCTCCACCAACTCCTAAAGCTAAATCTGTCAGACCATGGCCGTGCTGGCCCAGTCTAGCTAATGTCCACCTCGACGCCACCCTAGTAGTGTCCTTTCTTTCTAAATGCATTCATGTTTCCCTTCTATTCTCCTAGTTAACGGCACACGCCACATTCACTTTTCTACCTTTACCCTTGTGCCAACTTCATGGCATTGGTTCATAAATTGCCTCTCCACACATACGACTTCATCCTCTCCTCAACCAAATTCACTGAAGATGCACTTCTGACAGATTTAGAATATCTTTTTAGATGCGCACATTCATCACTGGATCTAACAAACATACTCGAATGAGACTCTACATTTAATGCTAAATTTACTCCAATCTCAAGCTATGCTTATAAATTTTCATGACGCCTAATTTGACATCGATGGTTTCTGTGTGCCTTAAATTCCCTAGTTCCCCATGGCATTCGCACTGGTTCATGGCTACAATTTCCCATGTGACACCAATGACATTCATGAACAAATTAGTCATATGTTTACTGTCCAGAATGAGGACATTATGTGCGTTCTGTTACAAATCATTAACCCAAGAGTATTGTTGGGTGAATATTTTGTCGTTAACTCGCTAACGGCAAAATGGGTATATCAGCCACAGCTATGATGAGACAAAGTCTCTCCTCTCAGCAAGGGGAGGTTCCCTCTAATTACTTGACTTTTGCAAACCAAACAACTTATGAAATTTATGTACACTAAAACTATGTTGGTGGTGGTTCCATCTCATCTCATTCTCTTTTTTCAGAACAGATGTTAATACTTCAAACTCTTGATAAATGACTTCAAATTATCACAAAATCATAGAAACACAAAGTTTTATGTTACCTCACTTACTAATTGCAAATAGAACTATTTAAAGTTGAATGCAACCCAAAGTCTTCACTCCTCTTCAAGATGATAAAAGTAAATCGAATATAATAACTTGCAGCGCAAAGTCTCCAAACTATTGTATTCTCACAAACATGAACATAAACCTCACAAATGATTTGATAACACAAAGTCTATCAGAATCAAATTAAGAGCACTCTTCAATCACTTGAAACAAACTCCACACTTCAATTATTACCAAAAATAATTATGATAGCAAGACGTAAGAACAATACTATCACAACACAAATAATGCCAAGACAAAGATTGGAATTGAATTTGCTTTCTTGTATTGATAAATATTTGATAATTGATTTTCACAAAAAGCACAAAGTATTGATTTGCTTTTCAATTCGCCAGAGTATTCTTGCAATAGACAAAAAGATCATATTTACAAAAGAGGCCCTCTTTATTTATAGGGAGAGGCCTCGAGAAAATTTAGGAAATCTACAACTACTTTGACTTATTCCACAAAAGAGTCCTATTTGACTTAGGACTTCTCTTGTGTTACATGTAATTATATTTTGGAAAATTACATGTGAAGATGTCCAAAACAAAATTCAATTTACATAACATCTAAGAAAAGCAAGCTAAGGCACTAGTTTCCTCCATCTTTTTTCCTCAGGAAGTTCTGGTACATAGTTTGAACGACTAACATCTCGCATGCATCTGGTTTCGCTGTGTTTTCAGAGATGGTGCGAGCTCGGAGAATTGAATCCTTTACCACCTTTACCACTTTTTCATGCTTGTCTAAATTATCCTTCAGGTTCTCCAGAGTTGAATGTTGGTCATACATGCTATCCATTAAGAGCACTGAGGGGGCCTCCTCTTCAAATTTCTTTTGTACCATTTCTTCAAAAGAACTTATCATTTCCTGTGCTGTGAGGAAACTATGATCTTCCCTTGTCAAGGTGCAAGGAAGTTCTTCTAGCCGGTGTAGGAGTGTGACATCACTATATTCGCTGGCTTCTCGAGCTTGGCACAGATCTTCAAGTAGACTCTTTATTACAGAAATACGATGAGCTAGAGTCTCCTTGGTCTTAAGATATGATTCCCTATTAGTGATGACCCCAATGGTGATTAGATTCTTTATCTTGATCTTCTTCATGTCTATCCACTCTTCTAGGCTCTCTTCTTGATCTTGCAGCTCTTGTGAAAGTAGATCTACCAGATTGTCTAGCTCAGCTTTAGCTTTGTCCATTTTCTCCTTCCTTTCCATAGCAGTTTTTAGCAAAACTCGTCCTTGAGCCAACAACCGCTCTACTACATCCCCCACTATCTTACCTCTGGCTTGCGCTTTTTCAACCTTCTATATCAGGGGATCCTCCACTGTCACCGCCATAGGTTCTACTATTTTTGATGACTTCACTATTTTTTGAAGGACAACAGCCAGTTGTTCTGCTTTTGCTTTGTACTGCTCCTTCTCTTTCTTGGCTTCGTCATACTTTTCAAGTAGGGTACTGGCAGTGGTCTGGAAATCTGCCTTGACACCTTCATGAGTCACTTTACCCAACTCAACCCTTGAGATGACATAATTACTCATGTCAAAAGTGTCAACCGTGGCATCTTCAAGAGGTTTGGCAATCTTAGCGTATCCGATTCCCTTTTCGGTGACCAGCCTAGAAACAGTCTTAGGCTTCTTCTTCTGGTTCTTTGCCTTTACAGGCAACAACTTTTCAATGTCAATCTCATCAGGTGAGATGGCTTGTTTCTTCCTCTTTGGAGTATAGGCAGATAGCCATGGAGGAAGTATAGAAGTGCCAACAGCTGGAGGAGGATCCACTACTTGCTTAGCCGACTCTATGTTTGCACCAGTGATGGTAACAATTGGACTTGTGTTGGTAAACACAACACTTGTATCAACAACCTTTTGTGAAGCATCCAGAAGATTCTCTAAAACAGTTTGTTCCCCAATATCAAAAGATGGGGAAGATAAGCTTGGAATGGAACCAGAAGAATCAAAAATAGTTCCAAAGCTAGCCTTTATGGATGGAGGAGTATTATCAGAAGAAACAACAAGAATTAGAGAAAGAGGAACACTTGAAATCATTGGCAAACCGTCAGAAATTGGAACATGAGAAGGCGTAGAAATTCAAGTCTCAGAGGGAAGATCTTTCACCGGAGTCTGAGGGGAACCATCAAGTTGTTCTACCTCTATGTCTTCATCTTCACCTTGTTCAGCTTCATCGGATACCTTTGTTTTAGACTTTTGAACATTTTGTTCTTCAATCTCAACATCTTCAATTTCCATCTGACCATCATTAATATCTTCAACATCTGACATAGTACCATCAAAATCCTCTGTGGTTTCCTTCTTCTTCCCTCATTTAGATACAAATTTGATCTTTGGTTTGTGCGTCTTAGAGGAAGAAGGGGTGTCACTCTTATTTTTAGTCTGATTCTCAACCTTCTTACCTATTTGCTCCTGTGTTTCTTCTTCAGACCCTGTAAGGAACTCTTTCAACTTAATTCCCTTACTTTCCAACCACAAGTTGGTGTTTGCCAATATTGGTTGGAATCTTTTCCTAATAGATGTCTCCTCTTTAACTGACCATTTCACCTCTGGGAGAGGTGAAGCTTCAACATTTTCTGCCTCATATTTGTGATCTAGGACATCCCCATCATCCTCCATTCCATCTGGAATATCAGCGAGTCCAAGTTCTTCTATTTGACTTAGATGAAGTCTGCAGAAATCCAGCTTTCTGATCTCATTTTGAGTCCTGAGACCTACCCATATATCTTCGACCATTGGCACATGAAAAGTTGACTTCCTCTTAATTTTATCTTGAACCCTTCTGAAGTCAAAATGATTTCTTTTCTTGTAAGTCTTCATGGTGACCAATTGCAACTCAAAATCAATTACCTTTGCTTTGTTGGTGGATTGAACTGAGTACCTCCCAATCTCCACGGGGAACTTTATCCCTGATTTCTTCAGTTCCATTTGCTTGTTATGCACCACAATCAGTTGTTTGCAAAGCTCCATAAGAACAATGCGATCACTAGGATACCATGGCAGCATGTAAGGGTAACCAGGATAGTATCCTACCCGAAGATATGTGAAGGTGGAAAATTGCAAGAACAAGCAACCAAAAGAATTTACAACTTGCGAAGCTTCATCAGAAACTCTTCTTTGAACCAGTTCACCATCCCATAAGCACATGAAAACTGAGAAGAAAGCATCATTGACTCTTCTGAAATGATGAATTGACCCCTTCAGAGTGATTTGAGGGTAGTATTCATACACTGGGACCAATCTCCTGTCTCCCACTTGGGTTAAACCTAGAAAGTTCCTCATGCTTGTAGCAGCATAGACAAGATAAGAGGTCATGTAAAATTTGAAGGTGGTATTGACCCTTATCAGTTGTTCGTGCAATGCATTACTTATCTGTTCATCCCAGAATATCTTCTGATTACCCTGTAGAATCACCTTGATGTAAGTGTACATCCAGTCCTGGAATTTGGAAGCAGAAGGGAGTCCTCTGATGCGACTCAAGAGAGTAATCAAATCACACACTTCCTCCACAAAATCACTCCTGTGAAGGTCCTTTGGCCATCTGGTCAAATTTCCCCTAGGAATCTTTAACCATTTGTTATTTATATACCTTCTAGTAGATTCCACGTCATTATCATTGTCTTGTTGACCCTGAGCAAAATCAATTCGCCTGACATTTTCAATTGGTGGACACATGAAGATTTTGTCCATGAATTTTGCATCCAATCTCATGATTACATTTCCCTGTGAGTCCATCACAGCTCTAGTGTCCCTATTGTAATGGCTGGCCACTTGTAGAACAAATTTAGGATTGTGTGCACTGATTGGAAACGACACAACCAAATGAATACTGCTGTCAATGATTTTCTGCATAGGCTTGGAGGGATTTGCTTGTTTAGTTCTATCTACGAACTCGGCCAAGTCCACATGCCCAATTTCTGTGTCTTTGATTTCATCAATGTTTGACTATACTGCCGTTACCAGAAAGACACCCTGGTACTTATACTTCATGGCTCTGGACTTTGACGGAGATGATTCTGACATGAGCTCTGGAGAAAATTGTGAACTTGAACACCACGAACGCTGATTGAAAACTGCAAAAACCATGATCTCGCAGTCAGGGAAAAATTGGATAAACTGGGTCAACTGCGATTTGACGATCATGGATAGGAAAGCACGCATTTGAAGGGCGTGAGTGCGCAAATCAAGGCGAAGGCGAAAGCGAGCTTTTAGTTTTGAAAGGCAAATTTTCCCTATGTTGGGAAAAATTCAGGAAAATATGCTTGAGCGGGTGATTTGAGGGTCATTGCAGGTTGGAAGAAACTCCAGGTGAAAAGGCGGTGGAAAACACCGTCATTGCATGTATTTTGGAAGTTTTATTTTTTGACATGCACGAGCGGTTAATATGACCGTCATTGCATGTAATGTGTTTCAAAATTTTGAAGGTTCAAGCGGGTGATTTGACTGCTCATGCAATGAAGTTATTTTGAACCTGCTAGTTTCGGTGTAGGAGCGGCAGATATTACCGCCATTACATGCAGGACCAATGTTCAGGACTTAAGGTGTTCAGGCGGGTGTATCGATCGCTCCGGCATGATATGAGTCCTCACCAGAGAATGCTCGGGCGGGTGTATCGACCGCTCCAGCAGGGAAGTGCTTTTAAAGGGTTTTTTGTGCAGGGGCGGCGGAAATAGCCACCAATGCAGATGATGCTAAGTTTTGGTTTTTGAAGTGTTTTGATCAGAGATTATAACCAACACCACATAGGATGGTTTTTAGGATTTAAGTGTAAGTTTTTTAAGCGGCAATTTTCGCCGTCTTTGCACTTTTCAAAGATGAGGTTGGTAGAGTCAGGAAACTTTGCTAATGTCGTGCAATGGTTATGGCAAGGGTTTTGTGGGCCTAAGCGGTAAACCTAGGGCACCTCTGGCGTATGAGTGAAAACAAGTCCGACACACATCACAAACGGACCTCACACAACAAGATAAAAACAACAACGAAAAACAAAACCAAGAACAAAAATGCCACAAAACCCTAAAACAAAAATCTAAACGATATACAAACAAAACGTGAGAAAGGAGGAAAGGAAACAAAAGAGAACCTTACCCGTAAAATCGACCGAAAACCCTAAGCACCAACTGCAACTCGAAATCTGCTATAACTTCGAAAGCATGCGATTAAGTGGTTGAAGATGGTATTAGCGAGAAGGCTAAATGGTTTCTTTTTAAAATGAAAGAAATGACAAAAAACCATGGGTTTAATAACACCTTAAAAGGTTGAAAACAAAACTTAAATGCATGGCACGAGTGGCCATTAATGGCACTCGACGTCCAAGATCCCAGAAATCTTGGTCAAGTGGATGTTTCGGCCAACTTTGCACAAAGATAAACAAATATGAGATGGCGGCGAAAACTACCGCTTATGTGAGGAAAATAAAGAAAAACATGTAATGGCGGCGAAATCTGCCGCCTTTACATGTCAAATAAAAAAAATATATGCACAAGCGGCAATAAATGCCGCTTGTACACGTATTAGAAAAACAAGCCAAAAGGAGATATGCAGGAGCGGTATTTTTTGCCTCTCTTGCATATCAAGACTCAAAAACTTACTAACTTCTAAAAAATGACCTAAATTGACATGTTTACCAATTTACGATTTGAACGATCTTCACGCATATCGAGAAACCAATTCAAATGGATGTCATAAACCAATCTAGAATGCCAAACGACTTCACGCGAGATCAAGAGAATCTTGTCTCAATTTGTGAGCTTAGAGTGTAGATTCACGAAACGGACAAGTTTTGTGGGGGTTGTCTACAAAAACGAGCGTAGATGATTTTGAGAACAACAAGTATCAACGGATTCCCATCTTCATGATCATTTTTTCCTTGGGTGATTTTTGGTCCAATTATCCTCACCGGTGGCCACAAAGGCCTGACATGAATCATCTTGAAGAGGGTTGTGGCCCCTCATCTACAGACAATGGCACTGGATGTGGTCTCCTTCTTTAACAAGACACCATCCTTTAACAACTGGGGTGGCGTGTTCGAGGTAAGACACCTATAGACGAATGCAGATTGGAGACAGGTGGTAATGTTATTCCAAGAAGGTGCTATACGGGATAATATGGAGACCTGTAACTTCATGGTTGACTTTTTGGAACCCTCTCTTTCAGAGGATTGCCAGACATGGCTAGAGTAGGTTGCTGATGGTACTCGTCACCTCCTCCACCGGATTCTAAAATAATGGATCCCTGGTCCATTTGTTTTTCTCTTTTTACTATAACTACCTTTGTACCCTTGTGACAACAAGGCATGCTTTTTTGTATGGGAGCGGTTCCCTTAACCACACACACACAGATATATATATATATATATATATATATATATATATATATATATATATATATATATATAGGTCAGTGCCATCAAGGGTATGGCTCCCATTCTGTATATAAATGAGTAAATAGAAAACCAGCTAGCTTCTTTAATAGGCCATCTACTAAATATTAAGCAAGGCCAAAATTGGTGAGCTGTTACATATAACCAGATAGCTATTGTGGTTACATTATATTGTGCATGATGGCCATAATTCCCTCAACGCATTTATTCAGATGGGCTATTTACTCAGTAGAAAAACATTATCCAGCCCTTGAGATTGGATCAGAAAGAGCCCCATTTGCCTGCACTCGAACCCAGCTCGAGCCTAGCTCTGTAGGCCACCAGCGTCCTCACCGCCACCCTCCCATTTTGGCCACCTATCAAAGCAAATGCACCATGAAGCACCCTTTTTGCCTGCGAAGGACCATCCGAGGGCTTTCTCTGTACAGGAATGCCACTTCATGATAGATGGTCTATTTTTTAGATTGGTATAACTTCTTCAACCAATCTGGTACCCTTCGAGCCATCTTATCAACCTGAATAAGAGTCCCTTTCTAGAATTTCGTACAAATCCTTTGGAAGAGAGAAGTCCTAAAGTAATACTCTATTGGGATCTGAATCGGCCGCCACCCCCAGGTTGGCAAGCGCTTCAGCTACCGAGTTGGCTTCCCGGTATATGTGTTGGATAGAAAAGTCATCAAGGCTCTCCAATAAAACTCTGATTTTATCCACCCACTTTTGGAGCTTCCAGTTTTGGGCTCTTTTGTTTTGGACAACATTGATATAGATTAACAAATCTCCTTCAATATCTATTATCCTGATTTCTTTTTCTATGCAGAGATTCAATCCATTTGCTAAGGCCTCCATTTTTGCCTCGTTATTTGTGACAATTCCCATGGACTTGGCCCTTGCCCATACACATTTGCTGGACTCATCTATGATTATCTAACCAATTCCAGCAGGACCCAGATTGCCTTTTGATGCACCATCAAAATTGAGCTTAAGGCGACTTGGAGGAGGCAGGATCCATTTAGCTTCCATTCTTTTTCCTTTTTTTGTTAATGCATTCAACCTCTGAGGTTTTAGATTTGGCCATTTCTTCTGGAGCTCTTCATCCCACCGAGTGAACAAATAATATATTTAATAATTATATTTAATAATGTATATTTTTAACAAATATAATATAATAATAAAATGCATGTTTTTTTATAAGTGAATTTGGCCTAGGGGCCATAGCCTTATAATTATCAATCATAAAAAACTTGGTTTGGGCTACTCAGAAATGGAGGGCCATCTTTCAAAATGCATCAAACCTTAAACAGGGGTGCATTACATTATGCAAAAGGATCCCTAAACTCGAAGTCTCATCATGATCTATCTAATTCAATTTGGAAGTATCAACACCCTTTTTGGAATGAGACTATAGGAGCATTTTATGATGGGTCTCATCCCCTTTGTTGGAAGCTTTCTTTTCCTTATGTACCACTTCCCATCGTTCGTTGATTTCTTCTTTGTTATGTATCTCTAGGGTAGGAGGGGAAGGTATAGATGCTTCAAAGGTTGTAGAAATTATATTGCCCTCCACCTTGAGAAGCTATTGACCATGTTCAGACATTATTGATACCTTCTTTTGCTCAACTTGAGGTGATGCCTGTTGTGCAGTCATATTTCCCAAAACTTGCATAGGCTTAAGCAAAGGTTCATGTTCTCCTAGTGGACTATCAATAGTGTAATGGTGATGAGCAATATCTTTCCAACACGTGGCTAAAAAATTTTCTTTAGATTTGGAGCTTAGGCACTCATCAACCAGGTGGCCAGTGTTGTAGCATCTCTGGAAATGAAAAGGAAACCCCTCATAATCTAGGGGTTCAAACTGGTTGTGATCATTTACTTTCAGGATTATTTCTACAGGAAGATCTTTTGAAGTGTCTAAATCCACCAATATGTGAGCATACATTGTATGCATGAAGTTAGAAGAATCATTTTCAATAACTAGGAAATTGCTCAATGAATCCCTGATAGCCTCAAAGCATGATTCAACCTAGAAATGAAGTGGAAGGTTAGGGAGACGAACCCAAACATGCATAATAAAAAAGGATTCAATGGAAGTGTTGAATGTGGGGGGTTTCAGCATGAGTAGATGTTGTACCCAAGCCCATAAGTTATGGAGGACAACATTTCGGTCCTCCACACTATCAAATACCACAATGAAGAATCCACAAGCGCAAGGGTAGATTTCAAGTTTTTCTTTCATAATACACTACCAAGATTCAATTATCCACTAATGTAGGTTTGAGAGGCTAGGCCATTAATTACTAAACCTACCAATTATCCCATGCTTAATGAAGAATTCTTCATTTTCAATTATTTCTTTCTTTGCACCATTTTCTAATTTTAGTTCTATGGGCTTGCCTGTACATTGAACGAACTTACCAAATTCAATAAATCTGTTGTTTGGCTCCCTAGATTTTGCCGCATCCTTCAAAGATTTGGATTTGTTTCCATTCATGGTCGTATCCTTGAATGATCTATGTTCTTCCCTAGCAAGAGTGTCATTGTGTGGTTTCTCTTGAGATGGTGCTGATGAGTCCAAGGGCACATATGTTTCCATCCCAACAACATTGTGCCTATTCTTATTGATTTTGCATGAATCTAGCCACAAACCTAAAGCAACAAACTTGCTAGCACTTAGTGGTGTTGGGGCAAAATTATGATCAACATCTCCCTCATGCGAAAAAGAATGATTGAAACCTCCATATTTTGGTCGTTGATCACCAAAAACTGAACCCTTGGATGCTATGCCCTCATCCAAGTCATCCACGACAGAAGAAATATCTCCTAAAAAAGTGAATCTATTGTTTGAAACCCTAGCTTCAAAAAATTTCAGCAACGATGCCATATAATAAAATACATGTTATTATATTATATTATGTTAAATTATTTTTATTATTTAAAATATAATATTACAATAAATATAATTGTAGTATAGATTTTATATATAATTGAAATAAAAATATATTTAAATATGCAATTATATTATATTATATCATATTTAAAATATATTTAATAATTTTAATAATACAAAATGTATATATAATAACAATATAGATTTTGACAAAAAATGAAGGGATTTTGTGAATAACAAGGGTTTGAATTAACAAACATTGTAATTTTCATGAATACGTAACATATTTTAAAATAGCATGTTAAATAGTGTATTAAAATTAGAAGTTATATAGAAATAATTATTGTAAGGGAGAAAGTGCATATTTCATTTTAATTGGACATTAACCTGAAAATTTTCTATAATTAAGTTTAGTCTCAATCTTTACACATCTTTTATATCTAGACTTGATTTGTAGTTTATCCATTTATCATATTAGGTCAAATATGCCCCGTTCACACCAACAAAAATCCATGGTGTCACAACTAAAAATGTTGCTATTAGATTGTTGGCCATATCTCTAAAAGGAAAAGACCTTGATTGGTTTTAAGTTTTAGTTCCCATATCTATTGGAAACTGGGAGTATTTTGGAATTGTTTTGCATAAGTAATTCAAGGAGAAAATATAATGCTTATGTTTGATTTAGCACCTGACCACCATACTTGAAGACCTTAATAGAATCCATGGAAAAATTTAACTCCAAGTTCAATCAATTTTGGGAAAGGATATCAGTTGGCATGCATCCCCTTCAAAGTTTTGCTTTCCTCTATTATTTAAAAGCTTTAGATTCTAAATTAGCTTTAATGGTTAAGATGCTAGGTAGTACAACTCTTCCCTATGCCTATGATGTTTCCTTTATTTGTTCTCTAGAACTAGGTGTGCATAAGTTGCTTTGCATCATTTGGGTATACCATTCAATTATGTTTTACCTAAAAGAAATTGTAAACAAAACAAGCTTATCCTCAAAAGTTGGGTAGAAAAAACACATCAAAATGGTAAAGTAATTGAGGTGGAAGATATGCAAAATTTGACAAAAGAAATACTTGATGAAATGATAAATCTCAAAGAAAGTATGTCTTCCAAAGGTTTGTCTATACAGAAATTAAATATATAATTTTTTGTTTACCACACCATGTTAAAGGATTGGTTGGATTTGGAGTTCCAAATCACGTTGTGGGTTGGTAGTAGAAGCTTAAAGAGTTTGAGAAAGGCCTACCATACTTTTACTTTTAATATTTGTATAGTATACCGTATGGATGAACCATATCCTTAATTATGTATGATGTTGAACTAAGATTTGTGGATTCAAAGTACCTTTCAATTTCAAGTAGAGAACATCACTCCTATGCCTATGGCCTCTTTACTCCCTCTATCTTATATTCCTCCTCATGTTGTCTAAAGTTATCTAATGTGAAATTTTATTCCCCCACTCACCCACATCCTAATATCATTGATCGTAATGCGGTGGCATAAATAAAAAAACCTTAATGGGTGATTTCTCTCAAGAGATTATAATAGTTCAAAGTTAAGTTGTTACCCAAAGAAGTCAAAATCAATCCACATATCAACATACCCATGATGCATTTGTTGCACCAAATAACCACAAGTATTACCTGGATGGGGATGAGAACCTTGAGCCCTTCCATTTGCAACAATACCTTCATTATTAAGATATTTCCTTTTGGTTGAAGAAGATGTGGTATTTGAGGAAGCTTCAAGCATTGATCTAGAGCCTAAATTTGAAGAAGCTTAAGAACAAGTGGCTAATGTGGTCTCTAGGATGGAGATGGTGGATTTGTCTTCTATGGTTGAATAGAGATACACTCTCCTTTTTGAAGAAGATAAGCCTAGGCCTTGTAGATTTGATTATTACAATAGCGAGAGGTTTTATTTTGAAGACAAAATCATGGTATTTTTCATCAACAGAGGTACCCCATCAAGATTCAAGTTAATTTTGGGGAGTGCAATGTTTTTCAAGCCAAAATTTGGTGCTTCCCAAAGCTTTGAGAGTGTCGGACAACAAGAGCAAGGTGCAAGCAACAATAAAAAATCACCAAGCATGCTTATCCAGGAGTGAAAGAAAGCATTTTAACACTTGAACATACACTACCACCCTCTATCTAAAATTGAGTAACATTCAAACCATGAAGAAGAGAAAGGGAAATTGAGTACATTTATGCAACAAAACATTAGGATGCAATAAGGTAAAATTTCTTGTTCTTCTTCCCGCACTTTGTATACTTAATTGTTGGTTGCAAAATTGTTTCATGGAACTCATTAATCAAAAGGGGTAGTTATTTTTCAACATTGGTGAATAGTTTATTTAGTTGGCTTCGATTTGTGTATAGAATGTTAGTTTTCAATTTTGGTCGACTGGTTGCAATTGCAACAATAGTGTGTTTTTTTTGAAATATTGCTCACAATAGAGAAAGAGAGATCTAGATGAAGTGAGAAAGAGAGGGGGGGATAGAAAGAGATACGGAGAAATAAAGAGCTATAGGGGAGACAAAGAGAGAGAAAGGGGGGGACAGAGTGAGGAAAGAGAGGAAGAAAAGAGAGAGATAAAGAATATATATATATCCTTTAACATGGTGAGGTAAACAAAAATTTATGTCTTTATTTTCTACAAACAAACCTTTGGAAGAATTTGTTTCTGTCAGCTTTATCATTTCATCAAGTCTTTCTTTTGTCAAATTTTGCATATCTTCCACCTCAATTAATTTAAACTTTTGATGTGTTTCTTCCACCCATTGTTTTCTAGATACAACATAATTGAGTGGTATACCCATACGATGCAAAGCAACTCCTGCACACCATATATAGATATATATATATATATATATATATATATATATATATATATATATATATATATATATATATATATATATATATATATACCATCTTTCTATTTTGAAGCCTATTTAGCTAAAGGGAATCAATATCCTTTCTTTTTTCTCTAGAATTGGGTGTACAGGAGTTGCTTTGCATCGTTTGGGTATACCACTCAATTATGTTGTATCTAGAAAATATTGGGTGGAAAAAACACATCAAAAGGTTAAATTAATTGAGGTGGAAGATATGCAAAATTTGACAAAAGAAAGACTTGATGAAATGATAAAGCTCAAAGAAACAAATTCTTCCCAAGGTTTGTTTGTAGAAAATAAAGATATAAATTTTTGTTTACCTCACCAGATTAAAGGATTGGTTGGATTTGGAGTTCCATATCACCTTGTGGTTCGGTAGTGGATGCTTAAAGAGTATGAGCAAGGCCCACCATACTTTTACTTTTAATATATGTATAGTATACCAAAGGGTGTATGGACAAACCATATCCTTATTTATGTATGATGTTGAATTAAAATTTGTGGATTCAAAGTACCTTTCAATATCAAGTAGAGAACATGGCTACATGCATAAGGTTTGTATGAATAATTATTTTCAAAATTTACCTTCTTTTTTAGCAATTTAAAGCTCCTATTTTCTCTTGATGTCCATTTGAACTCTTGCTTGTCTCCTCTCATTATCTCAATCAATGGTGCACATATGCCACTGAAATCTCTAATGAATCTTCTATAGAAACTTGCCAAACCATGTAAAGATCTTACCTCTCCAACATTCACTAGTGCAGGCCATCCAACAATTGCTCTAACCTTTTTTGGATCTATTTTCAAACATTCAACTAAGATTACAAACCCCAAATATACCAATCTCATCTTCATGAAACTACACTTCATGAAACTAAGCTTAATTGAATAAACATAGTGGCAAATGGTGTTCTATAGTGTAGTGTTTCCAACCCATTTTAACTATATGGCCACAAAAGTATCAAACTCTTAATTTACTGAAAGGCTAAAAAATGGACATTTGCAGCATCTTCAAAGTCCAACAAATGGAAATAATACTTAACACCGCTATTGTTTGAGTCTCCCTTCATTTCACCATCATCCCAGTAGTAGATGGTAAATGGTTTCAATTTTGTTGGAGTGAATTGCTTCTACACCAGCCATTTAGAAAAAAATCACAATCTACCATCCATGGAATTTGTACCATACATCTTCAGATCCATTGGTAGAAACTAATGATGAAACTCCTTCTAACTAGGGACGTGCAATACAAGAAGATAGTCCTGATGAATGGAAAGTCCTTTCAAGCTTGTACCTAGGCCTGTCATTTCAACTGGATGGGCTTGGCATGCTTGGGAAACAAGAAGAGGACTAGTTAAGGGCACTATCACTTGCAAATGATTGACTGAAACAAAAAATAACTTTACTTGTATACCTACTTTTACCCACTACTATTCAAAAACAACTTTATCTACATGGATGTTGACATATTTAATTTACTCCATTTCTTTTCTAATGTAGGACAACAACACACAACACTACATTCTTTCAATGTTCAAATAATGGAGGGACAAAAACCATTCACTAGCAACAACTCTATATGCTCTTTTCTCAATAAATTTCAATGTTCAATGTGCAATTATAAAGGAACCACTAGTTACCTTTATCTACATGCTATCTCGACATACCCATTGCCCACTAAGGTGCGATTGCTAGAACTATGCTAAAGACATTCCCTCAGTAAGGTGAACCAACCTAGTACAGAAATCAATGTCGGAGGGCTTCTGATATGCATGCAAGATGATTGAAAACATCTCTCCCATTCATTTTTTACCACTAAACATCTGCGAAATGTCTACATTTCATTCACTATTTTTTAATTTTCGCTTGTTTTATCTCTTTCATTCGCTATTTTCTTTGGATCCGAAAGGGGCAAGATCGGTTCCAACAGTGCAGGTTCGTGTAAAAATATATTTTACTTCATTTTTCTATGCCACATTTTTGTCACGTGACTATTTAATGGGGTTTCGAAAGGGCAACAACTACATAAATAAAGCAATAGTTTATAAATATAAAATTGTCCACTATAACCTACATTTTATCCATATAAGCACATTCAAGTCATGCAATCTAGGCAAGTTGAAGGAAAAACAAAACATTATAATGAATAGATTTTGACATTGACATTTTAGTTAATATAAATACATTGAATTAATTATATTTGTGGTTATTTATTAGTGGTCTCTATATATGGTTGTTTACTAGAACACACACTCTTTATATATATTAAATAATTTACAATATAAAAAATATATTATATAATAATAAATACAATTATATTAGATATTATATATAAAATAAATATTTAATACAAATATACGATTTTATAATCTAATATTATTTTAAAAATCTATTTAATAATTGACATTATATTTAATATAATATATAATAATAAATATAATTATATTAGATATTATATACTATATATAAAACAAATGTAATTAAGTTATAAATAAATATATAATATATTATATACACTAGTAGAATTTTGACAAATAAATGACTAAGTAACTAAAACTTTTAGTCACAACAACTAAAAAAGACTAAATTCTACTAATTTTTTGTAACTTAGCTATAAATGAGTAAATAATTGACTAATTTGGTTGTTGACTAAAAAATTATTTAGTCACAGAAATAAAATGACTAAATAGTTAATCACCCAAATACAAATTAGTCAAAAATTTTAAAAGAACTTTTCAGGAAATTATTGGCAGGATGTATTGATGTGATTCACTATTCGCGTTGATTCCAACATTTTTCACTATCGACATCGCCATCATACCCTGTTCTGTATCTTCCTTATGTTTGCACTCAAATCTCCAACTCCTTACTGAATATCACCATCACCATCACACTCTTCACTTGCAGGCACTCTAACATGCTCTTCACGCACTCAGCTTGGAATATCTTTGACCGTTCAGAGCTGCTTGTGGTGGACTTGCCAAAAAATAAAAGGTCGGGAATGTAGAGATCAAAGTACCATTGATGATTGTTTTGATGCAATCATAACAATTAGTTAAAATTCACATAAAATGAACCAAAACTAACTTGAAAGATATGAAGGAATCAGTTAAGATTCACTTAATCCTAAGTTTAATATGGTCAGGTCTTGACCTGTTGGGCAAATTCAGTTGGTCAATGTGAAGCTGTAATGTTCAAGGGGCCTTACGTGGTTTAGGGTTTCTTGTTGGTTTACTAGACTCAAACTATGCGAAAGATCAATAAATGTCAATATGTTGTTCATTCCTTTTGCATAAAATATTTACTATGCTGCAAAACTTTCGAATGGTCTTCTTGAATTATAGCAGCTTTCCTCTCTTAAATATTTATGAAAATTGTCTTCTTCAAACTTAGTTATACATGCTTTTCAGATGCGAGACAATTTCCTTTAGATTTCTACGTTTTAAGCTAAGTATTTTCAAATGGGTTGGGAAAAGTTAGAAAGATCTAATCTAAACTTCATTCACTCTATTTGAAGGATCTAATTGTTCTGTTATGCACTTTATAAATCATACAGTAACTTGATCAAATCCATAGACAAAAACCTTAAATGTATATTCTGAGCATTTTCACAAACATACACATAAGATTGCAAGCTCTAAGAGAAAATGTTTCAAACACAATGAAGAGCAAGAAAACACTCAGAAGATAGATGCAGAATTCCAGATTCAATTGTATTAGAAACAGATAGTCATATAAGATGACTATACAATGTCTGAATGACTCTTAGCTTCAATGGTCAAACTACAGAAAACTTACAAGCTTTACAGATACAGTAAGGAAGCCAAATGTCCCACGCATTCCTTATTGCAGACACAGGCGACCTCCTTCTACTCCTAAACTGAAAGGTCCCTCTACTCTAAAATGCTAAAACTAGTTACAAGTGCTGGCTATTGTCTAAAAAATCCCTGTGTAAAGTTTTACAGTGTATCAAGGCATAATATATAGACTTTGATTATCCTCAATACAGCCCAAAACCCTAGTTTAAACAATGGTTCAAACCTCTGGTTACAACAATAAATGTTGGTGAACCAGTCTCCCAAAATATCTCTGAGCATACACCAAATCTGGGCAAAATATGCCCTCCTAGAAACCCTAGTAGCTCAATAATAACTTATGTGGTCTGCTGCAATAATGTCTTCAGCTACATTTTGTCCTTATCAATGAAGACCCTTGACTTCTTCGCACTTCATCCTTATCTTCCTCTGCTCCTGAGATCGGATTTCCTCCTTCGTGATGTCACCACCATCAAGCTTCAGCTACCTTCCTCAACTGCAAACCTGCAAAAATGAATAAGCAATAAGTATCATCATTTAATAAACCTGTAGGAAAAAAAAATAGCTGCCAAATCTAGTCGTGATTGTGTGAACGTATCAATCGGGCCCTAAATCTGTGGAAATCGGTCCAAAAATGCATGTACAGCGCTTAGAGAAGTCGAGTCAACTATCATTGACCAAAAAATATGCATTCGGGCCCCAAAATCGGCCTCAAAATTCCTATCGCTCTGTCTTTTCCTGCCTATTTCTCTATTTAAATCCATGTATAATTCGCTATACAAGCCGGACGTGATACAACGTTTTAACCGCTTTTAATTTGCCTCTGAGTTCCGCAATGTATATTTCATTATATGCTGAGCAATGTATATTTTGATATACATTGTGGACGTGATACATTGGTTCAATCGAATTTCAATCTTTTTTAATTCCGCACGGCCTACATATCGCAAGGCATATTGTTTTGTATATCGCGATATACAAACGCAAAATATACAAGCACTTAACTCTAATTTATAACCTTTTCAATTCCGTGGCTTGTACATTTCGTGATGCATCTTGGCTTGTATGTATCGAAATATACAAAGCGCGAACATACAATGAATTAACCTCTTTTAACTTTCCGTCGCGTCCGCGGTATGTATATTCCCATTATATCTTTAGACATACATTTTGGGCTCGATACAAGCATTTAATCAGATTTAAATCTGCCTTTCGATTCCGTGTTGTATGTATATATGCAATGCATATTGGTTTGTATATCGCAATATACAAACGCCAAAATATACAAGCAAATAACTCCATTTAATAACTCCTTTGAGTCTGCTCAATGTATAAATGCATTGCATCTTTTAGATTATTCAATTCGGACGCGATACAAGCATTTAACGAAACCTAACCTTTCGCTAAGATCCACCTTGTATATTCTTTGCAATGTGATAATATGCAAGGCGTGAAATATACAAGGACTTTTTGTTATTGCATAACCATTTCAAGTCTGCCCCTTGTACATAACTTTTGGATCTTCCGATATGCATTTGGGTTTGATACAAGGATTAAATCGGTTTTGATTTTCTCTTCGATTTCGCTTTGTATAAGCGCAATGTATATCGGCTTGTATATAAGAATATACAAGCCCGATATACATTGAATTAACTCTGCTTTAAAACTTTTCAAATCCACGCTTGCATGTATATTATTCTTGTGTGCACCAATATGCAAGCCAGAACACATACAAGGATTTTCTCTTTTTTAATAAGTCTGTCGGGTCCGCCCAATGTATAATTGCATTGTATGTTACTCAAACATACAAGCCTGCGGATATACAACGAATTCTCCATATTTAAAACCCACCTCATGTCTGTCGTTGTATATTTCGTTTGTATGTATATATGCATGTACATGTTGTATGTCTTGCTTTGTATATTCTGAAACATGCAAGGATTTAAGTCCATTTAATAACTTTTCGGGTTCGCGACTTGTTTATGGACGTTGTATGTTCCAAAGGTATGCATAAATATACAAGTCCGAAATGTACAACGAATTAACTCTGGTTCAATAACTTTTCAAGTTCGCGCGGTGTATAAATGCATTGTATGTAACTCAAACATACAAACTCGCGGATATACAACGAATTCTCTCTTGTTCATAACTTTTGGATTCCGCACTATGTATAAAATGTCTTGTACATTTACTTGTATGTTGCAACCTGCCAAACATACAAACGTTAGATATACACGCCGGAATTCAAACCCTTATTCACTTTTACTCTAAAACTGTTTCGGATCCATCCTGTATGTATAAATAAAGCTTTTATTTAAAATGCATACAAGGTAAAAAGAATATACAATCAACCCAACCATGCAAATAACAATGTATATGAGCCCGACTGCAAAAAGCGATTAAGTATATAAAGGACTTTGCACATACAAAGGACTTTGTATATGCAAAGTGATATACAAACCTAAATGTACATTTTACCAAAATGATCATAACTTGCAAAATATGGCAAATTTTAAGATAGTTCAAAAAGCAACCCTAGCTCATTTTTCACAAGGAATCCAACCATATCATGGACTGGTACTGAAAATGCATTTTTTTCTCTATTTTTTTAATCAAATTTTGTAATTTTAACCCTCTTTTCCCTTTACCAAGTAAAACAACACACACAGAAGCAAAAGCAACAGCCACAGCAGGGGTCCTCATTTTGCTAAGGAGAAAAATGGGGTATGTTGTGAACATCACAACAAGTACTTTCCTAGAGCTACTTCACACTGAGGCATTTTGAGTTATAGCAGCTACTTGTATGGGCGATAAAGAGGAGAGGACCTGGAGACTTCTGAAAAGGTGAGCAAGGAATTTAGAGTTTGTTGCAATGAATTTGAAGTTGGCGAGGCCCTCTGCAGTGAAGTCAGATTTGGGGACACCATCTGCAACGAATTCAGAGGTAATTTGAAAGCCTCATTACATTTATAAACACAAAATCTATAGCTTTGTGATTGGCAACTTATAGTAGTTACAATCCACTACTCTTAATAATGTTCTTTTACTGTCTTGCCACTGTTCTGCTTCATAATGTGTTCTAGCTAAATATAATAAAATTTGGGTGTTAGTTCCAAAATAGAATTTCTTCAAACAAGTTTAATGCATTTTCACTGCAAGTGCAAACTATCCTTGTGCAAAGTAAACATGTGCTAGATTTACCCACACATCAGGCATCTAAACAAATATGTTTCCTACTGCAGCTTCTTGTACTTGTGTAAAAATTTCCTTTGCAATATCAAATTGACCCCTTTCAGCTAGCACAATGGCTGCCCCATTTGCAGCATAAACATTTCCTGGTCTTTGTGCCAATACTTTACAATACAATTCTCTAGCCTTCTCAAGATGTTGTGCCTCCACCTTTGGATCCGTCCTCTCATTGCAAAAAGTTGCAAAATAATTCTAATTTCCAAGTGAAATGTCAAGATAAGAATTATTTGCGTCTTATTCACTTTGTGTAGCTTTAATTGTTTCATTTGTTGTAAGCCAGTCATATGTTTTCAGTTCCATTTTGCCAAGCATAGATAAAGCATTTGATGAGTTTTTATCCACCTTAAGTGCATCCCCAATCAATTCTAGGCTTAGTTGGATCTCATTCCAAGCTTGAGCCATGGCTACAAGACGTAGATATGCATACACATAATCAAGAAACTTGAACAATGTTAACCTGTATAAAAGATTTTCTTTTTCAGTATCATGTAGTTGTTCAAAGAACCTAGCAAGATTAAATAGTGTTGTGACTTTATCCCATGGTAGCTCAAGCATAACACCACCTTCTACTTGATGGAAGAATTCCATATCCTTAAAGAGCATAGGAAAAACTGTAGAATTAGCACTGGGGATTTTATTTGTGAATTCAACCCAAGTGCCATTTCCTAATGCCTCCATAAAACGTTTGTTGAGCCAACTCTAGTTCATCAAGCTCAAAATGAAGAACCCCAATGTTTAAATAATGAGAGTGCTTCTAGATACAACTGTGTATGTTTTTGATTCAATGTTTCGGATCATGCTTAATGATCCATCATCAGGAAGAGGAGTGTGTTCAACAATTGAATGGGTACTTCTTCTTCAGAAGAGACTTTGATGTCTTAAGAGAATCTAAGGCTGCACTATATCTCACGCATCTCGATAAATGTATGGGCATCACATGGATCTATGCGAGTTTCCTTTCTTAAAATTTCCAAAGCCTTATCTTCCTGCCCTTGCTGAGCATATTTATGGTCTACAACTTTTAAGCTCTCACAGTTCTCAGGGTGGACCTCCAGAACCTTTTCAAAATTTGAGAGAGAACCCTTAAGATCTCCCAGCTTCAATTGAACCTATCTACAAAATCTTGTGGCCTCTGGCCTTCGTTGATTGATGGCATGTAGTAGTGGCCAGTGGTGTCATAATCACCTTTACTATGATATGGTTGTGCAAGATTATAATATGAATAAGATTTCATGATAGGGTGGTTAGTTGAAACAAGAGCTATCTCAGTTAACTGTTCCATAAGAAAATTCTACCCTGTGAAGAAAAAATGGTTTGCTAAATGATTCAATGCCATTGCACAGCACGGGTAGAATTCAAAGGCTCTACGCATATTTTCCATTCCTTCATGAACACTACCTTTTTCACTAACTGTGAGAATCCTACAAGTAAAAAATGCAAAAAACTAACCACAAAGATTTATGTAGAGGTAGAACATGATGCAGAAGGACTCACACACAATAACCTTGACACATCCCAAACAAAGTTTCAATACACTTGATACAAATCTGCACCCTTATTCATTCTTGACAATTTTCTCCTAAGCCTAAAACATGGAAACAACACCCTAGTGACACTCAATCATTGAAGACAACATGGAATATGGGAAACTTGGTTTATTCAGACCTATTACAACATCTTCTAGGGGTTTCCAAATGTACATGACCTAACCAAGTGATTAACACAACGATTTATGCAATTTAGGTCTTGCTGCCACTAGGGGAATTCAAGGTGATGACTCCAAATGAAGGTAAGAACACTTGTCATATGAATTCTGAGGCTTGTGCAGGCCCTAACAACATGCCACTATGATTCTTCACCCCTCCATTAACATAGAGTGCATAGATTATTCAAAGAAACAAAGAACCTAGGGTTTTAAGATTGTCTCACAGCAAATCTAAACACACAGTCAATCATATCTTCTTCACACGCGCCAATCGTGAGTTGTCCTCTTGCAGGGATGCGGATAGGTTTGGGATAGAGATTTCCATGAATTTTCAAGATTTTTGGATGGTGGAAACTTTTCCCATGATCAACTTTTGCTCCTTGGAAACTCTAAGTAGGGTTTAGACCTGCACTCACCAAAAATGCAATATCTCACACAAAACTTGATGAAATTCTACCAAACCAAATGCATTCAAAAGCTATATTTTTGTTGCTATGTGTAGAACATTATAGATGGATCAATGTCGAAGGTTGACTACGGATCAATAGCGTGCATTTGATGAGAGTAGCCAATGAGAGGGACATGGACAAATATCCATGTCCATGTAAAGATTATCGTGGTGGAAAGGTGAGAAAAAAAATGTGATTCTTTGACATATGATAAGATATTGGCATAGTGGTATAAGCCATTGGGATTACAATTATTATGAATATATGATAGAAATGCAAAGTGTGAGAGATGAAGAGACAACAAACATAGATGAAGTGGCACCAGACATAGATGAAGAGGCAATAATTTGTTAGACAAAGGGTTTGAAGTTGATAGAATGTTGAATGAGGGTCTAGACAATGATTGGGCCAAGTCGATGGAGGATGCTTTAAAGCCTATGTATGTTAATTGCAAGTTAATTCATTTGCCAACAATCTTTCAAATTCTTAACTTGCAAGTGGCGCATGGTTGGACAAATGAGAGTGTAGATCAGTTATTGGCATTATTAAGTTTGTTGTTACCACCTGACTCAACATTGCCAATAAAATGAAGTCAATGTGAAAATCAAATCACTAAGCTAGGCTTAGGGTATGAAAACATCCACACATGTGTCAATGGTTGTGTATTATTTCACAATAATCTCGCAAGTGAGAGTGAATGTCTGAAATGTCATGAAGCGAGGTATAGACAAGGGTTGAAATTAGCTCTGGTTCCTAGAAAGGTTCTTCGCCACTTTCCAATAATCCCATAATTACTTCAAATTTATAGGTGCAGAGACATTGTTGAACTTATATAATGGCATGCCCAAAATAAGAGCACCAATGGAAAACAATGATATGTGCCTGATTCTAAGACGTGGATGAAATTTGATAATAGATGGCCTAATTTTTCTCAGGATCCTTGTAATATAAGGTTGGGTTTGGCTCTAGATGGGGTGAACCCATTCTCAGATCAAAGTACTAAATGGTCAACTTGGCTAGTGTTTTTAATAAATTATAACTTGCCTCCATGGCTAGAAACTAAACCATTTTTCTTAATGCTATCATTAATTATACCAGGAAAGAAAAGTGTGACTTCAGATACAATCAATGCTTATCTAGAGCCATTATATGATGAGCTAATGGAATTGTGGAAAGGAATTTAAGCAATTAAATCTTTAAGGGATGGTCATTCAATCAAATTCACTTTAAGAGCTTCCTTATTGTTTATGATTCATGATCTTCCTGCATATGGCAGATTGTCTAGTCTCAATGTTCATGGATACCATGGATGACCTGCTTGCAACTTTAAGGATTTTTTGAGGCACTCAAGAAGTTTGTGTAAGTGTATTTATTGCGGACATCATGCTTACCCTAAAATGGATCATCCATATCATTGACAAAAAACATGTTTCAATGGTCAAGAAGAGAATCGTGAAGCACCATTGCTAATAACAAGTGATTACATTGCTAAGAATGGACAAAAAAGAATGTCATTTATTAAAAATGATGGGATTGCTGGTAGTAGATATGATCCATGTAGTGAAAGCGGTTTAAAACAGTTATGCATATTCTATAAGTTGCCATACTTTAAGGATATAACCATTAGGCATACTGTTGAGTTTATGCATACTGAGAAAAATATAGCCTATACTATTATAGAAACTCTTTTTGGTACTTTTGATACTGTTTCATAATGTGAAGACTTTTGACAACTAAAGATTCATCAAAATCTTTGGGTTGAAAAATGAGCTGATGAAAAATATAGAAAACCTAGTGCTCTTTATGTCTGGACAAAGGAACAATGTGTACAATTCTTATAGTTGTTGTCTCGACTCACTTTCCCACTGGATATGTAAGTAGTAGTATTAGAAGCCAAACTGACATTAATAGCTTAAGAGGCCTCAAGACCTATGACTATCATGTCATAATCGAGAATATTTTACCTATTATGGTAAATATATCAAGTTTGGCAAAGGGACCAAGGTTGGCAATTATAAGGTTGGGCCTAATATTAAAGAGAATGAGTTTACATGTATTAGATCCTTCAAACTTTGATTGTTTGAGGGAGGAGGTTGTTGAAGCCCTTTGTCTATTGGAACAAGAATTTCCACCAACAATATTTAACATTTCTATGCATCTTTTGATACATCTAGAATATGAACTATAGCATTGTGGCCCAATAAGAACGAGATGGATGTATCCTATAGAGCGATATATGAAGGTTCTGAAAAGATTTGTTTGTACGACGGAAAAACTAGAAGCCAACATGTCTAAGGGATATTCAATGCAAGAGGCCATGGGATTTTGCACATAATATATGAAGCATTTTAAAAATGTTAATCGACGTGTATGGGATGATGACGAAGATGAAAGAGTTGCAGGTGAAGTATTAGAAGGAAATGGATGTCGCTTCAAGCTATCACATCAAGAAAGAAGTGTAATACATGCCTATATTCTTCAAAAGGGTGAATCCATAAAGATGGGGGACCAAAAAGTCACCACCATGGTCTAAAACAAAGCAAAACGCGAGTGCATTATAATGCGCTCACATTTTTTCTATCATAAAATGTGCAAATCAAATTCATTTCTACCATTCACCATGAGAAAACTCTTTTGTGTGCCAAAAACCTAAGAAGAAAGCGCGAGCATGTCCAAGGAAAGCCTCTCCACGCACGTGCATGAGAGAAAATGTCATTTTCACGATGCCACCTCACCGACAAAGATGTGTAGCAAATTTGGAGGGTCAAGCAACTGAAGAAGGTAGGGTTTGATCAATTTTTGTTAGTTTTAGAAGAAATTTTGGATTTTGCATTGTTTGATTAGTTTTTTTATTGCATTTATAGTTTTTGAGGCAAGAGAAAACCCAATTCGAGCTGATGAGGGTGAAAACAACCCCCAAAACCCTCCAAACCCTCAAAACCCACCTTCACATCCTCACAATGTAAGGGATAGTCAAGAAAACTACCTACGAATAATAGAAGAAAATAAGAAACATCTTCAAACTATTATTCAAACACTAAAAATTCCAAGTGGAACCACTGACCGTAGGAGGGCTCTTGCAAAGTCTCTAGAAGAGATTGTTTCCCATACTGATTTGGTGACAAAACAAATCACCAAATTCCAAGACTATAGGGAGAGGTGTCGGTAATATTATGCTGACAAGTTGTCATATGAATAAGTCAAGAATGAAAAAATTACAAATTCTCAATTATGTGCACACTTTATTAATCCCAAAATTGGCCAAAGATTACAAGAAACTTGCAAACGATTTCCTATTTATTGGTGTAGGAATGAAGAAATATCCCAAAACTTTTGGGATAGATGGTACATGGTCTTCGATGAGCTCCCATGCAACAATGATGAGGTACCACAATATTTCTTGATGAAACTCCATTGCGAGTTCGTCCTCAATAAGATTCCCAATTATTTTGGCATTTGTGAGTTCCAGGGTAGAGGTGGTGGCTCTGCCCAAGATAGACTTGGGGCTCAGTGAGATGAAAACTGTGTGCCTATACCCCTGTTGAGGCCAGAATGTAGGTCACCCCCTTCAACTTTGAAGGAGAGTGTTGAGGTGGAGACATTACATTCATTGACTACTCTCACCCAAACTCTATCACAGCATATGCTGATGATCTTACCCAGGCTGATGAGGGTGAGAGTAGTAGGCATCATGTGTCCCCACATTTGTGTAGTTCATGTGGGAACCTATGTGATTATGGGATGCAGGACGCACAATAGGACTCTCGACATGATGCTGAGATGCAGGATGCATGTCAGGACTCTTGGCAGGATGCTGCGATGTAGGAGCAACATCCAATGATGGAGACATCCATATTGGATCAGATTGTTATCACCAATGATCTCTTATGTAGACTACATTTGGTATTGACTCTCAGGTAATTTGTTACAAGTTTCATCTTGATTTAATATATTGTTATTTGAAATTTGTAATTAATTTTATATGATTATCTATATTATAAGTCAAAAATAACATGTATGTAATTGTCTATGCAATGAAATTCTAGGGTCAGAGTCTTCATCCTTCCTCCGTTCACCGTCCATTGGCATGTTATGAGAGGAGGTCAAGTCAGTAGGTATGTAATTTATCACATGATCATAATTATTGTAGATATGTCAATGGTAATATTATTTTGTGACAATTTGATGATTTTAATAGTCATCGACACCTCCAGAGTTTCCTTGGTCCCCTGGACACTAATCCACCACTTTTATAAAGGTAAATTTAACCATTTCTAATCATTATGAATTTTTAAAATAATGTTATGTATTTATTTTGGTCGAATAATATTGAACTTGATTTTCAGATGCTGAATGTGGAGACTCCTCCTAATCTTTGTGAGTTAGCGCAGATAGGCATTGTTGCAGCCATGATGTCTTCAAATCCTTTGACTGAGGTATGAGCCAATAACATGAAAATGTCATAATTTTGTATTTCTTATTTTATCTCGTGTCATTTGATATACATAAATGATATTTATGTTTAGTCAATTTTACTTTTTAATGCTTCTCACAGGAGGTCACAACTCCAGTCCATCCAACTACGGACAAAGAAGCTAGAGAAAAGATGATGGAGAGTGATCATCAGATGGCTGTAAGTGATCGATTACATATGTGATGTTATATTATTCATGTACATTTTCTTATAGTAATGTGCATATTGTTTGATTGTATTAACAGGTGGGGCTGCATGAGCTTGAACTGTCGAAGAGGTCTACTCGATGACATAGAGATGATGAGTCACGGATTGGCTCTCCATCTTCACGGTCAAGCAAGGGACACCGATTAGTGTATAAAAGTCCATAGGAAACTAGTTTTTGGGACATTTTTTGTATGCCTAAATGGCTTTGTATGTACATACTTTTGTATGTTACCGATGTATATTTTTGTATATATGCCTGTATGGCTTTGTTTGGACATGCCTATATGGCTTTGTATGTAAACTAGATGTTATGTTCATGAAATTATGTATATGATAGTTTATATTAAATATTTAATATGATGATCAATTACCGTTACATGAATTTGGTTTTACGCGTGCCAATTGTATTTGCTTGAAAGTAACTTATAAATCATTTTCAAATAATCCATTTTGTGCATATCTTGCAATCATTGCATTCTGTGAGACTATGCATTTATTTGAGGCATCATTTCAAATAGTTCACACGCCTTGTCTATGCTTCCACACTTTCCATACATGTCTATAAGGGCAACTGCAAATACAATACATGTGACAAAATTCCTATATCATTTATGCTTTGATGGTTGTCCACACCATGTTCGCCAGGTCCCATTATGGCATAGGCAAGGAGGAAGTTGGATAAGGTTGTGCAATTTGGTTTTAGATGTGCCAAAATTTGTGTTTGGTTGAGATTTACGTTTGTGCATTTGTTTGAGAGTTTTTAAAGCCTTATGAAAAATCCATTTCGTGCATATCTTGCAATCATTACATTCCATGAGACAACATTTCTTTGAGGCATCATGTCAAACAGTTCACGTTTGTTGTATATGCTTCCACACTTTGCATACATGTCTTGCAGGGTACTTACAACTACAATATTTGACAAAATTCCTATATCCTTTATGCTTTGATGGATGTCTATACCGTGTTCCAAAGATACCACTTCTAAGATTTTTGGAATTTGGCTTTACGTGCTCACCAATTGTATTTTCTTGAAATTTTCTAAAGGCTTATCACCAAATCCATTAAATGTTCATATCTTGCAATCATTGCATTCCATGGGGTGACATTTCTTTTTAAGGCATCATGCAAAATAGTTCACGTGTCTTGTCTATGCTTCCACACTTTGCATACATGTCTCTAAGGGCAATTGCAACTACAACATCTAACAAAATTCCCATATGTTTTATCCTTTGATGGATGTCTATTTTGGCATAGGAGGATACTTGATAAGGTTGTGGAATTTTGCTTTACACCCGCCAATCGTATTTTCTTGAAATTTTCTAAAGCCTTATCAAAAAATCCATTTTGTTCATATCTTGCAACCATTTCATTCAATGCGGTGACATTTCTTTGGGGCATCATGCCAAACAATTCACGTGCCTTGTTTATGCTTCCACACTTTGTATACATGTCTAGAAGGGCAGCTGCAAAATTATACCATGTGACAAATTTCCTATATCCTTATGCTTTGATGGTTGTCCATACACTGTTCCAAACAATCTATTTTGGTGGATGTCCATACCCTATTCCAAAGATCCCATTTTGGCATTTACACCTGTCAACTTCTTTTTCTTGTATGTTTCTAAAGCCTTATCAAAAAATCCATTTTTTGCATATCCTACAATCATGGCATTCCATGAGACCACATTTATTTGAGGCATCATGTCAAACAATTCACTTGTCTTATCTATGCTTCCACATTTTACATATATGTCTTCTAGGGCAGTTGCAACTACAACAACTATCAAAATTCCCATATCCTTTATGTCTTATCAACAAAACCATTTTGTGCATATCCTAAAATCATGGCATTCCATGAGATTCCATTTCTTTAAGGCATCATGTCAAACAATCCACTTGCCTTTTTATATGCTTCCACATTTTGCATACATATCTCCTACAATAGTTGCAACTACAACATCTTACAAAATTCCCATATCCTTTACGATTTGATGGATGTCCATGTACTGTGTTTCAAAGATCTTAGTTTGGCACCAGCAGAGAGGATGTAGTCAAAGGTTGTGGATTTTAGCTTTACACCCACCAGTTGGTTTTGCTTGAAAGTTTCTAAATTCCATGAGACCACATTTCTTTGAGGCATCATGTCAAATAGTTTACTCACCTTCTCTTTGCTTCCGCATTTTGCATACATGTCTTCTAGGGCATTTACAACTACAACCATTTTTAAAATTCCAATAGACCGCATTTTTTTGAGGCATCTTTTAATGCAAGTACGACATTTGATAAAATTCCCATATGCATTTTGTAAGAATACATGAGATACTATATATTTCTATATGATTACCCTAATTAGTAAGAATTAATAAGAAAGAAGCATAATAGCAATAATTAACATTCAAGGATTTCTAATGAAGACCTAGGGTTTGGGTGCCAATGGCAACTCATCAAACCCTTGTATCAATCTTTATAAATGAAGCAATTTTATGGTTTAAACTAATACAAATGCTTGGGTATCTCATGATCATATTGAGATCTAATCATTGCTTTGTTTCTTGTAGGGTTTGTTTACATGCTTCCAATCATAATAATCAAGGTTATGGGACAACAAGGTTATGGGATAGCAAGGTTATGGAAATGCTCTTCCATTATTTGCATATCCTACAACCATACCATTCCATGAGACCACATTTCTTTGAGGCATCATCTCAAACAGTTCACTCACCTTCTCTATGCTTCCGCATTTTGCATACATGTCTTCTAGGGAAGTTGCAACTTTCAAAACTCCAATAGACCACTTTTTTTGAGGCATCATTCAATGCAACTACAACATTTGATAAAATTCCCATATGCATTTTGTAAGAATACATGAGATACTATATATTTCTATATGATTACCCTAATTAGTAAGAATTAATAAGAAAGAAGCATAATGGCAATAATTAGCATTCAAGGATTTCAAATGAAGACCTAGGGTTTGGGTGCCAATGGCAACTCAACAAACCCTCGAATCAATCTTTATAAATGAAGAGATTTTATGATTTAGACTAATACAGATGCTTGGTTATCTCGTGATCATATTGAGATCTAATCATTGCTTTATTTCTTGTAGGGTTTGTTTCCATGCTTCTAATCATAATAATCAAGATTATGGGACAACAAGGTTATGGAAATGCTCTTCCATTATTTGCATATCCTGCAACCATACCATTCCATGAGACCATACCATACCATTGCATATCCTTCAACCATACATAAAATGAGACCTTCCCTAACATTTACTCGCCCACCCCAACGCATTGGCACAATTTGTTCAGCGTCATGACAAGCATATCAAAAAATAAGGCACTTGGCAAGGTTGTGCTGCATGAAACTAAAGCATTTTGCAAGAATACATTTAATTTTAGCATGATCAAATAGATTGGAGTTGACCAAAACTAAGATAGGTTATTGTGGATGGACCCCACATGCACCTGTAGGTCCAAACGAATCATTCCCAGCTGCCATGAATTCTGAGAACTGCTCCGTCAAAGTTTGGCAGTTTTTCAGTCCTAGGGATCTTAAGGGACTTTGCCGGTAGCCAGTTGCCCCGAATGACTAGGACGCTTGGAACATGAAATGCGACCTCTCTTGGTAGTTACTCACCCACCCTGACGCGTTGGTAAAAACCGTTCAGACCCACGAGCTACGGAATGCAAAATGTCACTCCTAGCACCTTTCCACTACATGAAACTAAAGCATTTTGCAAGAATGCATTTGATTTTGGCACAGTCAAATGGATTGGAGTAGACCAAAACTGAGAGAGGTTATTGTGGACAGACCCCACATGCACCTATAGGTCAAAACAAAACATTCCCAAGTGCCACGAATTCTGAGAACTGTTCCATCAAAGTTTGGCAGATTTTCATCTTAGGGGTCTTAAGGGGTTTTGCCGGTAGCCTACTACCCTAAATGATTGGGGCACTTGGCACATAAAATGAGACCTCCCCTGGCATTTACTCACCCACCCTGACGTGTTGGCAAAGTTCCTTTGGCCCCACGAGCTATGGAATGCAAAATGTCACTCCTAACACCTTTCCACTACATGAAACCAAAGCATTTTGCAAGAATGCATTTGATTTCAACACGGTCAAATAGATTGGAGTTGACCAAAACTGAGAGAGGTTATTGTGGTAGGACCCCACATGCATCTATAGGTCCAAACGAATCATTCCTAGCTGCCATGAATTCTGAGAACTGCTCCGTCAAAGTTTGGTAGTTTTTTCGTCTTAGGGATCTTAAGGGACTTTGCTGGTAGCCTACTGCCCTGAATGACTGGGGCACTTGGCACATGAAATGAGACCTCCCTTGGCATTGGAAAAGTTCATTCGGTCCCACGAGCTGTGGAATGCAAAATGTCACTCCTAGCACCTTTCCACTGCATGAAACTAAAGCATTTTGCAAGAATGCATTTGATTTCGGCATGATCAAACGGATTGGATTTGACCAAAACTGAGAGAAATTATTATGGACGGACCCACATGCACTTGTAGGTCTAAACAAATCATTCCAAGCTGCCACAAATTCTGAGAACTGTTCCATCAAAGTTTAGCATTTTTTTCATCTTAGGGATCTTAAGGGACTTTGTCGGTAGCCTACTGCCCCGAATGACTAGGGTGCTTGGCATACAAAATGAGACCTCCCCTAGTATTTACCCACCCACCCCGATGCGTTGGTGAAGTCCATTCAGCTCCACGAGCTATGGACTATAAAATGTCACTCCTAGCACCTTTCCACTACATGAAACTAAGCATTTTGCAAGAATGCATTTGATTTTGACACAGTCAAATGGATTGGAGTTGACCAAAACTAAGAGAATTTATTGTGGACGGACCCCACAATCACCTGTAGGTCCAAACGAAATGTTCCCATTTGCCATGAATTCTGAGAACTTCTCTTTCAAAGTTTGGCAGTTTTTTCGTCTTAGGGATCTTAAGGGACTTTGCCGGTAGCCTATTGCCCCAAATGACTGTGGTGCTTGGCACATGAAATGAGACCTCCCTTGGTATTTACCTGCCCACCTTGACGTGTTGGCAAAGTCTGTTCAGCCCCATGAGCTATGGAATGCAAAATGTCACTCCTAGCACTTTTCCACTGCGAACACTGAAGACATGGAGGACAAAGAAGTATGAAGACATGAACAAACTCATGTCATGAGGAAGAACCACAACCCAATACAACTCCTAAAAGCATGACATGTTATGATGAAGAACCACAACCAAATCCAATCATCCAATGGCATGAACCAATGACATGAGCAACTATGTCCTACTATTGTAACATGATAAAGATGAATGTCATGAACTAACATCCAAACCCTGTGACATCAATCTTTATATGACATGAGTGAAACATGAATGAATAGGATTAAGACCAATAAGGATCAACTTCATCCATCACTTAGATCTAACCCCATGAAGCATAACATGATGATGATGCAAACATCAAATGTATATCATAGCAAACAAATCAAACCAATCGTGAGGCCTTCACAGCTCGAGTTCATATCACTACTTGAGTGAGATCTTCAATATTCAAGTTCATGCCTTGTCTTGAAGCACTACAAATCTGTGCATCACATCACATACTCTATGAAGAAGCAAGTGTCATTATATCACAAAACCCAATAACATATCCTGAAAGCATAATGGTATCATCAAACAATAGACAACCAATAGACCTGCACAATTATGCATTCCTTACTTTCAAGCAAATGCAATTGGCACATGTAAAACCAAATTCATGTAAGGATAATTGATCATTATATTAAATATTTAATATAAACTGCCGTATACATAATGTCATGAACATAACATCTAGTTTACATACAAAGCCATATAGGCATGTCCAAACAAAGCCATACAGGCATATATACAAAAATATACATCGATAACATACAAAAGTATGTACATACATTGGTAACATATAAAAGTACATCCCAAAAACTAGTTTGCTATGGCCTTTTATGAAATAATTGGTGGCCCTTTCTTGATCGTGAAGATGGAGAGCCAATTCATGACTCATCCTCTCTCTGTCGTCGAGTAGACCTCTTCGACAATTCAAGATCATGCAGCTCCACCTGTTAATACAATCAAACAATATGCACATTACTATAAGAAAATGTACATGAAATATATAACATCACATATGTAATCGATCACTTACCACCATCTGATGATCACTCTCCATCATATTTTCTCTAGCTTCTTTGTCCGTAGTTGGACGGACTGGAGTTGTGACCTCCTGTGAGAAGCATCAATAAGCAAAATTGACTAAACATAAATATATTGGAGGGAAGCAATTCATACTACTATTTATATACAAAACAAAGTACAAGTAACCATCTAGGAAAGTTTTATGCATACTTACAAATTAATCCAACGAACCATCTAGGTCTTCTCTACTATTTATTGTGTCAAGTATTTCCTCATGGTCAGACTCATGCACCTTCCACAAGGTCTTGTTCAAAGGTCTACCTCGATATTATATCAAATGAACATTGGTTGCCACGACAAGCTTGGAGTAATGAAGAATCTTCCGATGTGTGACACAGTCCTCAAACAACCAAACATTAACACTCTTATGTGGGTACCTTCTAAGCCATGTTCCAATAACAACCACTTAGCCTATCAGGTATTTGATTTTTTCTCCATCTATAACTAGGGCCTCCAAGATGTTAAACTTTGTAGAAGGATTATCATGAAGGCAACTAGAAGGTAAGGGAAAGGGTTGTCATACGAAAATCACTGAGAATGATGGGATAGTTATGCATATCTCTTCCATAATAGTTGAAAATGGTCATCTTCATAACCATCCATACTCTAATGGATTGGCAAGGCTGCCAATGAGTTGTGAAGCACATGATAACTATGCACCAACATTGTCAATCAAAAGACAATGCAATCTACATTTTATTCTAAACTCAGACCTACCTTAGTGACCTAAGTGATGTATGTGCAAGGATAGTGATAGGAAGGAGATATTTTTATGGGGATGAGAGGATTTTGTGATGGGGGTTATGGGAATTTTTAACTAGTGACTGTCAACACCTTGTCTCTATGGGATTGCCAAAACAATGGCATTACTATGTATATTTTGCGCCCTAATTTCCATTTCAAGTAAATAAGAAGTTAGTTTTTAGTACAGGGGAGGGCTAAATATAAGGTATTTGGAAGAAAACCATAGCCTCAATCTCAAATTTGATTGCGAAAGGCAACCTATCATAATTCCATGATTTGGACTCTCCTAACCAACATTTTGAAATTGTTTAGCAAATTGTCAATACCCTATCTATGAATAAATCTCTCCACACCTTAAGATTATTCTAGTGAAGTATGGGTCAAGTGACTCATGAGATCCTACAAGCTTGTGAAATAAGGAAGAAGAGATGTCATTCAACTACTCCCTAGTCATGCCTTAATTGTCACAACAATGGCAAAAAGGAAGACAATCTCATGAAATATGTTGTGAATAGCAGTGACAAAATTATGCTTTGGATTAGTGTAGAGGGTGAAGAAGGGATATCAAGAGACAATTATTGAAGTCAAGGTTCATTAATATGGCAATGCCAAACTCAAGGAGATAATCATGTGCATAAGCTTAATTTCCATAAAGGCCACTATCGAGGAGACAATCTACTGTCATAACCAACACAAGTAGGATAATCATGAATAGGTACAAATGCCTTTCTCAGGAGTGTTGTCGATCTTTGCAATGAGAATGAAGGTGAGGATGGGTGTTGAAGAAAGATATCCTAGACAAGTTCATCGCATGGAGACATGACTGTCATATTCATATGCAAATAAGACTGTCGTAGCTATGAGGGCAGTCATAATAGTCATAACAGTCCCAACTTTATTCGTAAGGTTCTAAGAGGATTATTTTAGAGATTTTTCAATACATACAAAAGGTGAAAGTTTGAAGAAGATCAAGGCCAAGTGCTCATAAAGGATTGTCATGCCATAACTGATTTATTCAAAAGGATAGTCATATTCATGAAATTTGGATTGAGTTTGATTTCATTTGAGGTGGTGTGATGGAGTTTAATTATGTTCAATAAGTTTCACATACGACTGTCCTAACACTACAAACCATTGAAACACACATGAAGGAAATCTAAATTGCTGAAATACATAGTGTGCAATTGACAGAGTAGTCCTAGGGATAGCCATCTAGGGTTATTTTGATTAGATAATTATGGAATGATGAAGCCACTATGACATGATGAATTATATGAATCATGAAGACAATGATGGAGACCCATGGGGAAAACCATGGAGGACAAGATAAGACAGAATTTGTGAAGTTGTCAATGGTAACAAATTTACCACCTAGTTGTCCTTAACTAATCCATGATTGCAAATGGATGTATTTGGGCTTGTATTGACTAAAAGTGACTTATTTATGATGAATATAATGCTCTGAATTATTTCTTGCAGGTCTAAGAAGTTTTAGAAACAAGTGGACATTAGCTAGAGCTATCTTGGAAACATGAATATTTGGAGACATACATAGGACTCTCATAAAAATCATTAAACTAATCTTTGTAATTTAGTGTATTGAAAGGTATATAGTCAATCAAGGTAACCACCACCATGTGCTAACAAAGGACAATTAGGAAAATTTGAAATATTTTTGTGTCACATGTGCATACAAATCATCATGAATAGGTGCATGAGGAATGTCCTAGCCCAAGACACTGAAGAGGTCTCCACATCCTCCAACCTTCTCCAAGAGAATTCATACTATGAAACATGCGTAGAGAAGTTATCAAAAGGACACCTAACAATTATGTCTAAATGATCAATAGAGACAAGTAGGAATGTCATAATAGGGGGTATAGGATAGTCTAAGATTCAAGCCATTGCATGGTTATATTGAATGAATTGAATTATGCATATTAAGGAATAAATCCTTCTATATCATCCTAGGGCAAAAATTAAGAGTCTTCCAAAATCAATTTTGGCTCCATTGATCATGAATATGAGTATGACAAACAATTGTTTACTAAAATTATTTTATGAAGTATTTGATAATGTTTTTCTCTTGTATAGCTTAAATTAGGTGAAATGAAGGCATGAAGGGCCGAAACAAGGTGGAAACATGAGGAATTTGGAGTCTCTTTGACTGAACTAACTGATATACCTAGACACATATATATCTTAGAACATAAATAATATAAAGAACATAAAGACATAAAGAACATAAGAACATATATATGTGAATTAAAATGGACATAAGTTGAACATACCTTAGAATTTGATATTGCAGTTGACCAATTCTCCAAAATATGGCTTCAAAATCCTCAAATTCTTCTTTTTCACAAAGTTTGATGATGAATTCTATATAATTCTAGAATAGGATTAGTGAAATTTATGAAAAAAACAAACATATATCATCAAATTCAATCTATATATCAATGGTAATTAGCTTTGAAACAATATCACACATGAAACATTAAAATTTCAGTTTAAATGATCAAATTTTCTCCTAAAACATGCAAAATCAGTTCTTCTACATTGAAAAAATAAAAAGGTTGTGGATTGATATAAAAATGATTCTCAATAAGTCAAACGACATGAAAAGCATTTTCTTGTTTGATATACTACATGAAAAGCAGGAATAACAGTCATGTGGGGTCTGAAACACAGATCCCACATGCTTTTTTACTTTTTTTCATGCTTCCCAAAACATACTCGCGTTATAACGTGCTCGCATTATAACGCAAGCGCGTTCTAAGAAGCATGAAAACATAAATGTTCATGCATACAAAAATCATAACCTATAAATAGAGATACATATATAGAGAGAGAGGGGAGATATAGGGAGATAGATCTAGCAAGGGATAGATAGATAGGGAAATACAAAGAGAGAGATAGAGAGGTAGAGAGAGATATATTAAGAGATACTTGGTTATGTGGATAGATAGAGATAGGGAAAGAGATGGAGAGATGTCTAGAGACATAGGGAGAGAGATTTCAAGAGGTAGAGGGATGGGGAGAGAGATAGAGAGGAGGAGAGAGAGGTAGCGAGGGATGTTAGGGTTAGTTGGCAGAAGATATTAATTAAATGCAAATAAAGATTAAACAGAGGAATGAAAATACACAGAAATAATAACAGCGAGAGATAATTTTTAACATGGTTCACCCAAACTCAGGCTACATCCACCAATAGAGAGCCCAATATTATTATCTAGTAAATCAAACTGATTACAACTAGTAATCCCTGCAACTCAATACCACTACAAATTCTACAATACATCAACAAAAACCCTAACCCTTAGCCACTTTTATCAAGCCTTATGTCAGTTATAAAAATAGGGTTTTTTTATGTTGGCCAATAGGAAAAATAACTCTTGATGCCTTTATAAAAAATTGTTTGAGGTTTCAGGAGCATTGCCCCTGAGCCCCCACGGGGGCACTACCCCTCGACCTTGTCCTATATCGCGACAAGGAGCGCGCCAGGGGCGCTGCCCCTGGACCCTGTTAAATAATCTGGGGGAAACCACGCCGATAAAAGTGGGGTAAATTTAACCTCTAAGTCTGATTAGGCTCCATATAACAACAAGGGATAGATTAAGAGATAGGGAAATAGATCAAGAGATACAACTTCCAGAGTCATAGGGAGATAGATTCGAGGTAGAGGGATTGGGAGAGTGATAGAGAGGGGGAGAGAGAGAGAGAGAGAGAGAGAGAGAGAGAGAGAGAGAGAGAGAGAGAGAGAGAGAGAGAGAGAGAGAGAGAGAGAGAGAGAGAGAGTTCTCCCAGGCTTGGTCTCCTCTATATCTCCCTATTCTCCTCTCTCCCTAAACCATAAACATAAACCTCTGAACCTTAACCCCTAACCCCTAAACCATAAACCCTAAACCCTAAATAATGCCCCTAAACCCCAACCCCTAACCCCTAAACCATAAAACCTGGAAGCAACCCTAAACCTCTATCTCCCTATCTCTCCCAATCTCTATTGGTCCCCTCACTCTATCTCTATCTAAACCCTAAACCCCTAAAGCCTAAATAATTACCCTCATCCCTAACCCTAAACCCTATTTACTTGAGCAACCCTAAACTCATGTAAACCTCAAATAATGCCCCTAACCCCTAAACCCTAAACTCAAGCAACTAGGCTAAACACCTAAACATATAGTTCGATAGGGGATGATGGACGATCAATGGGAAATGGATGTAGAATTATTAGATCTTGATTAAATCATTATACTCATTGGGATGTGATTTGATAGGATCCAAGTTATTTGTTTGATTGTCTATGTTTTCTTGGGGACCAAGTGTCTCATCGTGGGATATTGATGGATAGGGCTAACAAGATAATGGATAGAAGTGATGTGGGAACTTACTTGCTCATGGATAAGATCTTGATCATAGATAATATCTTGATCATAGGGAGGATAAGCATGGATAGCACGATATTAGATATGGATAGGGTAAGTGGGGATGCATTGGTATTCATTGGATTGGGGAGTAAGAGGTGGTGATGGGGGTTCACTAGGAGATGTTGGAGGATTAATGATGGGATCGATGTACAAAGGGGTTGACCATAAGATGGTAGGGGAACCGAGATGGATTAGATGGGATGTTTGGATTTTGATTAGGATGGGTGGTTGGTGTTTCCACATTCTTTGGACTAGGCTCTTAATGTATAGCTATTGGGTTTCATAGATGGATGTGATGGGTTCTTGGATCCAGGATCAATAATCTTTAGATGTTTAACAACATGGATACATGATGGGGTTTGACTTGGACTTATGGTAGGAGACTCTTCAATGAAATGGATGGACATAGGAGTGGATGATGGTGTTGGAGTGGTATACATGTTTTTAGGAGGTTCTTTGTTAGGCTCAAGGATAGGAATTTGAGTACATGATGTTCTTAGATTCCTTGCTAATAGTCCTTGGGTCACATCCTTCATGGCTTCATGGGTTGATGGACTAGGATATGCATATAGTTGATGGAAAATGATGGAAGATGTTGTGGGGTTAGGATTAGGATTGAGTGAATGGATATAGGAGGCTCAAATAGATTAGGATTGGGAGTGTTAGAGGGGGATGAAATTGGATCAGTGGATTTGGATGGTTCCATATCTTTGCTTTTATTTTTGGATTTTGTAAAGACTCTTTGGAGAAAATTTGTCAAGTGTTCATGGGTTGATGGATTAGAGCTTAGAATGTTTGATGGTGGATTAGATAGTGAGTTATATGGTGGATGGATGATAGGGATTGATGGATTAGGAGATGGCTGGACTAATGTGTTAGTATTAAAATTATATAATAATTCCCTTTTAACCCTAACCCCTAAACCCTAAACTTGAGCAACCCTAGAAACTCATAAACCATAAATAATTTACCCCTAAAGGTCTGAGCAACCCTAAACTCATAAACCCTAAATATGCCCCTTAACCTGAGCAACCCTAAACCTCTCTCTCCCCAAACCCCTAAACACTAAATAATACCCCTAAAATCTAACCCCTAAACCATAAACCCAAACAACCCTAAACCCTAAATAATTCCACTAAACCCTAAACTTAAGCAACCCTAAACTCATAAACCCGACCAACCCTCTCTCTCTTCTCCAAAACAAGAAAACTAGGACTCTCTCTCTCTCTCTCTCCATCCTCTCTCCCTCTTCCTCCCTCTCCTCTCACATGTTGACAAAGAAAATGGAAACAAGAAAACTAGGACATGCAAAGAGGGACAAGGATATAAATTGGGATGATGAAATGGAAACAAGATAATTTATGAAATTTCATTGGATGTGAAGAATGATGAGGAGAGGTAGAGAGGGGAGGGAAGTAGAGAGTGAGAGAGAGGATAGGAGGTAGAGACATGAGGGAAGTAAAGAGTGGGAGAGGACCGTAGGAGGTAGATAGGGGAAGGAAGAAGAGAGAGAGGGTAGGAGGTAGACAGGGGAGGGAAGCAGAGATTGAGAGAGAGGGTAGGAGGTAGACAAGGGAGGGAAGTAGAAAGTGAGAGAGAGGGTAAGAGGTAGAGAGAGGAGGAGAAGAGAGTGAGAGAGAAGATAGGAGGTAGAGAGGCGAGGGAAGCAAAGACTCAAAAAGATGGTAAGAGGTAGATAGGGGAGGGAAGTAGAGAGTGAGAGATAGGGTAGGAGGTAGACAAGGGAGGGAAGTAGAAAGTGAGAGAGAGGGTAAGAGGTAGAGAGAGGAGGAGAAGAGAGTGAGAGAGAAGATAGGAGGTAGAGAGGCGAGGGAAGCAAATACTCAAAAAGATGGTAGGAGGTAGATAGGGGAGGGAAGTAGAGAGTGAGAGAGAGGGTAGAAGGTAGAGAGGGGAGGGAAGAAGAGAGTGAGAGAGAAGGTAGGAGGTAGAGAGGGGAGGGAAGCAAAGACTCAGAGAGAGTGTAGGATGTAGAGAGGGGAGGGAAGTAGAGAGTGAGAGATGATAGGAAGTGCAGCTACCCTTATAGACATGTATGTAAAGTGTGGAAGCATAGACAAGGCATGTCAATTATATGACGTAACACCTCAAAGAGATGTTCTATAATGGAATGCAATTTTTGCAAGATATGCAAAAAATGGATTTGTTGAAAAGGCTTTAGAAACTTTCAAGCAAATGCAATTGGCATGTGTATTGTCAATTATGCTCAGCATAACATGAGCACGTTATAATGCACTCGCATTATGCTCAACTTTCTTTGACGTGTTTTTATCAGTTTTTAGCAAAATCTAGAGATAATCTGGAGTGTGCTTCCCATCAAGATGACACTTTTTTTCGATGAAAACTCAAAAAAAATACCACCATAATCTTAAGCTCTCTGTTAGCTATCTAACCATATTTTTTTTTCACATTTTGAGTACGTTTAGTGTTTCATCTTGAATTTCTTTTGTTTATGTGTCTTAACAGTTCATCAAAATTTGAAATAAGTTGCATTTTTAGAAACTAGACTCCATTCTACACGTATTCCAAAAAAAATTGATTTTCGATTAGTTTTCAAACATTTTAGGGGGGAGCATGCTCAAATTTCTATTTTTCAGGATGTGTCCACTTTAAAAATTACTAAAAAATTAATTATTCATTAAAAAATTATCAGAAAAATTAGGAATAAACTACATGGTGTTATCTAATTTCTCACAAGAGTGATTATTGAAATACTAAAAATAAGTTAACATTTTAGAGGGAGCACACCAAATGCTATGTTATGTTTTTTGAGAAAAATAGGACCAATTTGTGTGCTCCCCCTTTTTGAACCCCTTAATCTCAACCATTTTTGGAAAAAAAATAGTAGTTTAGAAAATAGATTCGGAGCTCATCCAACATCAATGTTTCCTAATTTAAAAAAAAAAGTGGCAAATTAAGACCCCATTTTGGTCCCTCATCTTTGTGCACTTACCCAAAACAACTTCGTTCAATAAGTGGCATAGGTAAAAAAAAATTACACAATAATTTATTAACTTAATTGCATTTACACATTTATATTATTAATCTTACTATTTGTACATTAATATTCTATGCAGAAAATATGAAGAAGAGAATCAAACTTGGATGCAACATCGACCTCAAAAGTGCATACATCATGATTTGATTGGAGGTGATTCTTTTCCAAAATTTGAAGAATGTATTGCTAATGCAGTTATTCATGCAAAAGAAGAAGGTCAAGATGTAACAACGGAGGAAAGTGAACTTTCACAATCTCCACATGTATGGGCTATGTGTTTTAATGGAATGTGGGCCTATGGTAGTCATTTAAGAGTGGAAGAAAAAGACAAAGGAAAGATAAATTGTGATTGTGTTTTTAGTGCTGAATTTCTTCATGAAACTGAGAATAAATTTTATGTTGGATTCATCCAAGAAATTATTCAAGTGAATTTTAGTGAAAATAGTCCTATATTATTAAAATGTAAGAGGATCCAACCATCCGCAGTACAATTTGATGAGTATGGATTTGTATGCGGAAATACAAGGCAAATTTTATTAGAGATGGATGAGTCATATGTTCCCCTCTTCAAATTAACCAATCATTTCTAATTGATGGTGTAAGAAGCCTAGGATGGTTGTATGTCATTCAAACAGAGTCTCATTCCAGACGAAAATTCATGGAAGTTGTCAATATAATGTTTGATGGGCAATATGTTAATTTACAAGGAACATTCGAAGTACTGGATGAAGACGATGATGGAGTGTTTGAAGAAGAGATTTTGATTACCAATGAAGAGATTGGGAGAGAGAATAAGCAACATGTCACAGATGAGGATGAGGAATAAAATCAAGCAGATGCATACACGAGTGATCAGGATTCTGATCTTGCTGGCATTGCAGATGATTATGATGATGTTTTGTCACCTTAACTAGCCTGTCACCTTAAGAGGTTAGCTTGTCACCTAAACTTTGGTTATATGTATGGTGTAATTTATTTGAATATAATAAATATCTGAGTATAGGTATGCTTATGCATTGTTGTTTTACTGATACATTTCTAAATGTAATCATCATTATTCTATTGGTACATTGTATATAAAACCTGAGATGTTCACTACTGATTTGAAGTGCATTTAAAGTTAGGTTCAATCATTTTTCTTAGTTTTCTTACTTTGGTTGAAATTAATTTTGTTTAGTTAGAATATAATTTCTTGTATGTCCTATATGTTTTCTAGATGCTAGACTTTTCTTATATGTCCTAGATGATAGATTTAGTTTGTAATACAAATTCTAGCCTCCACATGCATTGAATATGCTTGTGTGAAGGAAACAATGATGAACATTTGTGATTTATTAATACATATAGATATCTTAACATCAATGGTTAAAAATATAAATTTCTTTCACATAGTCCTGATATGAGATGCTCATAAATGACTCCTGGAACAATTCTAAAAGGAATATGAATTCCTAATTATGGATTTATGGAAGGCTTGTATGTATGAAACAGAGTGGGACTATGTGAAATTTTGAATGGATCTAACATAGCTCATGATGAACTAGACTATGTTTTTCCTTCATCCTACTTGTGTTATGTTTTTATGAGTTCTTTTCTTGTGAATATATCCCTAAGGAAAATTTGTCTGATACATGTAATTGTAGACATCTTCTTAGTTTTTGACTGCAAATTCTTTTTAATCTATAAATTGAATTCTATTTTAAGTTTTTCATTTGCATTTATCAACAGATTGGAAAGTCAACAGTTATCAACTTATGAACTCAAAAAAGTTTTATTGATTCAAGTTGTTGATTTATACATTATCATTTATTTAGACTTTAGGAAATGAAGAGAAGGGCTATAAGGCACAAATTAGATGATAGTGATCATAATGTTGAAACTTCACTAATAGATTATGAGTGCCTTAGTAGAGAAAAAGTGGCCAAGAATAATAAATATTTATTGAGATTTGGTTTGACAAATAGGCATGTTGTAAATCCACTAAGTAGTATATTATTTGTTTAATAGTGTTTGATGAAATTTTATAGGCAAGAGATTTATGTATATAAGACATAATATAATATTATTATTTTTTATAGGCCACAAAAAGAGTGCAAAGAAAATGTGGAGAAAAAACAAAAGGAAAGAAAAGATATAGTACCATCATCTCGTAGAAGCCACCGCTTTTGTGTTTCAACAAATACAGTTGGTGAAAACAACATTTGCAATGATGATCATGTGCAACCTGATATAGCATATGCTGATGTGTAGTCTGATATAGCACATGGTGATGTGCAGCCTAATATAGCACATGGTGATCATGTGTAGCCTGATATAGCACATGGTGATGTGCAGCCTGATATAGCACATGGTGATGTGCAACGTTGTGATGATCTCTTAGAACAAAGTCTAAGAGAGATTATTGAAAAACATCAGAGCATTAAGGAACAGTAGGTCTGCAGATGATTTATTCAAGATTAAAGGATGTGTTTGAAGTGAAATCTATGGAGACTGGTACTCATGATCTACCTACTGATGCCACACTTGATGTGGCCAAGGAGCATGAAGTTTCGATTAGTGAAAGTCATGGAGAGAGACCGCTTGTATCTGTTGTGCTTCAGAGTGCACCGGTTACATCTAGAACTTTTGATGGAACTAGTGGATCAGCTAGAAATATTGGTAGTGTTTTAATAGATGATGTGGATGATTTTGTCAAAAGACAAAGATTGAGTCAAGATTTGTACAGATCTACAGAGAGGAATGCAAAACTAAGAAAATTAGAAGGCAATAAGCCATTCTTGCTTGAGGTATCGAGAGATGGTGAGCCCATTGGGCTAAATACTGCAAAGTGGGCCTCCGAGTTGGGTGTAAGATGAAGGGTCCATTTGGATATCTGCAAATCAAGTTTTGTAGAACAAGATCCACGATATGTGGAAAATGTTATATAAAAAATGGAAAATGCTTTTGAGACTACTGGTAGACAAATCTCTAGAAAATATTACAAGCAAAAGATGAGAATTTTGATGAACAATTTTAGATACAATTGAAGAAAAGCAATCATGGAGGGGAAAAAGTAGTTAGACTCCAGTCTATGTCCCAAACAATGGGAGGCATTGAAAGAAACTATGCATTCCGAAGAATATTTGGCAAAGAGTAATAAAGGAAAGAGAGCAAGAGATAATGTGAGGGCTGGATATACATTTGGCCGAGGCGAGTTCCAGGCCAAAATGGACAAATTTGGAGTAAGTGTATGGCTTTTTGGTTCAATTTACATTGTGTTATTTATTTCAATTTTTTATTGAAGTAACTATATATTGAAATTGACATTGTATTTTAGGTGGAAAATAGTAATAGAGAAGAAAGTGCAGAAGATATTGTCAATTATATGGTAGCACTAGATCCTAGTACATATAAGAGTAGGATGAAGTGGAAATCTAGTTCATCAATAGAGATTTTACAACCATCTGTTACATGCCCAGTAGGATCAGCCTCTCTAGATCATGTCAACTCAAATAAAGGGTACCAACATGTATTGAATTGCATATACGGTCTCAGTCAGCAAGTTTCGCAGTTGGTTGCCTCTATTAACCCTATAGTTTCTACATGGAATGGGCATAAATCCATGGATTCAGATGAGGTAAGAGGCTCTATTGATCTCATTTCTTTTTGTTTGGCAATTCTGTATACAAATGCCTCTTAATACGTAGATTATTGAAATCTGAGCATAGGAGAATCCAACCGAGTTTCTTTATTGTTGGAGTAATCTAGAAAATGTTCTTTTGGACAAATTTATAGCTTGCATTCTTTACTTGACTGTTGAATTCTTTGTATATTTTTTTCCATGATGGTTAAACCATATGCAGAGCAATTTTTTCAAAGCAGTATGAAAGCAAAAATGACTTCATGATGTCAACAGAGCTTCTGATATTGATAGTGATGATTATGATGAACTGGACAAGAATATGCAGCACAATCGTCATAGTTATGCTGAAGTTGAGGTAATATAATAGTTGTTAGTTATCTATCCCAATGTTTTGTCATTCTTCATGCTTAAAATGTTCTTTTAGACAAAAAATTATAGCTTTTGCATTCTTTAAGTTGTAAGTTAATATGTCCCAATATTTTGTCATTAATTCTTCATGCTTAGAATGTTCTTTTGGACAAAAATTTATAGCTTTTGCATTCTTTACTTGACTTATATTAATTTTTTCATGATGATTAAACCACATGCAGAGCAATTATATGAAAGCAAAATGAAAAGAAAAAGGCCCTGTCAATAGAGCTCTCTACAAAACTATACAACTTCATGTCAATGTTGATAACTTGATAATTATGATGATGAACTCGACGAGCATGCACATGATATTCATAGTAGTAGTCGTGCTGAACTCGAGGTGAGTGCTATGAAACCACATGCAAGTAAGTACTATTCAAGTATGTAATGGTTGTTTTATTATGTAAATAAGGGTAATCATTACCTATTTGATAGAAGCTGGTTAGAATAGTAGTGAAGTGTAATTAGCTAGTATACATAGATTAGGGAAATAAGAGAGAACATATAACTTACATATGGAAGCTTAGAGCTTAGTTGTAATAGAGTGCATACATAGATTTTGACTATGCATTAGTGCATTGTGTTCAAGGATGTCATGGTCCTCAGTTGGGGGGACTTCATTACCAATCCATGTCCCTTTCTGGAGTACTCGTATAGTCTAGCACTATTGTTGTCTTTCCCTGCATTTGTTTTTATCTCGTAATGGGTTATGTTTTTTTTTTTTCAGAGTAAAAAGTTGCTTCTTTGTTATTCAATAGAATAAAAAAACACATACAAAAACTAATTTGTTCCAATCTACATAATACATTACATATAGCTGTCAAAAACAATATAATGTGTGTTTTATATCTCAATATAATGTGCATTTTTTTTGTTTTTACAGACATTTAATATTGATAAACTCTAAGAAGGGGATAAAGTTCAGGTGTTGGATCCTAGTGATGGTGCTACGTCTGTGGGTATTGGGTGGATTCACTCACTATCTATTGTACATGGAGTCAAATTGAAAGGAATGGGAGATACAAATGTAAATATCTTAAAGGTCACAAGTAACATACCTCTTGCTTATGAAGACAAAATAGATGGAGTTGTCCATCTGAAAGAGAAAGAAGGGATCTTCACACGATGGCCACTAAAATATTTGAAAAAATGACATAGTTGATGTTTATCACATGCTAGATGTTAGATATCTTGGCCCATTGCTTTATGCAATAGTTTGAATGTGTTGTTTAGGGATCTTAGTTTTTTTTTGTTTGTTTTAGAGTTGTATAAGCAAACAAAGCCATCGTAACTCAGTTTTCTCAGTCACAGCACTGAGAAACACACTTTGTAACACATTTTTCAAAGCAAAGACACATATTTAAGTCTTATGGGTTTTTTGGACTTGATTTTATGTTGCTTTTCCTCCCTAAACATTCAACATCACTACCTTATATGTCTTTATGAAAAGATTCTAGGGTTATCGTTGGTTGCATTGAAGGAGAGAGCTTCATATATGGGACACGATCAACACTCAGTCATGAAGATAGTCATGAAGACTCAAGGAGCATAAATAAGAGAGCTTCATATATGAGATGTCATGAAGACAGTCATGAAGACTCAAGGAGCATAAATGACAGTGAGCAAGAGATAAAGTACCCAGTTCATGCCATAGACAAAGTGAGATGAGTCTTAAGCTACTATGATCAAGGGTGGTGTGTTAGTTTTTGAGAAAGGAAGGGTAGTTGGCAATGCACAAAGATTGATGAGGAAGATTATAGTCATAAGGTGACGATGTTAGCATTTCATCAAGACTTTAGAAGCAACCAGTAGACAAATTTATAGAAGACTTAAATAGAAAAAAGGATAGCCACTAATAATGCTATTATTACAAGGCATATATTTTACATGGCAGTATAGTTGTAGGAATATGACAGTTTCATAAACCCATGACAGTCTACAAATGAAAGTCTAAATTTTGTATACTTATGGGTGACTGTTCTGTAATAGAGAGATAATGAGTGCATAGAGGTAAGATGTTCATGGTGAGTGGCAATGGTCAATGGTTCCCAGGGATACGGGCACAGTAAACATGGTTTCAGTGGCATGAGCAAAGGAACAAAGGACTGTAGTGTTAGAATTAATTAAACGGCAACTATATGAAAGTTGCAGGGCAATCATCTAGAAAGCAAGTATGCATAGTTTAGTCACCACAATGAGTAGTGAAGACCAAGGACACTAAATATATATGACTGCCTACCAAGTGTCCAATGTAATAGAGGTAGGGTAAGTAAACGGTTTAGACTCAAAAAGAGGCTTTTGAAGATGCATTAATGAAGGAAGAATCTAATTCCATGCCCTAAGAGGACCTGATATCTTAAAACTCAATAAAAACATGTCCCATAAGCAGTGCTGATGACAGTACAAGACATAAGAATACAGTGATGTTTCATTAAGGAAGCCTGATCTAGTCCATGCTTCACATTATGAATATCCTATCACAGACCTAACTACATATGGCAGTGTATTTCCTTTGGTTGCAATCAATAAGGACAAGTGCTAGACTGATGGGACAGATTAGATGACCTATGGCAGCAATTAGGCTGGTTGAGAATCAGTTACCGACAGTTCACTTTTTGGAATTATAACTCAGATTTTCAGTCTTGTGACTGAAAATAAACATTGTAATACTATATTTCTAAGCATATTTCAAGCAAGACAGATATTTTAGACTTGTGCAAGTTGTAAGAACACCTTTCTTTTAATAAAGTTCAATGATTTTGCCTTCTCAATGGTTGTCTTTATATTGTATGCAATTAATTGATGATTATGATGTGTATTTATGTGTTTTATGTTTAAATCCTCAAATATCAGTAAATTAAAATGATTAAATATACTACTAATTGACGTCAATTAATAATTAAATTGACTAAATATAGTACCAATTGATAGAAATCATTAACAGTGAATAAATATGACTAAATATACTAGTACCAATTGACAGAAATCAATGAATAGTGAATAAATATGATTAAATATACTACCAATTGACAGAAATAAGTGAACGGTGAATAAATATGACTAAATATATGACCAGTGTTAAATCAGTGAATTTAAAAATGACTAAATATACTACCAAATTGATCAAAATGATGATTAAAATTAATGACTAAATACACTACCAATGAACATAAATCAATGAATAAAAATGACTAAATAAGTGACCAATTAACAACAATCAATGACTAAAAAATAAATGACTAAATAAGTAACCAGATTACAACAATCAATGACTAAATATACTACCAAATTGATCAATCAAACCAACCAATAAATGACTAAAAATGGTTGAGTCATCAATTTGGTCACGTTATTAATGACTGGCAATAAACTATTAATGGTCACGTGACCATGTTTGGTCATTTATAAGTAGTTTTTAGTAGTTTTTTTAGTAATATCTTGCTCTTTTTGTACTAGTGATATGTTTAATCTCCTTGGCTCTCTATATATCTACCTCTCCCCATCTCTCCCCCTCTTTATCTCTATATCACTCCACCTCTCTATATATCTCTGTCTCCTCTAGCTCTCTACTTCTCTTTATCTTTCTAGCTTTGTCTTTCTCTCAAAATATTACATCATAGACTATAAAAAAGACTGTTGGTGTGTTGATGGTTTGTAATTGATGTCAAAAGTGAGTATCTCAGGTTAGGATCCTTTCATGTCATTATGATCATGTCCATGTTTAGTTGATGAGGTTGTCAGTAGAGTTTGATGGCTTGAGTTGATCTCGATTTTTAGTTTGATCAAAAGTTTCTTGTTGTTTGTTGATGAGTACATGCTTCCTTATGTCAGTGCTTTATGAAAAATTGCTAATGGTGTTGATTCAAGGTACAGTTGAAGGACTTGAGGAGTTGACTTGAGAAAATTGATCATCAAGCTTCTTATTCAAACTTCATAAGAAGTGTTCCACATAATGTTCATGCATGGTGTCAATGTCATTATCTCATATGCAAGTGACTTATTAGTAATTGATATCAATAATGTTTAAAGATGGTGTCTTTGCATTATATCCACCTGTTGAAGGGTTGAAAAGTTGCACATATATTTTTGTAGTAAGTACAAGGTCTCAATTGCAATGGCGTTCAATCTATAGAGATCTTGAAAATGTTCATATTTTATACTTGGTGCAGAGATCCTAGAATAATCAAAATCCTAAATCCCTTTGTTTAAAACCCTAAGGTTAAAGCATTTATCAAAACCTTTTATTACCTGTCATCACTAAAGTCACTTTATGTTATATTGTGAGGTTGACTTGTGATCATAGGGGGTGGCCACTTAAGTTATAACTTAAGGGCATCAACACCATAGAGCGACTGACACCTTTTACCCAGGGAACCAGTGTATCTAGTCACATTGCATATGTCAAGCGACAAAGATAAAATCTAAGGCCGAGGTTTAAAGATGCGAAGGGCACGAATCTCATATCAATGGTTACAATTCAAAGTTGTTTAAACTATCAACGAATCTTTCTCCATGTTTAATTTGACATGTGGTTCCTACAAACGGTGCCCTAACTATCTTCATTCTATTTTGCAAATGACCTTGAGGGCCAGACACATTCTTTTAAGGATCTGTTCGAAGGTTGGAGTTTGGGTTGTTGGTGTTTTGGGTTCACAATAGTAAGATCTGTAGGAATATGCTCATAAAGTTTATGTTTTAATTTTGTATTTTGTATGCAGATGTCTTATGTCTTGAAAAGGTTTAAACAGAGTTAGTGTGTTCATCTTATGTCTCCAAAATGCAAAGTGGTTTGATGTTATAGACCTCAGGGTATATTGTGTTCTTGGTATGTTGGTGTTTTGATTTGTGTTTTGATGTTGATCATCTATATTGATTATTGTCATGCTTATATTGATGATTGTCATGCTAACATGATATAGAGTTGTTGTTTAGGTGTTTGTGTTGTTTGTGTTCAATCAAAGATGATTACAGTCAAGATGAGAACATAAATATCAGATGGTGATTCAAGTGGGTGGCAGTAAGACCTAGAGAATAATGTTCATGGAGATTATATCTTGATTGTATATAATGTATGCAGAGATATAATGTTTGAGAGGACAATTTTTGTATGTGCAACACTGTGATAGGTTTGGTATGCATATGAGTTGTATGTTCTTTCTGTAGAAGAGGGTTATTGAGGTTTTAGGATGATGTGAGCACACCTATGTTAAGATTTTCATGTATGAATAAGTATTGTTGCAATAAGATTTTCATGTGTTGATATAATGGACATTAGATGCAGAAATTGATAAGGACAGTGATATGCAAAGAAACAAAGTATCCCTCTGTGTTTTTCCTCTTCATCCAAATCAGTGATGTAATTTATCTTGTCAGTTAGACATTCTTTTTGCTAGTGAGGCATGGTGTTTTTCTAGTGAGGCATATTGGTTTGCCAGTGAGGCATATTGTGTAGCCAATGAGGCTGATTTGTCAGTGAGACATTTTGATTTGCCAGTGAGGCTTGTGATTTGCTAGTGAGGCATATTTTGTATCTAGTGAGGATTGGCCAGTGAGTCCCAATAAAAGCTATGTTCATAGTGGTTTTTTACCCTTCTAGGGTTTTCCACTCAAATCACTTGTGTCATCTATCTTCTTGATGTGGTGTCTTATGATAGATCATCTTTGTTCTTAATGTTATGTTCAAATGTAGTTGTTATGGTGATATCCAATGTCTAATTGAAGTCTCAAATTTCTTTGCATTATTAATCAAGTGTGTTAATAAGTGAAAAAGTTTGACTGTTCAATAGACCACTGATTCACCCCCTCTCTCAGTGGTCCTATACTCCAACAAAGACCTTACCTTACCCTTACCCTTTCAACATATTTAGCAAATATTGAAGGGAGAAAATCACTACAACCTTTGTTTGAAATCAAAACAATTCATTTCCTTCATAATTATCTAAATTTTTAAACATATACAAACACTCTACTAAATTTTCTAATGTGAAAAATAAATAATCATACTTTCAATTTATTTTCAACGATATTGACATCTACAATAAGATACTAATATTAGCGACCTAAAAGAAAAGTGGACAGACATAATTTTTTTTGCAAACTATACAAAACAAGAAGTAGAAGTGGACAAGTAATAATAGATACCAGAATAATAAATACCAATTGAGACTGTCAAGCGCTCCATAGGGCCTGAACATTCTCTAGCACCACACACAAATATAAAATCAAAAGGAACATACAGAAGAAACAAAGGAGAGTCAAAGAATAGCTAATTTATAATTTCAAAGCACATCTTTTCCAATTATATGAATTGAATGAAAGCCTTATGAAACTAAAATTGGAATTATCCATCTTTGGTTCATTGACAATACACTCAATTCAACTTTAGGATTGTAATTAGAAACAGAGAGAGAGAGAGAGAGAGAGAGAGAGAGAGAGAGAGAGAGAGAGAGAGAGAGAGAGTTTCAAGATTCCTATGTTTTGCTTAGTAGCTACTTCAAATGTGAATTAATATTAAATATATTAATATTGTATTAAGTGGGACATATATAAATAGATAAATATATGAATATTAAATAGATAAAGTTTTAAATTGTGTGCTACATCTCATTATGTCAGGTTTGAACAATGATATAAAGGAATAATATTATAGAATAGCATGTGATGCATTAAACCATATTAAAAATCCTTTTGAAATGTGATATTTATAAAAGTCAAAGTATGGTACAAAAGCCAAGGTCTATTATTTTAATAACCATTATTCTCAACCATGTACATACCATGGGAAGGCTTAAGAGGAATAATAAGCCAAAATATTATCCACACTACCATGAGTGTGAATGCAATGATAAATACTAAGAAGATATTTGTTTTAACCTTAGTGTGCAATGGGTACGTTGAGATAGAATGTAGATAAAAGTAATTAGTGGTTCCTTTATAATTGCACATTGAACATTGAAATTTCTTCATAAGAGAGCATATCGTTTTGTTATTGGTGAATGGTTCTTTTCCATCCATGATTTGAACATTGAAAAAATGTAGTGATATGTGTTGTTGTCCACGTTAGAAAATAAATGGAGTAAATTAAATATGTTGGCATGCATGAAGGTTAAGTTGTTTTTGAATAGTAGTGGGTAAAAGTAGGTTTGTAAGTAAAGTTCTTCTTTTTTTGGTCAATTATTTGCAAGTGATAGTGCCCTTAACTAGTTGAGCCCTCAATGTCACGAGTTAAACTATCCCACCAAGTTACATCTCAGAAGCATTCAAAATCTAATTTGTATTTTTAAATTCAATCATGAAGCCAAAAAAAACATGACTTTAATATTTAAAATGGTGCCTTTGATATCACGTGAGAGATGAAATTCTGGATAAGTTTCCATGGTAGTCTCCACCCACAGGATCAAAGTTTTTAAAAATTAAATGAGCAACTAAAAAGGTTGCAAAGAAGTTTAGAGAAATGATAATATAAACATTAAAAATAAATTTATATAAATAAATATTTTAAGATCAAAAATTAATTATAAAGGTTACATACTTGTGTAGCTATAAAAACAATTTGTTGACTACAAGATTAATGCAAATTTTGCAACAAGAAAACATAGTTTTGATGGCCTTTTAATACAAATAAGGTCAATCTTAAGGAACCTAGGAATTTGAGATCATAAATGTCCATAGGCCAAAACTAAAGATATAGAAATCCTATTCTATCTCCAAGTGTTACATGAGTTCCCTTGCCTCTCTGCTTTAGCTAGGACCAATGGATTAGGTACCTTGTGTGAGTGTGCCCTCTTACTAGTCGTTTTGTGTGTTGAGCTAGCATTTTGTTTCTATAATGCCATTAGAACATAACATAGACAAAGAAAGAAGGGGAGATAGAGACATAGGGATAAATAGAGAGGAAGATGAGAGAGATAAAGAGAAATGGATAGATGTACTATTAGGTTGCGTCTTTCTAAATCATTTTTTATGATGTTTTAGTTAAAAACATTGCTAAGAGTTATATGAGATAAAATTATTGCATTATATCAAACTAAGTGTCTTGTAAATAAGTTATTTTTGAAAAGAAATTTGTATTCTTTAAAGATGCATGGAGACTTTTTAACCAAACATTTAAATGCTTTTTCATGTAGTAGCGAGCTAACTAAATTCTATAGATGTAAAATGGAAGAAGAGGGAAAATGTATTGCTTTGGTTTGTTCATTATAGTATACCATCTTTATGTTTTGAAGCCTTATTTATCTAAAGGGGATCAATATCTTTTCTTTGTACTCTAGAATTGGGGTTACAACAGTTTCTTTGCATTGTTTGGGTATACCACTCAATTATGTTGTATTTGCAAAAAAAATGTAAACAAAATGAGCTTATCCTCAAAAGACAGGTGGAAAAAACACATCAAAAAGGTAAATTAATTGAGGTAGATGTGCAAAATTTGATAAAAGAAAGACTTGATGAAATGATTAATTCAATTAGAGGTTTTGATCTAATAATAGTTGGAAGTGTTAGGAAAAGTGTCTCAACCTTGCAACCTCGAAAGGTTACTATTCTTCCCAGTTTTAGTCTTTTCGAATACCCTTTATGTTGAAGAATGATTTAGAACTTTTAAAGTTTCCAAAAGGGCTAAAAATGGCTGGGCTTACTATTTTTAGTAAGTTTACATTTGACCTTGGATTGACCTAAATTTTTTCTAGAAGGTGCAGTATAGCTAAGTAAACATCTCGAATGAGTTTCGACTCAAGATCTTATCTGGATTGTGAGATATTAAAGTTTTTGTTTTTTGAAACAACTAAAAATGTTTTGAACTCAATTATCAAAATCAAAACTTCTCTAAATTACCAAAAATTGTCATAACTGGCATAGCAGGTTATAGAGTGATAGATCTCTTCACAAGCTTTCTGACGCATCAAACAATTCGTCAATTAGACACCCAGATCAAAAGTTATGGCCTCTGGAAGTTGGACCTTCTATTTTGGGAAATGAAAAAAATGTGTTGGACACATAGAACAGCTGTAAGGGGGAGAGTTACACATGTTGGTGTGTGGTTTGGCACATCATAAGGCATCTTTGATTGGAGAGAATTTGGGTGCCACTTTTTGGTGGTTTTGGCTCATGGTTTTGTAATTACCGTTGGCGGTGTAGTATATTGTATCTCCTATATATCAGGAACTTGAGATGGAGGTTGCATGTAAAAATCTTATAGATGTCAAATTACCTCTTGGATCTCTGGTTGGATATACTCCTATAAAAGCTTTCTCTGCAAGTATATTGTAATCTTCGTGATTCCTGAATAATATATTGGGCGGCTTTGGAGTGTGGGGTTTTTTATCTGAAAGGGTTTTCCCCACTTATATTTTGTGTTGTAAATTTTGTGTTTGCATTTGGAAGTTGTTGTTATCTTTCTGTTAATGTGCATCTTAATCTGTAAGTATAAAAGAAAAAAAATTTGCATAAATCTTTCCTCATTAGATTAGTGTAGGAAGCATTTTCACATACCTTGCTTCCTTTCAGTTGGTATCAGAGCTTGATCACCTTTGGTTCTAGTTGTTGGGTAGAGGGTTTTTTGAACTAATCTTCATTTGAGTGGGAGCTTGTGGAGAGGATTTTAAAATATTTGTTGCAGCTAAACGATGGCGAGCACATCTGGTAGGTTTGAGATAGATAAGTTTAATGGCAGTAATTTTGAGTTGTGGAAACTCAAAATGGAGGACATGCTTGTAGATTGGGATTTATGGGAAGCTGTATCTGGTACAAAATCAATGACAATGTCTCAAGAAGACTGGGATCTCAAAGATCGAAAAGCTAAGGGTTTGATAAGACTCTGTTTGGCTGATTTAGTGCTCCTAAATATCCATGAAGAGAAGATTGCAAAGGAACTTTGGAAAAAGCTTGGAGATGTTTATCAAGCTAAATCCCTGGTGAATAAGTTATTCATGTGAAAGAAATTGTATTCTCTGAGGATGGAAGATGGAGGATCTGTCGCTGATCACCTGAATACATTCAATATGCTTGTTGCCCAGTTGACTTCTGTTGGTGTGAAGATTGAGGAGGAGGATCGATGTATGACATTACTGTGTTCCTTACTAGATTTGTGGGACCACCTTGTTATGGCCATTGGGAGTACCACTACCACCTTCAAGATGGATGGAGTGGTTTCTTCACTGTTGTCTGAAGAGATGCGTAGAAAGTCTTCCGAATTGGCTAAGGAGGCTCTTGTGGTTTGTGGTAGATCTAAAGAGAAGGGAAAGAAAAATGATAAGAAGAAGGAAGAAAAAGGAAGATCCAAATCCTGTGGGAGATCTAAGTCTCCCGGAAAGTCCAAGGCCCTGTGTTGGAACTGCGGCAAACCTGGTCACTTTTGCAAGGAGTGCAAGGAGGAGAAAAAGAAAAAGAAAAAGAATTATGATTATGATTTAGACAAGACCTGTCATGATGAAGGAGAAGTATATGTCGCTACCTTGGTAATGCATGCATCTAAGGATGTGTGGCTTATTGACTCTGGTGCATCTTTTCACACGACCTCACATTAGGGCTAGTTTTTGAAGTATGAATAATATGGTGGTGGAAAGGTGTACTTGGGTGATGATTCTCACCTGGATATTGTTGGCCGTGGAAGAGTCTTGATTCGATTCCCTGATGGATGAGTAAGGGAATCAATGGTGTTCTGCATATCCCTGGTTTAACACGAAACCTTCTTTCTATAAGTAAATTGAATGATGTGGGTGTGCAGGTTGTTTTCTCGAATGGAGGATGCAAGATGACTAGAGGATCTATGGTGTTGGCTAAGGGTGTTTAGATTGGCACTCTATTTCAGCTTGATGCATGCACAATTTAGTACAATAGTGCCTCTATTTCGAAGAAGAGAGCTTTAGAGTCTTCATCCTCACCATTGGAACTAGCAGCAAAGAAGACTATTATATCTACTTTCGATGGTCGTGCTTTCTGGGTACTTAAGGGTGCTCATTCTATGGAGATGAAACTTCTAGTTGAGAAGACAATGTTATGGCACCAAAGGCTTGGTCACATTGGTGAAAAGGGTTTGAGGACCCTGAAGAATAAAAATCTTGTTAAGGGTATGAATGATTGTAACCTTGAGTTCGATTTATGTGAACATTGCATTTATGGAAAACAAAACCATGTTTAATTTTATTCCAGTTCTCACAAATCTTCTGAGGTGTTGGACTTGATTCATTTTGATGTGTTTGGTCCCATTAATATTCCTTTGATTTCAAAATCTGTTTACTTTGTTGCATTCATGACGATTACAGTAGAAGGACATGGGTGTATTTCCTTAAAAGTAAATCTGAAGTCTTTAATAGATTCAAAGAGTTCAAAGATCTTGTAGAGAATCAAAAGGATAGAAAGATTAATTGTTTGAGGACTGACAACGATGGTGAGTTTTGCTCAGTAGATTTTGACAAGTTCTGTAAAGAACAGGGGATTGAGAGGCACAAGATAACTCCATATACCCCTCAGTAGAATGGAGTTGCAAAGAGGATGAACAGAACGTTGATGGAGAGGGCAAGGAGTATGCTAAGTAGAGCTGGTCTTGAACAAAAGTTCTGGGCTAAAGTTGTTGCTACCGCTTGTTACCTGGTTGACAGGTCTCCTACATCAACGCTCATTGATAAGACACATATGGAGGTATGGTCTGGTAAAAATGCTTCATTAAGACGCATTTGAGTATTTGGTTGTGAGGCATATGCACATGCGCCTAAGAAGTTCAGAGGTATAAGTTGGAGAACAAGGATGTAAAGTGTATCTTCATCGGTTATGGCATCAGTGTGAAAGGGCACAATCTTTGGGATCCAGTAGCTGAGAGGGTTTTGTATAGCAGAAGTGTGAACTTTAGAGAACTCAATCGTTCTTCTGTTGTCTTGTAGCTAGAGAAAGAAGAGAAGAAAGATGATGTGGTTCAACTTCCTTCCTCCCTTGAGAAAGTTGAACCAAGAACATCTATTGGACCTGATAATGAGGAGAGCTCTAGTAGATCTGAAAGTTTAGAAGAAGATGAAGAACCTCAACTTCAACCTTGGAGGAGGTCCACGCGGATAAGGCGACAACCTGATAGGTTTGGTTATTCATTGCATGATTCTGGTTATATTTTTGCTTTGATTTCTAACACTGATGAGCCTAGAACTGTGAAAGAGGCTATGGGTATGAAAGATGCAGGTTCCTAGAAGGAAGCTATAGAAGAGGAGATGGCTTATTTGGAAAAGAATAATACTTGGGACTTGGTGCCTTTGCCTGAAGGACGAAAACTTGTTGGATGCAAATGGGTGTTCAAAAAGAAATTCGGTGTAGATGGCAGTGTTGAGAAATATAAGGCTAGATTGGTTGTGAAGGGGTATTCTTAGGTGGAGGGAATTGACTATGGCGAGATTTTCTCTCCTGTTGCAATGCTGACATCTATTCGGTTCCTGTTATCTCTTGTAGCAGCGTATGATTTAGAAGTGGAACAGATGGATGTGAAGACAACATTCCGTCATGGTGACTTGGAGGAGGAAATATATATGTCACAGCCAGAGCACTACGTGGTGAAAGGTAAAGAAAATTTGGTTTACAAGTTATAGAAGTCTTTGTATGGTTTGAAACAGTCTCTTAGGATGTGGTAGCAGAAGTTTGACACCTTTGTGTTGAGTATTAGATTTTAGAGATCGAAATCAAATTATTGTGTTTACAAGTTTGACAATGATCACATTCTCATTATTGCATTGTATGTCGATGATATGTTACTCATTGGGAGTGGTAAAAGTTTGATTTCTGATTTGAAGTCTCAGTTGTCAGCACAGTTTGAGATGAGAAATTTAGGGGCAGCTTGATACATTCTAGGAATGGAAATCAGAAGAAATAGAGCAAACATAAAACTTTGGTTAGGCCAGAGTAAGTATGTTAATGCTATGTTGGAGAGATTCAACATGATGGATTGCAGACCTTTGACTGTTCCTGTTACAATAGGGACAAAGTTATATGTTGGAGATTGTCCAAAGTCTCCTTTTGAGACATAGGATATGAGCAGAGTTCCTTATGCTAGTGCGATTGGCAGTTTGATGTATGCGATGGTCTGCACAAGACCAAACATTGCCTAAATAGTGAGAGTCCTTGGTCGATTTATAGCTAATCCTAGACGGGTACATTGGGATGCAGTGAAGAGAGTGTTCAGATATTTGCAGAGTACTTCTGAGTATTCCTTATGTTATCATGGTTATCCTATAGGACCTCGACATTCACTTTGTATTTGTGGATTTGTGGATTCAGATTAGTAAGGTGACATTGACAACATGAGATCCACCAGTGCTTATGTGTTCACTATGTTTGGTAGTGCTATTAGTTGGATGAGTAAGCGGCAACCTGTGGTCACTTTGTCCACTATTGAAGCTAAGTACATGGCAACAACTCATACTTGTAAAGAAGCCATTTGGCTTAAGAGATTGTGTTCTGATGTTGGGTTTGATGCAAGAAAGATTACTATTTGTTGTGACAGTCAGAGTGCCATATGTTTGGCAAAGAATCCTACTTTCCATGCAACGACTAAGCATATTGATGTCTAGTACCATTTTGTTCGTGACATGGTAGAGGATGGGAATATAAACTTGAAAAAAGTTGAAATTTTGATGAATGTTGTAGATTCCTTGACAAAACCTATGAGCACAGAGAAGTTCAGATGGTGTTTAGAGTCTATGGGCCTCATGACCCCTAGCAATTAAATCATGGTGTTGATACTCCCTTTGCTCTTGCAAGGTGTTCAATAAGTGGGAGAATGTTAAGAAATGTGTCTCAACCTTGCAACCTTGAAAGGTTACTATTCTTCTTAGTTTTGGTCTTTTTGAATACCCTTTATGTTGAAGAATGATCTAGAACTTTCAAAGTTTTCAAAAGGGCTAAAAATGGCGGGGCTTACTATTTTTAGTAAGTTTACATTTGACCTTGGATTGACCTAAAATTTTCTCAAAAGGTGCAGAACAACTAAGTAAACATCTCAGGTGAGTTTCGACTCAAGATCATATTTGGATTGTGAGATATTAAAGTTTTTGTTTTTTTGAAACTGTCAAAAAAATTTTGAACTCAGTTATCAAAATAAAAACTTCTCTTTAATGTATCAAAAATTGTCATAACTGATGTATCTAGTTATAGGGTGATAAATCTCTTCACGAGCTTTCCAATGCATCAAACTGTTCATCAATCGGACACTCGGATAAAAAATTATGGTCTCTGGAAGTTGGACCTTCTATTTTGGGAAATGAAAATTTTTTTTGGACACATAAAAGCGCTGTAAAGGGGAGAGTTACACATGTTGGTGTGTGGTTTGACACATCACAAGGCATCTTTGATTGGAGATAATTTGGGCGCCACTTTTGGGTGGTTTTAGCTCATTATTTTGTAATTACCGTTGGCGGTATACTATATTGTATCTCCTATATATCAGAAACTTGAGATTGAGGTTGCATGTAAGAATCTTATAGATGTCGAATTATCTCCTGGATCTTTGGTTGGATATACTCCTATAAATTCTTACTCTGCAAGTATATTGTAATCTTTGTGATTCCTAAATAATATATTGGGCGGCTTTGGAGTGGAGTTTTTTATATGAAAGGGTTTTCCCCACGTATATCTTGTGTTGTGAGTTTTATATTTGCATTTTGAAGTTGTTATTATCTTTCTATTAATGTGCATCTTAATTTGTAATTGTAAAAGAATTTTTTTTGCATAAATCTTTTCTCATTAGATTAGTGTAGGAAGCGTTTTCCACATACCTTGCTTCCTTTCAGGAAGCCCCTATAATAATCTGACAGGAAATAATAAGAACACAAGGGATAGGATAGACGTGAAGCATTCCTCTATTTTCTATGAATTTCCACAAATTGTGAATTATGTAAGGTATGCAATGCATTCAACTATAACTTGATAGAATAATAAAACCTTCATATTGTACTAGTCTAGACTTCAATAGATTATAAATTCCTTATTTTTCATAGCCAAGTTCCCGTTCAATTGAAGCTCGACTACAAAAAAATAAGTATTGAAAATTATGGATATTATTATTATTTTGAGTCTATGTAGCAAATTTGTTTGCACAATCAGCATGGGACTAATTGCACGTATAAATGTTGCCAATTGTAGACCTACATGGTATTTTGGTAACGAATTCTTTATTTTGTACATATTTACACTTAAATAGATTAGTGATTTCTTGTTTTTTCATAGTCATGTTTCCCCAAATTGAAGAGGTTAGGAAAAACAAGTATTGGAAATTATGGACATTATTTTGATTATATGGAGTGAATTTATTTGCACAATCCTATGGTTATTAGTTTGATTAGTCATGCTAACCATGGTTTCTTTTTGTAAGGATCGAACAAAAGCTTAGAGAATGTGTAGAAATTCAAATTTCATAAAAGAAAGCACTTAGATTTACAAAAGGGTTACTATGAAACCCATCAGAACAAACCATTTCAAAAGATAAAGCCAAAAGACATTATGTCTTCCAAAGGTTTGTGAGTAGAAAATAAAGATATAAATTTTTGTTTACCACAACATGTTAAAGGATTGGATGTACTTTTAATTTGAATGTGTACAGTTAACCTTCCTATGAATAATTATTTTTAGTTTTAACCTTTACCACCCATGACAATTGAAGAGACATTTCTTAAAATGAGAGAGAGAGAGAGAGAGAGATTCGTTTCTCATCTATAGGCAGTGTTTCGTGCACGGTAGCCTGCTCCTTTCACCACTTATTGGCTCAGTCTAAAAAATGACAAAATAAATCGGATTGTCTTGCAAATATATTTATACACAAAGCGAGAAACAATATTGAGTAAAAATAATTTTAAAGAGAATTGTGTAAATTTTGTGTGATGTTCCAACTAACATACTTGATAATGTACATTCTATGTCATCTTCCTTTTACAAAAGTTTTGCCAAAGCGAGATTGAACGCAATGGGCTCCCATTACATACAGTGCACACCATTTTTGAGGTCTTGAGATCATTTCCATATCATCTGCAAATTCAAATAAATCAAAAAGCTTTTCCCTTGAAATTTAATATTTTTAAACAATTAAAAATTCTCAATCTAAAAATTATAGCATGTTTGAATTTAATTTAAAGCCATTTCACCTCCAAATTATGCAAGGGTGTGAAATTATGAAATTAATGAGGGTCACTAAGTTTGATTGATCTTTGTATCATGTGACGTTCCCATGAAAGGATGCATGATGGTAGACTAGATGACAAATGAACATGATGTAGGTGGTGGTCATGTTTATATTTGCAAGACAATGCCTATCAAATGTAGGTGCTGTCTAATGGAATGCAATTGAACCCAGGTGCATTGCATAAACAAGATTCTAAAAAAGGGATACATGCAAATACAAACTAGACATTAAACATGAAAGCTCACACATTTGAAGTGTTTAGTAAACAAAACATGGGGATCTTGAAATCTATTAAAATTATGCAAATTAATTCACGACACTCTAGAAAACAAAAAAATGACATGGACCATAAAAATACAAGACAATCATCATTCACTTAAAAACATGACAATTGAACTTCCACACCTCTTTGGCGTACCTATTGCACATCAAGGTAAGATTGCTATTAAATAGTTAGCTTAAATTCTTGAACGAATGAATGAAGGCTTTTAATAACTCCACCCAAGACTTTGAAGGTTAGAGAATTTAAAGAGGATAAGGGAGACCCTTCGATCATGTCTTTCGTCGCACCTCAGCGATGGAGAGTCATGTTCATGAACTTAGTTGAATGAATAGTCATGTCACGCTGGTCTTTCTTGCACTAATTATTACAGCCTGAGCGTACGCAAGACACTTTTCTGACTGTCCCTACAGCTTGAGGGCACGAAATATACTTTTCTGTCTGCTTTGACAGCTTGTGCGCACCAAAAGAAATAATGGCTGTCTATTCACTCTCTTTAAGTACTTCCGTCAATCTGGGGACCACACTTATTTGTACACGCCCTTTAGAGCTTGAGCGCACCAGAAGAAATAATCTATTAAAGGCTGTTCATCTCAACGCTCATTTCTACACAATCTCAGCAATCTGTTTTAAGTCATATCTATTTCAATTGCAGTTACCTGCTTCCCTCTCTCATAAGCTCAGTAAGAAAGAAATGGGGAACACTTCCTGCTGCTGTTCAAGCTCTCCTTCCCAAGTAGATTACCAAACTTACATCAATGATATGAATTCGGTGACAGAGATGAGCCAAATTGATGCATTGATTTCTCACATTGATCAGCTCTTGACGGCCATTGACGAGGTAAGCGTTAATTCAGTTGCTTTTCGTTAAATTCATTATTCTCATTTCAGATTTACATCAATTTTAAATTATTGAAAGCAGGAAAGACAAGTTGCCCCGCCGAGTCAGGTGGGTTCTTCTATCAATTCCGGTGGTGGTTTACTGGAGGAGTTATTGAAGCGATCTAAACATATATGCAAGGTATTCAACCAATTTTTTTAAATAAGATTTTAATTGATACAACTCATTTCCTTATTATTAAACTTCTTGATCCAGACATTTAAAGTATTACCAGGAAGAAAGTATTAACGTGGAAAGAAATTTTAGTCGTAGGGATAGCAGTTATAATTCTAAAACTATCTATCAATGTTTTTGCCTGCAGAGGGACATTATGCCAAATCTGAACCGCGAAACTCGCAAACTCATAATTGATGTAACAAACCAAGCAACACATATTCAATGCCTGGGAGTAGCGTTTTCCATTGTAGGTTTCGTGTTGGAACGAATTGACCAAGTTTCTTCCAACATAAACGAATGTATACAGCTCTTAAGATACATGCATAACCTGGCAAAGTACATCCAGCAGTTGAATGAACATTTGGCTCAAGAGAAGTTGAAGCGAGTCCTCCAATTCATTGTAAAAGGCTGCCTCATGTGCATATCGCAAATGGAATCTCATGCGCTTTCCAAGTAAATCCAATGCATCCAATGTGAAATTTTCTTTGGTCATGCGATATTCGCATTTCAACTCTTGTATAATGCTAAATCTTTATTTACTTTTGATGGCTGAATAGATTTTTCGCTGCACCGGTTGCGGCTGAAGATTTGCAGAAATTTCAAACAGAACTTGGCCATGAGTACCAAGAACTCTCATTGGAAGCAATAATGGCTGTTTTGAATAGGATTCCAGTTGTATTACCTCCCTCCCAAGGAAGATATCCTCAAGCAGGTACGAGTCTCTCTTTTATTTGGGCCTCTGTTTATGCTAGAAATAGGCAAAAAGCAAATATAATAATAAGAAAAGAAGCTATGCTGCAGTAAAATCTTGAAGTTAATTTAATTACCTTCTAGATACACGAGCGAGTTAAATTTAATTGCTGCTATCTTAGTGTTCAAGAACTGTCCTTGAATAGTTTTTTCTCACTCAATTCTTATGGAAGGCTTATGACATGATCAGAAGTTAAGAATTTTTTTTGGTCTTTCCCTCTCATTTTCGATAGTTCTTCTCGAAAATCCCATCATGGCTACATCCATCTTCCCCTCTTTCTATGGAATCCATAAGTTATAATCCTTAACTCCTCCATATCTAAACTCCAATTTCTTTACACTTTGTTTTGATATTGCCATAGCAAATTTTTTTGAAGTGTCTAACATGTTTGTTAGGCTCACTTTTTGCTCTACAAAGACTCTGGATTCGAAACCAAAATTGTCCTTAAATAAAAATAAGATAAATAATGTATTTAATATTTAACTTTGTTTTTATATATTAGTTATGTTTCTGTTTTCTAAATTATATTTCATTTTTTAAAATATTTTTCAAGAAAAGTGATAAAATATTTGATATATATATATTAAGTTGGATTTGACCTTATTGAAAATATCTCTTTCATTAATAATGCATTCTACAAAAGGTATTTTATCTTCTATTGTCAATGCAAGTGATGCAATGATGTTTGTATGAAATTGAGATCTATACATATATGCAAATTAGTAGCACCACTTGAATAGGTGGATAGGGTGCCCTCCCTTGCCTCATCTATTTACATAAGGTATGTGGTTACTTTATTGTAATTTCTTAATTACTTTGTGCATAATGAGTATATATTCGAATTCATGGTGGCCTTGTTCCAAGGGGGAATCCACATATAGTTCTATGGGTTGACCAACTCTTTTGTTCTTTGCTTCTTTCTTCCCTCTTCTCCCACAAGGTTTAGCTTATATTTTAGGTTAATTAAAAGGAGCCTTCCTAGTATAGAACAATAGGGTAGAGCTCATCTAAGAATCTCTCTTCCTTGGATTTACTACTATTGGCCCATTGGTAGGGAACTACCACAAATCCAAGGCTCCAATGCCACATGAACAAGAACCAAGCCTATGTAGTTTTTATCCCTATTGAATGGCCTTTTGTCCTCGGTCAAGATAGGTCAACTTGTAGAAATTTTATTTCCCTCTAGGTCCATACTTGAGAGCACCTCATGCAACTCAATCCACTCTTCTTTTATTCTCTACCCCAACTCTCAATCAAAATCTAAGATAATTCATTGGAAATAGGTTTAGGTTAACCAAAGAAATAGAAAGAAAGTGTTTCATGAGTTTGAAACTTCATTTTCAATCAATGATTAGGTTTCATCCCTCCTCCCATGTAGATGAAGTATGGGAACAAAGAGATCTACTTTAGACTGAACATAAGTATTTTTTAGAGGTAACTCTTTCACCATCTACTTTAGACTAAACATAAGTATTTGAAACTTCATTTTCAATCAATGATTAGGTTTCATCCCTCCTCCCATGTAGATGAAGTATGGGAACAAAGAGATCTACTTTAGACTGAACATAAATATTTTTTAGCGGTAACTCTTTCACCATCTACCTTAGACTAAACATAAGTATTTTTTAGAGGTAACTCTTTCACCTCTATATAGAGATTTTGAAGACCAAGAACTATTAATTAAGGAAGGCTATTTGGAACCCTTTCTATAGTGGTAGAGTACTTTACATCTTCAAGATTCGATGCCACAATGTCAATAACTCAATAAATAAACTCTATCACATAATTAATACATTGATTCTAATCCCCCACCATAGATAGGGGCCCCTACCTCTCTATAGTGGGGCCAATGAGTAGATTTGATCGATAATTAATCTTTATGGTAATGGATAGGTGGATAGGGCCCATCAATTGAATGTCCCCTACTATCATTCACACAAAAGCCTTTCTTTCTTCTTTTATTTCTCTCCATAGTTCTAAAAAAAATTATTCTATACTCTATATAACCACACATCATGAAAGATCAAGGCCATCTTATTAAGAGCTTGTGGCAAAATTATCCTTTCTGAAGAATTCTCTTTGATAATAAAAATATGCATCTATGATCATTATGGATTTGTAGATCTAGCTTGATTCGATAATTAGATTAGGAATATCAACTTGAATAAGATAAGATCATCAAATTTATTGAGAGATATGAACCTATAGCTTGTTGGAATTAGAAGATAAGAATAAGAAGTGGTAAAATCTTTTTTCTTTATGGAGGATTGAATAAGTACTTTATTTACTTCTAGAAAACAAAGTTATATATGACCAACAATTCATTTATCTTTAAATTGATCCTTTTACTATCTATTCTTTTTTGACTAATCTAATCCAATAATGTGCTCATATGATTAGAAAACCTAGTGACGCCTAGTATAGAGGTAGGTTTACCCATCCTTTTTTAATTACTATGGAACACCTAATATATAGAGGTAGGGTTGGGATGTTGAGGATGAGATTTTTGCCACTTGATATGACTGCAAAACCTAGCAATGCCCAATATAGAGATAAGATTGCCTCATCCTTTTTTGGGTCATTGCAGGGTAAAACCTAGCAATGCACACATCCTCATTTCAATAAATCATGCATTGTTGATGTTGAAGGGGGCCTTTACGTGTGATCACCATCACCATCACATAGCCCATATCCACCAACCCATATGAGTGTTGCTAACTTTTTCAATCATACAAGCATGACATGACCTATTATCTCTCATGGAGGGCCTTGGTCATCTTCCCTAAGAGGTAAGGCTATTGATTCACTCATGTTGAAATGGTATGTGTTGTGGTGGGTGATCCATCACCCCATGGTGTATGTGTTTACACACATATACATATATGTATATTTCTATGTACATACATACATATATATGTATGTATGTTTATGTGTTTGTGTATGCATACATGTTTGTGTATAGGTATGATTGGATAGGGAGGATAGATCACCATTGGTGGGTGATCATGTTGAGTTGATAAGGTAAAGTCTATTCTATATATGTAACATTGTGGGTGACTAATAGGGGAGGGTTGATCATGTTACATATATAGACTAGAAGAGACCATGTCGAGTCATGTTACATATATTGACTTGATTGGTTTGGTCTCTTGACTGGTGAGGTTGGTCCCAACCATTAGAGGATAGTAGGACTTTTCTAGTCAAGAACATTATGAAGGATACGTCTATAGTGATCGTATCATTATTACATGACATACATACCTCCTTGGGATCATCATTTGACTCAAACTACTTTCTAAACTATATAAAAAGAAAAGGCATTAGGACAAATTGATTGCTTCACTTCAACTTGACCCTTCTTTATTTGACTTCTTTCTATTGAAATGGTGAGCACAAATACAGAGACAATTAATCAAACCATGATGCATAGCAAAATAACATAAAATAATATATTGATGATTTCTTGATTGTTTTACATTACATCACAATGGCTTTTTAAAGCCTTACAAATTCCCGTGAACCAACTAATAACTTATTTACGAGAATGTAACTTCCTGAGAACTAACTTATTTATCTACTTACTAACATTTATTTATTTAATAAATTAACATATATATTTAATAAATTAACATCTATATGTTAATTTATTTATATATTTTTTACCTAATCTAAACTATTAACTATGTAAACCTTATTATTCTAACACCCCCCCTTAAGGTTTACATGTTCCTGCAATAGTACCAAGGGACCCCCCCTGAATGCTAATATACTCAACAAAGCTAATTATATAATATGAATACATATTTTATAGAAGGTCTTCTCCTAAAAGAAGAAATCTTGAACCAAGTGTGGCTCCATCAAGTTGTCTCTTGACCCTCAGAAAGGTGTAGCTTTGAGCTATGTTCTTGAGCACTCAGTCTTGAGCTTTTAAATCACAAAGTCTTGAATTATTCGACAATAATCCCTAAGAGATACGATAGATCTCTATTATTGTCTAGTGACCGCGAAAGGGTATAATTCTCGATCATATATTTTGAAGCTCGCTTGACAATAATCCATATTGAGCTCAACACCAAATCCCAAACCTGTCTCCAGAACATAATTTTCACAAAACATGTTGATGCAGAGGCATCCACACTATAACCTTCGCATATAGCATGGATGTCTGCAGCCCATCATCATAAACATATTCATCCTCATCATCATCATATTTGACTTCACTGCCAGCATCATCATCATATTTCACCTACCGACCGATATCCTCCTGCAGACAAGCCTTCGCACTTTCGCCTATCAACAGCATCACCTTACTCGATTATCGGCAGCATCATCATATTCGGCAGCATCATCATGTTCGATCAGCGCGAACATCCTCCTGACGTCCACTGTTCACTTCATCGGCAACCTCCGTCTTCACTACCTTCAACATCATGATATTCGACACCACCTTCGTCAGCAGGATATCAAATATCCGGTTGCTCCAAATATCCTGATGACGACCACTTCAGCACCTTCCCTTCGATGCTCCGATAGCCGACGACACAAGCAACAGCATCATGATATTCAACATCATGATAATCAACAGGATAACGAACATCCGGTTCCTTTCATTTATCCTGATGATGACAAAACCTTAACTCCTCGCACCGTTCACTCGATGCTGACGTCACCCGATATCCTGATGACGATGACGTCACCCGCAGCTTCACAATATCCTGCTGCTCCGAAATGTCCTGATGACGTATATCATGATGATGATGACGTCATATCCTGCTGTTGGCCAAACTTAGTTTTTCCGGCCCGCGATCAACTTGATCAACCCGATCTTCAACTTGATGCCGATACGCTCCTACTCGGCCCTCCTGATGATGATCACCCCCAACGCACTTGCACTTCATGCACTCGAAAGCATCATGCTCTCCTTCACTTATCCGGATGACGATGTCCGAACTGACTGCAGGATATTTACCAAGATATTCTGATGATGCCGTTTTGACGAACTTTCAGCCTTAGCAAAATTTCACTTCGCCGATCCTCCAGGGACAACCCGATCCACTCTCAGGGTGATCTTCCAACTCAAACTTATCAGCTTGACCTAGCACATACCCTATGCTAGGGTCTTCAACATCTCTCGACGGCGATCCTGCACACCTGCATGCAAACAAACAAACTAATATCTACCCTACTATACATAACCATTCCACCGATCAGATAAATCAACCGGTGGAATGGATCAGTGAATCCATACAGTCACCAAACCAGCAAATCGATTAGATGATGGAAGTCAACAAAGGATGAAAACAGGATCTTTATTGATTTCAAAGATGCAATACAATATACTGTTTCTCACACAGCACACTCGAACTCCCCTGCTTAATGCACTACTATCGATCGATGATCTACAATCAACCGATCCGCCTGCTTAAATAGATTTTCCTACGAGTACTACTGACCCGACTCCAAGCGGCTGGGAACTCTCTCCAAGCGGCTGGGAGATCCCACCGAACATACATCATGACAGCTGTTCTAACAAACTGGCTAAAAATAGTAAAGCCTGGTCAGCATGATCTTATCATGATCAGCATGACCTTATTACATGCGTTTGGTCTTAACAGACCTTCTTGGAAACATAAACAAGACCTAAAACAACTAACTGCCTTATCTAGACCAGCTGTCAGGTAGGTGCCTCTGCACCATACTCCCCAACAGAAAAGAACTCATGTCCCATGAGTTTAGTATGTGGAAGTCCTCCACCTTTACACCTTGCCCTGTCAGTGTTCTGACCTGCTCCAGCTTTACCCTCTGCTGTCTCTTGGCTTCTCCAAGACTTTTGAACTGTAACTTGCTTTCTGGCAAGTAAATCCTCATGCCTGTTGATGTAGGCCTTTCTCAGGTTGTCTCTGTGTTTGACCAGAACCTCTGGCTGAACTGCCTCATGAACTTCTGTAATGTTCAACTCTAGCTTCCTGTCAACTGTTATAGGACAAGCAATAGTCCCAACTATGACAACAACCTTGTCATTCTTCTGAACTGGTTGCGGTTTGCATCCCTGTTTCTGCATCTGCTGCTGACCTCTGTCAATCACAACTGAAACTGTCTTCAGCTTGTTGTCTTGAACAACTTCTTGTCCTGCAGTGTCCTGAACTGCCTTTATGCCTGCTCCTATAGGCATCTGCACAAACTCCTTCTTTCCCATTAAAATGACTTGGGCTGCCTTCTGTACTGCAGCATTTGCCTGCAATGGCATCAACTTAATAATTTTCCCATCCTTCTTGATGGTATAGGTATTAGGATACCCATCATACAGTACCCTTCTATCAAATTGCCATGGTCTACCCAACAGTAGGTGACAACATTCCATGGGCAAAATATCACACAAAATTCTATCATGATATGCTCCAATCTGGAAATCCACATATGCCTGTTCAGAGACAAAAAGTGATTGACTATCACTCACCCAAGATGCCTTGTAAGGGTGTGGATGTGGAATCCTTTCCAAATTCAGTTTATTCACCATTTCCTGAGATACCATGTTGTCTGTTGAACCAGTATCAATGACAACCTTACATACCTTACCTTTGCTCTTGCATGTGGTTTTGAAAAGAGCTCTTCTTTGCATCAGATCCTTTGATGCCTGCAAACTAATTCTCCTTAGCATCAATGATTCTCCACTCTCTGGATATGCATGATTATCAGGCTCCTTATCCTTTTGATAAGTGTTTGAACTCTGTGCACTTTGCTCTACTGTCTCTTCTTGTACAAGTTGTACTCTCTTGTCACTAGTTCTATCATTTCTGGATGATGAACCTTTGTTTTCTGGACATTTGAAGGATGGATGACCAAACTCTCCACAGGTGTAACACTTTCCTGAAAATGTAGTAGAACCTCTACCACCTCCAAATCTTCCTCTATTACCTTTCCATCCACCTCTGAAATCAGACTGTCCCTGTCCTTTACCAGTGTCTTCTTGACCCTCATTGGTTTGCTTTTGTGCAGGGGCTGCTCCTCTTCCCCTATGGTTTCCTCTTCCTCTCATGGACTTATCATGTCCTCTATTCATCTTTTCTTCAATCCTGATTGCCATTTGATAACAATCCTCCACATTCTTAGGGTTAGCTAAAACTAACTCATCTTGTATGTTAAATCTCAAACCAGCCAAGTACCTAGCCACCTTTTCTACCTTATTCTCATGATGACCAGATCTCATACTCAACTTATAAAACTCCTCAGTATATGTCTTCACATCCCTTTCCTTCTGCTTTAAAAATTGCAGCTTCTTAAACATCTGGATTTCATAATCCCTTGGCAAGAATTTACCTTTTATCCTTGCTACCATCTTATCTCATGAAGTGATCTTTGACTTCCCTTGTTTCCTTCTCTCAGACTGTACATAGTCCCACCAGACCAAAGCATGACCTCCTAACTTGGTCTTTGCAATCTTCACCTTCTGATCCTCAGCAACATCTTCACATTCAAAGTGATTATCAAGTGCAGCAATCCAATCCAGCAACTCATCTTCATTCAAGCTTCCAGTATACTTGGTAACATCAACCTTTACCTTAGGTTTTTCACTCTGCACTGCCTTTAACAGTTTTACAAACTTCTGGTCTTCAGCATCCAGATCTTCAGCTACCTCTTCATACTCTTCAACAGTATCTTCATCTTCTTCAGACTCACTGTCTGCCACTTCCCTCTTTTTGTTCTTTTCCAGGGCTGTAAGCCTGGCTTGAAGTGCTTCAGCAAGCTCCTTCATCTTCCTCATCTCTCTGGCATGTTTCTCCTTCATCTCCTGCAATTCCCTTGCAGTCCCACTACCTTTTGGAGGCATTTTGTCAACCTCTCAATCAACACCCAACACACACTCAACTCTACCTCTGCCCTTTTGGTGACAGAATCAACACGCAACAGCCCAGACCTTTTGCTGAGCTCTGATACCACTATGATGCAGAGGCATCCACACTATAACCTTCGCATACAGCATGGATGTCTGCAGCCCATCATCATCATCATATTCATCCTCATCATCATCATATTTGACTTCACTGTCAGCATCATCATCATATTTCACCTGCCGACCGATATCCTCCTGCAGACAAGCCTTCGCACTTTCGCCTATCAACAGCATCACCTTACTCGATTATCGGCAGCATCATCATATTCGGCAGCATCATCATGTTCGATCAGCGCGAACATCCTCCTGACGTCCACTGTTCACTTCATCGGCAACCTCCGTCTTCACTACCTTCAACATCATGATATTCGACACCACCTTCGTCAGCAGGATATCAAATATCCGGTTGCTCCAAATATCCTGATGATGACCACTTCAGCACCTTCCCTTCGATGCTCCGATAGCCGACGACACAAGCAACAGCATCATGATATTCAACATCATGATAATCAACAGGATAACGAACATCCGGTTCCTTTCATTTATCCTGATGATGACAAAACCTTAACTCCTCGCACCGTTCACTCGATGCTGACGTCACCCGATATCCTGATGACGATGACGTCACCCGCAGCTTCACAATATCCTGCTGCTCCGAAATGTCCTGATGACGTATATCATGATGATGATGACGTCATATCCTGCTGTTGGCCAAACTTAGTTTTTCCGGCCCGCGATCAACTTGATCAACCCGATCTTCAACCTGATGCCGATACGCTCCTACTCGGCCCTCCTGATGATGATCACCCCCAACGCACTTGCACTTCATGCACTCGAAAGCATCATGCTCTCCTTCACTTATCCGGATGACGATGTCCGAACTGACTGCAGGATATTTACCAAGATATCCTGATGATGCCGTTTTGACGAACTTTCAGCCTTAGCGAAATTTCACTTCGCCGATCCTCCAGGGACGACCCGATCCACTCTCAGGGTGATCTTCCAACTCAAACTTATCAGCTTGACCTAGCACATACCCTATGCTAGGGTCTTCAACATCTCTCGACGGCGATCCTGCACACCTGCATGCAAACAAACAAACTAATATCTACCCTACTATACATAACCATTCCACCGATCAGATAAATCAACCGGTGGAATGGATCAGTGAATCCATACAGTCACCAAACCAGCAAATCGATTAGATGATGGAAGTCAACAGAGGATGAAAACAGGATCTTTATTGATTTCAAAGATGCAATACAATATACTGTTTCTCACACAGCACACTCGAACTCCCCTGCTTAATGCACTACTATCGATCGATGATCTACAATCAACCGATCCGCCTGCTTAAATAGATTTTCCTACGAGTACTACTGACCCGACTCCAAGCGGCTAGGAACTCTCTCCAAGCGGCTGGGAGATCCCACCGAACATACATCATGACAACTGTTCTAACAAACTGGCTAAAAATAGTAAAGCCTGGTCAGCATGATCTTATCATGATCAGCATGACCTTATTACATGCGTTTGGTCTTAACAGACCTTCTTGGAAACATAAACAAGACCTAAAACAACTAACTGCCTTATCTAGACCAGCTGTCAGGTAGGTGCCTCTGCACGACATGTATTCTTCAAATCTGTCAGTAACAATAAGGCTTCTCATGCAAAGCATCATCTCAAAGAGAGAAGCTAACTTGAGATGATGAAAATTCCTCCATCCTCCGATGCCGCCTGCCTCCAATGACTCTCTTAGTCTTTACCCTCCAAAGATAGCTTCAGAGGAAGTACTGCAATCCTTGAAAGCCTCCAAATATATGTCAGTAGGAACAACCAATTTGTTTCCATCCATGGTACAAAAAGATTGCATGATATTGAATAGATTTTCTCCAACCTTCATTTAAATCTTTTTATTCTCTTCCTTTAAAAAAAAATTATTTTACTCTCCTTAAAATTTCCCCTTCTCTTTCTATTACTTTCCTTTGAAATCGAACTTTCAAAAACTATAACAGGCTTGAAATTCTTAAGCTTTTAACTTCTCCAATAAAAGTAACTTTTAAGAAATGGAGTAAAACATAAATAAGTCTTCTCACGTGAAAAGCCCTTATAAATCTCTAAGATTGTTTCCTCCTCCTCAAAAAAATCTGCCCCATCTCTAAAAGATCTTTCTCTTCACCGATTCATGGTTGAGACTTCTATCAAAATTCTTAACTATATAAATGGAGTTCTAAATATTTTTGAAATATTTGACACAACTTAAGACATATTACCTCAAACTTAAGTAATAAAAATTCTGCACTTTCTCACAATTATGCTGCATGTGAAATGAGGGCTAGATCACCGAATAAAGACCAAAATTAAGTAATGAAAATCAAACTTACAGCCACGAAGCTTATCTTCACTGTATTTGCACATTTAACCATCAAAACTGAATGGTGAACTCATAGGCTTGAGATCACATTGAACTTTTGCATTTGGTATGCAGATTTGGCTTCCACGATTTGGGTCAACTTTCTGCTTGGAAATTGATGCCAATATAGTTATTAAATATGCCTTCAATTTGATTTCACGTACTTCTCTTTCACATGCACATAGAAATAAAATATATCTACCTCCATCATACATAGCAAACTCATCTTATGACGTAGCAAATGAATCTTGAAATGCCTTTTTTTTTCTTCTTTTCAACCAGCCTTTTATAACCATGAAAATTTTTAGACGAAGGCACAGGAAATAGTCTAAATTTGCTCTGATACCATATCGAAATGGGGAGCACAAATACATAGACAATTAATCAAACCATGATGCACAACAAAATAACATAAAATAATATATTGATGATTTCTTGATTGTTTTACATTACATCACAATGGCTTTTTAAAGCCTTTACAAATTCCCGTGAACCAAATAAAAACTTATTTATGGGAATGTAACTTCTCGAGAACTAACTTATTTATCTACTTACTAACATTTATTTATTTAATAAATTAACATCTATATCTTGATTTATTTATATATTATTTACCTAATCTAAACTATTAACTATGTAAACTTTATTATTTTAAAACTTTCCTAGTACAACCTTCTTTCCATTTGATTGAAATCATAGAACTATAGTAGTAGACATTTATTATTATTTGAGGGGCCATTGAGGGCCGTCCCCTACTATAGAGCCTTGAATTGAGTTTAGGTACATTAGATTTTAGTCTAGGTTATAGTTGAAAGGAAGCTAGGTGTGCGGAAATCGCTTCCTACACTAATCTAATGAGTGGAGAACTATGCAAATTCAATTTAATACTTACAATTATAACAACATGAAACATATAATAGAGATATTGCAACAATACACATAGAACCAGAGAAAAGACAAAAGAAGAGACAAGATATATCGTGGGGAAAACCCTTATCGGGTGAAAAACCCCACACTCAGAAACCTGCACAATGTATGATCAAAACTTGAAAAGGTTTACAATACACTTGCAATGCAAGCTTCAATGGTCTTTGACACTCGTGTTTGGAGTCAATTCGGAAGCATAACAGTACCTGTCAATCACATTCTACATCTCCTCCTCCAAGCACCTATTTATATAGAATATACAAAGCAAAACTAGCTCTATGTTGAGATGAGCGTCCAACTTGGCCTCATGGCCCAAAACCCACGCCTAAGGACACTTGGTCAACATTGTGGAATGTATATGACACTTATCCACAACTCCCATCCCAAAGAAGTCACCTATTTCCAAAATGGGCTATGACAGATGCATTTATGGCTCTTACGACTGTCATAGACTCTGTCATAGCAGTTACAACTTACAGCTATAAGAGAATCTGTCATACACAGGCTATAAATAGCATATTCTCTTACAACATGTCATAGTCCACCTTGGGGCGCCCAAATATGCCTTTTTCAAAGATGCTTCATGACACATGTTTTCACCTGTCTTACAAGCTTCTATTTCTGACTCTTACATGTCATAATTTCGTCATAGGAATCCGTCATAACCGTTTCGGTCAACATTCCCTTACACAACATCCAAGATGTCGACACATGGCAAAATTCCCCTACCACAAAGTGGGATTCGTATCTTCTCATGTGAGGACAAAATTACAAGTTGTCATCTTCCATGTAGGATGACACATCACCGTGTCACATCCCACAAAATGACAAAATGGAATTTACAATTAATATACAACATAGGCAATGAATAAATAAATACAATCATAAATAATGTAAGGAATGATCAAAGTTGTCAACATTCTCCCACTTGTCGAACACCTTGTAAGAGCCAATAGAATAACAGGATTTAACTGCTATAGGCTGAGAGGCCTATAGACTCCAAACACCATCTAAACTTCTCTGTGCTCACTAGCTTTGTTAATGCATCTGCAACATTCTTCAAAGTATCTACCTTCTCCAAATTTACCTTCCCATCCTCTACCATGTCTCGCACGAAGTGAAACTGTACATCAATATGCTTTGTTCTGGCATGGAAAGTTGGATTCTTCACAAGACAAATTGCACTCTGACTGTCACAACAAATTGTAATCTATCCTGCATCAACACCAATATTTGAACACAATCTCTTAAGCCAAATGGCTTCCTTACAAGCATGAGTTGCTGCCATATACTCAGCTTCTATCGTGGACAAAGCAACCACAGGTTGTCGCTTACTCATCCAACTAACAGCACCACCAAACAGTGTAAACACATAAGCACTGGTGGATCTTCTGCTGTCAATGTCACCTGCCCAATCTGAATCCACAAATCCACGAATATCAATAGAATGCGGAGGTCCTGTAACATTACCATGATAGCATATGGAATACTCGGAAGTACCCCTCAAATATCTGAACACTTGCTTAACTGCATCCCAATGAACCCATCCAGGATTAGCCATAAATTGACTAAGGACTCCCACTGCTTGGGCAATGTCTGGTCTTATGCAGACCATAGCATACATCAAACTGCCAACAACACTAGCATAAGGTACTCTACTTGTGTCCTCCATGTAATGCCCCATAATGAAAACCTTAGAAGACTACACATCTATACTATGCAAGCGGAATAATTTTTTTTTTTTATAAGATAACAGGGTAATGCTGAACATATCAATGCACATCATAAAACTAACAGCTTGTCTTCTAAGGTTCCATGGTTGCATTACTTGACAAATTAATCAACATAATTTAACATACATTGTTAACTATCCTCAGCAGTTCATTCTAGATTTATTGCACTAATGATTATTCATATACATCTCTATTTCATGCCATAATTAGATAATCAACTCTGATCAAGATTACATGTTCATGTTCAAAAGTCTATACATATGAGTACATCATCATGTAATTTGGATTACATCTGAATACATACATTATGAATCAACTGACACACAAGCTAGTACATGAGCATAAAAGCTATCTCCATAATCAAGTACAAGATCTGATGTCTGATACACAAGATATATCCTCCTCGCTCACGAGCAACGGCAAGGGAAAGAAAACCAATGGATAAAGCTCTTCCACCCGACCATGTGGAACCCTGAGGTCCACCCCCCGAGCTAGGAGTTAACATGAGGTTCCCACTACAACATATAGTCAAGTAGACAGTAGACTATAAGATAACACATGACTCCAACATCACAAGTCAATATCACAAACACACATCAGTACTTTCAGAGGCAACCACTAAACAAATGGGGAAAGTACAACCAGGGAATGCTAGGTTGTAGTAAGAAGAGTGTCATCGCATGGTCCTAACATGGGTTACCCAGGCAGTCTCTCTCTGGACACCGGCCCCCATCTATGGTTACCCTGGCAGTCTCTCTCTAGACATCGGCCCCATAGGATGACGCATGCAGAATCAACCTTCCTTTCGTGATGACAAGGAAGTAGATCTGCCAACCCGGCCTTCTCCCCTCATCCTTAGTCTGAACTAGCACTACAGGCATGAGTGAGGAAATCTTATTATCTTGTTAGTGTGAAATCTACCCAACCCCTAGATTTATTATTATGTTATCACTTAATTACCAACTCCCAATGGGTTACCCTGGCTAGCCACTTGGCACCGGCCCCACATTGGAAGCCACACCCTTACCTACAACTAGGAAACCCTACACCACAAGCATAGCAAATTCATCACAACAACGAGGGTACAGGAACCATGCAAGGCACTGATCATCTTGCATAACAACTATCAACATGTATATATAACAATGCAAGGCATTAACCCTTCTTAACATAATCATAAGGGTAGGACTCCTAAACCAATGCCCATAACAACACATGTTCATTACAACTCTATGATTTCCATGTCTCCCTGTTCCATAACTCACCACAAAACGGGATACAAGACAATTACAACCAATTGGATAACAATACATCCACAAAGAAGTGCATTAAACATTCACCTTGTCTCTTAATCCAAACATTACTGGAGATGACATACTTCTTAGAACATCCTGATCTCTAAACATCCCATTCTAAGCCTCTGGGAAAACTAACCACCCAGGTAGATACAAATCAAAAGACTGGTGAACTAGTCCATGACCCACAGATTGTATTTACTAAACATATAATGAGCCATTATTATCCATTACACCTATAGTTAAATTGTGCCTTCCTTACAACCAAACCACTATAGTATCTTACAATAGACTAAGTCACTGCATTAGACTGTTAACATTGAGGTATAACTTATCATTTGATTGCATTCTTACTAAAGAATAATTCTAAAATTACAATGAAGGTTAACTACAAGCAAATGTTTATTAAAATAATTATTTAATTGATTTGTAAAGATACAAAATAATTATAAGCATCATTAACACAACTAAAGTAAACCACTACTTGTCATTTTCATACATCGAGTTAATTATATAATTGCAATGTAATTCGAATTCAACTCTAGAGGATAAACTTGAGGGTTCCCAATTATTTTATGAACCTACAAGAACCCTAAATCTCGTAACAACAAATTAACTTAAAAGTAAATGAACGACTATAATTACTCTAATACAAGACCTAAGCACTATCTTAACCTAATTACCCATACACAGGTTCCATATAATACAAGAGGAGTAAAAATCCAACTTAGACACTAACACCATGCATAGGATCGTAATTACTACTAGGTCTCTAGACAAAGCAAATCAAACATTTAAAAATAACTACTAGGGAATAGGGTTATTCATACTGTGATAACATCAAAACTTAATTGCACATTCTAAGCATTAGTTTAGATTTATACTATAACCTACGAGATCAAATGACTATTAATCATAACTACAATGAAATGACCATTACGGTAATAAGACATATCACCTACAACCAATTAAATAACTAGTTATAAGGAACCCGACAACTACATTCCCACAACTACTAATCTTATAGTTATGTTTTAACATTAAATCAATTGGACTAATATTATAGGAGGCTCATTAAGATCATGTTAATCTATTAACCTTATTACAACTATTTGATAAATATTATAGTAAAATATCAAGTGTTAGCTATATTTATAAATCTGCCATCCTAATTTCGAATAATGAATCTAATTGATACAACAATAATGAGCTATCATTGAAAAGGAAATCTTGCATTTCTTCAAGTCATGATACTACAAGTTACGACTACTATTAATTATCTACTCAGACTGCTCCAAGGAAGGCGTCGCTTTCTTTCCTAAGGTAAGTGAAGTACTCCTAAACTACAGTCGGTGCTCTGTCAAACAGCAGTACTAACTTAGCATCAAATAATATAGCAATCTCTGCCATTCTAAAACCGATCTCTCTCATCATTCGGCGATGATCACGGTGGATGTGGAGGTTTCTATTCACAGAGGTAAGTTATAAGGTTTTGAAATCATCTGCGTTGAAGTCTGATTTAATTCATATGATGAGAAGATAACAATGGCGCAGCTCACATCATGAATAATGAGAGGGTGGCAGAATTAAGATGTGGCATGATCGATGAAGGTGACAAGAGCTCAAGGCTCACAAAATGCAACGATGGCACAAGACCACGGCATGTGCTGGGTGTGGACTGCCCAAACCAAAGGTTTGGTTCCTCTCTGTCGAGCTGTCGACGGCTTGCCTCCATAATGCAGAGTGTCGACGGTTAGGGAGATGGCGGCATTAAGAGTATGCCATAGGTTATCGACAGGGTCGAATATTATCAGATGGTTCGTGGTATGCACAGGAAGCAAGGTAAGTGTTTCATATGTTAGGGTCTAAAACAAAAGCATAGTCATTTATACTGATGGGATATGGTGGTCGACGGTGTCCTCTGCCAGCGACACAGTTTTCATTAAAAGAAAACTCAAAGGTGATACGACCAAATGGCCACTTGGTCTGATGAAACAAATGGGGTCGACGGTGTCATCTGCCATCTGCCAATGACATAGTCTCCATCGAAATCACAAAGATGACAAGCAAATGGTGGATAATGGTGGGTCTTGGTGACCATCCATCGCCATTCGAGCTTATGGGAAAAAACTTAAGGGTTCAGTGCAACAACTCCGACATGAACCTCATCTACAACCTTTTACAGTCGATGGCTCACGGGTGCAAGGTTGCACTTCTAGGTTAGGCAAGCACATCAAGAGTGAAGAATATGGGGTATGCAGAGATGGATAAAAGATCTCAGACTAGCAGATTGACTTCACAAGAGCAGGGATGAGCCACATTAAATGATTTAGACAGGCCTACCCAAACACAAAATTTAGAGAAAATGCAAATGGTTTAGAAGGAAATGTCACCGGCAAACATAACATATCTGGTGTTGACATTATCAAATCATTCTACAGACTTGAGAAGACAGAGTAATGGTGTGAACAGAGAGGGAAGAGATCACCGAAGATGATGAAATGTATTCAGGCAATCATATTGAAAGTCATTACAGTTTACCAAGCAAAACATAATTTTCACACATATTAATCTAATTTACATACCCGGAGTTTCCAAGCTTCTGAAATCTCCTTTGATCCAATTCCTACTGCACAACTTTCTCCAAAAGAAAATCTCCCAACCCCTACCACCAGTTCCTCTGTTTTTCCCTCTCTCCAGCAAGGATTCAACTCCTCGGTTAAATGCAGAAGGCCTGCCTCTCTTCCCGACAACCCATTTTCTCAAAATCAGGGTCCACTTCTCAAGTGAATGCAAGAGACATGCCTCTCTCTCTCTCCCCAACATCCCACATTCTCGTGAGTTTCCACAATTTCACTTTACCAAGGGATTCCCAACCTCAAACTTGCAACTGACGGCATATGACATTAAATTTGCTCATCTCCAAATACTGAACACATAAAACCAGGCGACACCTCCATTATTTTAATCTTTGGGATATCATCTTTATTATTATCAATTTATTTTATCAAGACTGTAATCGTTTAATCATCTTACTTATGTTTTCTATTTTCTTTTTAATTTAAATCTACTTACAACTTGGGACTAATTATTTCATTTAATCATTTGTCTAATTTGTTTATTTATTTACTATTTTCATATTAGTTTTACCAATTATCAATAAATAAATCATTTATAATTAATAAGCCACACATAATTTCCCTAGCAATGTTTATTTAATTTAAGCCTAAATTTAACCTTATTTAATGAAATACTAACCATGCTTAAATCAACACTTAAATTGGATAAACCCTAACTCACAGGATGATACCTGACCCCATGTGAAGCCGCAGGACAAGACAAGATTATGACAAATAGTCCCAACTGACGGTGAGGACAGGGTACAATACTGTGAATGACGGTGACGACAGGATACAACACTGAGAACTCATCCTCTTGAGGATGCTGACTGAGTAGGGAAAACTCATGTTAACTCCAATCCACAATTCCATTGGCTAGGGCACGCTCAGACCTGGTAGTTCAGGTGGAGTCGATGCCCGGTACCTGCATCCTGCAACAAACACAAGGTTGTGCATATATCCATATATAAACATGCAATCACAAGCATAATGAACGGAAGTCACAGCGTAGCAGGGTACTCGAATACGAGTAATGCGACATTGTTCCGTTCATATAAACACATCACTAAATAACTACATCTATTACCAGTAATGCATCATAATCATGATCGAATAACACATTAAACTCAAAATAACATTAATCTATAATCATGTCCATCGAACTGTGAAAGCATAAAGTACAAGTAAACAAGCATCACCCTAACATAGATCCATAGTCAGCTAGCATAATAACAAAGTGTCCATCAAGATCAAGGAGAACATAAACCATAACATAGAAGTCCAAGTGTCACGAAACTGTAAATGTGCAATATAAAACTGTCATCTATACCAGAACTGTCATAGAGAATATGAAAATAACATCTATCACGAGCAACAAAAAGCGAGGGGCATTACACTCCACTTCACTAGGAGATTTTAGACAATCATTAACACATAACTTTGTCCCTAAAGAAACAGGAACACACAATGGTCTACAATCTGCCATGCTGAACCTATCCAACATGGTCTTCACATACTTACTCTGGCTTAACCAAAGTTTTCTATTAGCTCTATCTCTTCTGATTTCCATTCCTAGAATGTACCTAACTGCCCCTAAATCTTTCATTTCATACTGTGCTGACAACTGAGACTTAAAATTAGAAATCATATTCTTACCCTTCCCAACGAGCAACATATCATCAACATACAATGCAACAATGAGAATACGATCACCATCAAACTTATAATACACACAGTGATCTGATTTCGATCTCACAAATCCAATTGACAATACAAAGGCATCAAACTTCAAGTACCACATCCTAGGAGATTGCTTCAAACCATACAAAGACTTCTTTAACTTACAAACCAAATTTTCTTTACCTTTCACCATGTAATGCTTTGCCTGTGACATGTAGATTTCGTCCTCCAAATCACCATGAAGGAAAGCTGTCTTCACATCCATCTGCTCCACCTCTAAGTCATAAGATGCTGCAATAGATAACAAGAATCAAATGGATGTCAGATTTGCAATGGGAGAGAAGATCTCACCATAATCTATACCCTCCACTTGTTAATACCCCTTCGCAACCAATCTGACCTTATACTTCTCAACACTGCCATCTGCACCAAATTTCTTCTTGAACACCCATTTGCATCCAACGGGTTTCCGTCCAGGAGGCAAAGGCACCAAGTCCCAAGTTGGCTTCTTTTCCAAAGAAGCCATCTCATCCTCCATGGCCTCCTTCCAGGAACTTGCATTTTTCATTTCCATAGCCTCTGATACAGTTCTAGGTTCATCATTGTTAGTAATCAAAGCATAAGCACAACTAGAATCAAGCAATGTAAAACCAAACCTTTCAGATTGCTTTCTTATCCGTGTAGACCTCCTCAAGGGCTGAGGTTGAGGTTCAACTTCTTCTTCTGAGCTTTCAGAGCTCTCCTCATCATCAGGTCCAACATTGTCTTTCTGTTCAGTCTTCTCAGGGGTAGTAGGAAACTGAACAACATCCTCTTTCTTTTCTTTTTCTTCTGGCTGTAAAATAGTGGAAGAAGGTGTAAGCTCTCTGAAGATGACACTTCTGCTATACAACACTTTTTTAGCCACAGGATCCCAAAGCGTGTATTCTTTCACACCGACACCATAGCCAATGAAGATACACTTAGTAGCCTTGTTCTCCAATTTTGACCACTTCTTCCTAGGCACATGTGCATATGCCTCACAACCAAAAACATGAATATGCCTTACTGAAGGCTTTCTACCAGACCACACCTCCATAGGTGTCTTACCAACAAGAGTTGATGTAGGAGATCTGTTTACCAGATAGTAGGCAATGGCAACAGCTTCAGCCCAAAACTTTTGTTCTAGGCCAGCTCCACTAAGCATACTCCTAGCCTTCTCCATCAGTGTCCTGTTCATTCTCTCTGCAACTCCATTTTGCTGCGGGGTGTATGGAGTTGTCTTATGTCTTTCAATCCCAAGTTCCTTGCAATATTTATCAAATTCTGTAGAACAGAACTCACCACCGTTGTCAGTTCTCAAACATTTAATCTTTTTACTAGTCTGATTTTCAGCAAAGGCCTTAAACTCCTTAAACTTACTATAGACTTCAGATTTGCTTCTAAGAAAATAAATCCATGTCCTTCTACTGTAGTCATTTATGAAAAATAGAAAATATACAGATTTTGATAACGAAGGAACATTAACAGGACCAAATACATCAGAATGAACAAGGTCCAACACACCATAAGACTAATGAGAACTTGAGTAAAACTGAACACGGTTTTGTTCTCCATATATGCAATGGTCGCAAAAGTCAAACTCAATATTACAATCATCTAACCCCTCAACGAGATTTTTATTTTTCAGGGTACGTAGACCCTTCTCACCAATGTGGCCAAATCTCTTAGCCATAACATTGTCTTTTCAACAGGAAGCTTAACTTCCAAGGCATGATTACAACCATCAGAACTAGATACAACAGACTTCTTTACTGCTCATTTAGATGGTGGGGATGAAGTGACTACTACCCTCTTCCTTGAGTCAGAAGAACATTTGCATTGTGAAATGCATGCTTCCAGCTGAAACAGAGTACCTCTCCTAGTACCCTTAGCAAGTACCATAGCTCCTCTCGTTATCTTGCATCCTCCTTTCAAAAAGACAACCTGCACACCTGCGTCATTCAACATACTTATATAAAACAGGTTCTGTGCTAAGCCTGGGATGTGCATAACCCCAGAGATCCCCTTCACTCATCCATTAGGGAATCGGATAAATACTCTTCCACGACTAACAATCTTCAGATGAGAGTCGTCACCCAGGTACACCTTTCCACCATCGAACTCCTCATACTTAGTGAACCAGTCTTGATGCGAGGTCATGTGAAAAGATGCACTAGAATCAATCAGCCACACATCATCAGATGCATGGGTTGCCAGGGCTGCGATGAAGGCATCACGATCATCTTGTGACTTGTCAGAATCTGAATCTGGGTTCTTCCTTTTCTTTTCCTCTTTGCATTCCTTTCAGAAATGCTCAGATTTGCCACAGTTCCAACAGAGAGCCTTGGACTTTTTAGGAGATTTGGATCTCCCATGGGATTTGGATCTACCCTTCTCATCTTTCTTGTCCTTATTTTTCCCTTTCTCCTTGGGTCTTCCACGAACTGCAAGAGCCTCTTTGGCTGCCTTAGAAGACTTTCTCCGCATCTCTTCAGATAACAACGAAGAAACCACTTCATCCATTTTGAAAGTGGATGTGTTGCTTCCAATAGCCATGACAAGATGATCCCACGAGTCCAACAAAGAACAAAGCAAGGTCATACAGCGATCCTCCTCCATCTTCACACCAACGGATATATATTGTGCAACCAACATGTTGAAAGCATTCATATGTTCTGCAATGGATCTTCCATCCTCCATTCGAAGAGAATACAACTTCTTTCTCAGAAAAAGTTTGTTAACTAGGGATTTGGCTTGATACAAATCTCCCAACTTCTTCCAAAGCAAGTTTGCAGTAGCCTCCTCATGGACATTTAACATGACATAATACACAAGACTAAGTCTTATGAGACTCTTAGCCTTCCGATCCTTGAGATCCCAATCATCTTGTGACATTGCAGTTGGTTTAGTGCCACTGATAGTTTCCCAAAGGTTTCGATCAACAAGCATGTCTTCCATTTTGAGCTTCCACAGCTCGAAATTGGTGCCATTGAACTTCTCCACCTCTATTCTTCCGAATGTGCTTGCCATCTCCTTGCTGCAATAAGATTTAAAATAATCTACACAGACTCCCAATCAACTTAAGATCAACTCCAAAAACCCCTACCCAACAATTAGGACCAAAGGTGATCAAGTTCTGATACCAGCTGAAAGGAAGCTAGGTGTGCGGAAATCGCTTCCTAGACTAATCTAATGAAGGGAGAACTATGCAAATTCAATTTAATCCTTACAACTACAACAGCATGAAACATATAACAGAGATATTGTAGTAATACACATAGAACTAGAAAGAAGACAGAAGAAGAGAGACAAGATATATCGTGGGGAAAACCCTTGTCGGGTGAAAAACCCCACACTCAGAAATCTACACAATGTATTATCAAAACTTGAAAAGGTTTACAATACACTTGCAATGCAAGCTTCAATGGTCATCGACACTCGTGTTTGGAGTCAATTCGGTAGCATAACAGTACCTGTTAATCACATTCTACATCTCCTCCTCCAAGCACTTGTTTATATAGAATATACAAGGCAAAATTGGCTCTATCTTGATATGGGCATCCAACTTGGCCTCATGGCCCAAAACCCATGCCTAAGGACACTTGGTCAACATTATAGAATGTATCTGACACTTGTCCACAACTCCCATCCCAAAGAGGTCACCTATTTCCAAAATGGGCTATGACAGATGCTTTTACGACTCTTACGACTTATAGAATCTGTCATAGTAGTTACAACTTACAGCTGTAAGAGAATCTGTCATACACAAGCTATAAATAGCATGTTCTCTTACAACATGTCATAGTCCACCTTAGGGTGCCCCATTATGCCTTTTTCAAAGATGCTTCATGACACATGTCTTCACCTGTCTTACAAGCTTCTATTTCTGACTTTTACATGTCATAAATTCGTCATAAGAATTAGTCATAACCATTTCGGTCAACATTCCCTTACACAACATCCAAGATACCGACACATGGCAAAATTCCCTTACCACAAAGTGAGACACCTATCTCCTCATGTGACGACAAAATTACAAGTTGTCATCTTCCATGTAGGATGACACATCACCGTGCCACATCCCACAAAATGACAATATGGAATTTACAATTAATATACAACATAGGCAATGACTAAATAAATACAACCATAAATAATGCAAGGAATTACCAAGGTTGAGACACCTTAATTCCCAACAATAGTCTAGGGGTTAGATTATAGGCTATTGCTTGACGTTGGATTATAGGCATGGGTTGACCTAACCTTTAAATAAATTACTAGGCTCAACTACTAGTGAAGTGAAGCATCTTGCCTATTGCATTAGAAGGAATAGTTTGGTTCTACAACATTGGAAAGAGTGGATTAGGTTTAATGCCTACTAAAAATGTTGTATTAGAGTGTCAGGGAGAATGGTACTTGATGTTGTATCAAGTACTACGTTTGAAGGAATGGGATCTAATAAATAGGCGAGGAGAGTGGTTAAGAAAGTTGCTAGGAAAGGTTGTCATCTCAAGTTGGTTCAAGACATATGACTAACTTTCAAGAGCCAAGTGACTTTGATTATTGATACAAATAATTGACTACTAAGATGAATTAGGATGAATGTATTATTTTTTAGGGAGAATCACGGTCCAACTTGATCTCCATTAGGGGATCGAGGGAGGGGAGAGAGCTAAGCTACCTTAGTCAACTTGATCTCCATTAAGAGATTGAGGTAAGGGAGAGACATAAGATACCCTAGGGATAATAATGATTGAGGGCCACAAATTTTAGAGCTAGAGGAGGGAGCCCTATAGTAGTAGGGTAAAGGACATTCTAGGGACCCTACTCTAGCTATACTAGGGGGTGGGGGTAGGATTTGACATGATCATTTCTCCAAAACTAACTAAACACTCTTTGTTCTTTAGACCTTACATATCGTTATAAGAGAGGAGAAGGTAGTGCATCCTACATTGTCCCTCAACCCTACATTCTCCCTCAACAAGAGGAGAGTTTGTGTCACTCCTCTTAGTTGAGACCCATGTGGGGGGGCTATAGTGGCACCACAACCACTTGATTCTCTCTATTTCTAAGATTTTGAGATTCACTTACAATATGTAGGCTAATGATTAGCTTCTATTTGAGATGGTTCATGGGAGGGTTGTCTAACCAACCCCCTTCCCCCACTATTATATTAGGTCTCCCTGCATTCATTTATAGGTTTATCTCTAGTTATCACTATGCAACTAGAAATATAAAAGTGCCATTGAAGGGAGCTATTATTTTGCTAAATGGTCAAGTTACATGGGTCACCAACTCCCATACCAATTTCATCTCATGATAAATGCAGTTAGCTAGCTAGTGGATTGGAAGGAGGTGGGAGATAAAATTAAGTGGCCAGAAAGCACCCCATGAATTCTAATCATAATGTCCTTTATCGCTTCACAAATTGAACCTTCACTACAACTCATTATTTTAGGAAGATAGATCCCTATTTCACAAGGTTGATCTTGAGAGGAATATCAAACTTCCCTTCCCTACCTTAATTATCATGCCAATTAGAACAAAAGAGATGGATACCTAATATGACCCCTCACCTCACCACTAGAAAGGTAGGGGGTGCCTTTCCTAATCATAGAACAATTTAGAGATGGATACCTAATATGACCCCTCACCCCACCACTAGAAAATTAAGTGGCTAGAAAGCACCCCATGAACTCTAATCATATGTCCTTTATCTCTTCCCAAATTGAACCTTCACTACAAGTCATTATTTTAGGAAGATAGATGCATATTTCCCAAGGTTGACCTTGAGAGAAACATCAAACTTCACTGCCCTATCTTCATTATCATGCCAATTAGAACAAAAAAGATGGATACCTGATATGATCCCTCACCCCACCACTAGAAAGGTAGGGGGTGACTTTCCTCCTTAGCTCAAGAGATGAGTTTAGTGATATGTGATTGATGAATGGGGGTAGGGGTGGTTTGAAAAATGTTTTCTAGATTTGGCTAGGGAGAGTTAAGTGGTTGAGTGGAATATAGAATTGGGTAGATCATAAATCTCCTAAGCTGGGTGGCCTAGAGAAGGAAAATGTTAGAACTACATGATATTAGCTTGAAGTTGATAAAGAAGGAACAAACATTGCCATAATATAATATAATACAAGTTGGGTTATCGACTAGAGTTATTAGTCGAGGCATTTACCCATTCTATTGATTGGGATGCAATCCTTACTCTTCCTCTACCATCCATATTTGTCCTCAAGTGTCCATTCCAACAAGAAGAAATGTAGGTGGTCACAACCCTACTTTCAATTAGTCTCAAGAAAAAGAGGATGGAATCTTCTACCCAATCTCCTAGGTAGGTAGTGGCCCTTCAATTGGTTTAGTAACTCTTCAACTCCTAAACATAGGCTACAATCTCTCCACCAATCAATAGACTACCATGTTCCTCTCGCTATTCTTATCCCATGCTATTGTCAGTTGAGGGCCCTGGGTGGGGGGAATTATAGTGCAGACATGGACTACCAATGAATGGGGGACCATCATTAACTCTATATGGAGGAATGGGGGGCATCACTAACTCCAACTAGAGGCCATCACTAACTCTTCATGAACCTAGTTTGCACCATCACCAAATTTGACTACCTTCACTAACTACTCAAGCAATAACAACATGGGAGAGAAATTATGCAAAGGTAGGGCCCTTCAGTGCTGACTCAAATAGGAAGAATGAATTTGGAAATAATGAGACAAGGAGAAGTAATTAGAGTTCTAGAAGGAAACCTATGTTTAGACAAGAAACAAATGTAGTTTGATTAGAAGTAGGAAGGCCACCTCTAACATGATTGAGATTTAAAGAATGCAATTGATTGGAAGGAGAGACAATAACATTGTGTAAATACATCAAAATTGTATTGACTCAATTCATAAGATCACTAACTCTCAATTACCTATAATTTAACAACCATTATTTCTTTTAGAATCATAAATGAGATGCTTATTATTTTTCTACATAGCCAATATTAACTACCAAACATATCATTAATTTCATCAATATTCCACTGTATAGTAAACATTAGGAAGTAACAATTATAATAGCAAACTAAGAAACATCATCACAACCATAATGTTCACAATAATCACCTTCAAAATTTGTAGAGGTATAATGTCTTTCCATGTGGTCAATTTCAACTACCACATATATCATTGATTTCATCCACAAGTCACTAAGTATAGTCAAGATTAGGAAGTAACAGTTATAACAAATAGAAAAACATCATCATAACCATGTTCAAAATAATCACATTCAAAATTCATATATAATCCACATTAATCCTTTTAGTATTCTTACTCATGAGTTTCCCAAAAGAGTAATACTTAAATGGTATAGAAATAGTATTAAAAAAATAATTCTCTATATCCATCCAAACAGCATCAAGTACAATAATAAATAACAAACTACATAGGCACAAATCAAACACCTTATGTTGTACCTTTTAATTGGATGGTACATATTTTATTTCTTTTGTAGGCATCAGTAGACTTTAGTAGACTTTTGATTTTTTTTTTTTTTTCTATAGTGGTAATAGTGGTAATGTGAGAGTTGTAAAATTTTCACATGACCATGGTTGGAGTGAGATGTAAAATTGTAGGCATTTCATTATCAATTATAATGTTGATAAATAATTTGAATTTTGGTGCTTTGGCTCACGAAAGCTATGATATTTTCTTTAGTATTTCATAGATAGTTCAAGATAGGTATTTTTTTGATAAAAAAATATTGTGAAAATAGTCCAAATACAAAAGAGGTATAAATAAAAAGTTGTAAAAAAATGTCACAAAAAATGTATAGTTTGGATACATGGTAAAACAAGGGGTATTTTAAAATTGGAAATGTGTATTGGGAAGGAGTGTTAATAATAGAATATTGGGAGGTCGAAATTTAAATAGAGGTATTATTTAATGTAAATCAAGCCCCATGCTAATCACCAATTATGAACCCACACATAAAATAATTTTTGGCCAAAGACTTACTATTTATTAGGTCATGTTGTCATTTCATTTTGAATAACCACAACAAAAAATTTAATATATGATATTTTACATAACTTATTGGGGCTAATTACACAATCTAGTGAATTGATTATGTGATCCACAAGGATTGACAAGGCAACTGATAGAACTAACTACACAACCTCATGTGCATATCGACTAATTTATCATAGAAATAGTACAATATGCATATTTAAAATCTTGCAAAACACAAACAACATGCCAAGTACTAAAAATGATTGAAAATATATATACAAATTAGGAGTTTTCATAATTATATGACATCAGATTAATTGTTGTCCAAACCTATTCAATATATATAACGAAGTATACTCTAATACTACAACATTTGTTTCGTAGTTGTATAATTTAATAGAAACAATCCATGTCACATATATCATACACAATACAAAAAATATATGTGCACGCCTATCGCTTCAATATGTCGCTCCATTTTGGAACCTACAGTCCCCTAAAAAAAGACATTCTCTGTCCTACACTCAAACCTATTAGAAACAACTCATTCACATGCTCTAAGGATTAATAGGAATAGGAAGCCTAGAATTAAATGAGAAAAGGAACTCTAGTTTATTTTTTTGGGAACAAAATGGCTCATTTTTTTAGTATCTATACATAAAAACAACCTAGCACATGGGCATTCACAACTTGAAATGTAAAGAACTCCGCCTATGAACTGGGTGTACATAGCAAGAAATCAATAGCATCACTAACCCTAATTACCCATCACTAAACTCTATTACTAACCAAATAAATAGAACTCCTAAATCTAAAAACTGTCCCAAAACCTAGCTCTGTCTCACCTTTCTTTCCATCATCTTTTTTTTAGCTTTTTTGGTTCTTCTCCCACCAATCAACAACTTCCCCTAATCCCTAGAAATAAGAACACCAGTCACTAAAACCAAGAGATTGTGGGAGGAATTAAAGTCCACATTGTCTTCTCATTGATAACTATCGATCAATAAACTCCTAACAACACAAAATAAGGTTTTTGTTCCCTGACTTCTAATGCACCCACTAAGCAGTTGAGCTAATTATTATTATTAGAAAACAAAAATAAACTAGATTTGTAGCAATTGAAAGTAGATGTGCAGATGAAATCCTCAAAGAAGATGTTCCGCATCAACAATGATCAACAAAATCATGCCCACAAGTAAGGAGAAAATTGCAACAATGGTGCCCACTCTCTTATTTGCCTATAAGTGGATTATCCCATAACCAAGTAGTGTGGAAGATATTAACCTAGAGATCCTTTTTCTCTTTCCTTAGGCATTGCTATGCTACACCATTCTCTCTCTCCACACGCCTACACACCTTCACATTTTATCTTGACAGTTCCCATGAGGCCCCAATAGAATGAACATTTTCTTTTCTTCCATCCTTCATACCCCAATCTAGTCTAGAGCTAATGCACTCGTATTAAATGTCCTTTTTTGTAGGCATGATCAATGAGGAGAGGAGACATCACTCCTCCATAATGGCACAACAACAAATGCCCCTCCTTTTCTCGCTAACACTCCAAGTAACCATGCCCTCGAATTAAATTTGTCCCCGCTGATTTCTTTCTTCAAAGACCTCTCTTATTTAATTTTTATTTAGTTTTCTATTATATGTCTCTCTTTGGGATGTGACAAAAACACATACAACATGCAAAGTACCAAAAATAATTGAGAAGATATATAAAAATAGAATTTTTCATAATTATATGACATCACATTAGTTGCTCTCCAACCCTATTTAGTAATTACGCCGAGGCATTCCCTTTGTGAGCACGACGGACTGACTTAGCAAATCCACGATTTTCATTGTTCCAGAGAGGCTACAAGATGATTGCAGCGTCTTCAGCGATTCATTTTGCTGGTCACCATTGTTGTTTTTTGCTCTTATTTTCCGTCGTACATTTTTCACTATTTTTCGTTTTTGCTTTTTTTTTGTTCAATTGCCGTTCATGTTCATTCCTTTCCGTTGTTTTCCCTATTCACGTTTTTGACCGGTTTATTACCTTTTTTTTCGAGGGACGATATTCTGAGTAGAAAATCCTCAAGGCAGATGTAAATACGTGACGCGAATAGCGGTGTGCATTGAAGAGCATATTGAATAGCTGGGCAATGAGAAATAAGGGGGATTTGTAGAATTTATGAAGAATTAGCCCATACATTTAATAGGCCATCTTAATGAAAGGTTAGCACGTTGTGTCGGTTACAAAGATTTGTTGAAATGCAGTGAATGCCCTTTGTAGGGCTTGTGTTGTTTTATTATATAATATGATTATTTATTTTTGCATATTATATTATATTTTATATAATGTGAATTATAAAATAGATTTTTAATATAATATTATAATGTATAATTGTAATAGTAAAATATATTATATTTTTTATAGTTTTACACATATTTAAAATTTAATTATATATTTATTTCATATAAAAAGTCTATAGTGTAGTTATGTTTACTATTATATTTTATTCTATATAATATATACAATTATTAAATATAAATCAAATATACTACATAATTACTATATATAATATTTTTAAAAATAACAATATTTAAATTAATCTATAAGAAATCTAACAACTCAATTGACTTTACATGGGTTGAAAGAGAGACGGGTGTGCATGGGACAGGGAGAGAGAAGGTGGGGTATAGAGAGAGGGGGGTAGGGGGGTTGTGGTTGTAATATATATATATAGAGTGGGGGGGGGGGAGGGGGGGGGTCTAATCACACCAAGAGTAATCAAATGCCCCCTATTGCTCATACAAACATAGCTACCTAAGACCTAATTACTTTTTAGTTTTTCTCCCTTATAATTATATTGGAGTGACCTATCTTAAGGGATCTATGGTTGAGAAGGCATTGAATGATAGTGTGTGTGCATCAATGGTTTAGTTATGGCTAGGCATGGCATCTTAGGTTGGTCAATGTACATTGGACACATGGACAAGAGAGTTGATACTATGCTAAGGCATTCAATTATGATTGCACATTTTAGGTATTATTCACAAATGGCTAGAACAAGTAGGTAATGTGTGACCATATCACTAAATGACAAATAAATTATTCTTAGTGGGCAATTTGTATTAAGCCCTAATATTGATAATTTATGGACTAATAATAGAAAAGCTAACTTGTAGAAAGGTTGTAGTTAAGAATTTACATTATATAAAATATAGTATATAATAATAAGTATCATTAATATATATTTTTATATACAAAATAGATATAGTAAAATAATAGATAAATGATATTATGTACTGTAAAAAATTATTAAAACATACGGTATAGTTTAGATGAAATTACAACTTTAACTCTATTTTCTAACAAATGGTGTTAAGAATTTATACTTCCACTACCAGTAATTTACCTTTCACCTTCTACTAAATGGCAATGGCCATTGAATGTACATTTGGAATACAGAAAAGAAAGAAGGGGCTAGAGAGAGAGAGAGAGAGAGAGAGAGAGAGAGAGAGAGAGAGAATTTGATCTCATAAAATCTAAGCAGTGTTTTGAACTACAACATTCATGAAGGAGACTTTGTAACCAAACATTTAGATGCTTTTCATCTAGTAGTATCAACATGTTATTAAAGTGTTAACACATGGGTTACAACATTAGTAGAGTTTCTCAATCTATTGTAAGCTTATTTTGAGGGAATTTATTAAGGTTTACTTTTGGTGGTGGATTTCTTATTCAAAAGGGTTTTCCCAAGTATATATGTCATCTTATCTTCTCTATCTCCTTCACTTATTCTTTTATGTCTAATTAAGGTTACAAATTGCATGACTAATAACCCTAGGATTGTAATTGACAACATCCAAGCTTGTAGTTAGTCCCATGTTGATTGTACAAAGAAATTTGCTCCATATAATCAAAATAATGTCCATGATTTTTAGTACTTGTCTTTACTAACCTTTTCAATTTGGGGGAAATAAATCATTCATGGAGACTTTGTAACCAAACATTTAAATGTTTTCCATGTAGTAGCGAGTCAACTAACTTTCATAGATGTAAAAAAGGAAGAAGAGGAAAAATGTATCGCTATGATTTATTCATTATAGGATACCATATTTCTATTTTGAAGCCTATTTATTTAAAGACGATCAATATCCTATCTTTGTTCTCTAGAATTGGGGGTGCAGAAGTTTCTTTTCATCATTTGGGTATACCACTCAATTATGTTGTATCTACAAAAAAATGTAAACAAAACAAGCTAATCCTCAAAAGATGGGTGGGAAAAGCACATCAAAAGGGTAAATTGATTAAGATGGAAGATGTAGAATTCATGGAGGAGAGAGAGAGGTCTCGAGATCATTCCTATATCATTTGCAAATTAATTTAATTTGAGGTTTCGATTTGATAATAGGTGGAATCCATGGCATGTGCATTGTACATCTCTAGATCCATTAACAAACATTGATGATGAAATTTGAGAGGTGGCTCATATATAGATATATCTTTAGGTCATCGGAGGACTCAAAGAATGTTGAGGTGGTGTATGAGTGTTAGAAATATTATATTCTACGTGTAAGATTCATGGTGTTCTTGGCCATGAACTGATGAGAGTTGATTAATACATGTAATCAAGTTACACTTAAATGCATTGCATGCCTTACATAATTCACAATCCATGAAAACTCATATAAAATAGCGGAATGTTTCCCCTCTAGCCCATCCCTTGTGTTCCTTTTGTTGCTTGTCAGATTATTATAGGGGATCTTCCACCTATTATCAAATCAAAACCTCCAATTGAATTAATAATTTCATCAAGTCTTTCTTTTGTCAAATTCTACACATCTTTCACCACAATCAATTTACATTTTTTATGTGTCTTTTCGCCCAACTTTTAAGGATAAGCTTGTTTTCTTTACACATTTTAGTTCTAGAGAACAAAGAAAGGATATTGATCCCCTTTAGATAGATATGCTTAAAAACAGAAAGAATGTATCCTATAATGAACAAATCAAAAAGATACATTTTTCTCTTCTTCCATTTTTACATCTATGGAAGCCAATTGACTCACTACTAGATGAAAAGAATACAAATTTATTATCAAAAATAACTTATTTACAAGACACTTATTTTGATATAATGCAATAATTTTATCTCATAAACTCTTAGCAATGTTTTGAACTAAACCATTCATCAAGGTTGAATTAGAAAAACAACCTAATAGTAGATCTATCTCTTCTATCTAACTTGTCTCATTCATCTTGATCCATTGCCAATGGTAGAGCATTGAGTGCAAAAATTATTATGATCCACTAATCTCTCTCCACTAAAAGATCTTCAACCTTCAATTTCCACAACTCAAAGTTTTACCGTTTGAACTTCTCAATCTCAATTGTCAAGGTGTTGCCATTACTTCTGATTTTCAAATGTTTGTTGGTCAACATGCAATGTAGGAGAGGATGCTACCTTACTTAATCTTTAGGTTTTTTTTAGTTTTGTTTTATAATGTTGGGGCTACTATATTTGCCTGATACTTGGATGTTGTATGTCTATTACACTGTTGTTTTTTGTTCTTGACTATTAAAAGGGAAGAGGCTCTTTCAAATCCTCTATTACCTTTAATCAAAAACATGTAATGCAAGAATGTTGAAATTTGTGATATTAACTTGATATTGACCTATAGTGGTAGGATTAATTCTAAAAGAAGATCCATTAGCACCCAAGCAATCAATAGGTTTTAAAGAGGATGGGTCCCTAGATGAAGGAAAATTGGTGGTATTGGGAAGAGGTAAACAATATTTATGAGGTTCAATGTGTAAATCATAAATATCAAAGTCACAGAGAGGTGATTTACCTTTGCAAGTCTAATTATTGCACAAGGCAAGGTGAACCAATATTTAGTTCATAGGGCATGTTAAATCAAATTCACACAATACGAATTGATTTTGCAAATGAATCAAAATAATAATAATGTCCACAATTTTCAATATTCATTTTTAGTAGCCTCTTCAATTTGGATGAGAACTTGGATATGAAAAATAATGGATTTATAATCTATTGAATTCTAAATTAGTACAAAATGTAGGTTTCATTATTCTGTCAAGTTACACTTGAATGCATTGCATGCCTTACATAATTCACAATCCATGAAAACTCATATAAAATAGTGGATTGCTTCCCCTATAGCCCATCCCTTGTGTTCCTGTTGTTTCTTGTCAGATTATTATAGGAGTTTCCACCTATTATCATATCAAAACCTCCAATTGAATTAATCATTTCATCAAGTCTTTCTTTATCAAAATTTGCACATCTTTCATCTTAATCAATTTATCTTTTTTATGTGTTTTTCTGCCCAAATTTTGAGGATAACCTTGTTTTCTTTACAATTTTTCACAGATACAACATAATTGAGTGGTATACTCAAATGATGCAAAGCAACTTCTACACCCCCAATTCTAGAGAACAAAGAAAGGATATTGATCCTCTTTAGATAGATAGGCTTCAAAATAGAAAGATGGTATCCTATAATGAACAATTAAAAGCAATATATTTTTCCTCTTCTTCCATTTTTACATCTATGAAAGCTAATTGACTCACTACTACATGAAAAGAATTTAAATGTTTGGTTACAAAGTCTCCTTCATGTATCTTTAAATAATACAAATTTCTTTTCAAAAATAACTTATTTACAAGACACTTAGTTTGATATAATGCAATAATTTTATCTCATAAACTCTTAGCAATATTTTAAACTAAAACATTCATCAAGACTGAATTACAAAGACACAACCTAATAGTAGATATATCTTTTCTATCCAACTTGTTCCATTCATCTTGATCTATTGCTAATGGTAAAATATTGTGTGCACTAATTATTATGATCCACTAATTAGTCTCCACTAAAAGATCTTCAACCTTCAACCTTCAATTTACACAATTCAAAGTTTTACCAACTGGACTTCTTGATCTCAAGTGTTAAGGTGTTGGACATGACTTTTGATTTTCAAATGTTATTTCAAATCCTCATGAATTATCCCACAAAAAAAATAAAAATAAACATAAGAAATGTATCCCTTCCTTCATGGGATCAATCCAACAAGCTTTGATACCACCATGTTGTACATAGTATTGTGCATAGTGAGCACTCTTGATAGGGTATCATAATAATTGTTGCACTCAATTTTTTACCATCAGCAATGGATCAAGGAGAGAGATGAAATATAAATAGAAAGAGAGACTAACTTTCAATTAGTCGTTTTGTACCAACAATCCATAGAGAGAGAGAGAGGAGGGGGAGAAAGAGAAAGAGGAAGATGGAGACGGGGACAGAGAGAAGAATATTGAAAGATAGAGAGGAAGAGAGGGGAGAGATATAAAAAAAGAAGATTTAAAGAGAGGATTAGAGAGAGAAGTAGAGAGAGATATAGATGACAAATATAAAGGGAAAGAGATATAGAGAAAAGAGAGACTAGCTTTCATTCACTCATTTAGTGCCAATAATCTAAAGATGAGAGATAGATAGATGAATAAAGAGAGAGAGAGAGAGAGAGGAGGGATATATATAGATAAAGAGAGAGTAAGGGAGAAAGATGTAGAGAGAGAGAGGCTGAGATATATAGAGTAAAGAGAGAAATATATATGAAATTAAATAACAATTATATAGCAATATATATTATATATTAATTATAATATAGATGTATTAGCTTTGATTGTGCACAATACAATATATTAATTATGTCAACCCTCAGTATGATGCAAGAGTTGTCCACCATTGGTCATCTGCATCCATTATTAGTTGCATGCAAAACTAGGCAAGAAATGGCCCACCATACTTTTTACTTTTTAATGTGTATAGTATACCAAAGGGTGTATGGACAAACCATATGATCCTTATTTATGTATGATGTACTAAAATTTGTGGATTCAAAGTACCTTTCAATTTCATGTACAAAACATGGCTACATGTATAACCTTCCTATGAATAATTATTTCCAAATTTTACCCTTACCCCCCATGACAATTGAAAATACATTTCCTAAAACACAAAATCATTAGCCATTATGGGTTTACAAAACTAAGCTTAACTAGATAAACATATTGGCAAAAAGTGTTTTGTTGTATGATAGACTTGGGGCTACAATCAAGCATTCTAATGGAAAACCCTACATTAAAGATCAAGCTATGGTACTTTTATAATGTAAAAAATGGAGCTTGGTATGGGCTAGTCTAGATCATCTAGGTCCACCGGAGACTCATGAAATAGTGACTTTCATGCCAACAATCCAACGATAAAGAAAAGAGAGAGTGACTTTCGATTGGTCATTACATGCCAATGATCCAAAGATGGCATGAACTATTTTTGAGATATCAATGACTGACAATTTACTAGAGCGATGCAAGATGCTTCAAATAATCATACCCATTCATTCTACCTTGTACCTTCATTTGTACTTTTGCATCAACATTTTCCAACTATTAGCACCTATGGATGAATAACACCTGCAAGTTTGAAAGCATTCGCTGCCTACATGTATCAATTGAAATGCCAATATTGAGTAGTAGGAGCCCCACAATTTATATTAGATGAGGGAAACTAGTCACTTGTGTTGTATGAAAGTGGTGATACCGGTGGTAAAGGTGACAATCATGCAAACAAAAAATTAAAGTGGTGATTTTGGATGATAATGAGTTTTGATTCATCGGATCTATTAAATACCACAAAGATCTCAACATCTTAAGATACTTTCTCAATGCTAAATAATGAAATGGACCATAGAAAAACAAAATAATCATCATTCACTTAAAAGACATGGAAATTGAACTTCCACAACTCCTCGGCGTACCCATTGCACACCAAGGTGCAATTGCTAGTTATATAACAAAGTATAATCTAACATTACAAACATATGATTTATAGTTGTATAATATAATACAACACTCCATAGTATACATTTCATGCACAACACTACAAATATATGTACATTATGTGTGTTTCAAATCTAATAACCATATTAACAATATATCCATACTATATGATAATGTCATCATATTTAATAGTTGACCGAAATATAATTGATACATTTTCTAACAATTATATTTAAATTTGAAGTAACATTTTATTAGTTGTTGACATGATATTTCCACATTCCATGATTGAGTGTAGAGCTTCTGGAATCACTGTGTATTGCCTTTTTCCGTCAATGTTTCGGTTCACACTCAATGATCCATCATCTGGAATCTCCTCTTTTTGTCCCCATAATGGATCATTGAGTGTGATCCGAAATGTTGATGGAAAAAAGCAATACACAGTGATTTCAGAAGCTCTACACAACATTTTATTAGTTTTAATGACAAACAAGAAAAATAAAATACCAAACATTTTCTAACTATTTAATATAAATTTAAATTCACAATATTTAAAATAATCCTTACAAACAATAAAAATAAAATGAACTAAACTCCGATAGACGAACAATTTACTTAATTTAAAAAATTACGTATATAGTGTTAAATAATTTGATGAGCCGAGTTTATCTTTCAATCATAAAGATACATCAAAATATTCTAAATTTTTGGAAATAAAATTGTAAAGATCTTAAAAGTATTCACGTGTGGAAAAATTACCTCAGTTCTCATTTATTTGTATATATATTTTTTAAATTTTTAAATGCATTTATGCACGTAATTATTATGCAGTTTTCTATTTTCCTTAATGCTAAGGATGTGTAGAAACATGATTTCTAATAAATTTATATTGGGTTTGCAGTTGGTATTAAGAATGCCGAAAATAGTGTGATTGAACTTCTAGATATGACAAGCAAATCAGTTAGAGCGGTGGTTATTTATGGACAAGGTGGGATAGGAAAGACAACTTTGGCAACTGCAGTTTTCAGTAAACTCGACCTCAAAAACTACAAATATTGTAGAGTCATTATGGAACAGAATTGTTCAGAGGCGAATCTTAAGTTGTTGCAACAACAAATTTTAAGAGACCTTTATGACCCTAAAAATATTGATTTGAGGGATTTGCATGAAGGTCGGGAAAAGTTGTCCGAGAATTTTGAAAAACGCTCCTCTCAACCTGTTTTCATTTTTGTTGACAATGCACTAAAAGAAAGTGACCTGGAAAAGCTTATTCCTATAAGTAGCCTGGCGTCCCTTCCAGAGCAGAGCAGGATTCTTGTAACGACTAGAAATTTGACTGAGACTCAGATAATTTTGCAGGCGAGAATTGAATTCTGTTCTTATCGTGTACCTTCTCTTCCACAAGATGAGGCACAAAAACTCTTGTGTGAGTTGGCTTTAGGCAGTGGCCAAGAACGTTTTGACCCCACCATAGATATTGAGGGTCTCCTCCAAATATGCCAAGGAGTTCCACTAGCTCTAAAAATTGCTGGAGCAAAATTATGTGCACAGGCTCAGAGCGTGCAAGCTTGTAAGGAAATAGTTGAATATCTAAGGTCATCGCTGCTAGGAGGGGAGGGCGAAGTAAGCGAACGTATGGTGGACTTTGTATATAGTCGCTTGGAAGCCTCGTGTAAAGAGGCATTTCTAGACATAGTGTTCTTCTTTTGTAATAATTGGAAGCAGGACAGAGTGGCCTTTAGTGTTGGGGAGGTAGAGTTTCAAGAGCTTCAAAGGGCTGCACTTGTAAATATCACCGATGAAGACACAGTGAATGTTCATGATATAGTGAAAGCACGAGGGAGAATGCTATCGCCAGATGGGGAGAGAATCACTGACCTACAATCTCTGACTGATGTTCTCCAAGATAAAGAGGTACTTTTTTTTTTTGTCACGACGTTACCAGAATTCTAGATTTTGTATATAAATAACTCAGTAATCCAAAATTTGTAGAGATTTACATATAACCAATTTTAGGAAAACTTAAAAAATCAATCAGTGCTCTATATTTGAATGTACATTTGAGTTACAAACACTCTTGCAGAGGATTAAGAAAGTGAAGGGGTTTGGTCTTTTTAAAGAATACGAGCCTGTATCATTCAAGCCTTCAGCATTTGAGCTGGAAGCATGCCATCTCAACCTAATGAAGAGATGTTTAAGAGTTTTGATCTTGGGAAAATCGACAAGAATAGTCAACGGAGAATGCAAAGGAGCCTTTGAAAATCTAAGGTTTCTCTGCGTCGACAACCATAATTACTCACTGATGGATGTCGGTAAACATCCGAAATTAGCAGTATTCATTGGGGACTTCGACGAAGGATATGAATTTTGTGAGGCAAACTCTACAAACTCTGCCTAATTTTTTATTTACTTTTATTCAAAATTTCCTTCTGCTTTATTAATTTATATTTTTCCTAGGACATTGTTAATTCGAAACAGGGAAATTGTTTTGCAGTTCTCAGGCGTCGCATCTTCATTGAAACATATGCATATATATGGTGCTATATTAGTTAATCTTACAACCACCCTTTCACAACTTCAGTCTTTGCGTTCTCTAACATTGATAGATTGTAGAGCGTTTGATAGCTTGCCTGAAACCATTGGGAACCTCCCTTCTTTGGAAAAGTTGGATGTTATAGAGTGTTCCACTTTCACTAGTTTACCCCATAGTTTTGGGAATTTATCTTCTTTGAAAGAGTTGAATTTTAAGGATTGCTCTAGTTTGGTGAGCCTTCCAGACAGCTTTGGGAATTTATCTTCTTTGAAAGAGTTGAATTTTAAAGATTGCTCTAGTTTGGTGAGCCTTCCAGACAGCTTTGGGAATTTATCTTCTTTGAAAGAGTTGAATTTTAATGATTGCTCTAGTTTGGTGAGCCTTCCAGACAGCTTTGAGAATTTATCTTCTTTAGAAATGTTGAATTTAAGCTATTGCTCTAGGTTGGTGAGCCTTCCAGACAACTTTGCGAATTTATCTTCTTTAAATAAGTTGAATTTAAACAATTGCACCAGCTTGGAGAGCCTTCCAGACAGCTTTGTGAATTTATCTTCTTTAAAAGATTTATATTTTAAGTATTGTTCCAGCTTGGTGAGCCTGCCAGACAGCTTTGTGAATTTATCTTCTTTAAATAAGTTGAATTTGAGCAATTGCACCAGCTTGGTGAGCCTTCCAGACAGCTTTGTGAATTTATCTTCTTTAAATAAGTTGAATTTGAGCAATTGCACCAGCTTGGTGAGCCTTCCAGACAGCTTTGTGAATTTATCTTCTTTAAATAAGTTGAAATTGAGCAATTGCACCAGCTTGGTGAGCCTTCCAGACAACTTTGGGAATTTATCTTCTTTAGAAGAGTTGGATTTAAGCAATTGCCACAAGTTGGTGAGCCTTCTAGACAGTTTTGGGAATTTATCTTCTTTAAATAAGTTGAATTTAAACAATTGCACCAGCTTGGTGAGCCTTCCAGATAGCTTTGAGACTTTATCTTCTTTAAAAGAGTTGAATTTAAGCAATTGCGCCAGCTTGGTGAGCCTTCCAGACAGCTTTGAGAATTTATCTTTTTTAAATAAGTTGAATTTGAGCAATTGCACCAGCTTGGTGAGCCTTCCAGACAACTTTGAGAATTTATCTTCTTTAGAAGAGTTGGATTTAAGCAATTGCCACAAGTTGGTGAGCCTTCTAGACAGTTTTGGGAATTTATCTTCTTTAAAAGATTTGAGTTTTCAGTATTGTTCCAGCTTGGTGAGCCTTCCAGACAGCTTTGTGAATTTATCTTCTTTAAATAAGTTGAATTTGAGCAATTGCACCAGCTTGGTGAGCCTTCCAGACAGCTTTGTGAATTTATCTTCTTTAAATAAGTTGAATTTGAGCAAGTGCACCAGCTTGGTGAGCCTTCCAGACAACTTTGGTAATTTATCTTCTTTAGAAGAGTTGGATTTAAGCAATTGCCACAAGTTGGGGAGCCTTCTAGACAGTTTTGGGAATTTATCTTCTTTAAATAAGTTGAATTTAAGAAATTGCACCAGCTTGGTGACCCTTCCAGACAGCTTTGTGAATTTATCTTCTTTAAAAGATTTGAATTTTCAGTATTGTTCCAGCTTGGTGAGCCTTCCAGACAGCATTGCGAATTTATCTTCTTTAAATAAGTTGAATTTGAGCAATTGCACCAGCTTGGTGAGCCTTCCAGATAGCTTTGTGAATTTATCTTCTTTAAATAAGTTGAATTTGAGCAATTGCACCAGCTTGGTGAGCCTTCCAGATAGCTTTGTGAATTTATCTTCTTTAAATAAGTTGAATTTGAGCAATTGCACCAGCTTGGTGAGCCTTCCAGACAGCATTGCGAATTTATCTTCTTTAAATAAGTTGAATTTGAGCAATTGCACCAGCTTGGTGAGCCTTCCAGATAGCTTTGTGAATTTATCTTCTTTAAATAAGTTGAATTTGAGCAATTGCACCAGCTTGGTGAGCCTTCCAGACAGCATTGCGAATTTATCTTCTTTAAATAAGTTGAATTTGAGCAATTGCACCAGCTTGGTGAGCCTTCCAGATAGCTTTGTGAATTTATCTTCTTTAAATAAGTTGAATTTGAGCAATTGCACCAGCTTGGTGAGCCTTCCAGACAGCTTTGGGAATTTATCTTCTTTAAAAGAGTTGAAGTTTGAATATTGTTCCAGCTTAGTGAGCCTTCCAGACAGCTTTGGAAATTTACCTTCTTTAAAAGAGTTAGATTTAAACAATTGTTCGAGCTTGATAAACCTTTCAAACAACTTTGGCAATCTATTTAGTTTGGCAACGCTATGCTTATACAGTTGTACACAGCTATCTGTGTTGCCAGAAAGTTTCAGAAACCTCGCTTCTGTGAAGCTGTTGATATTGCGAAAGTGTGAGAAGCTCTCGAATCTACCTCAAAATTTTGGTCAGCTGAAGTGTTTAAAATATGTGAACATACATGGATGCAGTGTATTACAGACCCTGTCTGCTGATTTTGAATGTTTGAGTTCACTGATTGCTCTTAGGGCTTCAGAATGTTCTCAACTGGAGGAAAATACAATGGACAAGTTAGCGAAGATGAAGGGATTGATGATTGTGGATATAGATGGAAGCCCTATGCTGAAAAAGCGGTGGGAACAAGTGAAGGAGCAATATTCTTTAGCAGTAATGCTGTACGGAAGACAGGTAATTTCTGTAACACACTTTCTTGTGTATATCTGAGTTTTTTATTTCACTGGTTATGCTCATCCTTTTTCTTAATTGAGGTTATCCGTTGCATTGCAGGACTGGTGGTCTGATAGGTTCTCATATGCAGATGTAATGTCTAGAGCATTTTTTCACAGTGAGTCAAAATTCCTGCATCTTGATGAGAATGGGCAGTTTGAGGAGTCGCCCTGTCTGACAGGTGGTGTAAAGCTGTATTTCTTGTTAACGGCGAGGGATCTGACATCACCATCAAATAGCAGATATTTGGAAGCAATGAAGAAGCAATGGATGGAGGTGGCCGCTTCGGAGGGGGGGCAGATGATGATGATATATGTGGAGATGGGAGATTCATGGGAGGAAAGCGAGACACGTGTTAGGCAAGCCCTCCGCCATTTACCCAGCGGCACCCGTGCTTGGATTGCTCCTGACAATAGAGCCAGGCTTTGGTTTGCCTATTCCATGTATTATTACCTCACACACTTCCTAGGGACGGGGAAGGAGGCGGCCAACTGGAATGTTCAAAATTGTATTGTGAGCACATCAACATCTGTGGATGAAGAGGGGAGGAGGAAGCTTCACACAAGCTTCGACTTCATAATCCCCGACCATGCACCTGATTTTGGAGGCCGAGACACTTCTCAACAATTTCTCTCCCCTATTTTGGAAGCCCGGGGGTTACTCTTCTATGGGGATGGGGATGGGGATGGGGGGATGCGGATGTTGATGGGGGGGATGCGGAGGAAGATGAGGAAATGGATGATTAGGAGGAGGATGATGGATAAGGATGATGGAGAGACTATTTAGTATGGATGGAGATGGCTTTCAATAAATAATCTCCCCCTGAATATCTATCTTGAAGAAGCCCTCAGATTTATGTGGGAATTGTATTGAACTTTTTGAAGTTATTAAACAGATATATGATATGATGTTTCCACTGTTTATATTTGAGAATATTCTTAAATATCACCCACTTCAATAGTGGAACATCAATTTTGACAAATAAAAGTAGGACAAATATTTACCACTTATTGTTGTGAATGAGGTGTAAAATTACTATTGACCTTTTAACCATTGAAATGGATGATACCTTTAAGTAGAGTGATATTTGGATGTTTTTGATTTGAACAGTGTGAGTTATTTGAACTATCATTAAATGAAAAGAACAATAAAATACTGAATGAATGACTGTCAACAATACAATATAATTAATTTATAATTATTAAGATTATTAATTCTAATTTTAATATTAATTAAAATTTTAATTACTTTTAATAATAGTAATATATGATAGAGTATTTTTGGATTTAACTGTGTATTTTTTTCATCCACATTTAGATCATGCTCAATGATCCATCATCAAGAAAATGAATTGGATCATCAAGAAAAGGAATGTTATTGTAAGCTAGAAATATATAATTAAATATTACAGCATATATTTAATATATATACGATTTGTAAATCTATTATATTTAAATAAAAAACATATATTAAATTAAACAGAACATTTATAAATATATTATATTTAACATAAAGGAGGGGTAAAAATTTATTAAAACAAGAAGTACAAAGCAAGGGAATTACATAGCCCTATCGAGCTCCACCAAGTGATCCAACCGTTGAGATAGATCCGGGGGTAAACGACCTCGGTCCATCAAATTCCAATCATGAATATGCTCAGAATCCCATTTAGCCAAACAATCAGCGACACCATTCCATTCTCTAGGAATATTTGTAAAAGTAAACTCCAAAAAAGCACATAGGTTAAGAATCTGAGCAACAATCAAAGCCAAATGCCAGCTGACATCATCTAAATGTCGCCTATTCAACAAGTTCACCACAACCTAGGAATCAGACTCACATATGATCTTTCGCCATCCAAATTGACTTCTACGCTCCACAATAGTTAAAATAGCCTGAGCCTCCATTAGATTATTAGTATGAAGATCCTTATAAATAGAGAAGATAAACTGAACATCTTCAGAGCTATCCCGACCAACACCACCAATTCTAGTATGACCAGGGTTTCCTCGAGAAGAGCCATCCGTGTTGATTTTTAAGACACCCTGAGGTGGAGGAGACCATCTCCCCTCCCTATTCACCTTCGGGGTAGGGTGTCTACGTCTGTTGCGCATGAGCTGACGTTGCTGAGGCGGAAGATGAAGATGATTACAACCACCAACATCACAAGGAGCCACCGATGCCATAAGATCACACTTAGCCGCAACAGTTTCTCCCAAAGAATGCAGAATTTTCCACCACAAGCGAGGGGCCACCAAGATCACCCCCTGAAAAATCTGATGATTCCTCTCCAACCAAAGGTTCTAGATAATAAAGGATGGGCCAATAGCCCAAGCAGCTTGAAGAAAGGAAGTAGAAACAGGGGCCCTGCCCCACCGATCCACAAAATCAACCAGCGAGGAAACATGCCAACAAGGCATATTCCACACCCTCCACCAAAAATGCCAAATCTCCCTAGCATAAGAACATTGGAAGAAGAGATGAGAGACACTTTCCTCATAGTTACGACACAAAACACACATAGAAGGGCCTTGGAAACCATGCTTACACAAATTATCCCAAGTAAGACACCGGTTTTGAGCAACTAACCACATGAAGAAAGTGCACTTGGGCCACGACAACTTGTGCCAAACATGCTTCCACCAAGGGACCTCAATATCCCCAAACAACTGCCTACCAAGCTGCTTATAACCAACAGACACAGAGTACTTCCTGGACAAATCATAACCATCCCAAGCCAAGACATCAGGTCCCCTCAAAGAATTACAAGTAGCTGAGCAAGCTCACGCCTATCCTCCTTAGACCCCCCAGGTGGCCACTCAGAAGGAAGCTTTCAACGAAAGCTTACAGCTGAACCACAATGTTGTGCAAACTTATAATGCTCAATGGTATCCCAGCCAGCCACAGTAAAAACATCAGAAAGTGACTGGAGGTGAGGAAGAGAAGAGAGAATAGGTGAGTGACCATCCCAATAATCTAACCAAAAAAGAGCCTGTGACCCTGAATGCCAAATCCAAAAAAGCACACGCTTAATCAACTGAGCCCCAACTTTCAAAGTATGCCAAATCATAGAACCACTCCCCTCCAAAGGATAATGAGGAACCTTAAAAGAAGAAACACCCCTAAGATATTTATGGTTGAGAATACAGGCCCATAACTGATGTTGATTAGTACACCAACGCCAGTAAAGCTTAGCAGCAAGAACTTACCCATTCAAAATAGCAAAGCGTAAACCAAGACCACCCTCTTACTTTGGTCTGCACATAGATTCCCACTTAACAAGGCCCCACTTAGTAGATAGAAAGTTACCACTCCAAAGAAATTGACGTGAGAGGGCATCAAATTCCCTAAGGAAATACATAGGGGCCATTTGAACAAAGCATCTGTAGATAGGAAGGGCTTGGATTATTGACTTGAGAAGAGTCACTCTCGCAGCTGTAGACAACCACCGATGAGTCCAATGAGTTACCTAGGCTGACGCCCAATAGCAAGAGGAATACCCAAATAGACAAAGGGAAGAGACCCAATTTGAAACCGCAAAATAGTTGTAATCCGCCTTTGGATAGCCTGAGGGATATTAAAAAAGAAAATAGAAGACTTTTGCCCATTGACTGTCTGACTTGAAGCAACAAGGTAGATATCCAAAGCTTGCCTAAAGGATTTAGCTTCTCGAATACGAGCCAACCCCATAATAGAAGTATCATCCACAAACTGGAGATGATAAATCGTTGGCAGACCCAAGCCCCACTGCCAATCATGAATCAATCCTTGAGAAACCTAAAATTTAAGAAACTGACTTAGCCCCTCTGCCATAATAATAAACAGATAAGGAGAGAGCGGATCCCCCTAACGAAGGTCCCTAGTAGCACCAAAAGGCCTTGAAGGTTCACCATTCACAATAACTGAAAAAGAGGAGGAAGTCACACAACTCAAAGTCCAACTCACCCAATCCGAAGAAAAACTAAGGCCAACATAATCTTCTGAAGAAAACTCCATTTAACTCTATCATAAGCTTTGGCCATAGCCAACTTGATGAACATAGACCGCTCCAAAGAGGTCGCCATGGAATGTATGACCTCAGAGGCTACCACCACCCCATCCAGAATTTGCCGACCCGCCACAAAGCCTCCTTGCTCCTCAGAAATGACAACGGGCAGGCAAGGTTTAAGCCTCTCAGCAATCAATTTCGTAATAATCTTATACACCACATTACAGAGTGCAATAGGTCTAAAGAATTCAAGCCTATTAGCACCTTCTTTTTTAGGAATGAGAACCAAAAAAGTAGCATTCAGGGCTCGTAGCATCTGCTTACTATGAAGAGACTCCCAGACAACCTCCAACAAATCCAGCTTCACAATATCCCAAAACTCCTGGAAAAATTCTACTGGAAAACCATCAGGGCCAGGAGCTTTCTCCTTATTCATCCTAAACACAACCTCCTCCACTTCAGACAAGGAAATCAGACGACTAAGAGAAGCATTCAAATCATTAGAAATCAAGGAAGGAATGCAAGCAAGGACCATATTCTCATCAGCCTTAGTAGGAGGCGAGTCTTAGTAAATGGAGTAGAATAAAACTAACAAGCCTCTCTAGACAAAGCCTGTTGCGAGGAAATCGAAAGACCCTCAAAAATAACAAGAGAAGAGATATAACATTTATTCTGACGAGCTTGCACAGAATGATGGAAGAAAGCAGTATTCCTGTCACCCTCTTGAAGCCACTCAATCCTTGCCTTTTATTTCTAGAAAATCTCCTCACGGAGCTCCCACTCCACCAATTTCAAAGCCTGGGACTCAGCATGTCCCAGAGCCTCCGAAAATCCCAAATCATGAATTTGACGAGTAATAATAGCAAGATGATCCCGCGCTCCCCTTTTCTTGGCCCGAAGATTGCCAAAACACGACCTATTCCATCTCTTAAGATGATACTTGATATGTTGCAGCTTTTTAACAAGACAATACATAGCTGTACCATACGTAGGGGCCCCATCCCGCCACCACTGGGCAACAAGGTCATATATATTATATTATATTTAAATTAAATAGAACATATATATTAAATTATAAAGAAGATAAAATAAGTAAATAAATATACATAAAAGGTGGTAAATAAATTCAAATTTGGCTTATGTTAAATAGAACATAAAATAAATAAGTAAATAAATGAATCCAATTTGAGTTTTAAAACCAGTTTATGTTTTTTGAAGTCAAGTCTGTTCATCCCTTGCTGTAGATTTTAAAATCCAGATTTACTCGGATATTGTGCTCAAATTAATAACCAACTTGCATCCATTTTTTGATAAAATAAAAAACATATACTCATATTAGACGGGCATAAATGCCAATGATGACATAGTCCGACTGCTAACAAAGATGCAACAAACAACACAGTCCCTCATTGCTAACAAACGAGAACATGAATAAATAAATAGCCTTAAATATCTTCCTCAAAATTCCTACACACTAACCAAGCCATGAGAGAGCCAGTGATGAACTTTTCAAACTAATCCTCTCTTGAAACACCTCATATTGGTTTTGATAGAATTTAAGGTGTCTGCATGATCTGTTAGTATATTACATTGTTTAATTGGTGATATGGTTGCAGCGGGTGTATGCTGTTAATAAACTGTTAACTGTTTCAACCGTCACTTCCACCTTCCTTTATATAATTGTATCTTATGATCATCAAAATATATCATGTATTCCTGGAATATTGATCAATGATAAACGAAAGTTTAATGCATTTTTTATAACTGGTATCAGAGCACACAATTCATGTACCTGTGACTATGCGTTGAAGGATGGTAGTTACGTGCCTGTGAATGTTGAAGATTGGCGCTTGAAGCAGATTTATTCTGGAGTGGTAGCGGTCTGAATGATGGTGTGAGAATTTGCAAGCAGCAACCTGTGCGGTAGTTAAAGTGGTGTGAAGTTTTGAATCTCTAAGAACTTTATGGAATAATCACTATGGAACGAGGCGTGTAGTTTTTTGAATTTAAATGTAGTACGATTCCCCATACAATGCACATTCTGTTATAACAATTTGAAATACAATGGTTCTTTCCCATGTTAAATGAATGCCATCTATTAAGATTACTTGAATGGTATCTATCTCAGTCCCTATTAGATGCAGTGCTTGATCTGAGTGCATATGTGAGCTGAGTCTAGCTATATTTACTTACATTTGCATTACAAACTATTCAGAGTTTTATTTCCAAAGGCAAAATTGTAGTTACATTATACTAAAGTTCAGAAGGGACAAATCATTTTGGTATATCAGAAGGGACAAATCATTTTGGTATATTAGAAGTTGAATTGTCCTTATAATGAATCTAGCATTGGTCTGAGAATGTCATTAATATCCTGAAGCCGTATGATTACCATGCCTCTGTAATTGAATGCAATTGGACAAGCCAAGTCAATGCAATACAAGTTGTTTGGAGGGCTTGCTTATGGCATCAATTTAGTATCAAAAGTTCAAGTAATGTGTTACGAGATTATTTTTGTTTTTTAGTATGTTTTTATTCCAAGTACAAGGTGTTCATTCTGATGACGGGTATAGATACTACTAAGATTACTATATTGTACAAGTTGAAACTCGATGTTATTGTTATTGTCATTCCCACTATCGATGACAATGTTGAGACTATTGAGTGGCAAGATGTTGTTCTTCTAGTCATTGCAAAGAACATTATAAATGTCATTCAGATTGGGGCTATCTTTGCAACATTTGATAAGGCCTCTAAAGACTCATCAAACATATCAGATGGATAAAGTGTAACAAGGTCATATTGGAGGCTGGTGGTATCGGAGGATGGAGGAATTTCCATCATCTCAAGTTAGCTTCTTGCTTTGAGATGATGCTTTACAGGAGAAGCAATTTTTGGCTTTAGTTTTTTTGCTTTTCCTTTTTGCTACTGACAGATTTGAAGATACATGTTTTGTAAAGTTTGTTTTTTGGAGACAGGCAAGGGGTTTGGTGTAGAGCTCAATATGGATGGTTGTCCAACGAGCACTCAAGGCTGTGATCTGAATTATACCTTTCTGAGGTGTTAGCACAGTAAAAATTTGAAATTTTTACTATCTCCTTACTCCATCATATTTGAATAAATCCTGAAGAATATCCCAAAAAGACCATAATAAAAAAATTTTGTATCTCACGAGATGTCTATGGATGAGCAGTGCCAAATTTCATCAAAATCAATCCATCGGCAAGAGGTTGTGTTGCTTACACCGACACACAAGGAATCGTTTGAAAACAACCATCGGCGTGAAAATAGAGATCGGAGGAAGAATTGTGGAAGTCACCGATGGAGTAAGTAATACCGATGACTTTACATCGGCAAGAAAGGTAAGTGGTCATACCGATCGGTATGACAGATATCTATCGGATGACTTTTTAAAAGATGCCCCGACGGTATATATCATACCGATAAAGCATTTCGGCAAGAGTTTCACCGAACAGCATGCAGGGGTAACGAAACAAATAGCCATCGGCGAAAGGTAAGCTATCGGGATAGAAAACAAGTAAGCCTTCGATGATTAAGAGTCTTGGCGATAAGAAAGCCATCGGTGAGACTCATAGCGATACACCTCTATCGGGATAACTTGACATATCGGAACAAAAGAACTAGGTCTTGCCGATTCACAAGTCACGGCGATCAAAAGGTGTCAGTGACACTTTACTAAACTTTGCCCGATGAAGGATATGAAAAGGGTCATCGGGGAGATGATTTGGATCGGGATATCTTGAGCAAGCTATCCCGATAGTGAATGTCATTCCGACAAAGATAAAAGTCCATACATGAAGATGACTATCAGCGAGACAATAAAGATCAGGAGAACAATATTTTATTATCCCGATAGTCTCAATCTTCCCGATAAGCAAATCATATCGGTGGGACTCGCTATATCGCAGAGAGATCTAAAAACCTTGGCGATGAAGGAAGTCATGCCGATGGTCTTGCCCACTTAAAATATGATATTGCACAAAGCCACAGGAGCTCTGAAAGATAAAGCCTCTGCGTCTAAAGAAGTTTGCAAACAATTAGAGGAAATGGTCACCCTTGATATAATCACCAGGAGCGCAGTTGATCTTACTGATTCTCACCGTGAGCAGGAGTATTTAGATCATCTGGCAAAAGTCTATTTATGGCTAAATAGAGCCTAATTAAGCTTATGTAATTATTGTTTATGTTGGTTAAATTCCCAAGAGACTTATTGAAGAGTTGTATCTCTTCATGAAAATATCTATATAAGTTTAAACAATCGATGCTGAAAAATCATCAGCAGTAGAAGATTTCATATATACATAATATACAATATCTCAAATTGATTATGTTGCATATTTTATTTGAAGAAGAAATTTGAAGTTCTCTGATTCAGTATTTCTATTTTGGTATCAGTTGCTTGTTGAAAATATTCAATTGTGTGGCTGTCTCCATTTCTGCATTTCCTGGTTATTCAGATTAAGATATCAAGTATATAGTTAATCTGTCATTACACACTTGCTGTATCTGTGTGATTAATTTGGTTGGTGTCCATCTGAGGAATTTAGAACTAATTTGGTTGGTGTCCATCTGAGGAATTAAACCCTTCTAATTTAGTCGCAGTACCCTGGAAGTAGTAAGTTGGGATTACTAAGTAGAGCCATACAATTAGGATTACTATTCTGTCTCCAGTAAAATATTATCTGTTAATCTTGCCCATTCATTTCATTTGGTTCCTTCAAGTAAGGATTAAAATACCTTCTGGTGAATTATAAGATAATTGATTATATTGGTTGGATTACTAAGAAGAGTTTGTCAATCACTTCCTTGCACGTTTATACAAGCTATAAACCAAAACTGTGCCAAGCAATTAGAATTATTACCATTAAGAAGCTACTGGTCTAGGTCCTTCAAATTGACTCTGTTACCCAACAAGGCACTAGTCTCATTCAACTCATCATTTAAAACCTTGATATTGCTTATACAATTTCTGCCAATCATTTATTAAACATTATACATAGAATTAAGTAGTCAACTTCTTTTTCATCTATCTTATGCCATTATAGATAGATCTAGTTAGTCCACTCATCCACTGCTTTAATATTTCAAGGTTCACCCACCTAGGTGTAGCAGGACCTAAAGTGTAGGAAATCATCAAACCTTGAAGGTTGATTTCGTCAAGTTAGTTCAAAAACGTTGCAAATCCAAACATAGAGCCTGGCATCCTCTTAGGATTAGCAACTTGCATTTTTGAGACCTAACATGAGGGTCATTAGACAACTTGATGGAGCCATGTGTTTGGAGAGCTCAATATGGATTGTTGTCAAATAATTCATGGAATTTGTGATTCAGGGGTTCATGGGAGGAGGAAGAACTCAGGAATTTAGCTAGGGACTACACCCTTATGAGGGTTAAGAGAGCTTGATGGAGCTCCACTTGATCCAGGATTTGTTTTCTTCAAGGAAGATCTTCACAAAGATGTATATACACTTTGTTTTTCAGCAAGTTTTGTTTAAGGGGGGGTCTTTTAAAAAATGAATTATAAGGTTTTAGGGATACACTTATAGGAACAATGTAATAAGGGGGGGAATGTTAGTATATTACATTGTTTAACTAGCGATATGGTTGCAATGGGTGTATGTATTTAATAAACTGTTAATTGTTTCAACCATTGCTTCCACCTTCTTCCACCTTTCTTTATATAATTGTATATCATGATCATAAAAATATATCGTGTATTCCTTGAATATTGATCAATGATAAATGAAAGTTTTAGGCATTTTTCATAACATGATCTTCCAAAATTCTTCTTCTTCTCGTTATGCTTGTTGGGCAAGTGTGGAGCCAAGTTTGTAACGACAGCTTGTAACGTAGGCATCTTCTTGTTTTGTAACCATTGCCTTCTACGCATTCCTAGCACGGTGGTTGAATATGTCAAGTTTGGTATTTGCCTTGTATTGAATAGGCTATTTTGACTGTTTGGATGTAACGTGCAAACATATAGTTGAATAAAATTGAGACTCCCCTGTTGATAGTGGATGTAGCCATATATTGGTGAACCACTTTAAAACTCTAGTTTTCTGTGTCTATGTGATTGTCTTTTATTCTATTCTAAATTTTTCTTCAATCTTTCTTTTCATTTGCTCTATTTTTTTTAATCAACAATTGGTATCAAAGCTTGGTAGAAAAGCTCAGTGCTGAAGCGGTTCTTTGGAAATTGGTGAAGATTTTCAAAAGCATGGACAACACAGACAAATGGAAGATAGAGAAGTTCGTGGGGCAGAACTTCAGCTTGTGGAAAGTACATATGGAGTCGTTGCTGATCAAGCAAGACTTCTCACTCGCATTGCTTAGAAAACCCAAGGGAAAAGGTTCAATATCGGATGAAGATTGGAAGAAAATCGATATGAAAGCCAGGGCAACTATTTTTCTTTCATTGTCCAACAATGTGTTGTTCAATGTTTCAGCGAAAAAGACTATGAAAGAGCTTTGGGATAAAATCTCCAACATGTATGAGATAGCATCGGCATCGAACAAGGTATTTATCATGAAAAAGTTATATAATTTGAAAATAAGAGGAGGGACTATGTCTAATCATCTCAATGAATTCAATACCTTGGTCACCCAATTAACTTCAGTGGGTATAAAGTTAGATGACAAAATTAAAGCAATACTATAGTAGGCATGAGTTTTCCACAGTCCATGAATAAATTAGAGTGCTTCTGGATTAAACTGTGTATGTTTGAGGCAAAAACATACACAGTTTAATCCAGAAGCACTCTAATTTAAAGCAATACTGTTGTTGTGTTCTTTACTGAACAGCTTGGAAGGGGTTGTGATGGCAGTTAGCACTTCGGTGGCTGCCAAAAGTAAACTAAAATTTGATGATGTTGCAACCACACTTCTTAGTGAAGATATGAGGAGGAAGAATCAAGAACCCTCTTCCGGTGATGCTTTAACAGTTGTAAGTACTGGCAATAGGGGAAGACGTCAAGGAGGAAGAAATAATAATAGAAGAAGATCTAAATCTACTCCAAGATTGAAGTCTAGGGGCAGAAACAATGCTTGTTGGTTTTGTGGAAAACCTGGTCACACAAAGAAGAATTGCTAGAACTACAAGAAGGCCAAAGAAAAAGTGAGTAATAATAATGAAGTAAACACTTCATGTGATGGTGTTTTGGTCTTATCAGCTAGTAACACAAATGTAAATTCATGGGTGCTCAATTTCGGCAGGCCTCTTTCCATGCTACTTCATGCCGAGAGGCTTTCTCTAATTTCCAAGAGGGTACATTCGATAAGGTTTTTCTTGGTGATAATAAAGAATGTGAAATCGTAAGTAAGGGTGATGTAACATTACATTTGAAAAAAGGAAATAAATGGATATTGAAATATGTAAGGTATGTTCCATTGTTGAAACAAAATTTAATATTAGTAAGATAGCTTATTGCTTGTGGTTGTAATGTTAAATTTTCTTTAGATACTTGGAAAGTAACCGAAGGAGTTTTGGTGCTTGCAAAGGGAAAGAAGTTGGGTAATCAAGTTACATTTTAGAATGTAATGGTGAAGTGGGAGCTGCAATGGCAGTAGTGGACAGCAGTTCGGAAATTTGGCATAAACAACTTGGGCATATGAGAAAGAAGGGGCTTGAAGTTATGTTTCAAAGGGATCAACTTCCAGGCCTCAAATCGGTTGATTTGGAGTTATGTGAGCATTGCCTTTATGGCAAACAGAGTCAGACCAGCTTCTTGAGGACAGACCATGACAAGAAAACTACTCCATTGGAACTAGTACACTCCAATGTTTTCGGTCCCACGGAGGTAACCTCTTTTGGAGGTGCTAATTATTTTGTTACTTTCCTTCATGATTGCACTCACAAAGTTTGGATTTATATGTTGAAAAGAAAATCAAAGGTGTTTTCAAAATTTAAGACCTTTAAGGCTACTGTTGAAAATCATATTGGGCACAAAATTAAATGCCTATTAACAGATAATGGAGGAGAGTTTTTCTCTTCGAAATTTGACAACTTTTGTGCAGATAATGGCATACGCAAAATTCAAGTAGTTCCTTTCAACCCTCAAGAAAATGGTGCAGCTAAGCGGTTGAATCGAATGATTCTTGAGAGAGCTCGGTGTATGCTCTCGAATGATGGTTTGGGGAAAGAGTTTTGGGTAGAGGTGTGTAATACTGTTGTGTATTTAATCAATCACGCTCCTTCATCTCATTTGGATTTCGATATCCCAGAGGAGAGATGGCTCGGGAAAAGGATTTCTTATCATCATCTACGTGTGTTTGGCTGTGAAACCTTTGTACACATCCCTAAGGAGCATTGAACTAAGCTCGACCCCAAATCACAGAGATGCATATTTCTTGGATATGGTGAAGATCAGTTTGGATTTCATCTTTGGGATCCCATTGCCAAAAAGATTATTCGCAGTCGGGATGTCGTGTTTAATGAGAAAGTTTTCCCAGGTTTGCAGAAATAGAACTCATCTTCACATGATTATATATAGGTTGATTTATTTGATAATGTAGTTGTTACATCCCCAATTTTTGTCTTGCTATACTTTTACTTTTTACTTGGGCATAAATAAATTTATTATGATGTTTAGATTAATGACAAGGAAAAACATGGATTATATTGAATGTCATTTATGAAATTATGGGAATGATTATGTTATTATCGATTTAATATTTGCATTATGAGATTTAATATGTTATTTGAATAATGATGCACTGATCATAATTTCTTTGGTAACAAGTTTGATACAGGATTACAGGTTATCAGATGACTCTCGGAGAAAATAAAGAGAGTATCTTTCTAGGAGAGAGATATAGACCTCGGGTTACAAGTGGTTTATTTGCCAAATCAGATATAAGTGTTTAATGAAAATGTGAACCAATGTGTTGTAAGAGGTAAGCCTTGTCTTGTCAGTTTACTTCTGAACCTAAACGAGAAATAGTCGATATTGAACTTTCAAAATTTTCTAAGTCATAGTAAGTAGTCTTAGTCGTTAGAGTTTGATTTGTGACTATTTATGTTTAACGTAAATATTACGACGTATTTGTCATAAAATGGTAGTCATATTATTATTAAGACCCTTGAGGTGTTAGAAATGATTCTTAATGTTAAGATGTTTTCATCGAGTTGAGAATACGTGATTATTGCTAACGGATTGTAATGGGGAGACAAGCTCAACCCAACCACATTATCCGTAATTCCTTGTTTAAATATTATTTGTATTGATTAAAATATGATTATCTAATATAGTGGCGATGTTATAAGAGGTATATTTGATGTAATCAAATATATAAATGCCTTAGCATCGTAAGAGGATAATACCTCTTAATGAGTCGATGGAATTGTAGAAGCCATAAGTTAAAATATAGTAGAGCCTTCATTAGTGTAAGTGGTGGATCAAACCACATGTTTTGATCATTAAAAGATCAGTTATATATTTTAATAAATGTCGGCCTTATCCTTATGGGGATGATTGTGTTTTCAAACTGCCCAACTGAATGAACCATATGGCGGCCTTCCACAATCAACATGTGGACTTTTGCTTAGAAATTGATTTCAGTTAAAGACTAAGTCGCCTAGGACTGTTAAGATGTAATTAAGTTTACAACTGAATCACTGTTGAGGTGCGAAATAAGGCAACTCTTTAGGAGTCGTGCCTGGGTCATAACTTGGAATGACTCAGTTGAGCCGTGGTATCCATATATTAATAAGGTTAAAAAATTGAGAGGAGAAGATAGGAAGCAGGATCGAATGGTTGCAGAGAGAAGTAAAGTGGCTGGAGATGAGAGGGAATACGTAGGTGGAAGGACGTCGACCTAGGCTATGACTAGTTTACAAATCTCTGTCAAGTCCTAAATCGATCATTTTCAGGTATTCTTCGATTATGTAAGAAGAGATCGATTATCATATCTTTAGTGAATACACCATAGTCTTATGGCAACTGTATGAGTTCTACAGTGGAGTTAAATCTTCTGATTTTATAGTGTAACAGTTGATAACTAGTAAAGTTTGACATAGGAAAATGCAGATAACTCTCTAAGAAAACTATATTGATCTATCTTTGTAAACAATGAGATTAAGAATGCAAAACGTATGGTTGACACTTGGTGATGCAAGTGAGTGCTTTGTTACAGTTACTGATTCAACCATTTGCCTATTCTTTAGAAACCAATTATCATATCAATGCAAAGAATGGAGAATAAATGACCATCATAGTGAAAGATTATCATAGTTGTCTTTGGCTTAAAAAAATAGTTCACCTATCAAATAAGTTTGTAGCAAGTCAAATGGAATGATTGTGAGTAAACCAAACAATAGGCTCTCGAATATTAAAGAAATGAATGAACCTTGTTTTCATACTCTCAACTTGAACCGTATAGTATTGAGGTTAAAAGGATTTAACATATTGTCTGGTAAAGGCTATAAATATGTATAACGGATAATGTTATTTACCCATGAGAACTAAATTCATAGGAATCTTTAGTAAACTATTGTGTCACATCAAACGAGAGTAACTAAGAGATACTATGGTAGTTGAAATAGGATTTTTATGAGAATCCCATTAAAGACTATTTGTCTTTATTATTCACGTTATCCTTGAAGAGATCCAATGCAATGGAGTAGGCTAAGTCTACTAGAGAATGACCTTGTAGGGATATATATTCAGGGTATGTTTTTTTTATAACACATTACCAAAGTTATTCTACGTTCCTTTGTATAGGAGATATTATTTATTTAAGACCTATAGTATTCTTAACCTTGGTTGAGATAATCAGGGGTTATTTGTGAATCTAGGACTCCTAGATATACGATATGGTTATATTATTACCATATTAACAAAGGATATTAAGAAAACCCTAGAGTCGATTACAAACCATTTGAATGGTTATGTTATATAGACTTATTTAAGTCAAAAGGTATTATTACTATGACTCATAGATTAAACTATTACATGATTAGGGTTGGTAAGAGAATTAAACTGTGAGAATACGATAATATCCAAGTTGAGTAGGGGTGGGTGAACACAACGACTACATTCATTATGAACGAAATTGATATTAAAAACTTTGGCCAAAGTAATGCATTTGTTTTCTGCATGCATTGTCGGTTCACTATATTCAGATTGCTCATCTTATCGGAAATCATACTTAGCTAGAGGGTATCTAGGGTTGTATGGTTGATAGAGTTGAGTAGAATACAACACTATGTACTCGGAAAAGACAAATTATCACTAGTCACCTAAGGTCTATATTCCTCGTGAAGGGTAGGGCCCCTTCCTATGTGGAAGATGTGTGGGAGACCACCGGTCTGTGGATGGAGGTAAATCACTTTAAAGATACTCTCTCCAAGCAGGAAACATGTCAGGACTTGTGATAAAGATGTCAGATATTCAGAAGCAGTATTTGTTCCCAAAATTTGTATATGTAATGGATTTACATTTGTAAACATTGTAAATGAGAAAGACAATATGGTTTATTGTAATTTGTAAAAAAAAATCTTGTAATTGTAGTTACTTGATTATATGTTGAATAAAAGAAAAAATTTCTCTATCTCATTTTTACCTTGTTGATTTACTCTATGGTAAATTTCTGGTTTTACTATGTTTTTAGAACGCGGATGTTACAGTAGTCCAGTCACAAGGCAATGTTACCTAGGCACCAACTATTGGTTTTCATCCTTCAATTGTTGGTATGCTGACCTCATCTGTGATTGCCTAGCATCAAATTGTTTGTTCACTGCCTTCAAATATTATTACACAGCCTCCTCTAGGAAGTGCGCAGCCTACTCAACCATCCTCACAAGTTAATACAGAGTCTTTGTTTGATTTAAATTCCACCTTAAATGCACAACAAGTTTGTAATAATGTGCATCCTCCTATAGGGTATTCATAGCCCTCATACATTTATTCACAACCTTCAATAGTCACTGCCCAACTGCTTACTGTTTGTGAGCCTTCTTCAATTTTTGGCGACTCTCCTCATACAAGTAGATCGCTGCCTTCCTATTTGGAACGCCGTCTCTTCCTATGCTTTCATCGCAGCATATAGTGGGAGTTTTTGACCCCACAAATCTTCTAAAAGGCAAAGAACCTTCTACAACATTTGCTGAGCCTTCAATGGGGCCTTATCTACAGGCAAATGGTAGAAATAAAAAACATTTCTAAAGGAGAATTTTCAATGCTCCCCATGCCTATTCATTCGTATGAATTGGGAAGTTTATTTCCCACGCAGCCAGTCCCTACTCACACCTAGTCTATTGGACTGGAGACACAAAGCTAGAGCGTTGGAGAATTTATCTTGGAACCAGGCAGTGTGTAGGCACATGAAAGTATACAGAGTGAGAGTAATGAAGAAACTGTAGAACAACAAGGTCATTTGCAACAAGAACAAGGTCCTCAATTATGAAGGTCTACTTGAGACAAGAGGCCTCCAACCAAATTTGACAATTATGAGTTATTGCTCTTTGATCAAGCAGAGCCTACAACATTTAAACAGGCTTGTAAAGATGAAAATTTAGTGAATTGGATGGCATCCATGCATGAAGAAATGGAGTCTTTAAGAGAGAATGATACATGGGATTTGGTTACCCTTCTGCCAAATCGATGACCACTGAAGAATAAATGGTTGTATTGACACAAAGAAGAAGATGGATGGACTAAACGCTATAGGGCCAGATTGGTTGTGAAGGGATTTGATCAGCAAAAAGGAATTGATTTTAATGAAATTTTTTCACTAGTTGTGAAAATGAACACCATTCGTGTGGTTTTAGGCACTCCAGCTATTCGGGATCTTGAGCTTGAGTATCTTGATGTCAAAATGACTTTTCCTCATGGGGATATTGATGAAGAGTTATACATGGAGCAACCTGAAGGTTTCATTAAACAGGGTCAGGAGCATTTGTATTGTAGATTAAAGCGGAGCTTGTATGGACTGAAGCAAGCCCCACGACAGTGGTACCTTAAATTCGATCACTTCATGATTGATAAGAAATTTACTCACTGTGAATCAGATCCATGTGTCTACTATAAGAGGCTTGCTAATGGTGAGTTTGTTATTCTTTTACTTTATGTTGATGATATGTTGGTTGCTGGCACTAGTGTGGAGATTGTTTGTGAATTAAAACATCATTTAGCTCAATGCTTTGTCATGAAATATTTAGGGGCAGCGAAGAGGATTCTTGGAAGAATATAATCAGGGATAGGAACAAGAGAGAAATCAAACTGTCTCAAGAAAGATATATTCTTAAAATTTTGGACAGGTTTAATATGCAGAATGCCAAGTCTGTTAGTAGTCCTTTGGCTGATCATTTTCTCTTATCTTTAGCTATGTGTCCCAAAACTCAAGAGGATCAATAACACATGAAGTGTGTTCCATATTCATCAGCAGTTGGCAGTCTCATGTATGCAATGGTTTGTACTCATCCAGATATTTCTCATGCAGTGGGAGTTGTGAGCAGATTTATGAGTAATTCGGGTAAATCGCATTGGCAGGCAGTTTAGTGGATCTTTAGGTACTTAAAAGGTACTTCAAATAATGTTTTATGTTTTGGAGGTAAGCATACTTAGCTGCGAGGTTATGTTGATTCAGATATGGCTGGAGATTTGGTTAAACAAAGGTCTACTACGGTTACGTGTTTACTTTTGCTAGGGCAGTGATAATTTGGGTTTCACAATTGCAATAGGTGGTTGCACTGTCTTCTACTGAAGCTGAATACATTGCTCTAACTGAAGGAGCTAAAGAAATGATATGGTTGCAGCGATTGTTGGGTGAATTATGGTGTAAGCAATCTATTTTCACTTTGTTTTGTGATAGCAATAGTGCTATTCACTTGGCCAAGAATTCCGCCTTTCACAATTGGACAAAGCATATAGAACTGAGATATCATTTTATTTGCCATGTCCTTGATGAGGGTAAGCTGTAGGTGGAGAAAATTGACATGAAAGTGAACCCAGCGGATGCATTAATGAAGATTGTACCACGAGAGAAGTTTGAGTTCTGTAGAGCTTCTCTTGGTATTGTCCTGATGTGATCAGCCTACAGTAGGGGATATCTCTGAGCACCTCTTTCTCTGGTATAACTTGTCTTCAAGTGGGAGATTGTTGGGTATGTGTGAAGCCAAGTTTGTAATGACAGCTTTTAACGTAGGCATTTTCTTGTTTTGTAACCGTTGCCTTCTACGTATTCCTGGCACGATGGTTGAAGATGGCAAGTTTGGTATTCACCTTGTATTGAATAGGCTATTTTGGCTATCTGGATGTAAGGTGCAAACATACAGTTGAATAAAATTGAGACTTCCCTGTTGATAGTGGATCTAGCCATATATTGGTGAACCACTTTAAAACTTGGTTTTATGTGTCTATGTGATTATCTTTTATTCTGTTCTAATTTTTTCTGTAATCTTTCTTTTCATTTGCTCTATTTTTTTTATTCAACAATGCTTCCATCTATATCTGAAAGAGTGTTTGTTCATATTATCCAAAATGTCATGAATTGGAAGATTGAGATCTTGGGCACTCATTCGATCCTGTTTGAATTCTTGAAGGAAATTCATCCACAGGCATTCATATCCTGAAGTAGAGAAATAACACTAGGAGAGGGCTCCATCGAAGGGGTTCTAATTGGTACATGCATAGAACTACTCAGAAGAGCCATCTCTAAATTTGCATTAGGCTTTTTTCTTGGAGATTGCTAATGAAAATAGGCTTCATATGTTTCTTTGAAGAGGGATCTTGGGGGAGATGTCAGGCTAAAATCATCATTCAACATGGTGGGAGAGGGCTAAAGAGGAGAGCACCTCCTAAGAAAGCTAAAGACAGTGTCAGGAAGCTGAGCTAGAAGATTGAGCACCTGCTATAGTAGCTGGGAGAGGCGGGTGAACATAAGATGAGGTTGATTCAAGCACCAAAGACATATGTTGACTACCATTCCTATTGGAGCCTTTAGAGCAGGCTTGGAATTTGACGGTTACCCCTACCTGTAATATTCAAATTTTATGATGGTGTGGTCATTTAACTACCTCTCAATTTATGTTTAAAAAAAATATAAATTGCTAAAAAATATTTGAGTGAATTTTAAATAATTTTATCAAGTTTTATTATAATTTTTTATAAAGTATTATAAATAGTTTACTGTGAGTTATTATTTTTTATTATTTTGCCTAAATACTAACATTGTCTCATGTTCTCCACATTTTCTTACATTGCCATCATTTTCCCTTTTGGTTTGTTACTCAAAACCTTTACCCAATGCCATTTTTCAAAAAAATCATATAATTCCTACAAATGAAAGTGTATATGCTCTATAGAAAGAATTAATGTAGGTCTTGTTGTTGTGTTCAAGCATAAATCCCTAAAATGATTCATATGATTTCTACACAAGATGGTGTATAAGTGCTCTAGGCCACAACATTCAAATCTCTTAGAAATGAATTTGCATCTTATATTGTTTGGAAACTCAAGCTACTTTAGTGAATACCATTTTTGTGAAGATACAACCATACAACACTAAAGACCACAAAGTGGCCCAATGAATCTAGTTGACACCCTTCAAACAACTTACACAACACAATAAATGAATTTCTTCTTTGAATATTTCTATAGATGGTGGCATTGCAAAGAGCACAAATAGATCTTCAAAAATACATAAACTATCCCCATATTCTACAACAAAGAAATGTCATCTAATGCCTTGAGAATTTTGGGAATTGCTTTTACAACTAAATAAAGCAATTGCTTCACAATTTTTTATGACAATGTTGCTATACTTGCTAATGTGCCCAACAACATAAATCCATAAACCTTTATTGTAGATATGTGAATCAATGACTTAACATTGATGGCAAATATTATTTTGAACAATTCATAGCCAACAATAGTATATTATAGAGAAAGCAAAGGTAGAATCTCATGGTTCTTGAGTTTCTTTTTTGTTTAGTTTTGAATTTGAAGCTGACAATTTATTAAATGTCTGATGTAATTTTATGAATTGGGATTCAAAAATTGTTTTGATGGTTAGATATTTGGGGTAGGAAAGTAGAATTTTGGTTAGAGTTTGTGGTTGATTAGAGAAAAATCTTCAAACTAAATGTTGATGGTATTGGATTTTGATAATATTGTAGTTTTTTTCACTTGGATCATTTGGTTATTGAACATAAACTAAATATTAAAAAAATGCTCTGCCCACACGAGCCTCTTTAAACAACTAAGATTTGGATTATATCACAACTAGAAGCTATCTTCTATCTCTGTCATGAATAGCGTGGGGAATTTTTTGGGACATCTAAAGCTATATTTAAAACATATTTTTTCATAATTTGTTGGTGATTTGATTTTAACAAATCTAAGGATTCATTACCACATATATATTAATTAAAGCAACCAAAACAAAACATTAAAAATATAAAAATATGATTGTGTTAGATATAAGTTACACAACAACAACTCTTCTTGACCTCTTTGTAATTGTAATTTGTAAATTTGAACTAGTATTCCCTATATATATAATAATAATGAATAAGAACTAACAAGAAATATTTTTGCAGAAAGCAAAAATCTTAAGCTTATCATTACAATTAAAATAAGTTTCTAAATTTATTTTTAACAAAGTATTCAATCTAAAAAGAAAAGACCATTTATATTTATCTATAAAAATATTCTAAATTCATTTATATTTCTAGAACAAAATATTATAAAATGATATATAAATGAGAATATTATATTATATTTCCCTATAATAAATTTTTACGGTTTTACTAATAATTTAAAGTGTGATATATAGTTATATAAAAATATAACAAGTCAAACTATACGGTCTAATAAATTTTAAAATTGTAAAATACGGTCTAAAATTGAATAAATGGTCCACAAACTATCAAATTCTAGGCTTGCTTCAAAGATAGTGAGGAAGGCACAAGAAAGGTGCAACACCCATTGTGCTAGTAGAAGGAAAGTTGGAAATGCACAAAGGAGCAAATAGTGTCATAGCCTAATAGTGATACATCTAACAACAGATCAGATGCATATGAACTAGTTGAAAAAGACTTCAATACAAATGGTGCCATTTCCCCAACACTCTATCGACACTTGGTAGAAGAAAGAGGAAAAGGCAATGCATATTAATAGTAAGGAACACAAGGGTAGCAGTAAAAAAATGATGCCTATAGGGATGGGGCCATAAGGGAGCGAGAAAGGAATATAAAAGAGGGAAGAAATTTCTACCCAACACTTAAAACAAAGAGGAAGAATTACAAAATCCATAGAGGAAAAATGTAATATGAGTGGTGGAAGGCAGGGCCTGAATTTGATGGTCAACCCTGCATGTCAAGAAATTTTTTTGTGAGAGTTATTTATTCAGAATTGTCTTTCAAATGTTTGCATATATTCAGATTTATATTTGATTATAATTCTATAAAATTTTTGATGATCTATCTAAAATTTCCTCTTCCACATAATACAATTTTCCCAAAAATTTGATTAAATTTTATGGCAGAAATCCCTAAACACAACTATATAGCTATCAGCTAAGGGAGACCCTATGGTGAAATAGTGAAGCTTCTTGCATGTAGTGCCAACAACCAAGGTTCAAATCTCGTGGGGTTTCCCTCTACCATGTCAACAATTGAGGGACCTTACCTAGGAGAGAACCTCTGCTGAAATGGTGGGGCTTCTTGCCTGTAGTGCCAACAACCAAGGTTGAAACCTCACGGGGTTTCCCTCTACCGTGTCAACAATTGAGGGACTTTACCTTTAAATTTCTGCAATTACTGAAGAGCCAAACCCTTCTAAGAACTCTCCCAGAGAATTTTTTTGTGGAATTAATCAACTTTCTAAATGGGAGGAAAATCACTCGGATGATGAGGACACTTTTCCTTTTATGGAGGAACTTGATGATGAATTTCCTAATTTCTTAGACCACGAGGATGTGGTTGTCCCTATAAAGAAGTGCTCCATTGCCCAAACCGCAAGTGGCATTTCAAAATCAAACATCACCAATCCAGGGAAGAAAAAAGGATGGAAATCTAAAGCAGAGAAATTACAGATTGAAGGTCAAGATGCAAATGATGATGGAACTCATTGGACCATGGAGGCCCTTCTCACTAGGAGCAGAAGGAAGGGCTTAGCCAAATGAACGTAAGGGAAAGTACTTGCTGGTACTTGGTTATGAGTGGTCTCTAGTTCCTTTGTGCTTCTTTATGCTCTCATTTGCAACAATTATTTTTGTTATCACAATACTCTATAGGCTCTCTTTGTCTTTCCTCTTCTTCTAATTCAACTCATTATCTTTGTGCTCCCCATCCATTGGTTTGAAGTGGTTACCTTTTTCTCTTTTGTTATTTATAATGGGAGTGGGCCCTAACCCCACAATTTACAGATTAAAAAAACTATATAGCTATCAAATTTAGGCATTGGTGGAAGGAAATAACTGTCACACCCCATTTTTAAACTAATGTATTTATTTTTATTATTTCCATGAAGGTAGATAGTTAGTAAGAGAAATTATTATAATTATAGTAATGATGGAAAATCTAAATATTCTTTATATTAAATTATATGCAACGAATAATTGTTTATGATGTTATTATTGATCATATGGTTAAATGATGAAATGGACTAACTATCATGATGTAACTGAGGTGGATGCAGAAACAACGTTGTTCTCCCTCCGATATGAGGAGAGAGAATATCACCATGGAGAGGATGCTAGATCGAATGAATGCAACAATTCTTATGCCATCTAGAAACCCACACACACATACTTAGTAGTGAGACCATGTTTATCCTTATCAATTATGTCCTCATTAAGATGAAGGTTAAATCCTTTTCATCGTCTGATAGAAGCATGGTATATGCCTTTGGATGACAAGCTGACGTGTACAAATTAACTAAACATGTTTAATTTTTTTGTCAAGATCTTAGTCAACTTGTGAGAATTCTTCGTCGATAATTGTGCTTGAGAGTACACAATATTGACATCTATTAGATAAGTGTGGTATGTTTATCGACAAGTTATTATTATTATTGTTATTATTATTATCATAGTTATTATTAATATTATTGTTATAGTTAAAATCATGTTGGAGAGGTAAAAAAAGTCTCTCTTTAATCCTCCTTAGCATACTCCATAGATGCTAGGGGAGTCGGAGAGGAAGCAGTCTCTCCATACTCCCCACTTATCCTTGCATGTTTAGCTTCTCGGAGTGGTAGAGGGATTCTTGGGGTGATGAAATTATTATCTGCCCATAACTATTATTGAGTGGGTTAAGTAGAGGGGAGGAAATGATTTATGTATGCAAAGGAAGAAGAGCTCAAAATCTAGGAAGAACAAAGGAGATACAACAAGGTGACTACGGTTAAGACTCAGCCTATTATATCATACAGGTAAGTCTACTACAATCTCTAGACTATGATAGATTAGTAAGCATTAAAAGAGTAAATAGAATTGTGTTAGACCGTCGTATGGAAAAATGGATTATTTCTATACATTAGTGAATGTGATTTGGTTGTATATCCTCTATAGAGGAATATGGTTATCTATATTATCTTACGATATCCTAGAAAGAGTAATAGTATGTAGAACTCTATTATTTATCAAATCCTTATCATATAGTCTATCCTTGGAAGTGTTTAACAGTTCGACACCTCTAAGTAGTGAGTCTACAACCATGTCTTAGATATTTTATATCTCTTAATTGATAGTGAAGCATGAATAGCTTTGCAGGTTAACAACCAAGAATGTGCCTAAGTCTTTTGATATTTAATGTGGTTTCTTTGTATTGCAACCTTACCTTGATAATAATGAGCTCACTGTGTTATTGTAAGGCTGACATTGTCTCAAATACTAAGCTCATTGTGTTATTTATATTAGTCTGACTGTATCATACATGATAGGCTGACAGTATCATACATGATACGCTGACTGTGTTATTTATGATAGGCCGACTGTATCATACATGATAGACCGACAATGTCATACATGATAGGCCTACAATATAATACATGATAGGCCGACTGTGTTATATATAATTATTCCATAGTGTTATAAATTAGGCGAACAGTGCCTTAAGGAAACTTAGAGTCCAACTATGTAAGGAATACATCGTCAAGAAATGTTTGACTACTAGATAAAAACCATGTTGGGTTGCAGAAATTTTATCATGGGTCAAATGTTAACTTAATAGAGACCTAAGTGAAGGTCGTCATTGTAAAACAAAAGTACTCCTCACATCATTAGCTAACTGTAAAGACATAGAGTATGTTGGGAAATCTTAAAAAGCTAGTTATGGAGTCAAAGTCATTGTGTAGGAGCACTTGACATTAGACCATTATTTTCAAGTATATAAAGAAGAATGAGTTGTTTTAGAAGCTATTCTTCAGTTATTCTAAACTATACATATTCTAGTTTTATAGAGGAATAATCTTTAACCTAATTTTAGGCTAAGAATAGCCATGAGATTGTCGAGGGATATACTCACTATGGCAATGAAAAGTCTTGATATAGATTACTTTATCATTATGATATCTCTTTGATATACATGAGGAAGTGTATTCAATTTGATGGTATATGAAATTTTAGTTTATCTTTGATAGAATATGAGTCAAATGATTATATTATTAGACTAAGATGGATAGAGTCTTTAATCTTAAAAACCCTATGGCTTAAATGTCAGAATCTTGTATGTGTAGAAGAACACAAATGAGCATGAGAATAGGTAGACAAGGCATTGAGTAGATGACAGGACGTCATAAACTCGTGATTGCAAGGATACAAAGATAGACTCAATGTATGTTATATCTAGTCACCTAATCTCTCCCCTTAGACTTGTCAAAATGACTAGTAGATTAGGATTATGATATGTCTTTAAGACTAGTATGGTATAAACAAGTTGAAAAGAATTATTTATCTAGATGACTTAAATTGAGAAATAAGAATGTTCTCTCCAAGTCGAGAAAAGGGTGAGTGAAGATATGACTTTTATTTATATGAAACTTTGGCCAAAGTAATGCAAAAGTCACTGCTTGCATTGTCAGTTCATGGTGTACTAGATAGCTAAACAATCAAAATGGGTCATGCATAGCTAGAGCTAGACTAGAGTTGTAAACCTTATTGTTATTAGTTAGGACATATCACTAGTTCTCAAATGGCATACTGAATCAGTTGATTCTCATTATCTATTACCCTTGCGAAGGGAAGGGTCACTTCTAGAAGGAACGTCTGCAGGGGATTGCTGATCTATAGTTGGAGGAAAAGCACCAGGATGATGCTCTCTCTCTCTCTCTCTCTCCTATAGTTGACTGCCAAGGACTTGTGAACAAGAATACATCACTTATTTTGTAAAAGATATGATAAAGTTACAAGTCATAATAAATATGACCATATTCTATATGTGGAATTTTGTTAGTCACATGTGAATTGATCATTTTCTAAATATATGTATTGTTCTTGAAGTTGAAATTGTAATATCTTTGATTATCTAGATAAGTTTTTTTTAAAAATTAGTGAGATGTTTTCTTTAATTATGTTTAAGGATATCTAATATTCCAATTGGGGTGTTAGACATGGTAGCAAAGCTACCAGATTTAGCACTTGGACCTTGGAGCTCATTGCGAGGTTTCACAAGATTGACAGATATACTAATGTTAAAATATTTCTTCTTGTGCCATAATGGCATGAAATAGAAGGACAAGAAAGCAAGCCAAGGAAACAAAACTTAAAGAAATGCCTAAGATCACTATTAAGAAAGAGCCATCTCCTAAATCAAAGATGGAAGATACAATGGGTTATGCAAAGAAAGCTTGGCTCACTGATTTTGAAACACTAGCTAATGCACTCAAACGTATCTGCTTGGAAAGGAGGAAATAACTTGAGGCAAAAATATTGTCAACCCCTATTATTGTTAAGATTAGTAAACCATCCGCTCATCATGACATGACTTTTGGGTGTGGTCAGGATGTGCCTGTTATGAGTCTAGAGGTATTGAAGGAGTACTCATGAGTACATCCACCTACTAAGTTTATGTTACTCAATTCGGATGGAGAGGAGGAACTAGAGGAATTTCCTCTATCAAAAAGTGATATGTAGACTTTTTCTTTTCACAAAACGTTTTGTATTTGAATAAGGATCTAAAGATTTAGAAAGTGAATTAAGTATAGTTTTGGCTTTTTAAGTAAGCCAATGTTGTGTGATGAATCTTTGAGTTTTTGCATTTATGAACTTGTACTTTTACGATAGTGAATCAAAAAGTTACATGTTTTGATAAATTTCTATACAAATGATTGTTAGATTCAGGGCACACAATTGAGAGGGGGGGTGAATCAGTTGTGCAAAACTTTCTCCAATTCATACACTTAAATCCTTTTAGTGATTAGCAGTATATTAAACATGAAACATAATGCATTCAAATCAAAAGCAGAAACTCATCAACACATGAGACACCAAGATTTTGACGTGGAAAACCTGGTTAAGGGAAAAACCACGGGGTGATTAACCCAAGAATGTATTCTCTGTTAGAAGAATAGAAACAACAAATGGCACATGCCAATTAGGGCTCACTGCCTGAGCACACTACTCACAAGAGGCTCACTGCCTACAAGAGACACACTGTCTACAAAGAAATAAGTATCACATACATGAACTGGAGAATAGCATCTTCACCATGCTTGAATCAGATCCATTAAAGCCCAAAAACTTCAGCTCTACCTCTCGCTCTCTTCTTCGCTACCACACTCTCATCCACACAATGCACACTTTGGAATGTCTTCACAAACCTTTATTTATACAAGGCATCGACTTAGGAATAATCATCTAAGTCGGCAAACACTTATAAATCAACCGGAAGACGTGTAATACATCCGGTCGGCCAGTCTCAAGAACAACACCAATATCTGGTGGTTATTCTTCAAATGCAAACTCTAACTTCAATGCGGACCGTCAACATGAACTGGACATGATTCAATGATCATCATAACCTTCCTTGAATCACCAAGAATATCCGCACTTCATCTGCCTTCTGGAATTCTTCTCTTTCATCCGGAGCTTCAAGAACACTGTCTGTCATCACTGTCACAAAGGAATAGGCACTTTCGAACCTTCAAATCACGAACAGATCTAGTTGACACTTCACAGGGATGTCCTCAACACTTCCTCAAATCCACAGAACTAGATAATGCATTTTCGGATCTCACCGGACCTATCTGTGACACTCTGTCACCTCTGAACACCTGCCGGAACTGGTTCTACTTAAATAGTCATAACTTCTTCAGATCTTCATGCAAACCTCTAAAAACTTGAATGGATTATCTCAAGACCCATATCTACAAACCCTTTGAACTGCATCTTCTGAACCTTAACCTATATTGCACTTTTACCTTATTGTCATCACTGTTCTTCACTATTCATGATTGAGACTAATTTTCTCAATATCCTCAGCACACAGCTCATCCAATCCTTCTCATTAATGCAACATGAGTATGTTGACATCAATGACAACACCTGTAATCCTCATACTTGCAACAATCTCCCCTTTTGTCATTGATGGCAACATATGATGTGAAAAACCATCAAGACAAGAACTTCTTTCTGTCACAACTCCCCCTAACATCAACAACTCTTCACATGTCTTCTCTTCCTTTACTGCTCCCCCTTTGATCATCAACCACTTATTTTTCACATGTCTTCTCTCCTCCTTTGACATCAATGGCAAAGGGCTCATACTTGCAACTTTAACACATCAGAATCATACCAGCTGCTCCCCCTGAGTAGCAGCTCCCCATCACCAATCTGGATCACAAGATATGACTATGATATCCACTGGACTGATGCACATCAGTGCATCCTAGTTCATCACTGAATGGGTAATAACCCCTAACTTCTCCCTGAGATACTCAAAAGAGTCCTTGGGAAGAGGATTAGTAAAGATATCTGCAATCTGATCCTTGGAGGGGACAAACTCCAGTATAACTTCATCCTTGTTCACTTGCTCTCTCAGAAAGTGAAACTTGATAGATATGTGCTTAGTCTTAGAATGCAACACCAGATTCTTAGAAATATTTATTGCACTTGAATTATCACAGAAAATTGTGATAGGCTCCTCATACTCTACTTTAATATCTCTTAGCATCTGCTTCATCCATAAAACTTGAGTGCAACTACCTGCTACTACAATGTATTCTGCTTCAGTTGTAGACATAGATATTGCCTCTTGTTTCTTGTTTAGCCAAGAAACCAATCTCTTTCCCAAAATGAATGCTCCACCACTGGTACTCTTCCGGTCATCCACATCTCTTGCCTAATCTGCATCTGTATAAGCATGAAGAGAGAAATCATGATCTCTAGGATACCACAAACCATACTCAACTGTTCCTAAAAATTCTCTTGATTGCCATGACATGAGATTCTCTGGGATTAGCCTGGAATCTAGCAACATGACCAACAGCCTGCATTATATTTGGTCTAGTTTGAGTGAGATACAACAATCCTCCAATCATTGATCTGTACTTTGTTTGGTCTACCTTAGGAGAGTCATCATCTTTGCTCAACTTGCATCCGGTTGCCATGGGAGTATTCATTGGCTTTGAATCTTCCATCCCAAATTTCCTCAATAATTCTTTCACATATTTGGTCTGAGAAATGAAGATCCCTTTCTTTGTTTGAGTAATTTGTAGACCCAAGAAGAAATTCATTTCACCAAGCATAGACATTTCAAACTCATTTTTCATTTGATTTGCAAAAGTTTTACACATACTATCTTTTCCTCCAAAGATGATATCATCAACAAATACTTCAACAATCAAGATGTTTTCATGATCAATTTTAAAATATAAGTTACTGTCAGCAGTACCTTTGTTGAAACCAATCTTCAAAAGATGCTTATCCAATCTTTCATACCAAGCTCTTGGGGCTTGCTTCAATCCATATAGTGCTTTCTTCAACTTGCAGACCATATCACCATGATCAGACAATTGAAAACCATTTGGTTGCTCAATGTATACTTCTTCTTCCAAATCACCATTTAGGAAGGCAGACTTGACATCCATTTGATATACTTTGAAATCCTTGAAGGCAGCATAGGCAAGAAATAATCTGACTGCTTCAATTCTTGCCACCGGAGCAAAGGTTTCTTCAAAGTCTACTCCTATTTGAGAGTAGCCCTTGCAGACTAATCTGACTTTATTTCTGATTACATCACCAACTTCATTCAGTTTGTTCCAGAATACCCACTTGGTTCCAATCACATTCTTGTCTCTAGGTCTAGGAACAAGATCCCAAGTGTGATTTTTCTCAATTTGCATCAGCTCTTCTTCCATTGCTTTAGCCCAGTTTTCATCATTGCAGGCTTCACTTACTGTCTTAGGTTCTATCCTTGAAATCAGACAATACTCATTTGAGTTTTGAGCAATTCTTCTCCTTGTTTGCACACCTTTGCTTTTATCACCTATGATCTGATCTTCAGAGTGGTTCAGTCTTACATACCTGGGGACTTTAGGAGTTTCCTGCACTTCTAATTCTTCATCAGGTTCATTGTGACTCATCTCTTCTCCTTCAGTTACCAGACCTGTTTGATTCTGAGAATCAGAAGGAGTTTGGGCTCCTTGAATCAGAACATCATTCTGATCATCTTCATCACATTCATAAAACCTTGAAGGTTTCTCAATTCCTTCATCAACCTTCACATTTGTACTTTCTATCATTTTTCTGAGTCTCTTATTGTAACACCGGTATGCTTTGCTTTGAGTGGAGTAACCTAAGAATATTCCTTCATCACTTCTAGCATCAAACTTTCCTAGATCTTCATCTCTTTTTATGTAACATTTGCTACCAAATACTCTAAAATATCTCACAGTAGGAGTTGTGCCAAACCAAAGTTCATAAGGAGTCTTACCGGTATTGCTTCTGATTTGAACTCGATTGAGAATATAGACTGCAGTGCTGATAGCTTCTCTCCAAAACATCTGAGAAATATTTGCTTCCATCATCATTGTCTTGAAAGCTTCCTGGATGGTCCGGTTCTTTCTCCCTACTACTCCATTCTGCTGTGGAGTCCTAGGAGCAGACAACTGTCTCTTTATACCATGCTTCTCACAAAAGTCTATGAACTCACCGGATGTGAATTCACCACCTCTATCAGACCTCAGACATTTTAGTTTTAATCCAGTTTGATTCTCTACCATAGCCTTGAAGATTTTAAACCTCTCAAAAGATTTTGATTTTTCTTTCAGAAAGGTAACCCACATCATCCAGGAATGATCATCACTCAGTAACATGAAATATCTATCACCTTGCATACTCTTGATTCTTGTCAGACCACATAGGCCAGTATGAACTAATTCCAATAATCTGGTAGAGGACTGATCCTTGCTTTTGAATGAGACTCTGCTCTGTTTACCTAGCTGACATTCTTTGCACAAACTATTTATAGGTTTTACCAATTTTGGAAGATCTCTTACAACCTGAGTATTGCTTATCTTGATAATGTTATCAAAATTTACATGACACATCCTTCTATGCCACAACCAACTCTGATCAACTTGAACAAATAGACAACTTTTATCAATACCAACTAGATGAAAGATATTACCTTTTGTTTGAGTACTGGATGCAATCTCAGTTCTAGAGCTTTCAGAGATCCTGCATTTTCCATTCTTGAACTAGAGATCATAACCTTTGTCCACCAACTGTCCAACACTAAGAAGATTGTGCTTCAATCCTTCAACATACAGTACATTACCTGTTTTGTTCTTTCCATCAAAAGAAATAGTTCCCCTTCCTTTGATTCTACCAACAGAATTATCACCAAACTTTACCATTCCTCTTTCATACCTTTTCAAATCTAAGAACTTGTTCTTGTCACCTGTCATATGATGAGAGCATCCACTGTCAATGACCCAATCATCTTTTTCTTCAACTCGGGCAGCCAAAGCTCTTTCCACAACCTTATGATTGACAGATTTAGAGGACATGGGATCTTCTTCCTTGATGGCAATAAACACCCATTCATTTCTGGATTTGTTTCCTATCTCTGATTCATCATCTATTACCCCCTTCATTATCATCTTCTTCATGAACATAATAACAATTCTTTTGGAACATTTGTCTGTTAGAATTTGACCTTGAAAATCTTTTCGGACATCTAGAGGCAAAATGACCAATCTTATTACAATTGAAGCACTTAAAGGGTAATTTTCCTTCATACATACCGGATCCTCTTGGCAGTCTCTTTGCAATGAGGGCTTCAAGTTGAGCTATTTCTGCTTCTTCCACTTCCATGTCTTTTCTTGCTTGATCATACCATGACAGTTTCCTTGAAGAGTTTTCTCTCGGATCAAATCTTTGTTTACCTTTCATAAAGGCACTGGCTTTGAATGCAGATTCTGTCTTGGGGGGTTCATCTTCAAACTCGGTCATTTCAAATGCAGCCAGTTTGCTAGCCAATTGGTCTCTTGTGATAGTTGTATGGGCTCTGAATTCATCAATAGCAGCAACCTTGATTTTGTAAGCAACAGGAAGGGATCTGAGAATTTTGCCAACAATCTCATTTTCATCTAAGACTCCACCAGCATTTCTAATTCCACAAAATAGCTCATTTACTCTTGGCATAAAAGTAATAATATTTTCATCATCTCTCATCTTCAATTTTTCAAATTTCCCTTTTAGACTTTGTAACCTTGCACTTTTAACATACTGATCACCTTCATGCAAAAGTTCTAGTTTATTCCAAATCTCAAAGGCAGTTGGTAGATCTATAACATTTGAGAGCTCTGAGTCAGATAATGTGCTTAGAAGAGCCTCTCTGGTCCATAGATTATTTTCAGCATTTGTGAGTTCATTTAGGGTTGTCGGACCACCCTGTGGACGTGCATATGCTTTTGTAACCATGGACCAATATGCCATTCCCATACACTGCAAGTGACATTTCATGCGACCTTTCCAAAGAGTAAAGTTGGTTCCATCAAACTTCAAGCTATTCTTCTTGTGGGACATCATCCTGGATCTACTCAAGTGATTAAGCTTCTTTTAGAGGAACTTAGCTCTGATACCAATTGTTAGATTCAGGGCACACAACTGAGAGAGAGGGGTTAATTAGTTGTGCAAAACTTTCTTCAATTCATACACTTAAATCCTTTTAGTGATTAGCAGTATATTAAACATGAAATATAATGCATTCAAATCAAAAGTAGAAACTCATCAACACATGAGACACCAAGATTTTGACGTGGAAAACCTGGTTAAGGGAAAAACCACGGGGTGATTAACCTAAGAATGTATTCTCTGTTAGAAGAATAGAAAGAACAAATGGCACATGCCAATTAGGGCTCACTGCCCGAGCACACTGCTCACAGGAGGCTCACTGCCTACAAGAGACACGCTGTCTACAAAGAAATAAGTATCACATACATGAACTAGAGAATAGCATCTTCACCATGCTTGAATCAGTTACATTAAAGCCCAAAAACTTCAGCTCTGCCTCTCGCTCTCTTCTTCGCTACCACACTCTCATCCACACAATGCACACTTTGGAATGTCTTCACAAACCTTTATTTATACAAGGCATCAACTTAGGAACAATCATTTAAGTCAGCAAACACTTATAAATCAACCGGAAGATGTGTAATACATCCGGTCGGCTAGTCTCGAGAAGAACACCAATATCCGGTGGTTATTCTTCAAATGCAAACTCTAACTTCAATGCAGACCACCAACATGAACTGAACATGATCCAATGATCATCATAACCTTCCTTAAATCACCAAGAACATCTGCACTTCATCTGCCTTCTGGAATTCTTCTCTCTTTCATCTGGAGCTTCAAGAACACAGTTTGTCATCACTGTCACAAAGGAATAGGCTCTTTCAAACCTTCAAATCACGAACAGATCTAGTTGACACTTCACAGGGATGTCCTCAACACTTCCTCAAATCCGCAGAATTGGATAATGCATTTTCGGATCTCACCGGACCTATCTGTGACACTGTCACCTCTGAACACCTGCCGGAACCGATTCTACTTAGATAGTCATAACTTCTTCAGATCTTCATGTAGACCTCTGAAAACTTGACTGGATCATCTCAAGACTCATATCTACAAACCCTTTGAACCGCATCTTCTGAACCTCAACCTATATTACACTTTTATCTTATTGTCATCACTGTTCTTGATTGAGACTAATTTTCTCAATATCCTCAGCACACAGCTCATCCAATCCTTCTCGTTAATGCAACATGAGTATGTTGACATCAATGAGAACACCAGTAATCCTCATACTTACAATAATGATTAGGTGTGGTAATATTATAGAACACTCTGGAAACCAACCAGAAGGGAACCTAGATGGCTGAGATTCTGAGAATAACCCCATGGCAAAATTAGATCAAATTTTGTTAGTTTTAAATAAAACATAAGGTAGATTGGAAACCCTAGAATAGGAAGTTAGAGGGGGAGAAACCAATCAAGAACATTACTCTGAAAGGAGAGAATGGTGAACCTAGAGTAAATAATAAAGACTCACAAATTCATAACGAGGCAAAACCTCATCTTACCAACGAGCTAGCACAAGATATGAAGAAAGTTATACCTCCTAAGTACAATGGAATAGTGTGTGGTGATACAGCTGAGGCTTGGCTGATAGAGATGGAAAAATATTTTGAGATAAGAAATCATTCTGAAATCACCAAGGTTGTATGGGGAGCATACTAGTTAGCTAGAGAAGCATCCACGTGGTGGATGAATAAGAAAATGGAATTAGGATTGAGTTCTTGTAGCCTAACTTGGGATCCATTTCTAGTCATATTCAGGAAAAGGTAGTTACTAATGAAAATAAGATTTATGTTTTTCTCTGAAGAGGGATCTTGGGGGAGATTCCATGCCAAAATCATCATTCATCATGGTGGGGAGGGCTAAAGAGGTTGAGAGCACCTCCTAGGAAGGCTAAAGACAGTGTCAGGAAGCTAAGCTAGAAGACTCAGCACCCCCTATAGTAGCTGGGAGAGGTGGGTGGACATAAGATGAGGCTGATTCAAGCACCCCTTATGTTGAGCACCACTCCTACTGGAGCCTTCAGAGAAGGCCTAGAATTTCAAGGTCACACATACCTATAATATTAAAATTTTATGATGGTGTGTTCATTTAACTACCTCTCAATTTACATTTAAAAAAATATAAATTGTTAAAAAAACATTTAGTGAATTTTAAATAATTTTATCAAGTTTTATTATAACTTTTTATAAAGTATTGTAAATAGTTTACTGCGAGTTATTATTTTTATTATTTTGTGTAAATACTAACATTGTCTCATGCTCTCCATATTTTCTTACATTGCCATCATTTTCTCTTTAGTTTTGTTATTCAAAACCTTTACCCAATGCCAATTTTCAAAAAAATCATATAATTCCTACAAATGAAAGTGTACATGCTCTATAGAAAGAGATAATGCAGGTCTTGTTGTTTTGTTAAAGCATAAATCCCTAAAATGATTCAAACAATTTCTACACAAGATGGTGTATAAGTGCTCTAGGCCTCTTTAGACAACATTCAAAGTTCGCAGAAATGAATTTGCATCTTATATTGTTTGGAAACTCAAGCTACTTAAGTGAATACCATTTTTGTGAAGATACAACCATGATGCAACACTAAAGACCACAAAGTGGCCCAATGCATCTAGTTGTTGCCCTTCAAACAACTTACACAACACAATAAATGAATTTCTTCTTTTGTGCACCCTACCCCCCAATAAATTTTTTAAAAAGAACCATTACATGTAAAAAGAATACCTAGTAAATTACCACATATGCACCAATACATGTTCACAACTCCATGTGTAGTTTACCATTGCAAAAAACTAACACACATGTTCTTCCACTTGCATTTTCAAGCCAACTTGATGCAAATATGAGAACTTCCAATTTAAATATACACTTTATTGTTTTTATTACAATAGGTCATGTTTATAAAAAACCACCCATTTGGACATTAAATAAAGTCAAACTGGTCACATTCACATACTTTTGTGCATAGCTATTGGTACCTAAGATACCATAAACACACAACACCCCAATCCCAAAGGGCTGTTAATCACACATTCTCCCATACTTGCTATCACATCCACTTGCACCTGCACAAACACATAATGGTATCAGGGTCCCCATCCAAACAATTATTTAATAAAAAAAAAAATTAAACCAGTTTAAATAAAAAAATGAGATTTGTAAATCACATCAATTGAATACAATAGCTTATACACATTTAATCAAATTCAAATCTCAACAACTGAATTCAATTCTACGTATCATAACATCGAATACAATAGCTTCTACGCAATTATTCAAATTCAAACTCACCAACCAAATTCAATGCATTTCTTTTTCTAATATCAATCCATTATAAGATGAACATTATGTAGCATAGAGATTGTTTTAAGCATAAATTTCCTAAAGGAGCGCTGCAAACCCTGACTGACTGCTGCCAAAAGGAATTTTGCAGGCCTCCACATTAAGGTTCAAGTTGGTACTTCACCTTCTTATATGAAGTAAATGTATCTGTTACTATATGTTAATATGAAGTAAATGTATTTGTTAATAGGGTTTCATTATATTAGGGTTTTGAATGTTTTGAATCCTATAGCTTTGTCTCATTAATACTTTTATAGTCAGATTCTTCCTAGTTTTATCTGAATAGTATTTATTAATTATTATTACATTAAATATTTACAATTGTTTTCCTATATTATAATATAATATATTGACGGTTTCATTTTATATAATCTATCCAGGGTTTATATAAAAAGCTTCTACATATATTCAGATTAGACTGTTAATGTACTATATATATACATGTCTATCTATATAGATATGTATATCTATAGACATATGTATATAAATAGACATATGTATATCTATATACATATCTATATTGAAGATTATACTGTTATACAATCATTTATCTTCATTTTTCTCTCATACTACCCATGATTTGGGTACTGCTATGTAATTTACTTTCAATTTTTTATTATTTTGTCTGAGACAACCCTTATCTTGTGATAATTGCATTGTACAGAAGAATATACTGTTATATAATGATGGTTTTTTGTTATACATACAAATGGGGTCGTATATTTTTATGGGTATATACTTTTTAGTGTTCATTGTCAACGATTAAGGGTTTCATTATTTTGTCTTGTGATAATTTCACTGTACAGAAGAATAGACTATTATATAATGAGGGTTTTTTTATACATACAAATGAGTTTGTATATTTTAATGGGTATATATTTTTGAGGGTTCATTGTCAACGATTAAGAGTGTCATTATTTTGTTTGACACAACCCTTGTCTTGTGATAATTTCACTTTACAAAATAATATACTGTTATATAATGATGGTTTTTATTTTACACATACATATGGGTTCATATATTTTTAAGGGTATATATTTTGCAGTGGCATTCTTACCTATTATGTCTAAGACAACCATTTCAGGTTGGCACTTAGCATATAATGGGTAGCTTCATTCAATAGATTAAATCATGTTATATATATATATATATAAGGGTATATATTTTTGAAGGTTTATTGTCAACGGTTAAGAGTTTCATCATATCATTGTCAACGGTTAAGGGTTTCATTATATCAGGGTTTCGAATGCTTTGAATCCTACAACTTTGTCTCTATAATAATTTTATAGTCAGATTCTTCCCACTTTTGACCGAATATATATATCTAGATATCTCTATACATATCAGTATATTTGTATATCTATAGACATATGTAGATCTATAGACATATGTATATTGATATACATATGTATATGTATAGACATATGCAGTGTAGACAATGGAAACATTTCAAGCTGGTACTTAACATTTCAACATTTTATAATTCTAGATATACAAGTTTGAAAGATTAGTCCAATTTGTTTGCTAGATTTTACTACATCTTTTCCAGTTGTTTATTGCATGGGTAACTTCATTGAATGGATTAAATTGTGTCTGTTACTATAGTGATTATATATTAGAAACACATAATGCTAAAACCCTCAACCGTTGATGACAAGTCTAAAATGGAACAACACAATGGAACATTACAAAATGGAACACGTTATGTTTGCCGTCCATCCCACTACAATAATGATGCCTCAATCTATTTTTAGTCATTCCACTAAGGATACCATTTTTTCTACAAATCGCTTCTGGTACTGATTATACATATGTAAACATATCTACATATTTGTATACATATCTATTTACATTTCTAGAAATACTTTCCATCACACCATTGAGAACAGGGAAAGCAGTCGGTAAAATGATTAACTTTTTGATGGAAAGTGGAATATGTATTCAGACCCCAACGAACATTGAATAGATTTAATGTTGTTTCCCGTCTGCACCTAAGCAAACACGTTACCATGCATCTTGTCTGTTAAATCATTCAATAGATTAAATCATGTCTGTTAATGTCTCATATACACACACACACACACACATATATATCTATACACATATGTATTATATACACATATGTATATAGATAGACAAATGTATATATGTATACATATCTACATATCTGTATACACATGTATATCTATACAGATCTCTACATAATGATGAAACCAGCTTGAGGTGATAACACAGTCTAAAATGGAACACAATGAAACACTACAAAATGGAACACGTGATGGTTGTCGTCCATGCCACTGCAATAATGATGTCTCAATCTATTTTCAGTCATTGCACTAAGGATGCCATTTTTTTTATAAATCACTTTTGGTATTGATGATGTTTGCATTTCTTGCAGGTGTATAGATACTTATGGCTCGAGGTAAAAAGGGGAGGAGAACTTCTGGAAGGAGGACAGTCAAAAAACCTAGGCGGTGCAAGTTTCCTAATGTGGTGTCAGGGAATGAAGATACACATACCAGAGAACTAGATCATGTTGCAGTGGAATGTATATTTCCCTTAGCACATACAGAGGATTTGGAAACCAATATAGATTGCCTTCAAACTACTGTTGTGGAAACAGGTTCTTCAAGGTTGAATAGAAGTATATGGACAAACAATGACATCCAAAGTGCTATGGTTGATGTCGAGGATAAACATATGTCAATCAGAGTAGCTACAAAGAAGTGGAGAGTGTCTGCTAGCAGTTTGAGGTTCTAGTTACTAGGTCTCATGAGCACTAAACACAGGGGGCCACCAACCATCCTGACTGATGAGAAGGAGGCAGAAATAGTTCAATAGTGCATGGACATGGCTGACATAGGCCATGGGCTTGAAATTTCACAACTAAAATCTATTGTGGCAGAGATCATTCAGTCTAGGCCAAATCCTTTCACAGATGAGATGCTAGGGAGGTCATGGTGGGAGGGATTTAGGAAAAGGCATCCAGATCTAACTATTCACACTGCACAAAGTGTGGACACCAAGAGAGCCATTATGCTAAGGCCAAGCATAGAAAATTCATTCTACGACAATCTAGAAAATCTTTACAAGACACATAAGTATGGGTCTAGTAAAATATGGAACTACAACGAAACTGGGGTACAAGCTGGTAGGAACTGTGGAATGCGGGTAATAGAAAAATTGGGATCCCGTTGTGTGCCCCACCTCATCTCAAAAAGCAGGGAGTGGATTACTATTTTGGCATGTGTTAGTGCATCAGGTTGTAGTATACCTGGTTTTTATCTATTTAAATCCAAAAGGCATATCAGAAACTACATAGCCAACTATGAGCCAGGTGCATGCATGGCAACTCAAGAACATGCGTGGATGATGAAAGAACTATTTCTGAATTGGTTGCAGCATTTTGCTGCATCTATCCCTGGAGGGGTTTCACCAACCAACAGAGCTCTTCTAATTTTTGATGGTCATGGCAGCCATGTTGCCTTCAAGACCATAGAGGAATCACATCATTTAGGGATTGACCTCATCACCCTCCCAGCACATACAAGACATAGATTGCAGCCACTAGATGTGAGTATTTTTTCACCATTCAAAAACTATTTCAAAAAGCATAGGTCTGCATGGATGGCAAGGCACCCACAAATAGAAATTGGAAGAGAAGAGTTTGCCACTCTTACTAGCAAGGCATTCAAGCAGGCCTTGACCCCTGCTAATATAATTAGTGAGTTCAGAAGGACAGGCATTTGGCCACTGAATAGGTCTGCGCTTCAAGAAAATATGAGGCCAAGTGATGGCTTCCAAGTATCAAATGAAGACAGTCAAGATTTTATGGCCACTGCACTAGAGAATCAGGCCTTTGTAGTGGATGAGGATCTCGAGATAATTACAGTTGAAACCTTCTTGCAATTCGCTAGATATACAGATGCACAAGTTGAGGAATTCATCAGAACATACAATAAAAGTGGAAGTGTACATAATCCAATGGATGTACAAGAAGAATGCATTGAAATGCTAGGAAGTCAAACAGTTTCTAATGCTACTGATATTCTACAGCCACTTCCTAATGCTGCTAAAACTATTTCTAATGCTGTTGTTACAGTTTCTAATGCTGCTGTTACAATTCCTAATGCTGCTATTACAGTTCCTAATGCTGCTGAAACTATTTCTAATGTTGCTGTTATAGTTCCTAATGCTGGTGATATTATTTCCAATGCTTCTGATACAGTGTCTAATGCTGCTAATAGAGTTCCTAATGTTGTTGATACAATTTGTAATATGGAAGGTCTTAGTTTGCCAAGTCAAGTTAGCCAACCAGAATGAATGGCTGAAGCTGCTAGAAACATGGGGATACAAACAAATTTTAGTCAGGTGGATGTTGGCCTTTCAATACCTTCACCACCAGATCATGATCCATTTGACATCATACACTACTTCACTACTGCATCAAATTGGGATCCACAAAACGAGGACATTGCAGAAGAAGAAGAATGCATAGGTGATTTGGAAGAAGATTATGTACCTTGCACCCAAGATAGTGAGATTCAGCCACAGCTAGTTAGTCGATTTCTCAAGCTCCCAGTTTGAAGGGTATAGGTAAGGGGTGGTAAGAATAAGACTGGGGTATTACGTTTAAGTAGGCAGTCCCAGATCTTAACATCTAATACATACATTGAAATACTCAATGAACAAGAGAGGGAGAAAGCTCGTTAGGAAGAGTTGCAGTTGAGGAAAAAGGAACAAATGTTGCAGAGGAACGCTGAAAAAGAAGCCCAACAACAAGAGAAAGAGAGAAAAAAATTGGAAAAAGTGTTTAAAAACAAAGAGCGGCGGAGGAAAAATGGGAGAAGGAAATTCGGCGTGAGCAGGCAAAGAGTGCTCCGAGGACGAAGACAGCAAAAAAGAAAGAGAAAAAAATAGCAAATGAGAGACCATGGAGTCCCCTGAATTCTCCTCTACCCAGGCAACATCCCATTCTAATGGACATGTTTGTCATCTTGAGCCCAACCTTTGTAGCTCTAAGCAATCTACAGGCAGGGTCTAGCCCAAGAAGCTCAAATGAACTGCTTGTAAATGGAGATTCTAATCAGGCTTTGCTTGCCCAGATTGCTACATCACTATAGACTATAACTGAGCCACTCAGTTTAACTCAGAATGCAAATGAATGTACTGCTACAGAACCTAAATAGCCTATTCCTTTTCCTAGATTTATGGAGAATTAAAGAAGAATTTTTTTTGGATGGAGATATTGTTGCAAGTATGGGCCTAATCGGTGTTGTCATTGATGTCAACATACTCCTGTTGCATTCATGATAAGGATTGGATGAGTTGTATGCTGAGGATATTGAGAAAATTAGTCCTATCAGGAACAGAGAAGAATAGTAAAGATAGTGAGGTAAAGATCCCAACTAAGATGAAGATTAGAGTATGCGCATCAAAGGGTTTGTAGATATGTGTCTTAAGATGATCTAGTAAAGATTTCAGAGGTCCGCATGAAGATCTGAAGAAGTTATGGCTATTTAAGTAAAACCGGTTCTGGCAGATGTTCAGAGGTGACAGAGTGACACAGATAGGTTCGGTGAGATCCAGAAATGCAATATCTTGTTCTACGGATTTGGTGGAGTGTTTAGGAAGTTAATGTGAATTGACAACTCAATTGGTTCGTGGTCTGGAGGTCCGCAAGCATTTATTCCAATATGACAGTGATGACAGACTGTGTTCTTGAGGTTCTAGATGAAGGAGAGAATGATTTTAGTAAGCAGAAGTAGTGTGGATGTTCTTGGTGATTCAGGAAAGCTTGTGGAGGTCTTTGGATTGTGTCCAGTTCGTGTTGGTGGTCTGCATTGAATATTGAGCTCGTAATTGAAGAATTAGCTCCGGATGATGATGTTCCTCCTAAGTCTAGCTGACCGGATGATTTACACATCCTACGGATGATCTTGAAGATGTTGTGTGAAGCATGGTGTGTTCCTAAAAGAAGATTGAAGTCCCAGATCTGTGTGGCCAACAGTGTGTTGATCCACGTGAAGTCTTTTTTGTAATTTGTCATGTTGTATTTATGTATTTGATCTGTAATGTATGCCGACTTGGATGATTATACCAAAGTCAAATGTCTTGTATAAAAGAGAAGTTGTGAAGTCATTTCAAAGTATCTTGGTGGAGATGAGAGTGTGGTAGAGAGCAGAGAAGCAAAAGGTAGAGCAGAAGTATTGGGCTTCAATGGAACTAACTCAAGCATGGTGAAGATGCTATTCTTCAGTTCAACTATGTAATATTTATTATTCTGTAGACAGTGTGTCTCTTGTAGGCAGTGGGCCTCTTGTGAGCAGTGTGCTCAGGTAGTGAGCCCTAATTGGCATGTGCCATTTTGTTCTTCTTATTCTTTTAACAGAGAATACAATCTTGGGTTATTCACCCCGTGGTTTTTCCCTTAACTGGGTTTTCCACGTTAAAATATTGGTGTCATATGTGTCAATATGTTTCTGCTCTTAAATTGTTGCATTATGTTTTCATGATTGATTTATTATTATGCTGCTAAAATACAAGAAGGATTTAAGTGATTAATTGGAAGAAAGTTTTGGACAACTGATTCACCCCCCTCTCAGTTGTTTGTCCTAAATCTAACAATTGGTATCAAAGCTAAGTTCCTCCAAACGAGTTTAACCGCTTGAGGAGATCCAGGATGTTGTCCTATAAGAAGGATAGTACGAGGTTTGATGGAACCAATTTCACTCTTTGAAAAAGTCGCATGGAATGTCACTTGTAATGTATGGGAATGCAGTATTGGATCATGGCTTCAAAGAAGTATGTTCCTCCACAAAATGGTTTGAGTATCATAGATGAAATCAGAGATGCTGAAAACAATCTACGAACTAAAGAAGCTCTTCTAAGTGCCTTATCTGATTTAGAACTGACAAATGTTATTGATCTAAAAACTACATATGAGATTTGGTAAAAACTAGAACTTCTACATGAAGGAGACAAGTATGATAAATTTGCCAAGCTACAGAGTCTGAAAGGAAAATTTGAAAACCTAAAGATGAGAGAAGATGAAAATATCACTACATTTATGCCAAGAGTAAATGAGCTTGTTTGTGGCATTAGATGTGCTGGTGGAATCTTAGATGAAGATGAGATTGTCTCCAAAGTTCTTAGATCCCTTCCTGATACTTACAAGTACAAGGTTGCTGCTATTGAAGAATTCAGATCTTTTTCAAATATCACAAGAGATCAATTGGTTAGTAAATTAGCTACATTTGGATTGGCCGAGTTTGGAAATGCACCCCCCAAGACTGAATCTGCTTTCAAAGCTAGTGCCTCTGTAAAAGGAAAATAAAAGTTTGATCTGGGAGAAAACTCTTCAAAGAAACTATCATGGTATGAAAAAGCAAGAAAAGATCTGGAAGAAGATGAAGCAGAAGCTGCTCAACTTGAAGCCCTTATTGCAAAAAGACTGCCAAGAGGATCCGGTAAGTATGGGGGGAAATTGCCTTTTAAATGTTTTCACTGCAATAAGATTGGTCATTTTACCTCAAGGTGTCTAGAATGATTTTCAAGGTCAAATCCTAATAGATCAAGATTCCAAAAGAAATGTTACTATGTTTATGAAGATGATGATGATGAAGGAGTAACAGATGATGAATCAGAGACATGAAACAAATCCGGAAGTGACTAGGTGTTCATTGCCATCAAGGAAGAAGATCCAATGCCCTCTGAATCTATCAATCATAAAATGGTAGAAAGAGCTCTGGCTGCCCAAGTTGAAGAAAAGGATGATTGGGTCATTGACAGTGGATGCTCCCACCATATGACAGGTGACAAAAATAAGTTCATAGATTTGGAAAGATATGAAGGAGGAGTAGTAAAATTTGGTGATAATTCTGCTGGCAAAATCAGAGGTAGAGGAACCATTTCTTTTGATGGAAAGAACAAAACCAGTAATGTACTATATGTTAAAGGTCTGAAGCACAATCTTCTTAGTGTTGGATAGTTGGTGGACAAAGGCTATGATCTCTAATTCAAAAATAGAAAATGTAAGATCTTTGAAAGTTTCGGAACAAAGATTACATCTGGTACTCAAACAAAAGGTAATATCTTCCACTTGGTTGGTACTGGTAAAAGTTGTTTATTTGTTCAAATTGATCAGAGTTGGTTATGGCATAGGAGAATGTGTCATGTGAATTTTGATAATATCATCAAGATAAGCAACACTAAGGCTGTAAGAGATCTTCCAAGACTGGTGAAACCTACTAATAGTTTGTGCAAAGAATGTGAGTTTGGTAAGCAAAGTAGAGTTACATTCAAAAGTAAGGAACAATCTCCTACTAGATTATTGGACTTAGTTCATACTGATCTATTGGTCCGACAAGAATCAGGAGTGTGCAAGGTGATAGATATTTCATGTTATTAATTGATTACCACTCCTAGATGATGTGGGTGACTTTTCTGAAAGAGGAATCTGAGGCTCTTGAGAAATTCAAAATATTCAAGGCTCTGGTAAAGAATGACACTGGATTAAACATAAAATGTCTGAGGTCTGATAGAGGTGGAGAATTCACATCCGGTGAGTTCATAGAATTCAGTGAGAAGCATGGGATAAAAAAGATAGTTGTCTGCTCCAAGGACTCCACAGCAAAATGGAGTAGTGGAGAGAAAGAACCGGACCATCCAGGAAACATCTAGAACCATGATGATGCAAGCAAATATTCTTCAGATCTACTAGAGAGAAGTTGTAAGCACCGCAGTCTATACTCTTAATCGAGTACGAATCAGAAGCAATACTGGTAAGACTCCTTATGAACTCTGATTTGGCATCACTCCCACTATGAAGTATTTCAGAGTTTTTGGTAGCAAATGTTACATTAAAAGAGATGAAGATCAAGGAAAATTTGATACTAGAAGTGATGAAGGAATATTCTTGGGTTATTCTACTCAAAGCAAAGCATACCGGTGTTATAACAAGAGATTGAGAAAGATTATAGAAAGTACAAATGTCAAGGTTGATGAAGGTATTGAAAAACCCTCAAAGTTTTATGAATATGATGAAGATGATCAGAATGATGTTTTGGTCCAAAAAGTCCAATCCCCTTCTGAAATTCAGATCTAGACTGATCCGGAGAATCAGGAAGAAGAGATAAGTTTGAATGAACCTGTTCAAGAAATAGAAGTGTAAGTAAGTCCCAAAATTCCCAGGTATGTAAGATTGAATCACTCTGAAGATCAGATCATAGGTGATAAAAGCAAAGGTGTTCAAACAAGAAGAAAGATTGCTCAATACTCAGAAGAGTATTGTCTGATTTCAAAGATTGAACCAAATTCAGTGAATGAAGCATGCAATGATGAAAGCTGGACTAAAGCAATGGAGGAAGAGCTGATGCAAATTGAGAAAAATCACACTTGGGATCTTGTTCCCAAACCTAGAAACAAGAATGTGATTGGAACCAAATGGGTCTTCCGGAATAAACTGAATGAAGATGGTGAAGTAGTCAGAAACAAAGCCAGATTGGTATGCAAGGGTTACTCTCAAATAGAAGGAGTTGATTTTGAAGAAATTTTTGCTCCGGTGGCAAGAATTGAAGCAGTCAGATTATTTCTTGCCTTTGTTGCCTTCAAGGACTTCAAAGTGTATCAGATGGATGTCAAGTCTACCTTCCTGAATGGTGACTTGGAAGAAGAAGTTTACATTGAGCAACCAGATGGATTTCAATTGTCTAATCATGGTGATATGGTCTGCAAGTTGAAGAAAGCACTGTATGGACTCAAACAAGCCCCAAGGGCCTGGTATGAAAGATTGGATAAGCATCTTTTGAAGATTAGTTTTAACAAAGGTACTGCTGACAGTAACTTGTACTTCAAAATTGATCATAAAAATATCTTAATTGTTGAAGTATTTGTTGATGATATCATTTTTGGAGGAAGAGATAGTATGTGCAAAATTTTTGCAAATCAAATCAAAAGTGAATTTGAGATGTCCATGTTTGGGGAAATAAATTTCTTCTTGGGTATGCAAATCATTCAAACAAAGAAAGGAATCTTCATTTCTTAGACCAAATATGTGAAAGAATTGTTGAAGAAATTTGGGGTGGAAAACTCAAAATCAATGAGTACTCCCATGGCAACCGGATGTAAATTGAGCAAAGATGATGACTCTCCTAAGGCTGATCAGAAAAAGTACAGATCAATGATTGGAGGACTACTATATCTTACTCAAACTAGACCTGACATTATGAATGTTGTTGGTCTTGTTGCTAGATTTCAAGCTGATCCTAGAGAATCTCATGTCATGGCAATCAAGAGGATTCTTAGATATCTAAAAGGGACAGTTGAGTATGGTTTATGGTATCCTATAGATCACAATTTCTCTCTTCATGCATATACAGATGCAGATTGGGCAGGAGATGTGGATGACCAGAAGAGTATCAGTAGTGGAGCATTCTTTTTGGGGAAAAGATTGGTTTCTTGGTTGAGCAAGAAACAAGAGGCAATATCTTTATCTATTGCAGAAGCAAAATATATTGCAGCAGCAAGTAGTTGCACTCAAGTTTTGTGGATGAAACAAATGCTAAGAGACATCAAAGTGGAGTATGAGAAACCTATCACAATCTTCTGTGATAATTCAAGTGCAATAAATATATAAAAAAATCCAGTGTTGCATTCAAAGACAAAACATATATCCATCAAGTTTCACTTTTTGAGAGAGCGAGTGAACAAGAATGAAGTCAGATTGGAGTTTGTGCCTTCCAAGGATCAGATTGTAGTTATTTTTACTAAAGCTCTACCTAAGGACTCTTTTGAGTATCTCAGGGAGAAGTTAGGGGTTATTGCCCCTCTGGTTCTGATTTAAGGTGCACTAATGTGCATCAGTCTGGTGGATCTCACAGTCATATCTTGTGGTCTAGATTAATGTTGGGAAGCTGCTACTCAGGGGGAGCAGTTGGTATGATTTTGAAGTGATGCAAGTATGTGCCCTTTTCCATTGATGTCAAAGGGGGAGAGAAGACATGTGAAAAACAAAAAGTGGTTGCTGATCAAAGGGGGAGCAGTAAAGGAAGAGAAGACATGTGAATGGTTATTGTTGATAGGGGGAGTTATGTCAGTCAATGAGGAGAAGTTCTTGTCTTGATGTTTAAAACAGTTTTTCACATCATATGTTGCCATCAATGACAAAGGGGGAGATTGTTGCAAGTATGGGCCTAATCGGTGTTGTCATTGATGTCAACATACTCCTATTGCATTGATGATAAGGATTGGATAAGTTGTATGCTGAGGACATTGAGAAAATTAGTCCTATCAGGAATAGAGAAGAACAATGAAGACAATGAGGTAAAGATCCCAACTAAGATGAAGATCAGAGGATGCACATCAAAGGGTTTGTAGATATGTGTCTTAAGATGATCCAGTAAAGATTTCAGAGGTCTGCATGAAGATTTGAAGAAGTTATGGCCACTTAAGTAAAACTAGTTCTGGCAGATGTTCAGAGGTGACAGAGTGACACAGATAGGTCTGGTGAGATCTAGAAAAGCAATATCTTGTTCTATGGATTTGGTGTAGTGTTTAGGAAGTTAATGTGAATTGACAACTCAATTGGTTCATGTTCTGGAGGTTCGTGAGCATCTATTCCAATATGATAGTGATGACAGACTATGTTCTTGAGGTTTCGGATGAAGGAGAGAATGATTTCAGTAAGTAGAAGTAGTGTGGATGTTCTTGGTGATTCAAGAAAGCTTGTGGAGGTCTTTGGATTGTGTCCAGTTCATGTTGGTGCTCTGTATTGAAGATTGAGCTCATAATTGAAGAATTACATTCAGATGATGATGTTCCTCTTAAGTCTGGCCGACCGGATGAGTTACACATCTTGCGGATGATCTTGAAGATGTTGTGTGAAGCATGGCATGTTCCTAAAGGAAGATTGAAGTCCCAGATCTGTGTGGCCGATAGTGTGTTGATCTGCGTGAAGTCTTTTTATAATTAGTCATGTTGTATTTATGTATTTGCTCTATAATGTATGCTGACTTGGATGATTATCCCAAAGTCAAATGTCTTGTATAAAAGAGAAGTTGTGAAGTCATTTCAAAGTATCTTGGTGGAGATGAGAGTGTGGTAGAGAGTAGAGAAGCGAAAGGCAGAGCAGAAGTATTGGGCTTAAATGGAACTAACTCAAGCATAGTGAAGATGCTATTCTTCAGTTCAAGTATGTAATATTTATTATTCTATAGACAGGTGTATCTCCTGTAGGCAGTGGGTCTCTTGTGAGCAGTGTGCTCAGGCAGTGAGCCCTAATTGGCATGTGCCATTTTGTTCTTCTTATTCTTTTAATAGAGAATACAATCTTGGGTTAGTCACCCCGTGGTTTTTCCCTTAATCAGGTTTTCCACGTTAAAATCTTGGTGTCATATGTGTCAATATGTTTCTGCTCTTGAATTGTTGCATTATGTTTTCATGATTGATTTATTATTATGCTGCTGAAATACAAGAAGGATTTAAGTGATTAATTAGAAGAAAGTTTTGGACAACTGATTCACCCCCCCTCTCAGTTGTCTATCTTGAATCTAACAGATACTTGACATTAGTGAAATTTCTATGAGTACATCTGACTTAGTCATATTGTTATGTAATATTTTGTGAAAAAAGGAACAGATTGATGTAATGTTTATATGTTTGTATGTTTGTAACTGTTTTAGAAAAAAACAATAGATCGATGTCATGTCTATTTATTGATCTTTTTATAATATTTTGTGAAAAAGGAACAAATCGATGTCATGTTTATATGTTTGTATGTTTGTAACTGTTTTGGAAAAAAAACAAGAGTTAAATGATTATTTATGAAATATCTATGTGTTGATCTCATGTTTCTATGTTTGTATGACTATAACTATTTTTGGAAAAAAAAAAGACTTGAATGGTTTGTCAGTATGGTACTACAGGCTGTCTACATAATTTGCTTGTAGTAGCATGTTGTTTTAGCATTCTGTTGACATAATTGTACCTTAATTTAAATCATTAAAGCATCCAAGTAAATGTAGTTCCATTTAAGCAACAAGGAAATTTAAACTATTGAAAGGAACCTAAATTAAAGTATTGTAAATTGATTGATTATAAGTAAAGCAAAGGAAAACGATTGAAAAGAACCTAAAATTAAAGTAAAGTAAATTGATTGATTAATTAAAAGTAAAGTAAAGGAAAATGATTGAAAAGAACCTAAAATTAAAGTAAAGGAAAATTAAAGTAAAGTAAATTGATTGATTGATTAAAAGTTTAGTAAAGGAAAATGATTGAAAATAACATAAAACCACTATGAAGAAAAACCTAAAGCCTAGTGGGTCATTGCCTGAGTAAAGTCTTATAAGACTTTACCTGAATTGATTAAACCCAATCAAAGGTGTTCTAGAAAGTATTGACCATAGTTGTATGCCTGCAAACATATAAATGATAATTGAGGCAGTAACGAACATACATCATAAACAAAACCATTAAATTAAACTACAAGTGCATCTATCTAAACACATTATTCCATAAGATGTAATAAATAGAAAAAGGTAAATGCATTGTTCCATTGTTACATATTGCATTGTTCCATTTATTAATCTGACCAAAATAAAATAATTGAAAAAGAAGACTGTATATAATAAGGCATGAGAGAAAAATATTCCATCGGAGCCAACAGAGCAAAATATTCCATGAGTAGTGGTGTGTTAACAAACATAATTGCATAGTACAATTCGTCAACTAGTGTTTTAAGTAAAGTCTTATAAGATTTTACCTTCATTGAGTGCTCGCCTTGCAAGGTGCTCTACAAACCTCTCACATGCCTGCAATCATAGAAATCAAAAGTCGGGTAGCCATTCAAGTAGTAACGAACAAATATCAAATCATCCAAATAATCTCACGCATTTGCAAAAGAAAATATGAACTACATTCAGGCATATTATTTTAAATAATCACATACAATTGCAAAAGAAGACTATAATATTGTAGTAGAGCAAAATATTCCATCAGAGCCATCAGGGAAAAATATTCCATGAATAGTGGTGTGTTAACAAACACAAATGCATAGTACAATTTGTCAACCAGTGATGTAAGTAAAGCCTTATAAGACTTTACCTTCATCGAGTGTTTGCAATGCAAGGTGCTCTGTAAACCTCTCACATGCCTGCAATCATAGAAATTATATGTCAGGTAGTCATCCGGGTAGTAATGAACAAACATCAAATCATCCAAATAAATTCAAGCAGTGCAATGATACAACTATATATTGCAGACATATATAGTGATACATATACATATATGTATACATAATAAAAATTTACATGTATCCATATATATGTATCTATTATTTATATCCACTCCTCCACTAAAAAGGCAACACACTTGATCACTTTTATAGTTAGAGTAGGTTAAAAATATGTTTATTAACACCTCACCATAAATCAAGTTGGTGGAGCCTTGAAACTTACCCACCTATTTCCTAAACCTGTTGACACCCCTTTCATGCGTTTAATAACATATTTGCAAATTATGCCAACACATCCATGTTAAGGTGAATGTTGTGGACATATGGACTACAAACATACCGTGTTTGAATTTATATAATTTATGCACACACATATAGAAATACATGTATAATATATACATGTATTCATATATTTGTATGTATATATATATATATATATATATACATATATATACATATATTAAATATTATGGCATATGTATTTATTTTTGAGGGTGCATTATAAACGTTTGAGAATTTCAACAATTTCTAGCATATAGGTGTGCTGCAATTGTAAAATTCTTAAATGTTAAGTACCAGACAGGTTTTGAAGTGATCCTTCAAGAAATTTATGCTAAAAACAATGTCTACACTGCATAATGTTCCTCTTATAATGGATCCGAATTTGAAAAAGGAATGCATTGAAATTGGTTGTTGAGTTTGAATTTGATTAAATGCGTAGAAGCTATTGTATTCGATGATATGATAAGCAGAATTGAATTTGATTGTTCAGTTTGAATGTTGAAATCTTAAGTACCAGACTAAAATGTTAACACTGTCTTGGCTACATATGTCTATAGATATACGTATTTCTATAGATATACATGTATACACACACAGATGCACACACACACACATGTCTATTAATATACATATGTCTATCTATAGATATACATATGTATATCAATATACATATGTCTCTCTATAGATATACAAATGTATATCAATATGTCTATCAATATACATATGTCTATAGATATACAGATATGTAAATAGATCTATATACAGATATGTAGATATGTATACATATGTATAATCAGTACCATAAGTGATTTGTAGAAAAAATGGCATCCTTAGTGCAATGACTGAAAATAGATTGAGGCATCATTATTGCAATGGCATGGATGACAAACATAACATGTTCCATTTTGTAATGTTCCATTGTGTTGTTCCATTTAAGACTTGTTATCAACGGTTGAGGGTTTTAGCATTATGTGTTTCCAATATATAATCACTACAGTAACAGACACAATTTAATCCATTCAATGAAGTTACCCATGCAGCAAACAACTAGAAAAGATGTAGTAAAATTCAGTAAACAAATTGGACTAATCTTTCGAACATGTATATCTAGAATTGTAAAATGTTGAAATGTTAAGTACCAGCTTGAAATGTTTCCATTGTCTACGCTGCATATGTCTATACATATACATATGTATATCAATATACATATGTCTATAGATCTACATATGTCTATAGATATACAGATATGTATACAGATATACTGATATGTATAGAGATATCTAGATATATATTTGGTCAAAATTGGGAAGAATATGACTATAAAATTATTATAGAGACAAAGCTGTAGGATTCAAAGCATTCGAAACCCTGATATAATGAAACCCTTAACCGTTGACAATGATATGATGGAACTCTTAACCGTTGACAATGAACCTTCAAAAATATATACCCTTATATATATATATATATATATGATTTAATCTATTGAATGAAGCTTCCCATTATATGCTAAGTGCCCACCTAAAATGGTTGTCTTAGACATAATAAGTAAGAATGCCACTGCAAAATACATACCCTTAAAAATATACTAACCCATCTGTATGTGTAAAATAAAAACCATTATATAACAGTATATTATTCTATAAAGTGAAATTATCACAAGACAAGGGTTGCGTCAAACAAAATAATGACTACAGTAACAGACACGATTTAATCCATTTAATGAAGTTACCCATGTAGCAAACAACTGGAAAAGATGTAGTAAAATTCAGCAAACAAATTAGACTAATCTTTTGAACATGTATATCTAGAATTGTAAAATGTTTAAATGTTAAGTACCAGCTTGAAATGTTTCCATTGTTTACACTGCATATGTCTTACACTACATATGTCTATACATATACATATGTCTATAGATATACAGATATGTAGATATGTATAGAGATATGTATACATATGTATACAAAAATATATACAGATATACATATGTATATAGATAGACATTTATATATAGATAGACATGTATATATATATATAGTACATTAACAGTCTAATCCGAATATATGTAGAAGCTTTTTATATAAACCCTGGATAGATTATATAAAATGAAACCCTCAATGTATTATATTACAACATAGTAAAACAATTGTAAATATTTAATGTAACAATAATTAATAAATATTATTTAGACAAAACTAGGAAGAATCTGACTGTAAAATTATTAATGAGACAAAGTTGTAGGGTTCTAAACATTTGAAACCCTGATATAATGAAACCCTTAACAGTTGTCAATGAATCTTTGAATTATATATATATATTACATTAACAGACATGATTTAATCTATTGAATGATTTAACAGATGGGTGTGGGGATGTTTAGGAAGGGGGCGGGTACGTTTGAAGGCCCCACCAATGTGATTTATGGTGGGGTAATAATAAACATATTTTTAACCTACTCTAACTATAAAAGTGATCAAGTGTGTTGCCTTTTTAGTGAAGGGGCAAATTTTTTGGGGGGCCATGGTGAGCGGTTACCGGCACATCGGTGCGCATGTATGGGGTGACATGTTGAAATGACCATTTTTTGACCCATGTGCACATAGCACATCCTATAGGCAAATGTATAAATACCTAGAAGCTGAAAGAATAGCTTTAAGCCCTTCACTCGTATACAAAAAAACCCAAAAAAAAGTTGTCAAAATTCGATATGTCTAACTATGTGCTTGACGTGCGCGAAGTTAGGGTGTGCGGCTACTGGCCCCTCTCCCTTAAACCAATGGGTCCAATTGCTAGTTTTAGTTTATTTCAAGATAAGCTTCATGAATGCCATAATCGCAGACAACTATATAATTGAAAGTAAACCCGCAAACCTCTAGAGAGGCCCCGTTGGGTTTTAAGCTTTCCATTTTAACATAATCGAAGACTTTGTTGCTTTCCATGCAAATCGTGACTCTCTCCTCCACTGTTTTATACTCGATATTACAGTAAACAAATATATATTATTTTGGCCCATAAATTGAGTATTATATAGTTGACTTTTCTTTGGAACGGACGACATTTGAGTGGTACAAAATTTATTACATATAATTTTTTTTATTCGGTAGTACAATCACAAACATTTATTATCTGGTAGAAATTTAATATCAAATTTTTTGTATTTTGGCATTCAGCCAGAATCGAACCCCTGACCCCTCAGCGCTCCGATCATTTAACAAAACAAAACATTTGAAGGATGTTTATGAAATTGGCTGAAGCATTTTTAATGATGAAGATTAAAAAGCCTTTGAAGAATGGCTATAGCATGTTTCCTCCTAAAAAAATAAAATGGTAAACAACTTCTTATACTATTTTTTGTGAAAATATACAAAAGTGTTTCATACATAGGAAAATAAAAACCATATCAAATTTCAATCATCTGTTTTCACTGTAACTTCTCAATTATTTCAAAATAACCTGAACAAATAATTTCAATCTTGAGAACCATTAGAGTGGTAGCCTTAGCCCAATAGTATGTAGCCACATTGACCTCTAAATTCAGTCACCCATACTACAGATCCATTAAAAACCAGAAGCGTCAAAGCATATGATAGCATTGATCAACAATGGATTGATTTCGGTTTAAGGAAAATGACACGAAAATTGTTTATAATTATAAATTTAATTACAATATCACTGTGTTCATAATTATATCAAATTTTAATATATAATGTGTTTTATTATATTCTTATTTTTACCAGCATATTTCAGTAAAATATCTTAGGACACGAACTTAGAAATTAATTAAGTATTTATATTTTTTTCTTTTCATCTAGAATCCAACCACTCTACTTAAATATCATCCACTTCAATGGTCAAACACTCAATAGCAATTTTACACCTCATTCACAACAAAAAGTGGTAAATATTTGATTAGTGGAGCATAAAAACAAGAATCATTTTCTAAGGTTCTCTAGAACCTTATTTTAGTGCCAATAATGTAAACAAATGTCATATATGGCACCTAAATAGGCCTTGAGAGGTATTTTAGAGTAATTATTAAGCATTATAGCTTTTTAGGTGACGTAGGGTAAGTTCTAAGTGAACTCATTTTTCCTAGATTGACCATGATAGGAGATGCCATGAATATATTGACACTTAAAGGAGGGAATTCAAAAAACTAAATAAAAAATTTTTATGCTCCACTGTCATATATTTCATTCCAAATCTATATGTGCACTAGTAGATGCCTTGCCTCTTTTTACATAAATCTACAATGGTCTTCTAACAAAGTTCTTGCATATTCCAATAATAAGCCTAGGCAAACAAAGAGTAATTAAACATTATATCTTTTTAGGTGAGGTAGGGCAAGTTCTAAGTGAACTCATTTTTCCTAGATTGACCATGACAGGAGATCCCATGAATATATTGACACTTAAAGGAGGGAATTCGAAAAACTACATAAAAAGTTTTTATGCTCCACTATCATATATTTCATTCCAAATCTATATGTGCACTGGGAGATGCCTTGCCTCTTTTTACATAAATCTACAACGGTCTTCTAACAAAGTTCTTGCACATTCCAATAATAAGCCTGGGAAAACAAAGAGTAATCGAAGATGTTTGTGTTTTAATGGTCAAACAGTCAATAATAATTTTACATCTCATATATATAAAAAAGTGGTAAATATTTGTCTTGTTTTTATTGACCAAAATTAACTTTTAACTGTTAAATTGAATTATCTTTAAAAATAAAAGGTTTAATGTTCATTCATTTTTATGCCTGCAAGATTTTTTATTCTCCCTTTATTTTTCTTGTGTGGAGTGCTAAATCCACAAAACCCAGAAATTTGAAATCACACACATAGTAGTAGACGAGCTAAAGTACATAAACTCTATGTGGAAAATATATCAGGAACTTTGAAAGCAACAAACCCAAAATCTTAAATCAATCTCCATGGTAGAAAACTGATTGGATCCTCACAATGAAACTAACTATTGACTACCTCTTATCATATACTACTCCCAACTAATCAAACTTTTGAACTTTGCACACTCACTTGTTACTCTATGAAGAACAACCACCACCCTAGAGGGATGTCTCACCCGAAATGCACAAAAAATTCAAAACCCAATACTAATTCCTGTTATGGAGATGCATAGTTAAGCACACAGATTAAAAAATATGTGCAACCACTAAATATATTTTACACAATACTTGAAGCTTTATATTCACATCGTGATAAATTGATTACATACACATGAAGTTAAAACTCTCTCCTTATTTATTGAGTTAAACAATGAGCGGGAAGAAACTGGAAGCGTCAAGCGAGGGTGAAGAGGACGATGAAGGATGCAGATGATGTTAATCGACTTGAGGAAGAATGGAACTGTGGATGCCAAGGAGAATAGATTAGAGTCACACCCTATGCTGGATTTGGTTGGTCCAAAAGCTTAGACTTTGAGAATTCCATGGTTGTTTGTCATTGTTGTCTTAAACCTAGTCATGTGGTGTTAGAATGCCCATGCAACAAGAAAAAAAATCTTTTAGGAGGAAAAAAGAACAAGCTTTACATTCCCAACCTCACCATAAGCCTATGGAGAACTAGAGTGTGGAGAAAAGCCCCTTGTCAAATGAGATTAATGATGCTTGCAAGACCCTTCTGGAAGTGACATTGAAGGAGGGTTGCAGGGGAATGGAATCTAAGGAAAGTGGGTGTTTGGGTGTTTGCCAAGATACTTGTGTTTCTAACCCCACAAATGAGCTACAAAGATCACCCATTTTTAAAGAAAAAGGGGAAACATTGTCAAGTTCTTATGGCCTGTATGGTCCTTCAAAATTAAGAGTAACACTTAAAAAAGGGAGAACAATACAGAAGGATTTTTTCTCCATGGATAAGGTTCAATGTTCCCTAGAGCATTTCAGCTTCAAATTTCCTTGATTGGCTTGGTCTCCTTAGGTTGTAAACCCTAGGTTTGTTGCCTTTAGCTCCTTCATTGATTGTGTGTTGTTGTATTGCAACCTTAGAGTTATTTGTTTCTTTTTGTTTCTCTTTGTTGTTTTGCTAGGCTTCATTGTCATATCCTTCTTGATTTATACACAAGGGTTTGGGCTTGTTGGCAGGACAAATCTAACTTTGCAGCAAGCTACATCCACTATAGAGGAGATGTGACACAACTGGATGACCATCAACACATCTCAAAGTCATAACATGTACAAGGAGAGACACTCCTTGGTGTACATGTAGTTAGATATAAGAAAGGATCAAAAGAAGTAAGATGTAAGAAGAACATAAGAAAAGAGGAAACAATAAGAAAATAGGGAATAGATATGAGATGATGTAGCATTGTAATGAATGATAGAAGACTAATTTATTGACATACTTGTATTAGAGTTGTACATATTGAATATAAAAAACCGTAAGTCAATCTGGTTAATAAGTAATGCATTATGATGTATGTTGTACATAATAATTGGTGTATATTATAAAATTTTGTTGTTCTTTCCTACTGCACCCTTCTATAACTCATTGTATAACCTCTAATCCTCCTCTTATCTCTAACACTAGGATATAAATACGTTCAGATAACTTAGGCTTAGATCCCTAATCTACACCTGTTCTTGCCAACACGGCCCTTTCAAAAAAAAACCATGTTTACCCTTAATTAAAAAAATCTCTCCTTAGTTTCTCTTTCCTAACCTAAACCCACTCATATGCATAGAAGGCATACTTTTATAGATGAAATCTCCTCTTATTTTTAGAATAAAAGCTCTTCTATAATTATCCGTAAAACACATTACTTCATGTCTAAGCAAGCTTTGCACATACTTTTTCAGAACATAAATTATTAATTTCCTTGTGTACAAGTAACCTATTTGCACATACATCGTATAAACATAGGACTTTACAGCTAAGTATTTGTTACAATTTCAAAGTCCCCTAATAATAGATGTGCATTTAAATCATCCATTCTTGGTGCCAACAACTCCTTTGCCTCTAACACTACCATAGTTGACATACTTACATAGAAGAATGGGCAAGTGAATGAAAAGGTGATCACCTTCATGAGCACGAACTTGCAAGATACAAAACTATGATTAATGCAACCAAGAATCAAGGGTCTTATGAGACTACTAATTCTTACAACATACAGAGTTTAGTCACAAACACTTCAATTTGTTTAATTTTGGGCATTGAAAATCTAGCTACAATAGCTACTGGAATACATCTTATTCACTATTACCATTCATTTTATGCAGACTATCACACAACTCATGGGAAATCACTCCATTCATTTTACCACAGACTCAACTTATATTGTTATGGGCAGCATTCAATTGTTTAATTTCAAGTCTTTATGCAAACAAATAGAGTGAATTGGAGTTTCATGCACCTAATCTCTATTCAGATCATTCTATGACAGGAAAACAATTGATTCCCCCATTCCTCTCCAAAAGACCATATGGTTGATGTCAGTGACTAATCACACCACAAAATGCATTCTGTGCAATACACCTCCTTCGCCGCATTGTGTCAAACAAGTATCATATTTAGATGGTATGAAATCTTGGCGACATTCACACAGTTCTCCGGTTGGAAGCTTACAAATCTGGAATTGTGAAAATAAAAGAAATCCTCCAAAGAATAGTCATATGAGAGCAGTGATAACTCTGCCTACATCAAATGAACACAAGTTACCATCTGTGCTCCAAACTAAATAATTAAAACTCAAGGGATATTAGTTGTGATAGTCAATCAAAGAAGTTGTCCTTGATTGTGACAAAACTGAAAATGCACCAGAAGCAACCCAACTAAAACCAACAAAAGCATGACAAAAATCAAACAAAATGGAAATTACTTTTGGGCCATGTTGGATTGCACATTCACCCTGATGCTCCCGCATCAATGATACTCTTTCTTAAATTAATAAGCATTAGTTAAGGTAATGAATAAATTTTGACATTACATCTTGCAAAGCCAGATCTATGTAGTCATTTTAGATCCTATAGTAAAAAACATCTTGTTGTAGAATGAATTGGTAGAGTGTCATGTGAAGTGGATGTTGGTTTTACAAGAATTTGATCTTGAAATTTCACCTACTCAGATTGTTCAAGGATAGGAACTTTCCTAGTTGATGACAAAGTTAGATTCTAGTAGATTATTGGCAACCATTATGAAGTAGAGAACATCAACAAAGATGGTTGGTGTAAAGTGCCATTTTATCTATTGTACAGAAGTTGCCATTTGGTTTACATTCAACATAGAGGAGAGCCCTTATGATGAATTTTACTAAATATATGATCAAATCTAGAGTATGTTTAGGCAAAATCATGATGGAATTTATCTATGGTACTTGACAAGAGAAGAAATTGAAAGTATTAAGAGATTTTCATGAAAAATGGGCAATGAATGCCCCTAGGGAGATGCCTTTTTACAATGGACACTATGTGATAGATATTAATAACTAATGGTATCTAAAGACTCCTATGAATCATAGTTCCCTCTTGCTGAATTTTCTACACATGTTAAGTATGAGAAGAAACCTATAATGCAATTAACAGGAATTACTGAAGTTCATCATTTGCATAGTGCATGTATACGAACCAAATTACCTTGAAATATTTATCAAACTACTATCCACAAGAAAATAAGATGGTATGAAGTAATTATAGAGCCGTAATTGATGCCATCATGAAGTTTGCAAAACAAAAACCCAAGAATGGAATTTTTTTTCTCAATTATGCACTCTAGGCAAACAAGATAAGAAATAAAGCTGGATGCATGGAACATGTCTAGGAAGGATCCAATTTTTCAACTACATTGAAGCTTCTAGCCTATGAATTTATGCAAAACTACATGTGATATAGTGCCTAAGTTCAAGAGCAATTGTTAGATATTTTGTAGTTGGAAGAGAAAAGGGATGAAGTGCTCAAATGGTCGAGTCAGCATCAAAAAAATTTAAGAAATGAAATGACAAGAAGACAAAGCTGAAATCCTTTAGAATCATAGATATAGTCCTATTGTGGGACAATGAACATGAATAGAAATGTCATCATGACAAGTTTAGTGCCATGTGGAAAGGCCCACACTAGATTTTAGAGATCATCAGGGAGAATGGATTCTACTTAAAGGACATGTTAGGGAATCTACTTCAACTACCAAAATGACCAACACCTTAAGCACTACTTCTCACCCTCTCTTCCTTTTTGAATATTATTTTATTTTAAATGTTTGTAAATAACTATTAATAGTTTTCATTTCATCTTATTTTTAGTAGAATAGTTGTAAATAAAAATTCAATTTTAGTAATTTCCTTAAATAAACTATTGGTTTTCATTTTTAAATTAGATTATTGTAGATTATCTTAAATTAGATCTTTCATTGTTAGATCCAAATTAGTGCATATAAAATTCTAGTTTCAAACAAGATTTTGTATATAAAAATATGTAAAAGTGGTTGGCCAACATGTCCCAATAGAAGTTCTATGACAATAGACATTTCCATCCACATCTTGGAGATTTTTATGGATAAAAATATGTAAAAGTAGTTGGCCAACATGTCCCAATAGAAGTTCTATGACAATAGACATTTCCATCCACATCTTGGAGATTTTTATGGAGTACACATAGTTGTAAATGGCCAAGGTATTTAAACTATATGATATTTTTCTTCTTTAGTTAGGTTTCTAAGAGTTATTTTTGAATAAGATAATTTGGCTGAGTATTTTACTTAGTTTAGTTTTCTATTTATTTGAGCCTTTATCATTGTGTTAATAGATTATATTCAAGGAGCAAACACACTTAGACAAGGTTAGGATAACAACTTAGATCATTTAGAAAATGGAGAAGGGACCCAAGATAGGGTTTAGTTGCTATGTCTGAATAGTGAGATTAGAAGCTAGAAGAATTAATTGATCAAGGTCTTATTCAAAGCATCTTAGAAGGGAAACATCTAGTAGTTCCCACGTAGAATTCTTCTTCCTAGGAATTTGAGGCAAGGGCATTTATCAACATTTGTAAAACAATCTTATAAAGGCATAACTAATCTCCAACTCCATCTAAATGCAAATAAGTTCTCTCAATCACTATAGTTAAAAATCAAATAATTTAAAAGCCCACAACTATAGATTTATCATCAACATGTAATTTAAAGCAAGGGTCAAATTAATACATTTACCAGTGAATTAATTTAGCTTTCTCATAAAGTGCACAACTCAAAATACCATTAATTAAATAAAAGAATAATATCTCCACACCCATATATGACAAAAGTGAACTCCAACTTAAGTGGGATTACACAACAAAACTAGTTTAATTAATTTAAACAAACCCTAACACTTAGGGCACCAAACCCTAGAGGGTCATTATAAAAGCACACAACTCCCTATTTGTTCTCATTAACAAGTGAAATAGTTTCTGGTTGGTTGTGCAAGTTTTCAAGTGGAGCAAGTGGGAAGGTACCTTCCCAAGTGGAAAGTATCTTCCCAAAGAGAATTTCCTAAAAAATTTATTTTTGTTTCAAGTTTTTCTAATATGCACTCCTACAAGTTGTTTCTATATTTTCTAACATTTATCTTACTTTGTTTTCTAGGCTCATTTATATGTTTTTTTAAAGCTTTAAAAAAACTCTCAGGTTTAAAGTGTAAATTAAAAAAAATCTAATAATATTTATCATATGTTTTCAACTACACAATCTTTGAAGCTCTCTTGTTATTTTATTTTTAACCAGAGAGGTATTTTGGTTTACACAGAGGGTAGGAGTTTGTGACAGCTATATATATGTATAGCTGAAAGGGCAACCCAGAAAATAAAATATTAAAGTAAATAAACAGTGAAAACATTACACTCAGAGTAGATATACAGTGAGTGCATTATACCCATATATATATCAAAATTCTGCAGAGGCCGAATCTAGAGAGGAGGGCCGAGTTAAATGGTGTAAGGTAGAGTAGAATATTTAAATGGTAGGAAAGTCTGAACAAAACAAACAACCCTAACTTAAATCATATGCGGATGCCTTTCATTTAAAAAAAAAAAAAAATTCTAACAGTTTTCATTCTGTCGGCATTTAAGAATTACAGTAAAGTTTTATAAGCATAGTCTTATATATATATAAAAGAAATAACAACTGTGTAAACAGTAAGTAAATTACAACATAGAGTTTTAAGAACTTATATATATGAGTAAGAACTTAATATAAATCATTTTACAATTCAACTATAACCTCATAAAAGAAAGGGGATTCAAATATAAACTTATATATATATATATATATATATATATATATATATATATATATATATATATATATATATATATTGAGTTGATTATAGAACTAAGTTTCCTTCCTGAACAACAAGAAGCATGTTTATTTTCTTTTGCAACCAAGCATAAAATAGGAATACATTTATTTTTGCAAGAAGAGCCAAAATAATTTATTTTCATTTCTCAACATTTTCCTTTGCATAAAACAAATAGAGAGAGAGAGAGAGAGAGAGAGAGAGAGAGAGAGAGAGAGAGAGAGAGCATTATTTCAACAATGAATAATGATAAGCCTATAACTTCTTTATTTAACATTTGTAATATTTACAAGAGGGAAACAATGACTCCAACCCTCATGAGAGCTTATTCTCAAATTTGAGCAAACTAACTACCACCCAAAGTAGGTATGAGGCATCTCAATGCTCTCATTTACATCATACATAGGTCCCCTAAACCACCATATTTCCCTTAGAATAGAATAATCCTTGAGGGTCAAATGTTCATAAACTTTTACTTCTATAAGCTATGTTGATGACCCCTTTGATCCATTAAACATTTCTTTCCATCTCACAATAGATTAATCTACATAATTTGTTAACCCATTTTCTTAACATGAATTTGTCAACCCATTCATAGTACCTAAAAATCCTATGCTAGGTACTTTAGGACAACCACTCATTGTTTCTCACTAACACCCTAAATGTTTGTGGCACATTTCAAGAAGATGGTAGAGCCTACACATCCCTTGCAAAAAAATCTAGAGAAATTTTTACTTAACTATCATCACAATAGAGTCAAACATGTAGAAGAACACATTCAAGAATAAAAAATTCCTTATGGAATACACAAGTGCAGCACAATATATTGCTTGTAAAATGTTTCCTACCACCTCGGGTCATTTTGAATATGAATAGTATATTAACCTACATGATGGGTCAATTAATAACTTGCAATAGCTTGAGACTATTTTCATAAATCATTTGAAGTTGTATGTTGACCCAACCCTAGTTTACCATCAGTTGACACTTGCAAAATGAGAAATTGGGAGTGGTTGAGATTGTTTAATACTTCTTTTCATAAGCTATAGTCAAGAGTAGAGTAATCTTTCAAACCTAACCAACTTGTTTCCATATAAATGTATTTATAATAAACATTCTATTATAAACCTAGTCAAGAGTAGACTAATCTTTGTTTGCATTTGAGATTTTTTCGCCCTTTCCGGTGCCGCTTGCAATTTAAAATAAACATCCTTCCTAGTTCCTCCTCTCAACATATTGCTTAGATTAACGCGCATTATCAATAAAAATGGTCTGACAGCAAATATTTCACAATAAGCAGCATTCGTGGTCTTTTTAGTAAGATTCTTATTTTACTTAGATTCTTAGATTCTTTATTTCCTAAACATAAGACTTTTATTTCTAATGTTGCCTTGTATAAGGAGAAATTGAAAGACCTCCCCTTTTTCTCACAATTTGAATTAGGTGCATCAAGAAATGCAATACCCTACAATAAATGCGAGAAGTTAGGATTGTATATCTGGAATAAGAGATTTTTTCGCTTAGCGCGGATGATTCAAAACGCTCTATATATTCTAAATGGTCTGACAGTAAATATTTCACAATCTATCACGCATGATTTGAAGCTGACGTCTTTTTAAGTACCATTCGTGGAAGTCCAAGTACGATTCTTATTTTACTTCTATAAAACGTCTATTGTGAAACGTCTTTCGTCGATCAGGTTGGAGGATTCCAGGAAGTATATGCACCATTCCTGAAACGAGTTTTCTAAGGATTTCTCTTTAAATTCTTTTTTTATTGACCTGAAATGAAGGTGTCTGATATATTTGTTTTGCCGTGCCATTTACTTGTTTTGTTTTTCTGTTTCTTTGTTCAGATATGGTTATGCAAATATTTGTTTAGAAGTATTTTCTAATTTCCTGTCAGAAATATTGTAGGGACCGTCACTCCGCTCCGACCTGTATTTGAATCTGCATCTTCGAAATTTGCACTGTTTGTAGGCCGGCTTATTGCCAAGATTCCGAATACCATGAAATCAGATTCAAGGTTTAAAGAGCGATATCTGATGCATCTTTTTAGGGCTCTCAATTCACTCAACAATCCCACCATCAACAACATAAAGTTGGCAGTGGATGTATCTCTTGCTCTCACTCTAAACCGTGCAGTTTGGAGAAGCCCCCGTTTCACTAGAATTTGCAGTAAAGAGGAAAATAGAACTGTACTCACAACAATCCTGGGGTCTAAAAAGTTGGGAGCAATAATTGCTGAGAGGACCAGGTGCCATTCCTCTTTCTCCTCTAAGAGAATGGCTTGTAAGAAGCATTCAACCAAACCATACTTGTCTGTTTTTCTTACAACACAATTGGAAGTTTTAGAAATTTTGGTGAATTTTTGTAATAATCAACAACAGTGAGCGAAGTTTTGAAATTGAAGTATATAAAAAATTATTGGTTATAATATTTAAAATAAAGTTCATAGGCACAAATACTATTTGGTCAATAATACTACACTGTTCAATAACACTTTTAAATACTAGTACTAATTTTTAACATATGAAAAGGATTCACAAATGTCCTAGTAGCATAAAATTATCCACCAATCAAATGCAAAGTTGAAACTGTAAAGACACCTAAACCCTACTTAATTGAATTCGCTTGAACTTAAATGATTTAATATTTTGTTTCTATTTTAGATTATTGAGGATTAGAATGATAAATATCATAATTAAGGTGTAAGATCGTTTTCTTAGAAAAAGAATTTAGTATTTATTTTAATAAAAGTATTCAATTGGGAATAAGGATTTAATTTTATTAAACGTGGATAACGACAGTATACGAGATATCATGATCAGTTGTAATAGAGAAGAAGAGAACGAACCTATATTGAATTGTAGGTTTTGAGCAAATAAAGAAGTTTCAGAAATTGGTACGTATCTGGATAAGATTGTAGATATGCTTCAAAGATAGAAATAAATAAATAATCTATTTATTGTTTATGTGTTTTAAGTGAGCTGGTCCTTGCTTTATGGATTTTTGGGGGTACGGAGATAAGTTTTTTTTTTTCTATATGAAGGTATGGGAAGAACGGAGAAAAGTGGGGGTTCTTAACCTGTGCAACTTCATGCACATTGAGAAGGCTTCTGTTGGAGATTTGGGAGAGGATAAAAAAGATTGAAAAAAGAGGAGAAAGAAAATATATTATCAGGGAAAGATGGGAGTTTGGAGATTGAAGAAAATTTAGAAGACTTCTTGTGGGATACGATTATTGGCAGATCGAAGGATGTGGTTTCTTCAAGGCAAATGTAACTGGAAAGAGAGGTCACTAGAGAATTCCACAAGATGATTTCCTCTATAACGTGCAGCCAGGGGGCTTGATAAAGTTTATTAAATGCCATTCTAGGTATATGGTTAGATTGCATTTATTGTTTCCTGCGTGTGCTTATGATTCGGTTTTAGGTTTTGGATTTTTTTTTTTAAGAAACAAATTAAATCATAGGTGATACGTAATTTTTGTGCCACCACTTATGGCTTAGATTAGCCCATTAGTAATTGTTTTAAAATATCTTTTTAAACTTCCACCAAAGTACTGGTAATCTGCCTTATTGCTTTTACCTCTAGTTTCCAAACCTCCTTTTTTAAGCTATATTGTAAACGCCTTCACCCTTGACACCATATCAATTAATGATATGAAAGATAAGTATTTTAGTATTATGAGCCTTTCTTATATTTTTCTTTTAAGTTTCTAAAAAAGGACATTCAGTTAAGAAAAAAAGAAACGATAGTTTTAGCTTTTAGTTTTTATTCTTTTAAAAATGAATTTTGATTTTAGATTTTAATTTTATTTTTTTATTTTTTAAAAAGAAACTAAGTAGTTAAAATAAATTAATTTAGGATTTTTTAGTTTTTTAGTTTTATATGACTCATTTGAAAATTTATGAACATGAGAGCTAAATTATTAGAATTAGGAAATATTTTATTAGAATAAAAAGTAATATATTTAATATTAAAATAATATTAAAAGGAATCATGTATTTAAATTTTATTAATAGAGCTTATATTATTTCTTTGTATAATGTTTTATTGTGTATTTATCTATCCTATCCTAAAGGATTAAATAGAATTCTAGGAATAGGGTAGATGTTGAATATTATCTTTGTTTATTTAAATGTAATATAGAAATGAGTAGATATTCTTGTAATGTTGGAAGAAATTGTATTCATTAATATATGAATGCAATAGATATAGTGTGAATCTTCTTTATGGAGGGTATTATACCAAAATAAGTTCTAGAAATGAAGTTGTGGGTTATATCAAAATAAGTTCTTAATGTCATAGTTATGTCATAGTTATGTTATTTATGGATTATAGTGAATTACATCATTCATTGACTTTAGTATTTTTGGAAGGATTTTGTATAATGTTAGATTGGTACCTGTTGGATAATAGGGTAGTGATCAATGGTAAGTTGAAATGGTTAGGAAATAGTACAAAACTTATGGTGAAGCTAAACAAATTGATAAGTGTCTAGATCTAATGCATGATCTTGCTTAAATGTTAATCTTTATTAGGGTAAAAAGAATAAAAGTGAAAGTTCATGAATGGGTAAGGTTACTTTATGGAATAAACAACATAGAGAATTAAGGAAATGGATTCTTGGTTTAAACTGATTGTTGGTGTTGAAGAATTGTCGTCCCTAGGAGTGTGTTCAAAATAAATGATTAGAAATGATGGAATTAAGTAGGTTTGAATAAGAAGATATGTTATTTTTATATATCAAAGTTACCTATGTGATCTTACATGCTCCAATGGATGTTTGAATGTGTGTGTTGTGTCTATTCAAGATGTATAGGTATGCACCAAAGTGTGATATAGAAGAGAAATAGGTAATGTATTAGTTTTCCTTATTAAATTGAGCTATAAGAGCAAAGTAAATATTGGCTAAAAAAAATACAATTGTTAGAGTGAGACTCTTTCTTATCATGCCCAATACAAGTACAATTAAAGCACTGCGTGTATGTAGGCAAGACCATCACACATCTTAGGATCGTTATCTTGTGCATTAATATCTAATAGTTATCTTGTGCATTAATATCTAATATGTATATTTATTGATCTTTGCAGAACTGGCGTGAGCTTGGATGATCAAATGGCGGTTACTGTAGTAGTATATAATTGTACAAGAAGAGTTTAAATCTTGATTTTCATTTAGATGAACAATACTAACTTATGTTCAATGTATAAATTAATTAAATGTTGATGGTACATATTATATATTTATTTAGAAATTTTGAACCCTTGTTTTTTTATTAATTTCAAAATAGAGTTATAATATTATCCATGAGTAATGAAATAATCAAAGTTTTATGTTTAATCAATGTGTTGGTTGTACATTTTACATAAGATTAGATTTTTTTTGTTATGGTCTTTTGTATTTTGAAACTAGAATTAGCATTTGTCTTTAAAGTATGAAACTAATCTTTGTTTTGAGGTTCATGACCTAGTGTTGAAATGTGGGCATGACACCATCCATAGTTGGTAATTCTCACCATTTAGACTTTGAAAGTATTATAACTCATGAATATTGGTATTTTCAAAGATACTCATCATTAATTCAATAAATAGTAACCAAATATTGGAAAAGATAAATTTAAAAAAAAAATTAGCTACAAACAAGATATGATTATATTGGGAAAATTTTGGATAGAAAAATCATTAAAATTAAAATTAGTAGAAAATTAAGATCCAAATTACTATATTAAGTAGCTAATTATACTTAGTAGCTATATAAGAGTATTGAAAAAATTGTCTTAAGATATATATAATTGAAAAATTTGAAGTTAATTTAAGAATGTATAATAGATTGTTTATTTTAGTTTATTTCAAGATAAGCTTCCTAAATGCCACAATCGCCGTGGAAAGTTGAAGTGACCTAAATTTGATTGTTAGGCTGAATTGTAGAACCATTAAATTATTTGAACATGCTAAAATCGTACTATGATCATGCAAAGTGAATTGCGAATTAATATATCTTGTTAAGTAAGATTTAAAAGTAGTATGTAAGTTTAAGGTAGATTCAAATCAATAAATTTCCAAGTTTAAGGTAGATTCAAATCAATAAATTTCCAACACATTCCTGAATCCTAAGAATATAATAGCAATACCTAATTTTTAAGGAGGATTTAAGAAACAATAAGCAAACTAATATTTGTGCATGCAAAAAATTTATCGAAAGGTAGATTGTAGTTTGTTCTATTTTCTTTTTAATATTGATGGGAGTGATTGCATTTGAGATGTGTTTTCTTAATTCTGACATTGGCAATGGCCACCAGTTGAATTTCAATTAGCAATTTCCGTAGCATTGTTACTTATGGTTCTCACCTACCTCACATACACCTGGTTAACTTCACTATGTGCTTGTCACCTCTACTTGAAATACAAAACACTAGAAACAATCCAATCTTGTGTGCTTGTTACTTAAAGGGTTGGATATAAGATATGAAATAAAAATTTTAAATACAAGAATTTGAGATTTTAATTTTTAAATTTTGAATAGAACATATGGTTTGATTAGATTTATAATATTTTTTGTTTGATTTTGTTGTTTCTGTAGTGAGTTGTTGGGTTACTGGGTTACTGAGTTACATTGGTTTACATCATTGCGAGCTGGTGAAATAGATGTCCGTGTTTCATCCCAATTTTAAACTTTATTTCATCCCAATTTTAAACTTTACCTGGTAGGGGCAGATAGGAGACACCTTTAGTTAGCTAACTACCTGTATAAATAAGTTAAATATTTTTATCATATAAACTCAATATTAAGATAACTATATTTATATTAAATTTACATAGTTTCTTTGAGAAATCAACCTAGTCTATTATAACGTTTATTCAAATTAATTTTTTAATTTAAATATAAGATCTATATGAATCTCATAAGTTTTTTGGAAATTTTGATATTAAGGATTTTTTTTGGTTGTTTGTTTAAGATAATTATTATTTATTTAATAGCCTGTCATCAGGCACTATATTTTTTAATAGCACGAAAAGGAGGGTAATGAGAACAGATTTAGGTTTGGGATTTAGCATTTACCTATATAAAAAATATCATATTAAAATTGTGTTAAATTTAAATATTTACATTTAAATTGGGCAAAGAATAAAAAAATTTATGGATTTGATATTAAAAAATAGCATATACATTTAATTTTGGCAAAGGATTAAAAAATATATGGACTTGTTATTAAAAAATATCATATTAAAATTATGTTATAGGTAAATATATTCATTTAAATTTGGCTAAGAATTAATAAATATATGGATTTGATATTAAAAAATAGCATATACATTTAAATTTGGCGAAGAACTAAAAAATGTATGGATTTGATATTGAAAAATAACCAATGTTCTTCGAAAATTTTGTTGATTAGGGGATATAGTTTTTGAAGTTTTGTGAGAAACAACCGATTATGGAAAATTACTCCATAAAAAAAACCTAATCTTCAGAAAAGATCTAAACACCCTACAGAATAAATCTTCAACACACAGCGTAATAAATTCAAACTTAAATGCTACAAAAGTTAGTGTATCAGTGTATCGGCCCTGCGAAGTTATAGTTTGCTGATGCTTGGAGTCTTCATCATCTTCTTCTTTGTTTTCTCCACAGTCAGCAAGACAAAACAATTAGCCACTGTTACATCTCCATCGACCAGACCTACTTCCATCGGCGTTGTCTTTTCTTCCTCCATCGGCGTTGTCTTTTCTTCCTCTGTGATTTTCGTTTTCAGGCAAACAAAATCTTTACCAATGCGTGAACCGAAAAAGATAAAATAGAATTTAAAACCTTCTTTCCAGTCAAACATTGATAAATTATAAAAATTATATTTATATTAAATATTTAATTTAAATTTAATTATATTTATTTTAAATACAATATATAACATTTAATATAATGTATATTATCTAATCTAATCTAATGTAATTATATTTATTTGAAGTCAAGCATAAAAAAATACACCATAGTTAATTTAATTAAAGTCATATAATCATTATTGAAAAAATTTGGGCCCATTTTTTTTGGGTGTAATCATTATTGGTAAATTTTTTTACTTGTTACACATTTTATGTTTACTATGATTTGTCCATACATGTTATGTGTGTTATTGTTTACTATGATATGCCTATACATATTATATCTGTTATCATACTTATTCCCATGAAATTTCAAACAAAGACAATGTTCTTGCATATAATAAATAAGCATACAATTTCATCATTAGCAAGAAAAGATTATTACTTTCTAATCTTGATAAAATTGTAATTTTGTATATATGTATTTAAATCTATCATTTACTACCCACTAACTCATAACTATGCCTCCCTTACATAATAATTCTTAAATTACATAAGAATCTATATTATATTTATTATCATCTTCTTTAAATGGAAACTACTTTTATCTAAGCAGAAGACACTTCATTTAATTTTCATAAACTAAATGAATATATATCCTAAACTTTGCATCTTTCTTTCCTCATCAGCGTAACTTACATATCAGGGCTCTCTAAATAACTCATTCCGATCACTTGTCTCTGCCCGATATACTTGGTGAGAGCACATTTTGAACCCACATATGTAGTATGTAGTATTGGTGATTGTATCCGATCACTTGTCTCTGCCTGATATACTTGGTGAGAGCACATTTTGAACCCACATATGTAGTATGTAGTATTGGTGATTGTATGTAATATTTTAGTTTTCCTGTGTTTAACAAAATTGTTGGAAACATATTTTAGTTTTTGTGCTAGGAAAACAAAAAGCTAATGGAAATTTGGCATTCTTTTTATTTTGGAGAAATTTTAGATTTGTGGCATGAAATTTGCATCAAAAAATGCATCAAGAAAGAGTACAGAAATATATATTTTTCACTTTCTAATCTTCAATCCAAAGATGTATTTTGAGTAAAACCCAGTTAGAACTATGACAACTTTTGTTTTCATTTTTTTCTAAGTTGTGATTTTATGTAGAAACTATCATTTAAATACATTCTCTTCTAATTGTAATTTTGAGATTTTATATGTAGGAAGTGTTGAAGGTAAATAAGTAAATGGCAAAAAGATTGGAACAATTTAATAATATATCTCTCAATTAAAAATTAGTTAGAGCAACTTAAACAAACATATTAATTTTCTATAACAAAGGGTCCTCTTCCATGTAGAAGATTGGCTATATCTTGCATAACTATAAACAATGCTTACATGATATGTCAACTAAACTTGAAGTGAATTATCCAACTTATGTTGTGGATAAATATGTGTTGTTTTCTATAGCATTTTGCTATATATCAGTATAACAATTTTTACATATAGAGACATAGCATTTTGCTATATATCAGTATAACAATTTTTACATATAGAGACAATAAATTAAATGCACTGGTATTTTAAGAAACGTGTTCAATTTTGGAGGCACAAATCCATTTCCATTTGCTACAATCAACAAGAAAATCATCAAGAAAATTTAACAAAACCACAAGATTTCTATACAATATTATTTTTAATTGTTTTAAATGAATAAATAAACCATGAAATAAGCTATCAGAAATTCATAACCTAATAAATTTTAACAATCTTTTAAACAAGTTATTTACAAGATCTTTAAAGAATATATTAACAAGGAGATATTTAAAGAAGTTATTTACCATTTCTGCACTACCATTTTCTACACAGAGACATTAAATTGAATGCACTGGCTTTTTAAAAAATATATACAACTTTGTACACACAAATGTGAATAACCTCTACATATCGGTTTCTACAATTAAAAAGAAAAGTATCAAGAAAATTTAAGAAAACCGCAAGAATTTCTGTACAACACTAGTTTAAATTCATTTAAAGCATAAATAAACTATGAAATAAGTGAAATTTAACAAAACCGCAAGAATTTCTGTACAACACTATTTTAAATTCATTTAAAGCATAAATAAACTATGAAATAAGTTTAGAAATTAGTAAAAATAATCCTAGCCAACCCTAATAGTGTTTAAAAATAAAGTGTAGTGTGTTTTTGTGTTTGATATCAATGTTGAGTAAATTAATACATATCAATATAACATTTTTTACATACAGAGACAATAAATTAACTGCACAGGTATTTTAAGAAATATGTTCAATTTTGGAGGCACAAATCCATTTCCATTTGCTACAATCAACAAGAAAATCATCAAGAAAATTTAACAAAACCACAAGATTTCTATACAATATTATTTTTAATCGTTTTAAATGAATAAATAAACCATGAAATAAGCTATCAGAAATTCATAACCTAATAAATTTTAACAATCTTTTAAACAACTTATTTACAACATCTTTAGAGAATATATCAACAAGGAGATATTTAAAGAAGTTATTTATCATTTCTGCTCTACCATTTTCTACACAGAGACATTAAATTGAATGCACTGATTTTTAAAAAAATATATACAACTTTGTATACACAAATGTGAATAACCTCTACATATGGGTTTCTACAATTAAAAAGAAAAGTATTAAGAAAATTTAACAAAACTGCAAGAATTTATGTACAACCCTATTTTAAATTCATTTAAAGCATAAATAAACTATGAAATAAGTTCAGAAATTGGTAAAATTTTAACTAAACAAAAATCCTTTAAAAACCTATTTAAAAAGGCTATTTACCAATTTTGTCTCCACCATTTTTGTAGCATCGATAAATTGAATGATTCCATTTCCTTTAATCAAGAAAATTTTTAAAAGCCCCCAAAAAATTTATGTAATACTATTTTATATTTCTTTAAAATAAAGAAATAAAACATGAAATCAAGTATCAGAAATTCATAACCTAGTGAAGGTTAATTGCATGCCACCGGTGCCCATTTTTTATTGTTTGATATGTAGCAAAGTTTTATTAATTTATAAGCAAGCATTCCATATTTAGTGTCAACTTTAGCTGTGAAGGCCATAATATATTCAAGCTTGTATAGTTGTAGTTGTCATTGTCCTTCAAACAACTAAATTATATGAAGGTAGTTTGATAAGGTCTCAAATAAAATTGCTAAAAAATCTTATAATACTTCAATTATAAGCATCTCTAGTACAACTATACACATCGAGACTTGATATTTAATGGTAGCTAGAAACAAATATCTGATAAAAAAGTTAACTAGAAACAAATATCTAATAAAAAAGTTAAGGGTGAGAGAACCTTTGACAACTTTTACAGCAGGTTGGTTAAATGATTGTAAACACAAGTTTTGCATGATCTTAGTGGTGTTATAGTTGTATATATTCAGATATATTTATTGAAAGGAGCTTATAACAAATCTAGGAGTTTGTAACTTGAGTTTAAAGCTTGTTGTGCATGTATAATGAATGAGTAGGTTGACTAACTATGAATGGAATGGATTGGTTTGGATTGCAGCCAGAACCAAAATGGGAGAAAAGGAGTGGTACTTCTTCTCTCTAAGGGACCGAAAGTATCCCACTGGTCTACACACTAACAGAGCTACACGGGAAGGATACTGGAAAGCAACATGGAAAGACAGAGAAGTTTTCAAAGGAAGAACTTCTATTCTTGTGGGTATGAAGAAAACTTTGGTTTTCTACAAAGGGAGAGCACCCAAAGGGGAGAAAAGAAACTGGGTAATGCATGAATACTGCCTGGAGGGCCGGTTTTCCTATTCCAATCTCCCCAAGACCGCCAAGGTAATAAGATTACAACTTTTTTTTTTATTATGAGTTCTTTATTGATGCTTCTCTATTAGCTTCTTATTGTGTGTGGGAGTTGTTATAGTGGGGCTAAAGATGTGAGAAGTCTGATTCCATAAGCTAAACTTGTTAACAATATGATTGATTATGGCATTCAATCTATGCACAGGATGAATTGGTGGTGACAAGAATATTTCAGAAATCTTGTGGACTACAGAAGGGCCTGCTAGCCCTGAGTAGGAGTTCAAATTATCTAAACGATTTGGACTCTCCAGCTCTTTCTCCACTAGTGGAATCATCACCTTACATCCCCTCAAATGGACAAGGATGAGGCAGTAGTGAGTCAGTGGACCAGCATGTGACATGCTTTTCCACTATCATTAACAAATCTTGCAGCAACAACTTCAACAGAGATCAATTTAGTAATCCTTTTGATACAGTAGACTACTCTTTTCTCCACAATATCATGCAAAGTGAACCTATCTACATGAACAACAATTCTAATGCCTTAAGGTAGAGCTCCACTGATTTACATATAAATACCCCGCAACAGCTTCCATCATGTGAACAGTTTAATAAAAACTCCCATTTCCCATCCAAGGCAAATGAAATTTGGGATCAATTGTAATGCTACCAATCCACTAAAACCACTTTTGGTCACATAATGTTTTATACATTACTCTAGCTTTGTTAATAATCTGAATATTATGTCCAATACAAGTGAAGTTTTATGAATCACAATAAAAGAAATGAATGCTTTGAGGATATTGTATAGTATTGTCATAAAATGAAAGATATATACAAATTTTAAATCAATGTTTCTATAAGTGAATCCAGGAAAGTAATGGAAGTGGGCGAACTAAACTTTTGTGCCTTTTTTTTTCATGATCATGCAGTCAAGAGTGTGCACGCGAGAGCACTGATAAGCATTCCTTTTCTTGTTTGCGAAGAGAAACATATGGGTTGTGTTGCATACATGCATATCTTTGGAACGTGAAGGTCGGGCATATTCGAAGACAGGCAAGGTTGCAGACTCTAGAAATAGCTGTGAATGTCAGTCCCTAACGATCTATGTTGCCAATGTCGATTGTTGCCCACGGAAGTGTAAGGCCTTGTGATTTGTGTATTGTTAAGGCCCATGCCATTTTCAATGGGGTCTGGCGATGACCACCACGACTCAATGGTGCAATGGGAACATTTCTTGCATTATTGAGATCCCAAACCAGACCTATGTAATTTTTGAACTGAACAACAACAAACAAAAGAAGTTGTAGTGGTTTATCGCCATCCTTGTATACAATTGCTTTCACCTGGCCTAAAGCACCATTCACAAGGCCTGCTTGCACCCACAAATTAGAACATAGCATAACTTCTTGGCCAACACTCAAGAGAATCTTAGCTTCAAGTTGTTCATCGTTTGGATTTGGGCATGTTGCCCCTTTTAGTTGTTCTGCATTAGATAAGGCAATTGGCATTGCTAATGATTGCAACATATGTTTATTGTGTAGTGAAACCAATTCATTTGTTGGAAATAGATGTATGGAGGATAGAAATGGTGCTTGCTCTGCAGAGGTCAGTGAGGAATTTGAATGTACCATGAGAACATGCCAATCTTCAACTGTAGGCTCTGCATTTCTTATATTTGAGAGAATTGAATGGAAGGCCACCTGTATAGGATCATCACCGATTTGCCGAAATATCTTGGTCAATGTAATCACTGTGGTGAAGCTTCGCCATACTGTTCCTCCATAGGAGTTTGAAGCATACATGGGGATATCTTTGACTGGTGGGAGCTGGCCAAGGTCACCAAAGAGAATGATTGAGCGTCCCCCAAATGGGATATGATTGTGGCTAGGGAATGCCTCACGCAATCGTATGTCAATTCTTTGTATCAACTTTGGGCCAATAAAGCTCATCTCGTCTATTAGAATGTAACGAATGAAGTACATGCTCTCCTGGAATGTAGCAAGTGTTTGTCCTTGTAGGGGATTCATTTCTCTAATCAGTATGCGGAGTGCAGAATGAATTGTAGATGCTTGAATGTTGAAAGCTGCAACACCAGTTGGTGCGAGGAATAGCAAAGGTGATTGGCCATGCGGAGCTCCCATGAGTGTGGATTTGATGCTTGAGATCAAATATGACTTTCTAGTTCCTGCAGTTCCTTGAACAATTATTTTTAGTAGTGGCTGCAAACTATTGGCAGAGAGGTGTGAAACAATAATATCGTATGCTTGTTGTTGTTGGATAGAGAGGTTGCTCTGTGATGCTTGAGCAAGAACATGTTGGACTTGAAAGGTTGGTCAATAAGAGTCAATGAAATCAATAGCTGTAGCTTTTAGTATTGGATTAAGGCTTAGAGTTGTCCAGTCATGGTTCAAGTCAATGCCACGACGACCAAGCATGTCAAGGCTATCTAACTGAAATGATATGCCTAGATGCAAGCTTGATAACACCTGCCATTCATCAAGATTGTTATCTTCCATGACATATTCATCAGCTGAAGGACTGCCATTATCGATATCATTGGTATCTGATAGTGGATCAGTTGGTGTGCGATGCACATGCCATGGATGGAAGTTGTTTGAGAATCTTTCCCAATTTGCAATAATCTGTGGTGCTGATATGCCAATATCATCATGAATGCTACAAAACGGGTGGTAGAGTAGTAGTTCACTCTAGCAGAACGCTTCAAAACACCTGTCATCTTTTGTTGAGACAGCAGTGAACCGTGGGATTACTCAAACAATGCTTGATGTGGAGCGCTCTCTCCATTGGCATTTTTTGCGTGATGCTTTGAAGGTCTATTTATGTGTCATTTCAACGAGTGATAGAGCATCCAGCTCCATAGGTCGCACCATGTATGAGTCAATGAAAGTAGGGGAGGGGGTAGTGGATGTGTTTGAGATTGTAACACGTTGGTAATGTTTTTGGCTAACATTCAAATAAACAAATGGTCTGCTAGATATAGAGAGGGGTAGTTTTTGCAGAAGGTGGCAAGTCTCTTGGGCACCAATGTCACAATCTACAAGGCTTTCAGATAGCATATTGCAAAAAGCTATTGGTGCTAGCTTATCAGAGTTTGAATTGGTTGAAATGCGAGTCATCATATTGTGGTATGTTTTAGATAGGTGCTCAGCTTTTGTTGCATATTTTGCAATATATTTGAGCACTGCATTAGTTGAAAGAACAGGTTGGCAATCCACATTGGCTCTCCATATAGAAAGGATATATGGGTTGTGAAGATTCAAGTGGTCATCATTGCGGGCAGGGTGTGTTTAGGCTGCCCATTCTCAGCAATTGTAAGACTTGATCTCTCTTGTAAGTTCCAAGGGGCTTTATAATGACATGCAAGAGATGTCCCCTTCCTCCGCAAGCATGTTAGTTGGGTACATTTTGTATGGCGTTGCACACGATTGACCAATTCATTGTAATCAGTGGAAGGGCTAGTTGCTATTATCATTCTTGTGTCCATCAAGCAAGGGTCCCCAAGATAGTTTGATGGAAATTTTCGTTCCTGAGTTGAAGACTGTGTGGGTTCCAGGTAGAGACATATCTATCCATATAGTCAATTGTTCTTTGTACAGATTGAAGGTTGTTCCATTGCAATTTTCCAATGTCAGGTGCTTCTTGGAGCTAGAGGAAACCATGAATATGTGCAGATCCTCTATGTTGCCATTCGTACCTAGATTTGAGAGTTTGTTAGCAAGAAATAAGGGAAAAAAACAAGTGATTTTGGTAAGTGGAAGGCATATACATGTACCAGTAGTCACTTGCACCAAGTAGTTTCTCCAAGACCTCTTCAAGAAATGTTGTAAATCTATAGTGCATGTAGAGTGCAGCAAGGTGTGGATTGCGAATTATATTTTGTACCCTCCATCTGGAAGCCTCTGAAGGATCCATAGGAATGGTAGTCGGCATAATGCAATGTAAGTCAAGCCATTTTGTATCTGTTGCACTTAAGGTGAAGAAGAGTGTTAGGCAACCAATTTGAATGACCATGTCAAAAAGCTCCCCTTTGCATTTATTCCAAAACGGGCGTGTGCCACGAAGTGCTGAGCTAAAGCGCATGAGTTGACCGGCGAACCTTTCATTAGGTAGGTCCTTCAATCTTTGGCGGAGGTCAGCAATTGTTGTCAAAAGTGTATCGTTTACCTATTTGTTAACAAACACTAATGTTGTGGCTTGGCTACGATGGTGCATAATTATGTTGAGAAGGAAATATCTGAAGCGTAGGTGCTGGCCAAATCTATTATCATGATATCTTAGTAGATGAAGAGCATATTCATGTAGCTTAACTTCTTTCATGTGGTGTTGCTTGAAGGTGGCTGTGCCAGTTGGAAACAAAGTGGGGAATGCCATTGCAAACAAACCTTCAGTGGTGTATTCATTTATTGGTGAGGAAGAAATGGGAGGCCATTCCATAGCAGGAGCTTGTCATCCATTCCCTAGTTGTAAGTAGGCTCGCACTTCTTCCATTTCTCTACGTGACGGTGGTAGGTTTGCTACAAATGAGGTTGTACTTTCAATTGTTTCAGCTTCATCAAAATTTGTTTGTAGGGACTTTAGATTTGTGGGAATAGGATTAGAAGTTGTTGCATATATAAGTTCTAAAATATCAGTGGATTCATGAGGCAAAGATGACAACGCATGCTCATTCAACTGCACATCTTTGTAGTATGGATCATTTTGGAGCTTATATGTCAATGCCTCATGAACACGTGACCTACTAACATAGAAGCTATACTTTTGTTGTTCAACATTTTGTTTGTTTACTATAATGATGTCTAGTTCATCTATACGCCTAGGCAAGGAGGTTGCTATGCTAGAAATATCTTGTGGAAAGCAGATAGTGTGACCACTATATTTTAGTTGCCCCCCCCGTGCATATGTTACTTGAAGAATTGGGCTAACCCTTGCTATCAACATCTCCTCGATTTGACTTAGATTTTGCAAACAAGCAAGTTAATCACCAGGGTCCATGTTGTTCCACTTAGAGAAGCGATGGCCATTTTTTTCTGATATGCATCTATAACAAGTAGGGACTCCATTTGATTGCCTAGTTTTAATGCTTGGATATTTTTCCATGCAAACTAAGCATGTTGACATTTTTGAGAGGCTATCCAATCTTGACCTAAAATTTTCTCTAGCAGTGTAATAATTTTTAGGGAAACATAGAGGAGGACAAAGCTGGGTAGATGGGGTGGGGTGTATGCCATATTGTGACTGAGAGGCACGTGTTTGAAGTTCCGGGATGTTGTTGGAAGGAGATAGTGTTGATGCCGAGGCCTCATTCTGAAGGATATGTTTGTTTTGTCATCTTCTTTTGTTAATATTAGTTTTCCTTGCATGATATTGTATACGCTGCATTTCATTTGTACGCGTTCGCTTCGCTAGCATCCTTGCATCTTCTACTTCCATTGTAGGGAATCTTGAAGATTTGAGGGTTTTGAACTATCTGTACATCATGCACATGCAAATATATATCACATTTTGAAGCATGAGAATTGAAGATATAAAAGTATGCACAAGCAATACTGTAACATGGCAATTGACATTAATGTGTACAAAATATAAGAAACCAATAACAAGGTAATAAACATAATAGAAATTGTGTTTCTTCGAAGAGAACTTTATAATCATTATAGACAATTGAAGAAGGCAATACATTGTAAAAAGCTAACCATGCAAATAGGAAAAATAGGGGAACATATCCCTATATATGTTTATATGAAGCTACCCATCTTTGAAAAAAAGGAAACATACAATAGTTAGAAGTGAGCTTTACATTGTTTGAGATACATAACATTAGAGGAGCCATACAAATCCTTATGTTATTGTACAAAAAAAGAGTGTAGTGAATCTTTTAATTGATCTGAAATGGCTGTAACAACAATGCTGTGTGTTTCTTGTCCAAAAAATGAATTCATCTTGATAGAAAGATTAAGCAGGAATTGGCAACCAACAACACAATCTAAAATTTGTTTGGCTCTGTCAGGCTCTGCTAGGAGAAGTTGAAAATCTTCTGCACCAACACCCAACAAAGCATTCATTGGTCCTTCAAATGCAGTAACTTTAAGAAGTTCACAGTGTTGTCCTGCAAGTCCATTTTAAGCATGTAGCTAAAATCACATGCTAAGAGATTAGTAGAACACTTTGGGCAATGAAAATGATTGGTGGAAACCTGAACTACTTTTTTCTTACATTTCTTATTATCAACCAACAAGGGGCAAGAAAGGTAATAGAAGTTGTCCAAGTGGAGTTTGGAGATAATGGCCTTTACACAAGCATTTTTTTTCTTGGCAAACCTTGTAGTTACATCTCTGAAATATCAATAGGATTTACAAATTTGTGGGGGTTGAGCGGGTTATTCGACAAGGAAAGTAGAGGCTGGAGAAGCTCTAAAGTGGAATACCATGTCTTCAATGTTGAGGCCTCTAACAAGTCTATATTGATTAGAATTGTAGTTGGGAAGATAGTGTCAATTGATCTTCCATGCCATGAGGTAATATGGCCAGATTTCACAAGAAGAATGGGGGGGTCTAGTTGAAGGCACATTCCTGAGATTTGTTTCCCTTCAATTTGACAATGGCGACCCCATAGTGTAACATCTATGCTACAAATTGACATGTCTATGATTGTAGCAGTACATTTAATTGTATCGGTCCCATATCTTTTATGTATGGTTGATGTAGGTGAGATAGATAAAAGAAAACCTATGATATCAACAAGGGAATTAATAGGCATTGACTCCAGTGTATCTATGCTCTTTATATGGTAACTATGAGTGGGTATGTTAGAGTCTATGCATGTGGAAGGAGTTATTGTTGATGAGTTGTGTAGGAATATCTCGAAAGGGTTTGTGGGCCTACTGTATTTTGTGTTAGCCACTTTTACATGACCATTTGATATGAGGTAGAGGGCATTACTTTAAACAACATCATAGAACTCATCAACAAGTTCATTGAAGCAAGTTATATGAATTTTAGTTCTTGCTTTGTCTATGAAATCGAAGCCAAAAACTTTACCGTCATGACCAGCATTTTGGAATTCATGGATTGGAGTTTTTGCCAAGACCCTACCCTCGATGGACCATTGCCTATGGTATGTAGTCAACTTTAAAATTGGCATTGTTTGAAAAGGGCCAATCTTTTGTTGGGATTCAAATCTGTTGCCTTCTTGGAGTGAACAACCTTCAGATCCATAAGGGGCAAAATTTTTGTTTGAAACTATTTTATGGGAGGTACTCTGGAGCTTGGAGGAGAGGTACTGGAGTTCCAACTATTGTTTCACTATTTGAGATTATATCAAACTTAGTAATTATGATAGCCCTGCAACAAAAGGAAAATCAATAATTTAATAAGAAGTTATAAGTCAAATAGATAGAGCAATATAAATGAATCTTGAATGTTTGAGCATATGTGAATTTGTGGAACATCTTGCAAGTGTAATCTCCAAGACAAATAATTGAGCCTTTGGCTAGGGCCTCTTCTGCAACAAGATAGTTGAACTGCTCTGGAAGTATAGCATGGTGTGTGTGCATTCCATCGGAGAGTTGCAAGCAGTATTTGACATTTGCAGAGCATTCTTGATGGATGGAGTCTATAGATGTAACTTGTAAACAAGGGTTTAGACTATCCATGCTTGCAAGTATGTTGGCTATGGCATTTGTAGTTAACATTGTTGTCATGAAGTTAAAATTGACAAAAAGCAATTGGCCTGCGAGTAAGATGGACTAGGAAAGTTAGGGACAAAGAATAATCCACTTATTATTAGGTGAAGAGTTCAAATTTACCTAATTGCATGTTGGTAGGCAAACATATAATATGCCAATTAAAACTTGAATCCTCTTTATTTATTTCATGGTGCATTTAGATTGACAGGTATTCGAATATCTAATTATAGGATTCAAAGGCATTCTTTCCTATTTTGGAGACCACTTACGTATATTCATGTAAAGAGGCAACATTGTAAAAAAAGGTATAATACTTGTGTGTGCATTTGGCAAGAAAAGTTCAAGTGAGCAAATGTTATCAGGGGTTGCATTATTTCCATAGTAACACTCATTCTAGATGTACATATATATGTATTAAAGGTACATTTCAAATAGAAGGTCTATACTTAATAGAAATATAAATAATATCTTGTTATTTAATAGAAGGTCTATACTTCAATTACATTTATGACAATCAAGTTAGAAGAAATTTTATAGACAAATTCAAATTGAAAATTATGACTGCATATTTATGGTATATGTTTTTAAAAATGTAAAACTAAGGTATTTAAATGCAAGATAACATTGGAAACATACCCATCTTGTATGGGATTCAGCCATATTAAATTAGTTTGTGTTGGGTACAAAATTATAGCAATTTAATATTTCACAATCAATGTATAGACACAAGGAAAAATGAATCGAACAAATTCAAAATAATGTGTAACAATGTGTCCAATTTTAACAAAAAATAGGCATCCTCTCCTTATTACGCGAAGAGTTCAAATGTACTCAATTGCATGTTGGTAGGCAAACATATAATATGTCCTTTAAAACTTGAAGTTTTTTTATTTATTTCATGGTGCAATTACATTGATAGGTATTCAAATGTTCGATCGTAGGATTCAAAAGATGTTCTTTTCTAGTTTGGAGACCACTTACATATATTCTTGTCATAAAGCATCATTGCAAAAAAACGTATAATATGTTATCAGTGCTTACATTGTCTCCATAGTAATGCTCTTATTATAGATTTAAATATATACATATTAAAAAGCTACATTTCAAAAAGATATAAGACTCGTCACGTGTTTTTCAAGTACATCTCAAATGAGCGAATGATATGGGGGGTGTCATCTCCTCCATAGTATTTGTCATAATATAGTTCCCTAAGGAAAGTGTAGAGGCCTTCCAGCTTAGTTGAGGTATCATGGAATGTTGACATGGTGTCATATAATGTTTTAACATCCAATGTTTCTACAAAAGGTATTGTCTCACACACTTTTTTTGATTTGCGTACACACTTTTTTTGATTTGCGTACAATTTCATGGCAGCTTGATGTTACATGCACAGCAAGACGTTGAACGTCACTTCGAAAGTCTTATGGCTTGTTCACTAATGAACATGACTTAGCTTGCATGTTTGGGGAATCAAGTGGTTTGAAGGGGTTCACTATGATTTTTCTTTTATCTGTGCTAGATATTTCAATGCTGTCATTGGCATGTATGGGTTCAGCTATTTCTTGAGAAGAGTGAATAAATAAGAACATATAAGTAGAAAAGAAAATAAATTTATTTGTAACACTAACATTATTTCATTTTTCAATTAAAACAAAATATTTATTTTAAATAAAAAAATTAACAATTATAATAATATTGGGAGTAGTTAATTGTTTTGGAAACTTTAAATGAGGGATTAGCCTATGGAGGGATCCAAGGTGTTACTGCCATTTAGAATTGAAATAAAAGGGATAAGTAAAAAAATAATCCCAACAAATGGATTTGAAATAAAAGGGATAAGTAAAAAATAATCTCAACAAATCCATGTCATCCACAAATTGATTATATTTATCTTTAGTGTATAGTTCAAATTATCTATTTCTTCCTGCCCTATAGGTCCATGGTTGCATTAAAAAATGATGTTTGTTTTGTATCCATAAATCCATTAAGATTATGATTTACAACAATCAAGGAAACAAAAAAATTACATATACCATAGGGATACAAGACAAACATCATTTACTTAAAGACATGGCAATTGAACTTCTCATTTAAACAACCATGGATTTAAATTTCTTATTGAATATATTAACTTTAGTTTACAAAATAAAAAATTAATATAAAAATATAAATTTGACTTTTACAAAGTAATAATGGATAATTTATAAATAATTTATTTATTTTATAGAAATAAAAATATATAATTATTAATACTATAAGATTTTAACATTTCAATTATATTTGTACATTGTATATTAAAAATGAAACCCTAAAACTTCAAATATAATATTATAAATTAATATTATATACCATATCAAATTAATATTATGAAATTTTATATTTAGAGTAAACATATTATATATTTAATATTTATATTTCAATTATATATATATATATATATATATATATATATATATAGTATATTTAAAAATCCAACCTTACAACTTCAACTAGAATATTATAAAATAATATTATATAGCATATCAAATTGAATATTTTTAATTGTATATTTAGATTAAATATCTTAAATATTAAATATTTATATTTATTTATAATTTAGTTATATTTTATAGAACTAAAAATATAATTATGAATACTATAAAATTTTAAGTTATATAATATACAATATATAATATATAATATCAAATAATTTTTTATTTATTGTTATATTGTATATTTTATATAATGTACATTAATTAATATATTTGTAAATAATATTAAATTATAAAAATTATATTTATTTTAAATACAATATATAATATTTAATATAATGTATATTATCTTATCTAATTTAATGTAATTATATTTATTTGAAGTCAAGCATAAAAAAATACACCATAGTTAATTTAATTAAAGTCATATAATTATTATTGAAAAAATTTGGGCCTGTTTTTTTTGGGTGTAATCATTATTGGTAAATTTTTTTACTTGTTACACATTTTATGTTTACTATGATTTGTCTATACATGTTATGTGTGTTATTGTTTACTATGATTTGCCTATACATGTTATATCTGTTATCATACTTATACCCATGAAATTTCAAACAAAGACAATGTTCTTGCATATAATAAATAATCATACAATTTCATCATCAGCAAGAAAAGATTATTACTTTCTAATCTTGATAAAATTGTAATTTTGTATATATGTATTTAAATCTATCATTTACTACCCACTAACTCATAACTATGCCTCCCTTACATAATAATTCTTAAATTACATAAGAATCTATATTATATTTATTATCATCTTCTTCAAATGGAAACTACTTTTATCTAAGCAGAAGACACTTCATTTAATTTTCATAAACTACATGAATATAATAGTAATATAGTAGTAAGATAGGATCTTTTCATGTAAGATATCTACTCAATAACCATTTACTTCCACATAGAAAATAAAAGTATTTGAAAGATAGAAACCTATTACTTGCAATATTTTCATTTAATTTGAGCCTCTTTAATCTTTTATATAAAAAATATTTTTTAAAAAATTACTAATTATTATCATATGCATTTGTTAAATAGGTATTGCCATGTTAAAACAGGGTTGTCAAATGAAAACAAATATTAAATTATACATTGATTCAAATGGTGATAAATATGATACTTAATGCAAGTCAATAAATGGGGGCGGCTTTTGAAACAAGGATACTATTATATAGCTTTAAAATGAGAAAGAGAGCACGAAGAGGCCAAAAAAAATGCCAAACCAAAATGGAAAAAGGTAAATATTAATGTGTAAATTATTATATTTTAATTTTATTAATTGATTAATAATATAAATATAGTATAAATATATAATAATTAGTAATTATTTAAATATATATTTAAAATTAGTAAACATGTAATATTCTATAATTTAAAAGTTAATATAATACGTAAGCTCATAAATTAACATTGTACAACAAGTATAATAATATACTATTAAATATTCTATGTAAGTTAATTCAAAAATAAAGTCAGTTTTATTGATTATGAACATAATTTAATTTTTTTAAGTAAAACCCTATAATTTTTTAATTAAAATATTAAATTGGGTATGGTGATAACTATATTATGTGAGTTAATGTGGAAACCCTTAAAAGTTACATGAGAGAATCCCCAACCCTACAAATGGTAAACACCCATAGCGTGATCTTTCAATAAGAAGGAAGAATTTTGCGCTAAATAAAATAATATGTGATAGTCAAATATAAAATAGTAAAATTTAATTAATAGTTCATATTTGTGGGCTTCACTACGGAGTCACGGACAAAAGTCACAGAACAAATAATTAAAAAGCATTAGCGGACCAGGAATTTATTATATTTAGCTGAAAAGAGAAAATGTTAAAGGATTGATCTGCATTAAACCCTTACAAAAACCTAATCCCAAATTCTAGTTTTAATTTTTTGAAAGTCAAAAAACCTAAAACTAAGTTCAATGGTTGGTCTATCATTGCAATCCAAATAGGCTTGTGGCGAATTGTTCTTTTTTCTCTTAAATTTGATGAGAATAGTAAATAGTAAAGGATTGATAAGCTTTGAGACATCAAATAGAAACCTGCTCTCTAGTTCCAATTCTAAAGTTTAAGAAGCAAAGAGAATTTAAGCTCTCAGCAAAAGAGACATGAACAAATATACTTCCAATTCTACCATGGCCCTACTATTGCACTTCAAGCAAGTTGTCTATCTTAATGATAATTTTCTTGAAAACAAACACATTAAATATTTTGATCAGCAGTGTGATTTAATCGTCTTTACCATTCTTTGGAAACCAGAGATTTAAAGACAATAAGACTATTCAATCGTCTTTACCATTCTTTGGAAACCAGAGATTTAAAGACAATAAGACTATTCAATTGAATACCCAATTGTGAAACACATTCAATTCGATAAGACCAGTGCACAGTAATTGAATACATAAAAAAATGGAGCACGTTTAATTAAATGATTTCTTAGTCAAAATAGGCGGCAAGGTCGAGGACCAGGTGCAGGTTTCGCTCAAAGCTGTAGCAGGCTTCCTATGAGTTGTTCTTCTTACTAATAATTTTCTTACGAAAAATAAAATATTATGGAATACTTTGCAATGAGCCCTTACAGAAACTTAATCCCCAATTCCTATTTTAGATTTTTCAAACTCAAGAAGCCAAGAAAAAAAAGGTCTCCCAGCAAGAGGAATGTTAACATATATCTTTTCAATTCTTAAGAAACTCTACCAGTGTAATTCAAATGGGTTGGACTATTCCTGTTACTAATATTTTATCGAAACAAAGAGAAAAACTATAGGATTGATCTATACTAAGCCTTTAAAAGAACTATAGAATTGATCTGTACTGAAGTCCAAAATGCAAACAAAAGATGGTCTCTAAAAAATTCAAGCATTTATAAAAGATAACAAAAAAAAACCGTTGTAATCAATTAGTTATAAAATAATATAATAAAAGCTGATCAAATTGTTTTTTATATATATTAGAACTTACAACTGAATATTAAAAACTATAGAAAAAACAATCCTTATAATCCACTAATGATTTAAAAACAATTTAATAAAAATTAAAATTAATCATCTAAATAATATAATATAATAATAATCAACTAATATTTAATAGGATCTAATGATAATAAATAACAAAGCAAAGAGAGTTGAGTCAAAGAATAAATCGCCTTGTTGAAAACACACTAATTTACTAAAGTCTATTAGTACGGACGATTGCTAAGACTTTAGAATATCGGAGACTCATCAATCTTTCACTCCGATGTTCATTTCTTGCCGATGATCAGTAATTCCCTCCGTTCCACTGAGACTTTAGAATATCAGAGACTCATCAATCTTTCACTCCGATGTTCATTTCTTGCCGATGATCAGTAATTCCCTTCATTCCACTGGATGCTCGGTGAGAGTCCTACAAACTCTATCATCGGCATGACTTATACCATTGGGAGGGTTTGTAAAGTATTCGCCAATAGTAACATCTTATACTGATCAGCATTTGGGGATGTCACGTCTTTGAGGCACCTTGTTCGGCACTCCACGTGCCTACCCATGTTTCTTGTCTTAGCTTGCATGCGTGCAAGGAAACCATTACTGGGAAGCATGCTGTGTAAAAAATGGTGAGGGTACACTCATTAAGGGATTCAATGTCTTGATGTGTCGAGTTTTTGGTGGTTCCACAGTCGGCATGCATATGGAGTAGAGATTTTCTTATGACAATATCTATCAAAATTAAGAGATATTCTCTTTGCAAACTCAGTGCATACTGTGGTTGCTGAACATGAACAATGGCGTGAGGAGCAGAGGCACTACGGACAAGGAGTGTGTTATGATTATAGAAGCATGAGGTTGCTGTGTGACTTGTGAATGCAGCGTGAAGGTATCCAGCATGAAGACAGTGCGGATGAGAAATGCCTTCAATAGGCATCCAACGTGAATGTTTATTTGTAAAGGCACTCCAAGTGGGGACACAGTGCACAACAACAAGGGGCAGAAGCAGTGTTCAGCAGTAGCACACAGCTATTGAAGACTAAGTTTGTTGGAGGAGTGTGCAGTTGTTGTGAAGATATCTACAGACCATGTATGGTTAACTCAGTTAAGCACTCTTCCATTTGCACAGCCAAATTATTGATTTCTTTAGCTACAACCATTTCATTCTAGGTTTCCAATTTTGCTCTGTGGCACATATGTCAAAATAAGTTATTATGGGCTTTGGTTTCTTCTATGGCTGCTTTAGATATGGATGTTAGATCTGACGTATAAGCTACATTCAAATTAAGAAAGCAAAGGGTAACTTTATCATGTGGAAAACAATGCAAAAGTTATAACTCGCTTGACATATTTTTTTGTTGTATTTATCCCAGCATATATATGGGCTTACTCTAATATAATAAACCTTTGTTATATTCTTCACACACAAATTTTGAACATCTATAGTTTGGCATGTTTTGTACTTTGTTCAATGTGAGATTCTAAATATACAAAAAACTAATTATTGCCTCAGCATATAAAATATAATATATTCAATTTCAGAAAGCACAAATCTATAGTGGGGCATAATTGTAGTGGGTCATAGCCATTTCAAGTTAAAACGGCCTGAAACCCATAAGTGATTCAAATGGCCATTGCATATGGGGTTCAGACCAGTTTTGCTCCCCACAGCATTTGGGTGCAATAGCACATGTTATATATATATATATATATATATATATTCTAAACCAATAAATAGATATTTATTAAAATATCAACTCTATATCATTTCTAATAAAATATTATAATATTTTCTACTAATAATATATTCAACTAATTTCAGCAGACATAAACTTACATTGGGGCACAGTTGTAGGGAACATGACAGGTCATAGCCATTTTGCATTAGGATGACCCAAAACCTATATACAATTCAAATGGCCATTGCATACAGGGTTGAGACCATGTTTGTTAAGGCTTAAATCATATAAATTATATTATAAAAATTTGTATAGGAAAAACTTATTATTATAATTAATCATAAGTAAGAAGGGTCAATAAATTTTTAGTTGATAAGCACAATAAATTTAAAATTCTAGGTCTCACTCCATTCTTTAAAAATACGAAAGGATGAACACTTGCAAGTTGTATATAGCAATAATGTTATGTTATAAACAACTAAAGCCAACCTCAAGACGAGGACAAGATTTAATTTGTAAAAGCTAAACCAAACATACAGTGCCCCTTAAGACATGATACAAAGATCAAAACTACAGAACAAAAATATTCAAAATGAAAAGTTTGTTTTGAGAGCCTTCCTCAATCAATAAATTCAAAATACAATATATGGGAAAATATTTCTATCCAAAACTACTAATAGTTGAAACTTAGAAATAAAACATACCTCTATTAAACATACCTCTATTATAAGCTTTAGAGTAATAAAAGTCATTTAATGCATAGAATAAAATATCTAAGATAGTAAATTTTGAATGGATCGTTGGGTATAGAATTAATTGCATATCTTTATCACAGATATTTTCTTTGTTGGTAGATATTATCAAATTATAAATATATTCTTATGGAATTTATACTTTAATTATATGTGTTATTATACATTATAATAATATAATGTTTTTAGTGAAATTCAAAATATTTTATTGTTGGCATGACCTTCATGGTCAAAACACCACTAATTTGATTTTGCTCTTTCATGCCATAAGATTTTCTTGTAAAAATAATTTACACTTATTTAAGTTTTATTTACTGCTCTCATGTACCATAGTTTTTTGCAAATTTTGAAGCTATGGAACCAAAGTTGTTGGAATCATTCTTCATCAAAGAAAAAGATTTCTTTTAAGAGAACCAAACAAAGTTCCAATTATCTAGGGAGTGAGTGCACTGAGTGTTTTGTTTGACAAAAACCTACTTTCCTTATTTGCTCCAATTAGTTGCACAAGCTTCCTTGGCAAGGAGCAAGTTTGGGTGTTTTGAGTTAATTCCATTTTTACTCCCCTATTTTACAAGTAAATTATCTTGTTATTAAGAGGTTGTGTCTAGTCTATAAAGATTAGGGTTTTCTTTTTCATAGTCACAGTTGTAAATTTTTATTAGTTATAGTTACTAATAAAAAATCAAAAAAAAAAAAAATTGAATATTACTATTAAATAATTAATCACACTAAATAATGAAGATTATAATATTTTTATTAAATATTATTTATCATATAATTGTTTAAAATAAATATATATATAAGAATAGTTTTATATATTAAAAAAAATTCATTTAACAGGAAAACAAGAAAAATATACAATACAGACAAGAAAAATATACAATACAGAGCAGTAGAAAACATTTAAATGATATGAGATTTTTTTTGACACATTTTTTTTTCCGGTGTGGGAACAATCAACGAGTTTAGAATGTTTTTTTCCTTGTCTTGCAAGCTCCGAATCAAAATGAGCCACTCAACCATCTTGGCATTTATTGCCCATGACTGAAAAAACAGACGTTGGAGATTGTTTCAATCGTCTTGGCACTAATGTGGACAATTTTCAACCATGGATTCTCTAAATCAGCCCTCTTGTTCACAAAGGGAACGCCTTCGGCGTAATAATCGAATACTTTATTGCTTTCCATGCAAATTGCGACTCTCTCCGCCACTATTTTATACTCGGGAGTCGATATTATAGTAAACAAATATATATTATTTTGGCCCATAAATTGAGTATTATATAGTTGACTTCTCTTTGGAACGGACAACATTTGAATGGTACAAAATTTATTACATATAACATTTTTTAATTTTTATTTGGTAGTACAATCACAAACATCTATTATCAAACATTTATGTGGTAGAAATTTATTATCAAAAATTTCTGATTTTGGCATTCAGCCAGAATCGAACCCCTGACCCATCAGCGCTCCAATCATTTAACAAAACAAAACATTTGAAGGATGTTTACGAAATTGGCTGAAGCATTTTTAATGATGGAAGATTGAAAAACCTTTGAAGAATGGCTATAGCATGTTTCCTCCCTAAAAAAAAATAAAATGGTAAACAGCTTCTTATATTATCTTTTGTGAAAATATACAAAAGCGTTTCATACATATGGAAATAAAAACCATATCAAATTTCATTCATCTGTTTTCACTGTAACTTCTCAATTATATCAAAACAACCTAAACAAAATAATTTCAACCTGAACAAAATAATTTCAATCTTAAGAACCATGAGAGTGGTATCCTTAGCCCAACAGTATGTAGCCACATTGACCTTTAACTTCAATCACCCATACTACAGATCCATTAAAAACTAGAAGAGTCAAAGCATATGATAGCATTGATCAAGAATGGATGTTTGAGGAAAATGACACGAAAAATTGTTTATAATTATAAATTTAATTATAATAGCACTGTGCATCATAATTATATCGAATTTTAATATTTAATGTGTTTTATTATATTCTTATTTTTACCAAAATATATCTAACGTACCCCAGGTTTCCAAGAGATATCAAATATAAAATTTACCTATCAAATAAAAAAATTATCCATCACTTTTTACTTTATCTTAAAAATTGAAATTAGTGTAATAAAAATAATATAACAGAATTTAAAAAATTAAAAAATAAAAAATAGAAATAATATAACAAAATTTAAAAAAATAAAAAAATAAAAAATAGAACAATTTATAGATATTTAATTTTTTGAAATTTTTTTAATTTTATTTACAATTAATAGGAATTATTTAAAAATCAATACTTAATTAACTTCTAAGTTTGTGTACTAAGATATTTTATTAATAATACAAGTAGTGAAGTTTCAGTACATTTATATTTTATTCTTTTCATCTAGAATGGAACCATTTTACTTACATATCATCCACTTCAATGCTCAAAACACTCAATAGCAATTTTACACCTCATTCACAGCAAAAAGTGGTAAATATTTGATAAAAACAAGAATTATTAAACATTATATCTTTTTAAGTGAGGTAGGGCAAATTCTAAGTGAACTCATTTTTCCTAGATTGACCATGACAGGAGATCCCATGAATATATTGACACTTGAAGGAGGGAATTTGAAAAACTATATAAAAAGTTTTTATGCTCCACTGTCATATATTTCATTCCAAATATACATGTGTACTGGTAGATGCCTTGCCTCTTTTTACATTAATCTACAATATTCTTCTAACAAAGTTCTTGCACATTCCAATAATAACCCTGGGTAAGCAAAGAGTAATCAAAGATGTATGTGCTTTAATGATCAAACAGTCAATAATAATTTTACATCTCTCTATATGAAAAAGTTTGTCTTATTTTTATTGGTCAAAATTAACTTTTAACTGTTGAATTCGATTATCTTTAAAAATAAACCTTTGTGCAAACAATAAAGGTTTAATGTTCATTCATTTGCATATTATGCCTGCAAGATTCTTTATTCTCCCTTTATTTTTCTTGTGTGGAGTACTAAATCCACAAAACCCAGAAATTTGAAATCACACACATAGTAGTAGACGAGCTAAATTACATAAACTCTGTGTGGAAAATATATCAGAAACTTCGAAAGAAACAAACCCAAAATCTTAAATCAATCTCCATGGCAGAAAACTAATTGGATCCTCACAATGAAACTAACTGTTGACTACCTCTTATCATATACTACACCCAACTAATCAAACTTTGGAACTCTTCACACTTACTTGTTACTCTATGAAGAACAACCACCACCCTGAAGGGATGTCTCACCCAAAATGCACAAAAAATTCAAAACCCAATACTAATTCCTGTTATGGAGATGCATAGTTAAGCACGCAGATTAAAACATATGTGCAACCACTAAATAGATTTTACACAATACTTGAAGCTTTATATTCACATCGTGATAAACTGATTACATACACATGAAGTTAAAACTCTCTCCTTATTTATTGAGTTAAACAATGAGTGGGAAGAAACTGGAAGTGTTGGGCGAGGGCGAAGAGGACGATGAAGGATGCAGATGATGTTAATCGACTTGAGGAAGAATGGAACTATGGATGCCAAGGAGAATAGATTGGAGTCACACCTTATGCTAGATTTGGTTGGTCCAAAAGCTTAGACTTTGAGAATTTCATGGTTGTTTGTCATTGTTGTCTTAAAGCTAGTCATGTGGTGTTAGAATGCCCATGCAACAAGAAAAACAATCTTTTAGGAGGAAAAAAGAACAAGCTTTACATTCCCAACCTCACCGTAAGCCTATGGAGAACTAGAGTGTAAAGAAAAGCCCCTTGTCAAATGAGATTAATGATGCTTACAAGACCCTTCTAGAAGTGATGTTGAAGGAGGGTTGCATGGGGATGGAATCTAAGGAAAGTGGGTGTTTGGGTGAGAGCCAAGATACTTGTGTTTCTAACCCCACAAATGAGCTACAAAGATCACCCATTTTTAAAGAAGAAGGAGAAACATTGTCAAGTTCTTATTGCCCCTATGATCCTTCAAAATTAAGAGTAACACTTAAAAAAGGGAGAACAATACAGAAAGATTTTTGTTCCATGGATAAGGTTTAATGTTCCCTAGAGCATTTCAGCTTCAAATTGTCTTGATTGGTTGGTCTCCTTAGGTTGTGAACCGTAGGTTTGTTGCCTTTAGCTCCTTCATTAATGGTGTGTTGTTGTATTGCAACCTTAGAGTTATTTGTTTCTTGTTGTTTCTCTTTGTTGTTTTGCTAGGCTTCATCATCATATCCTTCCTAATTTATACACAAGGGTTTGGGCTTGTTGGCAGGACAAATCTAACTTTACAGCAAGCTACATCCACTACAGAAGAGGAGCGACAGACCTGGATGACCATCAACACATCCCAAAGTCATAACATGTACAAGGAGAGACATTCCTTGGTATACATGTAGTTAGATATAACAAAGGATCAAAAGAAGTAAGATGTAAGAAGAAAATAAGAAAAGAGGAAACAATAAGGAAATAGGGAATAGATATGAGATGATATAACATTGTAATGAATGATAGAAGACTAATATATTGACATACTTGTATTAGAGTTGTACATATTGAATATAAAAAACCGTAAGTTGATCAGGCTAATAAGTAATGCATTATGATGTATGTTGTACTTAATAATCGGTGTATATTATAAAATTTTGTTGTCCTTTCCTACTGCACCCTTCTATAACTCATTGCATAACTTAGGCTTAGATCCCTAATCTACACTTGTTCTTGCCAACATGGCCCTTTCAAAAAATCATGTTTACCCTTAATTAAAAAAATCTCTCCTTAGTTTCTCTTTTCTAACCTAAATCCACTCATATGCATAGAAGGCATACTTTTATAGATGAAATCTCCTCTTATTTTTAGAATAAAAGCTCTTCTATAATTATCCGTAAAACACATTGCTTCATGTCTAAGTAAGCTTTGCACATACTTTTTCAGAACATAAATTATTAATTTCCTTGTGTACAAGTAAACTATTTGCACATACATCATCTAGACACAGGACTTTACAGTTAAGTATTTGTTACAATTTCAAAGCCCCCTAATAATAGATGTGCATTTAAATCATCCATTCTTGGTGCCAACAACTCCTTTGCCTCTAACACTATCATAGTTGACATACTTACAGAGAAGAATGGGCAAGTGAATGAAAAGGTGATCACCTTCGTGAGAATGAACTTGAAAGATACAAAACTATGATTAATGCAGCTAGGAATCAGGGGTCTTATGAGATTGTTAATTCTCGCAGCATACACACAGTTTAGTCACAAACACTTCAATTTGTTCAATTTTGGGCCCTAAAAATTGAGCTACAACAACTACAGGAATACATCTCATTCACAATTACCATTCATTTTATGTAGACTATCACACAAGTCATGGTAAATCACTCCATTCATTTTATCAGACTCAACTTATATTGTTACGGGCAACATTCAATTGTTCAATTTCAAGTCTTTATGCAAACAAATAGAGTGAATGGGAGTTTCATGCACCTTATCTCTGTTCAGATCATTTTATGACAAGGAAAATAATTGATTCCCCCATTCAACATCACCTCTTTTTATCCTCTGCACTACAGACCAATTTTGTATCTCCTTAAACTCCTCTCTGCAACCCTTTCTCCTTTGACCGACCCCCCTTCAAAGCCATTCATTAGCTTTTATATTGCATTGATGTCAAGAATGGAAGAGACACAGGAAAATAAATTCACAGACGCTGAGTCGATGCATTCCCATAAAAGAATTTAATCTTTGAATATTTTAATTGACTTGGCCAATACTTCCCAAGTCGTGGTCCATCAAAGTAAAACAAATGAAAAACTTGTATTAATTGTTTGACTTTGATGGGAAGGAAATCGACCCTTCCCACACACTCCCACCGAATGGAGCTCCCTTGTTATGGCTTGGAATAACACTCTGGAATGCCATCTCTATTTCTGAGGTAATTCAACCTCATATGCAGAGGAGCCAAGTTCTTTGAATGTAGATTTTAAAAGATGTGGATATTTCCTCTCCAAAAGACCATATGGTTGATATCAATGACTCATCACACCACAAAATGCATTATGTGCAATACACCTCCTTCGCCACATTGTGTCAAACAAGTATCATATTTAGATGGTATGAAATCTTGGCAACATTCACACAGTTCCCTGGTTGGAAGCTTACAAATTTGTAGTAGTGAAAATAAAAGAAATCCTCCAAAGGATAGTCATATGAGAGCAGTGATATCTTTGCCTACATCAAATGAACACTAGTTACCATCTATGCTCCAAACTAAACAATTAAAACTCAAGGGATATTAGTTGCATATTTGATCAAAGAAGTTGTCCATTGATTGCGACAAAACTGAAAATGCACCAGAAGCAACCAAACTGAAACCAACAAAAGCATGACAAAAATCAAACAAAATGGAAATTACTTTTGGGCCATGTTGGATTGCATGTTCACCCTGATGCTCCTGCAACAATGATACTCTTGCTTAAATTAATAAGCATTAGTGAAGGCAACGAATAAGTTTCGACATTACATCTTGCAGAGACATATCTATGCAGTCATTTTCGATCCTATAGTAAAAAACATCTTGTTGTAGAATGAATTGGTAGAGTGTCATGTGAAGTGGATATTGGTTTTACAAGAATTTGATCTTGAAATTTCACCTACTCAGATTGTTCAAGGATAGGAAGTTTCCTAGTTGATGACAAAGTTAGATTCTAGTAGATTATTGGCAACCATTACAAAGTAGAGAAAATCAACAAAGATGGTTGGTATAAAGTGCCATTTTATCTATTGTATAGAAGTTTCCATTTGGTGTACATTCAACATAGAGGAGATCCCTTATGATGAATTTTACTAAATATATGATCTAATCTAGAGTATGTTTAGGAAAAATCATGATGGAATTTATCTATGGTACTTGACAAGAGAAGAAATTGAAAGTATTAAGAGATTTTCATGAAAAATGGGCAATGAACACCCCTAGGGAGATGCCTTATTACAATAGACACTGTGTGATAGATATTAATAACTTATGGTATCCAAAGACTCCTATGAATCATAATTCTCTCTTGCTACATTTTCTACACATGTTAAGTATGAGAAGAAACCTATGATGCAATTAAAAGGAATTACTGAAGTTCATCCGTTGCATAGTGCATGTATACCAACCAAATAACCTTGAAATATTTATCAAACTACTATCCACAAGAAAATAAGATGGTATAAAGTAATTATAAAGCCGTAATTGATGTCATCATGAAGTTTGCAAAACAAAAACCCAAGAATGGAAAATTTTTTCTCAATTATGCACTCTAGGCGAGCAAGATAAGAAATAAGGCTGGATGCATGTAACATGTCTAGGAAGGATCCAATTTTTCAACTACTTTGAAGCTTCTAGCCTATGAATTTATGCAAAACTACATGTGATATAGTGCCTAAGTTCAAGAGAAATTGTTAGACATTTTGTAGTTGGAAGAGAGAAGGGATGAAGTGCTCCAATGCTCCAGTCAGCATCAAAAAAATTTAAGAAATGAAATGACAAGAAGACAAAGCTGAAATCCTTTAGAATCATAGATATAGTCCTATTGTGGGACAATGAACATGAATAGAAATGTCTTCATGACAAGTTTAATGCCATGTGGAAAGGCCCACACTAGATTTTAGAGATCATCGGGGAGAATGGATTCTACTTAAAGGACATGTTAGGGAATATACTTCAACTACCAAAATGACCAACACCTTAAGCACTACTTCTCAACCTCTCTTCCTCTTCAAATTTTATTTTATTTTAAATGCTTGTAAATAACTATTAATAGTTTTCATTTCATCTTATTTTTAGTAGAATAGTTGTAAATAAAAATTTAATTTTAGTAATTTCCTTAAATAAACTATTGGTTTTCATTTTTAAATTAGATTATTGTAGATTATCTTAAATTAGATCTTTCATTGTTAGATCCAAATTAATGCATATAAAATTCTAGTTTCAAACAAGATTTTGTATATAAAAATATGTAAAAGTGGTTGGCCAACATGTCCCAATAGAAGTTCTATGACAATAGACATTTCCATCCACATCTTGGAGATTTTTATGGAGTACACATAGTTGTAAATGGCCAAGGTATTTAAACTATATGATATTTTTCTTCTTTAGTTAGGTTTCTAAGAGTTATTTTTGAATAAGATAATTTGGCTGAGTATTTTACTTAGTTTAGTTTTCTATTTATTTGTGCCTTTGTCATTGTGTTAATAGATTATATTCAAGGAGCAAACACACTTAGACAAAGTTAGGATAACAACTTAGATCATCTAGAAAATGGAGAAGGGACCCAAGTTAGGGTTTAGTTGCTATGTCTGAATAGTGAGATTAGAAGCTAGAAGAATTAATTGATCAAGGTCTTATTCAAAGCATCTTAGAAGGGAAACATCTAGTAGTTCACATGTAGAATTCTTCTTCCTAGGAATTTGAGGCAAGGGCATTTATCAACATTTGTAAAACAATCCTATAAAGGCATAACTAATCTCCAACTCCATCTAAATGCAGATAAGTTCTCTTAATCACTATAGTTAAAAATCAAATAATTTAAATGCCCAAAACTATAGATTTATCATCAACATGTAATTTAAAGCAAGGGTCAAATTAATACATTTACCAATGAATTAATTTAGCTTTCTCATAAAGTGCACAACTCAAAATGCCATTAATTAAATAAAAGAATAATATCTCCACACCCATATAAGAAAAAAGTGAACTCCAACTTAAGTGGGATTACACAACAAAACTAGTTTAATTTATTTAAATAATCCCTAACACTTAGGGCACCAAACCCTAGAGGGTCATTATAAAAGCACACAACTCCCTATTTGTTCTCATTAACAAGTGAAATAGTTTCTGGTTGGTTGTGCAAGTTTTCAAGTGAAACAAGTGGGAAGGTACATTCCCAAGTGGAAGGTATCTTCCCAAGGAGAATTTCCTAAAAAGTTTACTTTTGTTTCAAGTTTTTCTAATATGCACTCCTACAAGTTGTTCTTATATTTTCTAACATTTATCTTACTTTGTTTACTAGACTCATTTCTATGTTTTTTCAAAGCTTTAAAAAAACTCTTAGGTTTAAAGTGTAAATAAAAAAAAAGAATCTAATAATATTTATCATTTATGTTTTCAACTACACAATCTTTGAAGCTCTCTAGTTATTTTATTTTTAACCAGAGAGGTATTTTGATTTACACAGAGGGTAGGAGTTTGTGACAAATATATATATACTGAGCTGAAAGGCCAACCTAGAAAATAAAATATTAAAGTAAATAAACAGTGAAAACATTACACTCAGAGTAGATATACAGTGAGTGCATTATACCCATATCTATATCTATATATATATATATATGCATAGGTCGAATCCAGAGAGGAGGGCCGAGTTAAATGATGTAAGGCAGAGTAAAAGATTTAAATGGTAGGAAAGTCTGATGTATATGTGAGGGTCGAGTCCTATCTTCATAGACTGGTGGCCGCATACAAGCGTTCATGGGTTTCATTTCAAACAAAGTTTAAATTAAAAAAAAAAAGGTTTATGAGAGGCGGTGGCTCTGCCGCTCCCCACGGAGCATTAAGCTCTATGGGGAGGAACGAGGTCCCTCCCCCCAACTTCTGCAAAGAGACAGTCATGGCAATAGAGACTTCGGCCCCTGCAGACCACGGAAACTCCCCTTTCGCTAAACAAAACAAACAACCCTAACTTAAATCATATGAAGATGCCTTTCATTACAAAAAAAAAAAAAATTCTAACAGTTTTCATTCTATCAACATTTAAGAATTACGGTAAACTTTTAGAAGCATAGTCTTTTATATATATATATATATATAATAACCACTGTCTAAACAGTATATATATATATATATGATAACCACTGTTAGTAAGTATATATATATATATGAGTAAGAACTTAATATAAATCATTTTATAATTCAACTATAACTTCATAAAAGAAAGGGGATTCAAATATAAACTAAAATATATATTTTTTTGAATTGATTATAGAATTAAGTTTCCTTCCATGAGCAACAAGAAGCATGATTATTTTCTTTTGCAACCAAGCATAAAATAGGTATACATTTATTTTTGTAAGAAGATCCAAAATAATTTATTTTCATTTCTCAACATTTTCCTTTGCATAAAACAAATAGAGAGAGAGAGAGAGAGCATTATTTCAACAATGAATAATGATAAACCTATAACATCTTTATTTAACATTTGTAATATTTACAAGAGGGAAACAATGACTCCAACCCTCATGAGAGCTTATTTTCAAATTTGAACAAACTAACTACCACCCAAAGTAGGTATGAGGCATCTCAATGCTCTCATTTACATCATACATAGGTCCTCTAAACCACCATATTTCCCTTTCAAGCCAAGCTTTTCCAAGTCACCAAATGCACCTACAAAACACACAATAAGGTTCACAATACCCATGGGAAGCTCTCCTTCCAACCTAGGCCTAATAATAGGCCACCCCCAAGCTAGGAGGCCTTCCAATAACCAAGGAGCAAATCACAAGGGAATAATACACTCACATTATGCACATTAACACCCATCTAAGGTCAAAACACATAACTAACCCATTTTAAAAAATGGATTTGAAGGGTGAGAGAGTGGACTCACTCTACTCAAGGAGACCCACACTCTTAATACTCAAAATGCCCAATAATCACTTGGCCTCTTGCCATACTTCACTTTTCACAAAATAAGGCACTCATGACATAAAACCAAATAATCTAACAATCACTATAGTTAAAAATCAAATAATTTAAAAGCCCACAACTATAGATTTATCATGTGGTGTTAAAATGCCCATGCAACAAGAAAAAACAATCTTTTAGGATGAAAAAAGAAGATTTACATTCCCAACCTCACCATAACCCTATGGAGAACTGGAGTGTAGAGAAAAACCCCTTGTCAAATGAGATTAATGATTCTTGCAATACCCTTCTAGAAGTGATGTTGAAGGAGGGTTGTAGGGGGATGGAATCTAAGGAAAGTGGGTGTTTGGGTGAGAGCCAAGATACTTGTGTTTCTAACCCCACAAATGAGCTACAAACATCACCCATTTTTAAAGAAAAAGGAGAAACATTGTCAAATTCTTATGGTCCATTCAATGCTTCAAAATTAAGAGTAACACTTAAAAAAGGGAGAACAATACAGAAGGACTTTTTCTCCATGGATAAGGTTCAATGCTCATTAGAGCATTTCCACTTCAAATTGTCTTTATTGGGTTGGTCTCCTTAGGTTGTGAACCCTAGGTTTGTTGCCTTTAACTCCTTCATTGATTGTGTGTTGTATTGAAACCTTAGAGTTATTTGTTTCTTGTTGTTTCTCTTTGTTGTTTTGTTGGGATTCATCGTCATATCCTTCCTAATTTGTACATAAGGGTTTGGGCTTGTTGGCAAGAAAAATCTAACTTTGCAACAAGATGCATCCACTATAGAGGAGATGAGACACAACTGGCTGACCACAAGCACATCCCAAAGTCATAACATATACAAGGAGAGACATTCCTTGGTGTACATGTAGTTAGATTTAAGAAAGGATCAAAAGAAGTAAGATGTAAGAAGAACATAAGAAAAGAGGAAACAATAAGGAAATGGGGGCTAGATATCATATGATATAGCATTATAATGAATGTTAGAAGACTAATTTATTGGCATACTTGTATTAGAGTTGTACATATTGAATATAAAATACTGCAAGTTGATCTGGCTAATAAGTAATGCATTATGATGTATGTTGCGCATAATAATCAATTTGTATTATAAAATTTTGTTGTTCTTTCCTATTGCACCATTATATAACTCATTGCATAAGCTCTAATCATCCTCTTATCTCTAACACTGTGATATAAATACATTTAGGTAACTTAGGCTTAGATCCCCAATCTACACCTATTCTTGCCAACATGGCCCTTTCAAAAAACCATGTTTACCCTTAATTTAAAAAAATCTCTCCTTAGTTTCTCTTTTCTAACCTAAACCCACTCATATGCATAGAAGGCATACTTTTATAGATGAAATATCTTCTTATTTTTAAAATAAAATATCTTCTATAATTATCCATAAAAGGCATTGCTTCATGTCTATTGCACATACTTTTGTAGAACATAAATTATTAATTTCCTTGTGTACAAGTAACCTATTTGCACATACATCGTCTAGACACTCGACTTTACAGTTAAGTATTTGTTACAATTTCAAAGTCCCCTATTAATAGATGTACATTTAAATCTTCCATTCTTGGTGCCAACAACTCCTTTGCCTTTTTAACTACCATAGTTGACATACTTACAGAGAAGAATGGGTAAGTGAATGAAAAGGTGATCACCTTCATGAGCACAAACTTGAAAGATACAAAAATATGATACTCTTGCTTGGATTAATAAGCATTAGTGAAGACAATGAATAAGTTTTGAGATTACATCTTGCAAAGACAAATCTATGTAGTTATTTTAGATCCTGTAGTAAAAACCATCTTGTTGTAGAATGAATTGGTAGAGTGTCATGGGAAGTGGATATTGGTTTTACAAGAATTTGATCTAAAATTTCACCTACTCAGATTGTTCAGGGATAGGAACTTTCCTATTTGATGACAAAGTTTCTTGTTGGCAACCATTACGAAGTAGATAAAATGAACAAAGATGGTTGGTATAAAGTGTCATTTTATCTAGGTTGTATAGAAGTTGCCATTGGTTTACATTCGACATAGAGGAGAGCCCTTATCAAATATAGAGTATGTTTAGGCAAAATCATGATGAAATTTATCTATGGTGCTTGATAAGAGAAGAAATTGAAGAAGTCCTAAGAAATTTTCATGAAAAATGGGCAATGAACACCCCTAGGGAGATGCCATATTACAATGGACACCATGTGCTAGATATTAATAACTAATGATATTCAAAGACTCCTATGAATCATAGCTCTCTCTTGCTACATTTTCTAGATACATGTTATGTATGATAATAAACCTATGATGCAATTAGAAGGAATTACTAAAGTTCATCTCTTTGCATAGTGGGTGTATACCAACCAAATTACCTTGAAATCACAAGGATATAAGATAGTATAAAGTACTAATTCTAGAGCCTTAATCAATGCCATCATGAAGTTTGCAAAACAAGACCCAAGAATGGAAAACTTTTCTCAATTATGTACTCTAGGTGAACAAGATAAGAAATAAGGCCATACGTGGAACATGTCCATATCTTCTAGTGTCTGGTAAAGAACCATTTTTTCAACTACATTGAAGCTTCTAGCCTATGAATTTATGAAAAACTACATGTGGTATAATGCCTAAGTTCAAGAGCATTTGTTAGACATTTTGTAGTTGGAAGAGAGAAGAGATGAAGTGTTCCAATGCTGCATTTAGCATCAAAAAATTGTTAAGCAATGAATTGACAACAAGAAAAATCTGAAATCCTTTAGAATCATAGATATAGTCCTATTGTGAGACAATGAACATGAATGGAAAGGTCATCATGACAAGTTTAATGCCATGTGGGAAAGCCCATACTAGCTTTTAGAGATCATCAGGGAGAATGGATTCTACTTAAAGGACATGTTAGGGAATCTACTTCAACTACCAAAATGACCAACACCTTAAGCACTACTTCTCACCCTCTCTTCCTCTTCAAAATTTATTTTATTTTAAATGTTTTGTAAATAACTATAAATAGTTTTCATTTCATCTTCTTTTCAGTAGAATAGTTGTAAATAAAAACTCAATTTTAGTAATTTCTTTAAATAAACTATTGGTTTTCATTTTTAGATTAGATTATGGTAGATTATCTTAAATTAGATCTTTCATCATTAGATCAAAATTAATGCATATAAAATTCTAGTTTTAAACAAGATTTTGTATATAAAAATATGTAAAAGCGGTTGGCCAACATCCCAATAGAAGTTCTATGACAATAGACATTTCCATCAACATCTTGGAGATTTTTATGGAGTACACATATTTTTAAATGGCCAGGGTATTTAAACTCTATGATATTTTTCTTCTTTAGTTAGGTTTCTTAGAGTTATTTATGAATAAGATTTGGCTGATTTGTTTGGCTAATTATTTTACATAATTTAGTTTTCTATTTATTTGCACCTTAGTCATTGTGTTAATAGATTATATTCAAGGAGAAAACACACTTAGACAAGGTTAGGATAACAACTTAGATCATCTAGAAAATGGAGAAGGGACCCAAGTTAGGGTTTAGTTGCTATGTCTAAATAGTGAGATTAGAAGCTAGAAGAATTAATTGATCAAGGTCTTATTCAAAGTATCTTAGAAGGGAAACATATAGTAGTTCACATGTAGAATTCTTCTTCCTAGGAATTTGAGGGAAGGCCATTTATCAACATTTGTAAAATAATCCTATAAAGGCATAACTGATCTCCAACTCCATCTAAATGCAAATAAGTTCTCTCCTAGGAATGGAAAGAAACAATTGAAATATAGAAAAATTCAAAGGGGATGAATTGATAATATATCTACAGGGACTATGCATACCTAACTAGAAGTAGAGAAGGTCTCAAAGAACTATGCATATCTTTGTCAAGGTTATGGACTCATGGCTGGTAGCAAAGCAATGCTTAACTATGCTCACAAGTTTATATGGGTTATATTAAAAAAATGAATAAAACATTTGAACTAGACCCTAGTACACTCAAGGATTTTCTTCAAAAATAATAGATGAAACAATATTTCCTATACAATTTTAGGTAGAATAAAGTTAATGTACCTCACACTACACACAAGTTTTCCTTCTAAAATGTATGGGAAGTGTCAAGTAATGGCCTCTTCTTATAGTGACCAATTTATCTCTTAGTTGAAGTCATATGATTTTCTATGACTAAGCTAGAGATTCTGAGTCTTGAAAATGTACTAACCTTTTCCCAATTGAGTCATTTTGTAGCAATCTTGGGGCCCCTTTGTTAGAATCCAATCTGCCTTTATAAATTTTGGTTTTAAAAAATTCACTATGAGTCTTGAAAATGTACCGACCTTTTCCTAATTGAGTCATTTTTTAGGAATCTTAGGGCCCCTTTGTTAGCATCCCTTGAATCCAATTTGCCTCTATAAATTTTGGTTTTAAAAAATTCACTCCATTGAGGTTTTGCTTACTTTGTTATCTAATTAAATTGGTTTAATTTTTCTTGAATTAGTTTAGCAATCAGAGGAAGGTTTTATTTTGTTTGAATAGTCTAAGTGAGAGGGCCATTAGATAAATCATGATTGTTTTATCTTCGCAGTTATTTCTAGACTTAACTTCCATGTCAATTAGGTTTCATAACATATCAAATCCATACTCTTATTGAAACTAAGGAACAATTTTATAATCAAAATTTGTTCCAATGCTTACCCAAATGATTCATCCTTTTTTCATAGGCGAGTTTATTATCACTGAAAAGATTGTTTTGCTAGCCCATATAGGAGCACAAGTCTATGTTGATACTTCTTCAACTAATTACCAAGGACTAAGTGGTATTTATTCCACTAAATTTCTCAGGGGCACAATCCCAGCCTCATGCCTTATATAGCATACCTCCAAAAGTTTGAACCTTGGTGGATGGTGTAATCAAGAAACATACAATTACCCTCACCAATTGTGCTCAACCAATAAAACTACAACACTTTGGTCAATTCTTTTTCAAATATGAATTTTTTGTTGATTTTAACTTATGTTTTATTTTTAAGATTTTCCCAGTTTATAGAGAGTTTTTGATATTCACTTATGAGTCTGTTTCCTTATTGGAGGCCCAGAGGGTGATTCATGTGTTTCATGTCTTTATGCCTCTGATCCTTTTGTAGATCCAATTTGAGTTTTAAAACTAGTTTATGTTTTTTGAAGTCCAATTGTGTTCATCCCTTGGTGTAGATTTTAAAATCCAAATGTATTTAGATATTGTGCTCAAATTGATAACCAACTTGCATCCATTTTTTTATAAAATAAAAAACATTTATTCATATCAGATGGGCATAAATGCCAAAATGACATACTCCAACTGCTAACAAAGATGCAATAAACAACACAATCCCTTATTGCTAACAATTGAGAACATGAATAAAATGTTTTAAATATCTTCCTCAAAATTATTATCTAATTTAACTTCCAGGGGTTGTACAATATTCTTACACACTAACCAAGCCATGAGAGAGCCAGGGTTAGGTTTGGAATTACAATTAGAATTAGGGTTAGAATTACAATTAGAATTAGGTTTGCAATCTGAAAAAGGGTGACAATTATAATCAGAATTAGGGTCAAAACTAGAATTAGGGTTTTAATAAGGGTTAGGATGAGATTTAGGGTTACAATTAGAATTAAGGTTAGGGTTAGGGTTATGCTTAGGGTTATAACTAGGGTTAGGGTTGGAATTAGTGTTGCACTTGTGTTGTCATTGATGTCAACAGTGTGCGATTCATGCTATTCACTTTCTTGCGATAAACTTCCTTTAACATTCTTGTTCTCCTGAGCAGTGTTAGAATGTAGAAGGTCAGAAGTAAAGTGAACAAGAGGTTAATGTTAAAGGAAGTTTATCACAATATAATCAGAGAAGAAGATAAAAGAAGATAAATCAGAGAAGTTGTGATGAGAAGGGCAAGGTAATTAATGTCATCTATATCTCCTGAAGTTGTATAGACAAAAGGTGTGCTAACACGAGGATTCTTTCTTTGAGAAAAAAGTTTGTTTTTGTATGAAGTTGAGAATGAAGCCTCTGATGTGGAAAATATTGTATTCATTGTTTCCTAAGGAAAAGAATTTCTTTAGTTTTGAAAGAAAGATTCAAGTTGTCGAAGGAACTGGAGTTTGCACAAAATAAGATCAGGAGAATGCTCTACATTCCTCCACACTTGGTGGTATGGCGTTGCAGTTTGGGATTTTATCAAGGAAATATGTGAAGGTCGTATATTCCTAATTTTAGAGCTTGGAGATTAATGTAGAATTTTTTTGAGCTCGTGGAGTGAAGACAGTTTTTTAGAGTTGTTACAGTCAGGATGCATCTAGGAAATGCTCCACATTTCTCTGTTGTTGAAGTTGAGGTCTTTCTGTTTGAAGGTTGATCATTTATAGATAATAAGATGATAATATTCAAGTTTCAGCTACTAAGGTGTACCGAAGAGGTTCTTTGAGGTTAGCAGAACAAAGACACATCTTGTTGCTAACTAGGGTTGTCTGGAGGAGATAGCAAAAGCCATCGTATTTCACCGCAGTTTATCTTTTGTCTTTGGTGTTTTGAAGATGAGTTTAGATATTTAGTTGGATGATTCAATTCAAGTTTTAGGTGTTGAACTACACTACTAGTTAGTTTTTTAGTGCTCTATTTCAAGACTGTGTTCAGTATTCATTTGTGATATCGGGATCAGTTTCTGTTTGTTTGTACCAGAAAGAAAATATATATTTCAGTGGAAGGATTGGTTGAGAAGTTTTGTATAAGTCTTATGTTTCTTGTGTAATGATTCACATAACATTAATTGTTCTCTCTGGTACCATTTTTGGTCTGGAGCTATTGGCCGGAAGGATAAGTGTTTGCTGGGTTAACTTCATGTGCTTTGATGATCCTACCAAATGATTTGAAGTTTGTGCATACTTGGGAAGATGTGTTAATGGAGAATAGATCATGTTTATCAATTGTCTTGAACCACATTAATTTTCTACATCTTTTAGATGTTGACTTGGTGTGGCCTTGCACATTTCATGATTGCATTTTCATCTTGGCCAACACGAGAGAAGGATCTTGGAATTTGTGGAATGTATAAATGAAAGATCTTGTTTGTTGAGGAAGGTATGAGTGTGTGAGAGTGTGCGAAGATGTGTGAGTATATGTGAGAATGTTTGTGAAGGTGTTTTGGAAGTAGCAGTGTTTGTTGGGCAAAGAAAGTCAAGTTTTTTGACAAAGTGAAGTGTGTGAATGATGCAGAGGTGGTTTGTTTAGTAAGATCTATTGAATGTAATATCCAAAGATCGTAGCCTCATTTTGTAAGTATCATTGCATTATATTTTAGGGAGTTGCATCTTCCTTTGGGTTGTAGCTCATAAATAATATTGTAATCATGTTTTATCTTTACTTGTGAGGCTAGATTTGGATAGTAGATTCAAACAACTTGCTCACCATGGTTTTTCCCTTTTTGGGTTTTCCACATAAATCTAGTGTTGTGGCTTTGTGCTTATGTGGTGTTCTTTAATTGGTTTAATTTGTTGATCTTCTAGTTAAACCAGTTACAAGTTTTGATTATTTAATACAGGAGCATCTAAAGGTGTAAGGGCAATCTTGCATCACCCAAAAATAATGTTGATTCAAAATTGATGTCTTTGTTTTCCTTTCTTTTCAAATTTTATGTTTTTGGACACCCATTTGCTTGAATAATGATTCAGAACCTTCAAAGTTTCCAATAGGGCTAAAGATACCAAAATTTACTATTTTTAGTAATTATTTATCAGAGAAGCAGTTGAGCCTAGAATTTTCCCCAAAGCTTTGAAATGGTCAAATAAGCATTCTTGGTAAATTTCAGCTCAAGATCATGTCTAGATTTCAAGATATTAAAGTTTCAATTTTGTGAGGTCCCATGAAAATTTTTGAAATCAGATATGAGGCACTAAAATGTCCCATAATGCCTTGAAAAGTTTACAAAAAATTGTTTATAGATTTCTGGCGTGATAGTTCACTTCGCAAGCTTTTTGGTACTTCAAACGGTTTGTCAATCAGACACCCAAATCAAAAGTTATGAGTCCTAGAAGTTGACCTATTTTTGGAGGGAGATGCAAAATTTAAAATTTGGTTGGAGGCCACCAAAAAGGCTATTAATAATCATTTTTGGGAACCTTGGATAGTAGTAGAGATAAGGAGGAAAGTGTAGAGTCAATAAAAGGTGGGAAATTAGAAACCCTAGCTAATTTAGGGTTACAGAAGGCAAAAGATTCCAAAGTCTTGAGATAGGAAGTTGTAATATCCTCTAATTATATTTAAGCTTCTATAATGTAATGGGTTGTTCAAATCAATAAAAGAACATTCTATTTTCTATGTGCAATTTCTATTGTTGTGTGTTTTATTATTTACCCCTTCATCAAGTGGTATCAGAGCAAGGGTTCTTGAGTGTGTAGACAAATCACCAACCATGAGGTAGTTTGCACCAGGACCTAAGGTTGTGGGTTTGCTGTAGAGATCAAGATGCCTCCATGAAGAAACCATGTTGGAAGAAATGCTTTGATGAAAGAGGGTTTTAGAGCCCTGCAAAGTCAAATCAATGCATTGCAAGAGGAGCTATGAAGAGGGTTTGAGCCAAGAACAAGAGAAGAAAGTGAGGATGAAGCTGAAGAAGAGCTATCTAAGGAAGAACAAGAAGTTGCATGAGATCCTGTAGAAGTTAGGTTGTTGAGGGCCATTTCAACGATCAGAAAGAGGCCCAAGATCAAAGTTTCTACCTATTCTGGAGATTTGAATCTAGAACAGCTTATTGATTAGATCAATGACATGGAGGAATATTTCAAGTATGAAGATGTGGAGAACCCAGATTGGGTCAAGTTTGCAAAAACAAAGTTGAAGGGCCATGCCAATATTTGGTGGAAGGAGGTCCAGTTAAAGAGAAATAGAAGAGGAAAAGGAAAGATCACCAAATGGGATCGGATGGTGGACAAAATGAAGAAGCAGTTCATTCCTGTGGACTATGAGATGGAGTTGTTGAAGAAGCTGCAAGGATTGAAGCAAGGTAACAAGTCTATTAAAGAGTATACAAAAGATTTTTATAAGATTACTATCAGGATAGGCCATGCAGAGGCCAACAAGGATAAGGTAGTGTAGACACCCAAAATTGACTCATTTCATTCTTTATGTATTAAACTCATATTGCATTATAGTATCTAGACATCTTGTAGCATGTTTTGCCTCAGGTACCCATGTGATCCCCTAATTAGTTAAATAAATCTTATTTATTTGACTAATTTCATTTATACCCTTTCTATCCATAATCCTATCTTCTATAATTAAATAAATTTTATTTATTTAATTATTCATGTCTGTTTATCCCCTCTAATTAAATAATTATTTTTAATTATTTAATTAGTCATTTACCTATTTTCCTATTATTAAATAATTTTTTATTTATTTAATTATCTTTCCACATCATCTCTCACCACAATACAAAATTAATTAAATAAATTAAATATTTATTTAATTAACAAAATCGTAATAAAAATCCTCTTGCTTTCTTTCTAAATTTGAACTCATGTGTATCTAATTAATTTATTTAATTAGATAATTCATCATTATCCTCCCATCCTTTTTGAAGATTTATTTCATTTTTTGAGGATTTAAAACTAAAAGCTAATCTTTCTATCTTTTTTAACTTATCTTTTGTTATTTCCTCTTTTATCTAATAAAGCAAAAATTCAATCCTTATCAAATCTTATCAAATCTTCTTCCCTCCACATCAGAAAGTCTATAAATATGGCCTCTCACAAGCCATTTTGAAGGCATTGAGTTCAAGTATCCTTATTCTGCCCAATTTTCGAATGCATTGAGTTTTACATCCTTACGTTGTCGAAATCACATTAGAACCTTTGCATCAATCTTCTTATAATCCTCTCATCCATTTCTATCTATCTTTTTCATCCAATCATTATGCTACAGATCCGAGCAACCAACATCAACATAATCTTCATCAATCAATCATGCATGCATCATCTGAGGTATTCGTAAGGTTTGGATTGAGGTAAATGCATGCTATTTGTTTTATCTCTATTTTATCTAAATTTTTCATTTACATTCTAGAAGGCCTGGTAGGACTCACTTCTCTTGATTAAATCTTATGTTTTTGCAAGTTTTTGTAGTAAAAATTTGTCTTTCTAACCCTTGTTTGGCAAATTTTGCAATTGATTGTTATAGGTGACCTCTTGGGCTAAAACAAACATCACGGTTGCATCCAGAATGGCCAAGAGGTGAAGAAAAACATATAATTTGACACTTTTTGGTGCAAGTGAAATTTGAGACAATGTTTGTAGGTTGATGAATAGTGTTTCCGGTGGTGAAAAGTGCTTTCTGACAATGAACAGTGCTTTCTTTCGGTGAACAATGTTTCCAGCGGTGAACAATGCTTTTTGGCAGTGAACAATGTTTTCCGGCCATGAACATTTCTTTCCGGCAGTGAATAGTGCTTTCTGGCAGTGAATAGTGCTTTCTGGCAGTGAACAGTGCTTTCCGGCCATGAATAGTGTTTTTTTCTTTAAAGCTTAAAATAGTTTTCTTTTTAAAACTACCATAACTTTTGCAAATCATGTCAGATTTTTAAGTTTTTATAGTCATTGGAAAGCTAATTCAATGAACTTTGCAGTTATGGAGGTTTTATCACGGGCACCTAAGGAGCTAGAACAGTAGGGGCATTAGCATACATATCAAATTTAAGGACAAAAATCAATTAGGTGCAATCAATCCATCTCATATCTCTAAGAATTATTTGCCTTCACACTTCAATTTGGGCTTAAAATCAATTTTGTTTGCTATCACATCATTGAAATTGGGCTAAAATGAACAACTGTCTTCCTACACATTTGGCTTTTGGATCCTAAAACGAACAAGTGCCTGCATTGTCTTCTTATCACACATTTCATTTCTTAAAGGTTAATTAACAACTGCAAGTGTGAATCATGTGTGTGTGTATGCTCTCTCCTCGCACCGCAAGGTGATCTTGGAAATCAAAAATACCACACTTGATTCACTTTTGTCAAACCTTATCTAGGAGGCCTGCTAGGGGATTTCATCATCCCTAGGGATGACCTCAACCACATGTTCTGGTAGGGTATATCAAAGGGGGGAGAGTGAAATTTGTACCTCAATCTAGCTACGTAGTCATTAGGATAGCCTTGAGGCCCTGGGTGATTCCAGACACAAGGTGAAGTGGTATTCACTTACGCTTATGCCACATCCCTTCAACAGTCTAGTGTTCAAAAATTTGGGCCCCTCATACCTTGTGTATATCAGGGACACCCTTAGTTAACCCTTGTGCAGCCTAGCTTAAGACTTATCAGCCATACCCTACCTGATTAATCATTAGGGCTTGTTGTTGTGTTTGCAAGTGTTTGTTTAATCATAACATCTAATCTTGCTAGGAAATTTGAACATTGTGTTTGGCATGTGTGTTTATGCATTTACATTATGTTTGATATTCCCCAAGTCAAACTACCAATCTTTTCTTATCATCTAAGCAATCACATTCTAAGCAACCCTAATTCATCCTGATCATCAATCCAAGTTATCCCACCTAGTTGTCCCACATCATCCTTATCATTATCCTAATCCATCCAAGTCACCTAACCCAATCATCCACACCATTATCAAAACCCAAAATCCAAATCAGCCCAATCAAAAATCAAGATCTTATTTGATGATTATCAACATTTATCCAAACTCACTTAAGGTCATTAGTTTATCTCAAGTAAGTCATCCAATCAAATCTATTACTTAAGTGTCATTACTCTACCTTAAGTATAGAAAATCATCCAATCAACTCTATTACTTAAGTGTCACTAGTCTACTTTAAGTTTAGAGAATCATCCACTCTTTGAAGCAAAACAAATCATCCTAAGGTATTGAAATTTGATCTCCAACATCGTAACCACTGCACATCCTCATATCCTACTCTACCACTTGTAAACATGGACATGGAATTTCTAAACAAGACCTATGAGAATGATTCTTATGGCACCAAAAGAATGCTTGATCAACTTAAGTGGTTATATAGAAAGGAAGAAGACCCTAGGCCACCACGACATCAACAATTCCAATATCAAACCCAATCATCTCATTAACAACCTCCATATCAATCCTATCTGTCACCTATATCATTATATCAACCTAATCCATCCACATGTCATGCTACCCCTTTATCGACCTATCACATCCCTTACCCATATCAACCCACATCACAACAACCATTATCCTATGCAACCTACCCATCATCATCACAACAACAAATCACCCAACAACAACAACCAATCACATCACAACAACAAGCCCAATTCTATGTGTCACCTTCACCATTATCTCAACCTACTTCATCCACCTATCATGCCTATGCTACATCAATGCAACAACATCCATCTCAAGATCAACCAACTCATTTCAACATTCCAACACATCATCAAACCTATCCCCAAGACCAGCAAGTGTCCTTACAAGAATTACATGCAAGCTTAAGTTGTCCTTTGTATATAGACCTCACAAGAAGCACAGGAAAGTCCAAGTGGCTCTTTATACATATGTCAAGTGTTCTTAAGTCCACCTTTACATAACTTAGCATCCTTTGACAAGGGAGAAATCAATCTAGAAAATTCATCTTATGAGTCCTCTTCACCATCTAATCATATGCCAACACATGAGCCAATTACTCCTATCCCAACACCATGTGATCCCAATCCTAGTCCATTGGTCCATCAACCTTCATCACCTTCATCTCCATGTTCCACTAACCTTCCATTAAAGGATTCCATGGAGATACTGTTGAAAAAATTGGTTCAAGCAAATTTGGTTGAGCTACCCCCACTAAGATCATATTCTCCATATATTTTAAACCCATTTGGTATAAATATGATGAATATTGTACATACCAGAGGTATCAAGGTCATGTCATATCTGCTTGCATTAAGTTTAAAAGAGTGGTCAATAACGTAGAAGATTGTGGTAAGATTGTGTTAGATCAAACCAATCTATCTAATCCCATTGTCCTTCCATCTATCCCAAGTCCCAATCCATCCAATCCCATTATCCCTCCACCTAATCCTAATCGTAAGCCTACAACACCATCTACCCTAATTATCCATCCCCTATATTGTCCTATCACACATACCCTTCAAAAGGATGTGATCCATTAGTTACTAGCTAGGAACAACTTATCCCCATGTCCAACACCTATCCTTGTGCCTATCCAAGAGCCCTCTATTAACACGCCTAGCCCTTCAACCCCATCATGTGACCCACAAGCCATCGACCCTATTCAAGAGCCTCTTATCATGAGCCCAAGTCAAAGTTCATCATACTCTCTCATGGATGAATACCAAGAACCCATCAAACTTATCCAAGAGGCTCCTACATACCCTTCCATTCAAGCAACCCAAGAGCTATATCAAGAACATAATCCAATGCATATGGAAACATCAAGCCCCCATCCTAATCAAGATCAAATTACTTCCATGCACCCCATCTATAACATATATCTCTTCCATGATCAAGATGAAACCCATGATGAAGAACCTATCTACAAATGCCTTGATCCTATCCTTCCTCCCATACCCATCCATCAGCAAGATATCCAAATTGCTCCAGTCCATCCTCCATCTAGCCCCATCCATGATCTACTAACATCCACTCCCCTTGATGAGACAAAGGCCTCCCAAGCAATCATAGAAGATCAAACCAATAATGATCCTTCCACATCCACCATCAACCCTATTCCAAATCCACCATCATATCCTATTGGTCTTACTACCTTCATCCATGAGTGTTCCTCCTTAGAACACCAACAACCATTATCCTATATCTGACCTTCTCCATCTAATAAGGAACTCATATCTAGTGTTCCACGTATACCTAGTCCCATTGTCCATCACATGCTTCAAAACATGAACTACAAAGGTAAAGGCTTAGGCCTTCATCAACAAGGTATTTTGGAGCCTATCCATGTCAAAGTCCCTCCATGCTCATATGGCCTTGGATACATACCCCAAGGTCAACAATCTAACGATGTTGGTACTTCTTCCATTCATTCAAAATCCACCTCTTTCCACCACAAATCCCATCATACTCCCAAAACATATGTTGCCATTCCACCTCCATCCTCTTACAAATGTCAAAAGCATGTTACCATACACTTCCCACCATCCAATTTGTCTCTGCTTCTTCCAACTCCTAATACCCTCCATCAAATCTACATCCTCTTCTTCCAACACCTTATCCATCTATCTGTAAATCCTCTAAGAATCCTAATCATGACCAACAAATGCACATATTGTCTAAACAAGGAGCTTCCACCAACCTCACTTCCACCATACCCATGGGATTCAAAACTAGAAAATTTGATGCCTCTATCTATAAAGTCAAAAATCCTAAGGATCCTCATGCCTTAGGACACAAGAAAAGAATCAAAGAAAAACTCATCCCCAAAGCTGCATACAACCACACACCTAAAAGCAAAAATTAAAAAGGCGTGGGTCCCCAAGAAACAAGTAATTGCCTCAAAAGATGCACAAAAGCTGCATATATCTGAACCCATACATTCATAAGAAAAGTTAAAAACTAAAATGGTATGGGTTCCTAAGCAAAAAGATAGCAAATCAAATGAAGCATCCACCTCTCGAAAATCCCAATCATCCACTTCCATCCAAAAATCCCACTCCATTCAAACATATCCAATTCCTCCATCCCACAAGTCAAGCAAAAATCATAAAAATAGTAAGACTATGTGGGTCCCTAAATTCCTAAATCACCCATCCACTAAGAAAACAACCCCATTGCTTCCTACACCACCATCCAATCAAAAGCTTCAATGTCTATCACGGTGTGTGCAACCGTTGGTCATGGTTCCCTTCCATTCTACAACATTTCCACATACTTCCATCTCCTCATCCTTCATCCATTATGCTACATTTCTTCCTCATCACCTTATTATGGTCCATGCTTTTGGCTAAGCCTTTCATCCATCCTCTTCCATAAGGCCTACATAATCTACATCATAATCCACTATCGTTCCCATCATAATCAACTTTCCATCTCCATCTCCATCTTTCATGCAATCCCCTACCAACATCTATGAGCACATTTGACATGGTCCATGCGACGATATCCATCTAGCGGGACTATCACCTTTCATGGAACTAGACAATTGAGTCCCTCCTTTACACATCCACCTATCCCATCCAAATATTACAAAAAAAAAAGTAAAGAGAAATCCCTTCATCCAACGGTGAAAACCTAGTAAACAAGCACCTTGGATAAGTACCATGATGAAAACCTGGCAAACAGACATCATGTGTAAATTGATCTTCTATGTCACCTACACTTGAGGGCACATTGTCTCATCTTCCTATCATTTTCCAACTATCATTTTCCATCCTATCATGTCATATCTTACCATATCCTATCCTACCATCCTTATCCAATACACCCATATACCTATCACATTACATCCATTCATACTCCCTTCCTCCTTTTGATCTTGATAAAGATTGGGGGCACAATGTCAACAAATATTTTGGTTATCTCTTGACATACCTCATCCCCTTCAAACCAATCCTATCATCAGCCTATCGTCATGAGCCTTGTCATGAAAAATCCTAAGTATTACACCTACAATGGGGCATGTTATTCCTATGCGACCTAGCCTTTGGAGATCACGTCCTTGCTCTCTTATACATACATCCTATCCCATCTACTATCACATATCCTTTTATCCATTCATCTATAATGAGTCATCCATCCTACCTACTTCCTTGCACCTAGACTTGGTCCTCACTTGTCATTGGTATCTAGCATAAAGGCTGCACAAATTGTAAATCCATTGACATCCCAAAACATATCAAAATCCAAAAAAATTGAAACATATCAAAATCCAAAAAAAAAATGAAACATATCAAAATCCAAAAAAATAAAAAAATTTCAAAAATCCAAAAAATCATAAAAAGACCTAAAAAATGCAAAAAAAATCATAAAAAGACTTGAAAAAATGTAAAAAAATCATAAAATGTCCTGAAAAAATACAAAAAAATCAAATATTCTCTAAAACACACAAAAAAAAATCAAATAGCCAATGAGAATCCAAGCAATTAAATTAATCCATCAAATCACTTCTTCCAAATCAATCCAATCATCAAATCGCATCAATCACATCATATCACTCAAACAATCCGAATAAATTACATCAAATCAATCACATCTATCAATTCTTCTAAGTCAAACCACTCAATCCAATCAAATCATTTCTTCTGATCCAATCAAATCATTCAATCTGATCATTCCAATTCATCTAATCATCAAAATCATCAATCCAAATCAACCCACTCAATCACATCTTTCAAACGAAATCAATCTAAATCACATCAATCCACCCATCTTCACCATCATCATCATCAAACATAAATAAGAACTACATCTCATCTCTATCGTTAAGTGCCTTGATCCCGTGGATACGGGTATGTAGGCAGTCTAGTGTACGAAGAAGGTACCCAGATTCAGGCACAAGATGATCTCCCCATCATTATCCTCATTATTCATCTCATCCTTATCCTCATCATCCATCTCACCTTCTTCTATTCATCCATCTCCCACATCATCAATAAATACCCAAAACTACATATCATCATGTCTCATCATCATCATATGGTGCTTTGATCCCGTGGATACAGGGTATGTAGGCAGTCTAGAATACGAAGGAAGTATCCAGTACTCAAGCATCGATGATTCATTCTTCCATTCATCAAGTCAGTCCAAACAATAGATCCAAATGCAAGTCACCCTTTATCCATACCAATCAAGTTAACCAATCTTGTCAAATTATCCAATCACATTCTTGGTCTTGATCCTAATCTTGTCATAAACTAAATCAATCAATCAATCATCATCATCAATGGGATATATCATTCCCTGCCATGACAATAGTATCATCATCAATCAAACAAACAAACAATTAATCATTGGTTTACAACTTGACAAGGGTAATACCTTGTTGTTTTTGAATCATTTGTGCATGCTTGCTTTCTTACTTGTGTGTGTTATCTTTTTATCTTGCATTTGTATCACATTAGTATCATTCCAGCTAATATTCATATCTTGTGTATGTTGGAATAGCTTTTTGCACTATCCTTTGCATCTAAGGTCATATCATACCTTTTGTGCATTAGGACTTTAATGCTCTAAGTTTTCTTCCTCATACGTTCAGACAAGGTTGTATTATGCTAGGGCACAAGACACATCGTCACCTTGGCCCTCATACCCTGGTGCATAATGTCTAGTACTATATCAAACATCATGGTTGCTCACTTTCATTGCAGCATAACATATCCTTCATCTCTTTCCTCCACTCCCTATCTTGTATCATTCATCTTATCCCTCCTTTATCATTCCATTTCATTTCGAGAGCCTACCCGTGTTTGTTCAACTCACCTATCCTCTCGAGGGGGCATCATCATCCTATCATCACATCCTCATCCTATCTTTTTCCTCTATCCATACCTTAGCTTCTTTGAAATGATGTTACTCGACACAAATCTCATCATCTCGAACATCATCTCAAAGAGGGGCAAAATGTAGACACCCAAAATTGACCCATTTCATTCTTTATGCATTAAACTCATATTGCATTACAGTATCTAGACATCTTGTAGCACGTTTTGCCTCAGGTACCCATATGATCACCTAATTAGTTAAATAAATCTTATTTATTTGACTAATTTCATTTATACCCTTTCTATCCATAATCCTATCTTCTATAATTAAATAAATTTTATTTATTTAATTATTCATGTCTGTTTATCCCCTCTAATTAAATAATTATGTTTAATTGTTTAATTAGTCATTTTCCTATTTTCCTATAATTAAATAAATTTTTATTTATTTAATTATCTTTCCACATCATCTCTCACCACAATCGAAAATTAATTAAATTAATTAAATATTTATTTAATTAATAAAATCCTAATAAAAATCCTCATGCTTTCTTTCTAAATTTGAACTCATGTGTATCTAATTAATTAATTTAATTAGATAATTCAACATTATCCTCCCATCCTTTTCAAAGATTTATTTCCTTTTTTGAGGATTTAAAACTAAAAGCTAATCTTTCTATCTTTTTTATCTTATCTTATTTTCTGTTATTTCCTCTTTTGTCTAATAAAGCAAAAATTAAATCCTTATCAAATCTTATCAAATCCTCTTCTCTCCACATCTAAAAGTCTATAAATATGGCCTCTCACAAGCCGTTTTGAAGGCATTGAATTCAAGTATCCTTATTCTGCCAAATTTTTGAATGCATTGAGTTTTACATCCTTACACTGTCGAAATCACATTAGAACCTTTGCATCAATCTTCTTATAATCCTCTCATCTATCTCTATCTATCCTTTTCATCCAATCATTATGCTGCAGATTCGAGAAACCAACATCAACATAATCTTCATCAATAAATCATGCATGCATCATCTGAGGTATTTGTAAGGTTTGGATCAAGGTAAATGCATGTTATTTGTTTTATCTCTGTTTTATCCAAATTTCTCGTTTACAGGTAGCTCGTTACATTAATGGGTTAAGGCCAAGTATTCAAGAGGAGCTGAGACTAGTCAGAATAACCACCATAGAAGATGCGTATCAATTTTCCCTAAAAGTGGAAGAGAAGCTAAACAAAAGATTCAAAAGAAAGAAAAGAGGAAGAGGTCAAGGCAGAAGGACTAGTGGAAGATCCTATGGAGGCTGAAATGAAGATCAAAAGAAAAGTGAAGAAGCTAGCACCAGTCGAAATTAGAGAGGAGATAATGCCTACCACCCTCATGACCAAAACAATGGCGAGGAAAGAGGAAGAGGAAGAGGCTGACCTGGGCAAGTACCTAGAAGAGGAGGTTTCGGAGGAACCTGTTTCCAATGTGAAGAAGAAGGGCATCGAGCATATGAATGTCTGCAACATCAAGGAAGGACGAATAGAAGACCTGAAGGTAATGCATGAGTTGTACATGTAGATGAAGATGCACAATCTGAAAATTTCAAAGATGCTAAAAGGGGAGAAACCCTAGTTGTCAGAAGAACCTTGTTGAATGAGGAGAAAGAACTGAATCAAAGGAAGAGTTTATTTCTGCACAATATACAAGTGTGAAGGTAAGTGTTGTGATATTATTATTGACAGTGGAAACACTGACAATCTTGTTTTAGAGGAGATGGTTAACAAGATGAAGTTGACAGAAGAAAGCATCCACATCCATATTGAATCACATGGTTGCAGAAGGACCATAGAGCTTTGGTCAATGAGCAGTGTTTAGTCAAGTTCAATATTGGGGACTACTATGATGAGGTGCTGTGTGACATCATACCGATATGCATGTCATATGTTATTGGGAAGGTCATGGCAGTATGATAGGTGCAATGTCCATGATGGCCATGCAAACACATATTCCCTAACAAAGGATGGAGTTTGTCATAAGTTGAAGCCCTTGAAGGAGGTGGAAGAAAAGGTATATAGTACTGTCAGAATTTGCTTGGTAGATGGTAGGAAATTTTTGGAGGGTATGAAGCATGAGCATCATTACTTTACATTGATTCCTAAGATCAGTCAAGAAAAATGTGAAGATGTACCAGCACAAGTCTTAGATCTAGTGGAAGAATTTCAGGATATTGTCTCTAATAATGTACAATAAGGTTTACCACCGGTGAGGAAGATAAGTCATTAAATGGATTTGATATCAAGAGCCAGTTTGTCAAATAAGGCAGCCCATAGAATGACTCATGTAGATAATGAAGAGCTGAATAGACAAGTTCATGAGTTGTTAAGGAAGGGACTAATAAGGGAGAACCTAAGTCCATGTGCAATACCTGTAGTACTAGCACCAAAGAAAGATGGAGAGTGGATAATGTGTACAGACTCCTAAGCCATCAACAAGATCATGATCAAGTATAGATTTCCATTGCCTAGAATGGATGACATAATGGATTGTTTGAGTGGAGCTAAGTACTTCATGAAGATTAACCTGAAGAGTGGGTATCGCTAGATCTAAATCAGAGAAGGAGACAAATGGAAGATAGCCTTCAAGACAAAGGAAGGTTTGTATGAGTGGTTAGTCATGCCATTTGGGCTAACCAATGCACTGAGCACATTCATGTGGCTCATGAACGAGGTATTGAAAGAGTTTTTGGGAAGTTTTTTTATTATTTATTTAGATGACATTTTAATTTTTAGTAAGACTTGGGATAAGCATCTAATGCATATCAAAAGAGTTTTAGAGAAGTTGAGGGAGGAGAAGTTGTTGATTAATCTAAAGAAATGTAGTTTTGCAAAGGAGTTAGTATACCTAGGATTTGTTGTCTTAGAGGAAGGTCTTAATATGGACCTAGAGAAGGTGAGGGCTATCATTGAATGGCCTACGCCAAGGAGTGCTACAAAGGCATGATCTTTTCATGATTTGGCAAGTTTTTACAAAATGTTTATCAAGAGTTTTAGTAGCATTTGTGCACCCCTAATGGAGACAATGAGAGGGGATAGAAAAGAGTTTAGATGGACTACATGAATGTTGTTATATGGAGCCTAATCAGACTCAGAGGTTAAATTTTTGCCTTTTATCAGCGCGATTCCCGCCAAAATTATTTAACGAGGGTTTGGGGGCAACGCCCCCAAGACAGGGTCAAGGGGTAGCACCCCTTGTGGGGTCCACAAGCAGTGCCCCTGGTGCACTCCCTGTCGCGATATAGGGTGGGGTCAAGGGGCAGCGCCCATGAAACCTCAAACGACTTTTATTATTTTATAAAGGCGTCAGGAGTTATTTTTTCTATTGGCCAACATAAAAAAACCCTATTTTGTAACTGACATAAGTCTTGATAAAAATGGATAAGGGTTAGGGTTTCTAGTTGGTATTGTAGCATTTATAGCGGTATTGAGTTGCAAGGATTGCTAGTTGTAATCGGTAAAATTTGGATGTTTGGTTTTTGGTTGTTTTGTATGTGTATCCTCCTTTCACCCTTTCATTCAAGGACCTAGGGTTGAGTTGCAATGTACTATCATACCCTAGGTCACTATGGGAATGTAGGGAAACTTGGATTTTTATGATTTGATTGACAATTATCTTCTCTTATGCTCAATTGTACCTTAAAACCCTAATTATGTAAATACGATAGTAAATGGACGAATATCAAAAAATGCTGCTACAGAAATATGTAAAACGAGAAATAACTGTGCATTTGTTTTCGGGGTTTGGAGGTGGAAATGTCGGGGACTAAAGAGTGGATACCCAAGTCTAGTTCCCTACTTTTTGTCATGATATGCAAACAAGATCTGCAACCTGTTCCTGTTCTACCCAAGGTTTTCCCATCACAAAAATTTGAGGGCTAATGAGCGAGCACCCTAGTCCAGGGAGCTATTTTCTTCTCTGATCTACAATTTCAACACTATGTTGTACCCTCTTGTAACTTCACTTTGTCTATAGCTTCAACCTATAACCTGCAATCATGAAAACTTTGGGAGGGGAATGTGGGGTTTAGAGGCTTGCCTCAGTCAAGCCCTGGAGAGACATTCAAGTCTTTTGAACATTGTTGTTAGATAGAGAGTGTGTGCCCTTGTGAGGCAGAGGCAAAAACCAAATGATAAATGCTCAAAAACATAATAGATGTCACCTTATAGTGAAGATCTCATGGGAGAAGGAAACTCTTCATGCCATGAGGAGATGATTTCTAAAATCTACAAATATAAACACATAGACAACACAAATCTGCTCTTGCTACATAATGAATGCCTTGAATCACCTTCACATAAACTTGAGAATCTAAATTGCTAGCTAGTAATCATCTAGTAATGCTCTAGTTTACAAATGAATGCCTAAACATGCTTTTATATGCAACTATAAACACTCCTACCAAGAATTTCATAATTCAAATGTACCGTGTTGGCATAGGACCCAAATAATGGTCACAAGCCGACACCCAAAAATTGGGACTGACCCAAAATAGGGCAGGATTAGGGCACGGGCACCCAAGTCCTCCCCCCTATTTTTGGTAGGGTTAGGTTCAAGAGACCCCCCTAGGTCCCATTTGTCAAGACACTTAGGGATCATCTCATCGGGATGTTGAAATATGATGTAATTGTCCTAAATGCACACTAAAGACTCAAAAGCTAAACCCTATGAGCGAAAAGCCCCCAAGGGGACATTTTCTGATGTTACATTTAGCCCCCACTTTAATGTATGTATAAATGTGAGGCCAATACAAGCATTAAAGTACGGTCAACAAACACAACAAACATGCCAAGCACGGAGAAGACATGCCAGACACATTGAAGACAATGATAGGCACACAAAACACGGAGAAGATAATTACAATCACACAAAACATGGAGAATACATTGAATGCATAGAAGACACATTAATGCATAGAAGACATGAATGATTTCTTTTCTTTTCTTTTTCTTATATATATGAAATGTAGATGCAAGTACAAGAAAGTAAACAAACCTCCCATAATGTAGGATGTACTCATCACACAAGTCTTTAAACTACATATATGGGGCAACACACATGCAAGACACACCAAACCTCCCAAAATGTAGGATGTACTCATCGCACAGGTCTTTAGACTGCATATGGGGCAATAGAGACACAAACAAAGCAAGCATGCCAAACACACACTTTGAAGACACGGAGAAAACACGACAGACAAGCGATGGAGTGTTCCTATTTCTAGGTTCAACACCATCTCAGGCACATTACAGACACACATTGACGATTGGGCTTCACCACAACAATCGTTGAAGACACACTTAAGGGTTGAGTTAGTCACAAAACTGCTCCCCACCTCCACGAAGGACTTTTGAAAATGATAGGATGGTGCAATCTACTCTAAGAAATACACCAACCCTACCTCTGCAGAGGGCTTAAGATAAAAAAGATATACATGATATCTCGCCTCCGCAGAGGGCTTAAATGATTAATTGATTGATTGCAAACAAACTCAGAGTGCAGGATGTACTCATTGCACAAGTCTTTAAACTACACCTGAGGACAAGCACATTGATACATCTACAACAGACAACTTACCTTATATATGCCCCCACCTTAAGGTGGTTGATATCATGCATCGATATCAAGCATGTTAAGGTAGGAAGAAAACACACAAGGGAACACAAACTTTCACAAAGCCCATGCCCCCCGGAGGTGACATATACTTTACAATCGCCAAATGTTCCCACAAACACATCCATGCAAGAAACATGTTAGTGTCCATAATCATGATAAACAACAACATCAATACATATTATTAACCACATAAAGAGCCAAGGTTATACTACAAATTTAGAGTTCTAGGATAACCATGGGGCTATATCATGAAGATCTCTGAATCAAGTACTGCTAAGGCTAGATTCAAAGACAAACAAAGTGCACAGAGCATCAATATTGTTATGATTTGTATATGAGATAAAAACATCATCAAAATCACTACGTGGAAATCATGAGTGCTTCCACTAGCCAAGCATCGGATAAGATATACAACCTTGTCGTCATATTAGGAACTAAGTACAATTTTTAATTTCTCGTGAAAGGGACACTAGGTCCACATCAGTATAAATTTTTTTCATTATCTGCCCGCTAGATAGAAACACTAGAGGAAGGGAAACAATAAATAAGAGAGGAGAAACAAGTGTCTTAGGGACACTCACATAGAAGAGTGCCCCCAAGTGACCAATCGCAACGCTATGTCTGTAAGACACAACACACAACAATGAAATCAGCAAGAGAGGCAATATAGAAGAATGATGATACAAATAGAAGAAGGTGACAATAGAGGCGGTCTCCTGGTATCCCAGACCTTACAAGAGAATCAAGGGTCATCCCAAGAGGCCTAAACAACACATAACACATCACAGGGAAAGCACATCATGAGAGAGATAAAGGGTTAGAGATACTTACCTGTAAGGACACCCGAGCTAGCGGTCATCAAGCAAATCATCATCATCTTCCCACTCCCAAATTTTAGAGGAAAGTGAGACATAAGGTACCATAGCCCAATTCTTATCCTTGTCTTTAGATTTTTCATTATTAGGATTATCTTTGTTTGGTTCAATGTTTAGATCAATATTTTCTTGTTGAAGTTCATTAGTACACATATTCGCTATCCTCTTAGGTGGTGAGAGAAGCATTTGATTATTTTGAGTGGTCTCTGTTGGTGCCTACATGAGCAGTCAGTTTTCAAGCATATAAACATGCAGGCACCTTCCCTAAAAATCCAAAACATATTCTAAGTCTCTGGGCCTCCTCAGCATTTTTTCAACTGCAGCATCATATTTTCTTCAAGGAGGAGGTCATCATCATCATGTTTCTAGACATCACCCTGATGATGCTAACGTCATTCTTATGTCAGGGTGATATCCGCTTTTCTGCCTGTCTGCATCATGATATTTCCAAAGGGAGATATCCGCCTGTCGGCTTCATGCATTGTCTAGTGCGGAGTGATATTTCCAAATATCAGGTATGATCTAACATCACCCTGATGTTTCGTGTAGCTACAGTGCAGCATGATATCTGTGCATCAGGATGATATTTCCAAATATCCAATTATCTTCCGAATATCATCCTAATGCCGATATGTGGTGACGTCATCAAGGTTCGAGGGGGGTCATATTTCTAACACTAGTCACCTTGTGGAGATCCCCCGATGTTGCGAATATGACGATGACGTCATCCGGATATGAGAGTTGCGCGGTATGTAGACGAGTGATGGTGACATCATCAGGACATGATGATGACGTCATCAGAATTTTTGAAGGCATCAGCGAGACCATGGGCATCGGCAAAGGAGTTTTGTGCTGGCCCGATGGTCTATCTCTGGCTGATGGAGCAGATTGTAAGGTAGGCATCGGCGAGACAATTGAGATCGATGAGAGATTTGTGGGGTTGGCCAATGGCCTAAGTCTTAGCGATGGGCTTTTGGAGAAGGAGCGTGTGTCGAGCGTGGCAAAAGCGCTCGACACCTATCTTGCATGCGGCCATGTTTTTAAAGTGATGAAGTGGTTTTTGCACCTTGCATGTGGGATTAATTTCCCTGCATATTTGAAACCTGCAAAGAAGCACGTTTTGGCAGGAATTTCCTTTTTGAGCGCAGTGACAGTTTCCAGGTAGGCCATGGGTGGTTGAGCCATAAATGGCGACTGTAGCAGAGGTATGGGCGATGGTACAAATGGTGAAGCTGTCTAATTATGAATGAAGACTTCCAGATGGCAGCACAGGGCTCGAGGCCTCCCTTGTCTGCTGTAGCAATAACTTCTGAGCGCCATTCCTTTTGAGATCTGTATTTGGCAGGATTTTTGGTCAACCATGTAATTAATTGCTTGTGGTACACTTTCTGGCCGATATAGGCAGACTATGTTACCATTGTTTAGGTGGTTGAAGGCCTGAAGCATTTTTGTGTAAATAATGAAGAACAGGGCATGATCTTGGCTGTTTTATCCCATTTTGGAGTTTATGAGTTGCAACATGAATGTATTTTGCACATATTTTCAATTTCAGTGTTAATGTTATATGAAAAATGCTTATTGCATGTGTCTATCTGCTTGTCTCCATTTGCTGCATGTTATTCTCTTTCTTTTGAATCTGGTTGCATGTCAACAGGGATATCTGTAAGTAGAGGCAGTTAGGTACCCATTCTTGGGTGATGTTTGTAAGGCAAGCATCAGTCCAACCCCCTGAAACTTGAGTGAAAGTTGCAAACCATCTGTTGTATACGTCTAGTTGACTCCTTGCTCAATGGATAGGCACCAGTCTACTCCTGGATCAGTAGTTATGAGCCAAAACCCCTTGTCTTGCATCCCGGACATTATGTCCGCCCATTTCATCACTTCCACCTGTTAGTTGTAGGATTAGGAGTAGGAAAACCCCTGCATGCTCTCATACCCGACCAGACATATATGTCCAAGAACGTTGCCCACCTTGTGATCTATCATGCAGATCTTGGTCCATACATGAGAGTATTCTGCCTGTTGTTGTCAAGTTAGATCTTTCTATCTTTGAGCTAGTCAAGGTTATATCTTGAGTTATAGGGACACCCCCCTTGGTGCGGCAGAACCAGAAGTGAAGAGGAGGAGCTCACGCAACCTCCTGTATTAGCTGGCTGAATCTGCATGTGCACAGGAACTGGCAAACCCTGATACTGATTTAGAAGAAAAACCAACAAAATGGCGACTCTACTGGGGAGAAAATTGATGAAAAAGTGTTATATCTTGTGGCCCATCTGAGTCACCAACAAAATGGTGACTCCACTGGGGATGTGATTGATCAAAAGTAATATCTAGTCATCCTTGGTGATATATTTGTGACCCATCTGAGTCACCAACAAAATGGCGACTCCGCTGGGGATGGACTGATAAAAGAAATGATATATTTGTGACCCATCCGAGTCACCAACAAAATGATACTCTGCTGGTGGAATGAACCTGGAAAAGTAGCTTTCAGCTATTGAAAATTTTGTCCTCTCTGGAGAGGTGGCGACTCTACAAAAGATCTAAATGCACATGAAAGATGGATGTATGTGATGTAACAAAAATGTGTTGTTCATATTTCTGCATCTGTATGAGAAAAGGTACCTTGTTCCTTCCCCTTTATATATTTACTGTTTTGCTGCATAGGTTAGATGCTAGGGGAGGTTACAGGTCTTAGGCAGACAAAGGATGTCTAAGAGTAAGTTTTTTATGAATCCAAGTATGTCTTATCCCGTACTCAGCGGTGAAATGTTGGAGAAAAGAATAGAAGAGATAAAAAATAGGTTGATATTCTTAGAGGCTGAGTAGGCCCAGTTAAAAAGCAGTAACCCTGTTATGTCTGCCAATCAGAGGGCTAAACCTCTTCTCAGCCCTTTTGATCCTCTGTATGACCAACTAGATTTGTCATGGGTTGATTATAAAGTAGAAACTATGCCTGCTAGGATATACTATCAGATGCCTAGATTTAGTGGTCACAGTGTATGTGATGGGAATGCACATATCCAAAATTTTCACAGTTTCATGGGAAAACATTCATTTAGAGATGAGGATATGTGGATGAGGTTTTTTGTTAGGTACTTTGATGCAAAAGCAAAAGACTGGTATTTGAGCTTTCCAAAGAGATTTTTTGCCTGTTGGGATGAGCTTACTGACTGTTTTAAAGAGGAATTTGCAAGAGAACCTGCTGATCTTGTTGCAGAATTGATGAACATCAGAAAACAAGATAAAGAGCTATGTGTTGATTTCAGTCATAGGTTTGCAGTAGCCCTTTCACAGATCCCAGAAGTCTTCAGACATGATATTTCAGCCTGTGTTGGCATATTCTTTGAAGCTTTTGAGGAGGGCTCTAGTGCAATACTGAGGGATTTCAAGGTGACAAGTATGCAGATGGCATACAAGTTCGTTGAAAATATAGAAAAATTCAGAAATGGGCGCCTGTTGATATCCCTGTCCCCAGGCCTTGGTGTGAATAATAGTTGTGAAGCTGCAAATGACCAAGTAATTAAGGCATCGTGTGAAGATGAAAAGATGAATATTGAAGGTGCCAGTGAAAGGACTAGTGAGGATTCCCATTGCAATGATGAGGCATCTGACCATGAAAACAATAACAAGGTTGTGGACAGCAATGAGCAACTTTTTGAATAGACCTGTGGAGACAATTGTGAGTATTGTGCTCAGGATAGAGAAGAAATAAGCACACAGGCTAATACTCCTCCACAAGGGGAATCCATTGGTGATGAAGATGCATGCTCTGCTGCCCATGAACAAATGGCATACTTTGATGAAACTGATGCACCTGAGTCACCCATTTATGACACATATGGTGATGAGGATCTGTCTGAGTATGGTGAGGATCTTGACACTGTTTTTGACATGGATTCTGTTTCTCATCCTGATGAAAGAGAGACCAACATACATCAGGTAAGTGATTGTAAAAATGTGCCTGATTTGAAAGAGATGCCGGAGCCTGATCTTTTCTAGCTTGGTGTACCAGATGGTTGTGTACATGATGTACATAATTGTGATTTTGAAAGCTTTTCTTTTGATGTGCCACCATATACAATGAGCTCTGTTTTTCCTAGCTGTGTGGTGGACTTTGAGTGTTTTCAGTTTTCAGTCCAGCTAGGAAATCATTTTGCAATGCATAGTGATGGTAACATGTGTTCTATGCCATATGGGTATGCATTGCCTGATACATTCTGCATCCACTTGTTGCCGGATGCTGAAGGTTGTCTGCATAGGGGTGACAATGACAAGCCCAATCAGAGGGTTGAATATGCAGATGACAAGGTTTGTTTGTGGGTGGATCTTTGCAGTATCTCCAAGCTTGACCCAGTGCATGCAGATGAAAACAAGATATTTGACAAAGGGAGATACATGTTTTTCCTTTTCTTAGTGGCCTTAGGCCATCAAGTGTGTTTGGTGATGCAGGTTAGTGCAGTATTTGACTCTGTGCCCAATGGATAAGGGACTGGTCTCCATCCCAGAGATCTGGGGTTCTCGCTGCAGTCTTTCACCTGCACGTTCCCAGATAGAGCCATTGTTGGTGCCTGCATGAGCAGTCAGTTTTCAAGCATATAAACATGCAGGCACCTTCCCTAAAAATCCAAAACATATTCTAAGTCTCTGGGCCTCCTCAGCATTTTTTCAACTGCAGCAACATATTTTCTTCAAGGAGGAGGTCATCATCATCATGTTTCCAGACATCACCCTGATGATGCTAACGTCATTCTTATGTCAGGGTGATATCCGCTTTTCTGCCTGTCTGCATCATGATATTTCCAAAGGGAGATATCCGCCTGTTGGCTTCATGCATTGTCTAGTGCAGGGTGATATTTCCAAATATCAGGTATGATCTAACATCACCCTGATGTTTCGTGGAGCTACAGTGTAGCATGATATTTGTGCATCAGGATGATATTTCCAAATATCTGGTTATCTTCCGAATATCATCTTGATGCCGATATGTGGTGACATCATCAAGGTCCGAGGGGGGTCATATTTCTAACACTAGTCACCTTGTGGAGATCCCCTGATGTTGCGAATATGACAATGACGTCATCCAGATATGAGAGTTGCGCAGTATGCAGACGGGTGATGGTGACATCATCAGGACATGATGATGACATCATCAGGATTTTTGAAGGCATCGGCGAGACCATGGGCATCGGCAAAGGAGTTTTGTGCTGGCCCGATGGCCTATCTCTAGCCGATGGAGCGGATTGTAAGGTAGGCATCGGCGAGACAATTGAGATCGATGAGAGATTTGTGGGGTTGGCCGATGGCCTAAGTCTTAGCGATGGGCTTTTGGAGAAGGAGCGTGTGTCGAGTGTGGCAAAAGCGCTCGACATCTATCTTGCATGTGGCCATGTTTTTAAAGTGCTGAAGTGGTTTTTGCACCTTGCATGTGGGATTAATTTTCCTGCATATTTGAAACCTGCAAAGAAGCACGTTTTGGCAGGAATTTCCTTTTTGAGCGTAGTGATGGTTTCTAGGTAGGCCGTGGGTGGTTGAGCCATAAATGGCAACTGTAGCAGAGGTATGGGCGATGGTACAAACGGTGAAGTTGTCTAATTATGAATGAAGACTTCCAGATGGCAGTACAGGGCTCGAGGCCTCCCTTGTCTGCTACAGCAATAACTTCTGAGCGCCATTCCTTCTGAGATCTGTATTTGGCGGGATTTTTGGTCAACCATGTAATTAATTGCTTGTGGTACACTTTCTGGCTGATATAGGCAGACTGTGTTACCATTGTTTAGGTGGTTGAAGGCCTGAGGCATTTTTGTGTAAATAATGAAGAACAGGGCATGATCTTGGCTGTTTTATCCCATTTTGGAGTTTATGAGTTGCAACATGAATGTATTTTGCACATATTTTCAATTTCAGTGTTAATGAGTCTATCTGCTTGTCTCCATTTGCTGCATGTTATTCTCTTTCTTTTGAATCTGGTTGCATGTCAGCAGGGATATCTGTAAGTAGAGGCAGTTAGGTACCCATTCTTGGGTGATGTTTGTAAGGCAAGCATCAGTCCAACCCCCTAAAACTTGAGTGAAAGTTGCAAACCATCTGTTGTATACGTCTAGTTGACTCCTTGCCCAATGGATAGGCACCAGTCTGCTCCTGGATCAGTAGTTATGAGCCAAAACCCCTTGTCTTGCATCCCGGACATTATGTCCGCCCATTTCATCACTTCCACCTGTTAGTTGTAGGATTAGGAGTAGGAAAACCCCTGCATGCTCTCATACCCGACCAGACATATATGTCCAAGAACGTTGCCCACCTTGTGATCTATCATGCAGATCTTGGTCCATACATGAGAGTATTCTGCCTGTTGTTGTCAAGTTAGATCTTTCTATCTTTGAGCTAGTCAAGGTTATATCTTGAGTTATAGGGACACCCCCCTTGGTGCGGCAGAACTAGAAGTGAAGGGGAGGAGCTCATGCAACCTCTTGTATTAGTTGGCTGAATCTGCATGTGCATAGGAACTGGCAAACCCTGATGCCGATTCAGAAGAAAAACCAACAGTCTCAACATCCATCCTTGAGGGATTTAATGTGAGATAATTCTCCTTATCCACTAGTGCTACATCCTTAGTGATGTTCAAATGACTTGAATATTCAAACAAAGGAGGGACATTAAAGGTCTTCTCTTCCTTAGTGAAATTTAAGGTGTGTGAATAATCAACTGAAGGAATAAGGTTGGTAGGATGATCCATTGAGGTTTTATGCATTATGATAGAGTTTTTATTGTTGTTAGATGAAAGATAATTGTCTACCCATGGAATGTTCTTTGTTGAAAGGAGTTCTTCGTTCACTAATGCTTCCTCTTGGCCAGGGAGAGAATTGGAATGGCAAAGTGGTGATGGCTCTTCATTTACTAATGCTTCATCTTGGCCAAAGTGAGCATTAGAATGAAGGTTTGGTGGTATGATGTTAAGAGATGTGTCAATGAAATAATCCTCTTGCATCAAAGTGTCCTCATGAGGTGGAACAACCTTAGGAGAGGGATCATAATGTAAACCAAAGTTATCATCACATGATTTAGTAATAGGTGCCAGTGGGGAATATTCTAGAAAGTCGTCCAAGGCTTCATCTAACATTTTGAAGTCATCACTAGTATATATACTATTGATCATGAATTTAGTGAGATCATATAATATCAAAGGATATATTCCCATGAGATTTATGAAGCTATCAAAATTAGATATGTAACAAAGGATTTCATATGTGGAGCACATAGTGAGATCAACATCATGTATGTATGCTATTTGTTCCAGAACTTGAGGATGTTTATCAGTGAATTTAGAGAAATAATCAATGTTTACAATGTATGCAAACAACTCTTCCAAAGAAGTAGCCATTATATATGTTTTCAAATCAATCTCGAATCATATTTTAAAAGGTATGCAAAAAGACAAGTGCAAAACTATGTGCAAAAATGACCTAAAATGCTTGATTTTTTGTACTTTTTCAATGCAAATATATGAAAGAAAAGGTGTTGTAAATATTTTGATCATGGGAAAGAAATAATATGTCTGATATCAGTCCAATACAGCAGTAATATCCATCACAATACACTCTTGATGCAAATCTAAGATGATGGCTAGTCAACACTTAGTGAAAATACACTAAAATATGCAATTTTTTCACCAAATCTCAATGCAAAAGAGCATTACAAAGGATGTTGTGAGGAAAATTATGATGGAAAGAAAATTATATTAGTAATATCATCCACCTAATGCCAAAATATCTGTCACAACATGCTTATAGTGCCACTTAAGATCGAACCCTAGTGAAAATATAGCAAAAATATTCAATTTTTCACGATTTTTCAACTCCAAGACCTATCAAAAGGGGTGTTGTAAATAATTTTAGGAGGTTCATAAAATAATAGTGATGATATTAGTCACCTCAATCCATAAAATTTTTTACAACACGCTTAGGGTGCAAACTAGGCCAAACCCTAGGGCAAAAATAGCAAAAATTGGCAACTTTTCACCAAATTTTCAATACAAGAGGCCAATAACAAGGTGTTGTAAAGAATTTTAGGAGGGGAAGTAGATAATACCCCTGATATCAGCCAATTAGTGAACAAAAAAAATTTACAACACGCCTATAGTGCAAGTTTAGAGAGTTGATAAGGCCAAATCTAGTGAAAATTAATGTTTTTCAAGCCCTAGGTTTGAGATCTTGATGTAAAATGCTATATGAATGTTTTGGAAGCTGATATATGATGAAAATTACATGCTCTCAGATTTTTAAATGATTTCCATGCTCTAACATACAAAATGCAAGTGCAAATCTAGTGCAAAATCAATGAAAATGCTAGTTTTTGTTGAAATTTTCTATGCAAAAGTGCAAATTTTTGAAATCTAAATGCAAATTTGTACTAAAATGAAAGACTACAGCCAAATTAAAATTTGAATGAGTCTCTAAAATAAATATAAAAATTTGAAACAAGATTTTACCTACAAATCCTAGATTTTGGAATTACTAGGTTATATGCAAAATTCACAATTTTCAACAAAACACTAACAATTTTATGATGAAAATGCAATGCAAAGTAATGAATTTTTGTAATTTTATATAATTTAAATCATATCTAATGAAAAAATCATAAATTTGATGGAATTCAAATTAATTGATGCAACATGCAAACCCTAGAATGCAATTTTTTTCCAATTTTTCCAATTTTTCATTTTTTTTGTAAATTTTCCAATGCAATTAGATGAATGATACTATGAATGAATGAAATCACTCCAAATATAAATCAAAACACTCAGTAAGGTGAAAATAAGTGTAATAACATGGATTCATCAAAATGTAAAGGGTAAAATTTGGATGTTTGGTTTTTGGTAGTTTTGTATGTGTATCCTCCTTTCACCCTTTCATTCAAGGACCTAGGATCGAGTTGCAATGTACTATCATACCCTAGGTCACTATGGGAATGTAGGGAAACTTATATTTTTATGATTTTATTGACAATTATCTTCTCTTATGTTTAATTGTACCTTAAAACCTTAATTATGCAAATGCGATAGTAAACAGATGAATATCAGAAAATGCTGCTACAAAAAGATGTAAAATGACAAATAACTATGCACCTATTTTTGGGGTTCAGAGGTAGAAAAATCGGGGACTAAAAAGCGGACACCTAAGTCCAGTGCCTTGCTTTTTGTCAGGATTTGCAAACAAGATCTTTAACACGTTCCTACTGTATCGAAGGTTTTCCCATCACGAAACTTCAAGGACTAATGAGTGGGTGCCCTAGCCTAGGGAGCTATTTTCTTCTCTGATCTGCAATTCTGACACTCTGTTGTACCTCCTGCAACTTCACTTTGTCTGTAGCTTCAACCTATAACCTGTAATCATGAAAAATTTGGGAGGGGATTGTGGTGTTTAGATGCTTGCCTTAGTCAAGCCCTGGAGAGACATTCAAGTCTTCTGAACACCATTGTTAGATAGAGAGTGCATGCCCTTGTGCAGCAGAGGAAAAAACTAAATGATAAATACTCAAAAACATAATAGATGTCACCTTGTAGTGAATATCTCATGGGAGAAGGATTCTCTTCATGCCATGAGGATATGATTGCTCAAATCTGCAATTATAAACACATAGACAACACAAATCTACTCTTGCTACACAATGAATGCCTTGAATCACCTTCACATAAACTTGAGAATCCAAATTGTTAGCTAGTAATCATTTAGTAATGCTGTAGTTTACAAATGAATGCCTAAACATGTTTTTATATGCAACTACAAACATTCCCGCCAAGAATTCTGTAATTCAAACTTATCGTGTCGACATAGGACCCAAATAATGGTCACAAGATGACACCTAAAATTGGGACTGACCCAAAATAGTGCAGGACTAGGACACGGGCACCCAAGTCCTGCCCCCCTATTTTGGGTAGGGTTAGGTTCAAGGGATCCCCCTATGTCCCATTTGTCAAGACACTTAGGGATCATCTCATCGAGATCTTGAAATATGATGTAATAAGTCTGAAATGTACACTAAAGACCCAAGAGCTAAACCCTATGAGGGAAAAGCCTCCAAGGGGACATTTTTTGATGTTACACTGGATAATAATATTGGACTCTTTGTTGGTGAATGTAGCTTAAGTTTGGGTGAACCACGTTAAAATTGTCTCTCTCGCTATTATTATTTCTATGTATTTTTCATTCCTCTGTTTAACCTTTATTTGCATTTAATTGATATCTTCTACATGCAATTCCTAACAAGTGGTATCATAGCGGGTTGTATTCGATTATCGTCTGCAGGAAGGTCTCATGGTTGAGTGGGAGTCTCATGATTAAGTGGGAGCAATGGCGGATGAGGATAAATTGAAGGTAGATAAATTCAATGGGTAGAATTATCAATTATGGAAGATGCAGATGGATGATTATCTCTATTAGAAGAATTTATGACGGTTATTGGAAGGAATAGCCAAGAAACTAGCAACAATGACTGATGAGGATTGGGAACTTCTAGATAGAAAGGCACTAGGAACTATTCAGTTGTGCCTGGCACCATCTGTGGCATTCAATATAACAAAACTGAAGACAACAAATGGTCTGATGAAAGCTTTAGTTAAATTGTATGAAAAACCCTCAGCCTCAAATAAGGTATTTCTTATGAAGCATTTGTTTAATATCAAAATGATTGAAGGTGGATCTATGATAGATCATTTAAATGAATTTAATATGATTATCAGTCAGTTAACTTCTCTAAAAGTGAGTTTTGATGAAGAGGTGAGGGCTCTCTTGATATTATGTTCTTTTCCAGAAAGATGGAATAACTTAGTAATGGCTATAAGTAACTTTGTCTCTTGTTCAAATACTTTGAAATTTGATGATGTTGTTGGTGTTATCCTTAGTAAGGAAATGCAATAGAAAAGTTCAGGAGGGTCCACATCAGGTGGTGTTTTGAATGTAGAAAGTAGGGGCAGATCAAAGGAGAAAGGAAACAGTTCTAGAGGTCATGGGAAGTCACGAGGAAACTCAAAGGACAAGAGGTCCCAATCTAGAGGACAAAAGGATTACTGGCACTGTGGGAAACTAGGTCATCTAAAGAAAGATTACTAGTCTAAGAAGAATAAAGAAGGAGATAAACAAGAAGGCAATAAGGAGGCAAATGTGGTAAGTAATAAATCTGAAGATGATGCTTTGATTCTTTCCCTAGATAATGCTGATGATTCATGGGTTTTAGATTCAGGGGCCTCATTTTGAATGCTACACCCCATAGAAGTTATTTTCTTGAATATGTCCAAGGGGATTTTGGGCTGGTTTATTTGGGAGACAATGAACCCTGTCAGATTGTTGGAAAGGGAAGAATTAAGATTAAGTTGCAGAATGGGAATCATTGGCTACGACAAGAGGTAAGGCACATTCCAAGGTTGAGTAGGAATATAATTTTAGTAGGGCAGCTAGGTGATGTAGGTTGCATTGTTATATTTACTAATAAAAATTGGAAGGTTACAAGAGGTACCTTAATAGTAGCAAAATGTGTGAAAGTAGGCACCTTATATCTTTGTACAGGTCATATTGTTCCTTCTACTTTAGTTGTTGTAGAGAAAAAACAAACAAGTTCAGGAACAGTTGCTACGGGTTCGCAGGAACAGACTGAAACGGTTGCTGCAGGTTCTTAGACAACACTGTGGCATAACAAACTTGAGCATATGAGTGAAAAAGGTATGAAGGTACTTCATTCTAAGAAAGTTTTACCAGGTCTAAAAAGTATTAATATGGATTTCTATGAAATTTGTGTGTATGGCAAACAAAAGAGAGTTAGTTTTCATAAGGATGGGAAGCAAAAAAAAGATGAAAAGTTGGAGCTTGTGCATACAGATGTATGGGGACTGGCTCAGTTATCTTCTCTCGATGGCTCTTGATATTATGTTACATTCTTAGATAATACAACTAGGAAGGTTTGGATTTGTTTCATTAGGTAGAAATCTCATGTATTTGAAACATTTAAGAAATGGAGAAACTTGGTTGAGAATGAGATGGGTAAAATATTAAAATGTTTCAAATTTGATAATGGTGGTGAGTATTGCAGCAAAGAATTTGAGGATTATTGTTCCTTTAATGGAATTCATAGGCAGAAAATGGTTCTATGGACTCCACAAGAGAATGGAGGGGCCGAGCACATGAATAGGACAATAATGGAGCGTGCAAGGAGCATGAGATTTCATGTTGGGCTACCTTTAAACATGTGAGTAGAGGTTGTCAATACCGCTATATATTTAATTAATATGAAAGGATGCTAGGTGTGCGGAACTCACTTCCTACACTAATCTAATGAGGAGAGATGTGTGCAAATTATTTTTAACCTTTACAATTATAGTGTTATTAACCCAATAATAGAGATATTGCAGCAATACACATACACACAGAATGTAGACAGAAGAGACAAAGAGACAAGATATAATGTGGGGGAAACCCTTTTAGGAGAAAAAACCTACACTCCAAAACTTGCACAATGTATTATCAAAACAAGGAATGTTTACAATACACTTGCAATGCAAGTCTTTATAGGAGTCTTCGACACTCATATCTGGAGATATTTCGATAGCATAACAGTACCTATCAATCACACTATGCATATCCCATCCAAGCACCTGTATATAAAGAGAAGTAGTACAAATGGAGGTAGCTTCTAGAGCAAGTCACACAAGGAATTCATCCAAATTTCCAAGGCCATAAAACATGCATATAACACTTGTAAGAGATTCTCTTTCATCCCTTTCAACCCCCCCAACTTGGGCACACCAAATTTGCCCAATTAAGGTATGATAAATGCTCTTACAATGTCATAAAATCTGTCATATATGACAACTCTTATAGTTGTAAGAGAATCTGTCATAACTGACTATTTATAGCAGATTCTCTTACAACCTTGTCATAGTCAAACTTGGGTGCCTATTTCCTCCATGCAAGATGCTTTCTGACACTTGTCTTCACCTATCATAGAATCTTCCATTTCTAACTCTTACATGTCATAGATTCTATCATAGGAATCTGTCATAACTCTTACGCGTCATAAACCTTTTATAACACCCGAAAGATGCTGACACATGGAAAAAATCCTCTACCACAAAATGGGATGCCTATCTCCTCATATGAGGACAAAAATACATGTGGTCACCTTCCATGTAGGATGACACATCATCATGCCAACTCCCACAAAGTGACGAAATAAGATTTGAATCCAAATTACAATAATAGGCAAAAAATAAATACAATTAAATAATAAATGCTAGAAACTTGCAAAGGTTGAGACACCTTAATTCCCAACATTCTCCCACTTATTGAACACCTTTCAAGAGCCAATGGAAATAACACGATTTAATTGCTAGAGGCCGAGAGGCCCATAGACTCCGAACACCATCTGAACTTCTCTGTACCCACTAGTTTTGTCAATGCATCTGCAACATTCTTCAAAGTGTCTACCTTCTCCAATGTCACCTTCCCATCCTCTACCATGTCTCACACAAAATGAAACTGTACATCAATATGCTTTGTTTTGGCATGGAAATTGGATTCTTTGCTAGGAAAATCACACTCTGACTGTCACAACAGATAGTGATCTATCCTGCATCAACACCAATATCATAACACAATCTTTTAAGCCAAATGGATTCCTTGTAAGCATGAGTAGCTGCCATATACTCTGCTTCTATCATGGACAAAGTGACCATAGGTTATCGCTTACTCATCCAACTAATTGCACCACCGAACATAGTAAACATGTAAGCACTGGTGGATCTCCTGCTATCAATGTCACCTACCCAATCAAAATCCACAAATCCATGAATACATATAGAACGCAGAGGTCTTGTAGGATGACCATGATAACATAGGGAATACTCAAAACTTCCCTGCAAATATCTAAACACTCGCTTTACTGCATCCTAATGTACCCTTCTAGGATTAGCCATAAATCAACTAAGGACTCCCACTACTTGGGCAATGTCTGGTCTTGTGCAGACCATAGCATACATTAAACTGCCAATAGCACTAGCATAAGGTAGTCTTCTCATGTCCTCCACCTTAGAAGGAGATTTTAGACAATCATTAACAAATAACTTTGTCCCCAAAGAAATAGGAACACATAATGTCTACAATCTTCCATGCTGAACCTATCCAACACGGTCTTCACATACTCCAGCTTAACCAAAGTTTTATGTTAGCTCTATCTCATCTTATTTCCATACCCAGAATGTACCTAGCTGCCCCTAAATTTTTTATTTCAAACTGTGCTGACAACTGAGACTTCAAATTAGAAATTATATTCTTACCATTCCCAATTAACAACATATCATCAACATACAATGCAATAATGAGAATACGATCATTGTCAAATTTGTAATACACACAATGATCTGATTTCGATCTTAGAAATCTAATGGACAACACAAAGGCATCAAATTTCATATACCACATCCTAGGAGATTGCTTCAAACCATACAAAGACTTCTTCAACTTGCAAACCAAATTTTCTTTACCTTTTTCTATGTAATGCTCTAGCTGTGATATGTAAATGTCTTTCTCCAAATCACCATGAAGGAATGTTGTCTTCACATCCATCTGCTCCACCTCTAAGTCATAAGCTGCAGCAAGAGATAACAGGAAACAAATAGATATCAGCTTTGCAATGGGAGAGAAAATTTCACCATAATCAATCCCCTCCACTTGTGAGTACCCCCTCACAACCAATCTGGCCTTGTACTTTTCAACACTACCATCTGCACCGAATTTCTTCTTGAACACCCATTTACAACCAATGAGTTTCTATCCTTCAAGTAAAGGCACCAAGTCCCAAGTTTTATTCTTCTCCAAAGAAGCCATCTCATCTTCCATGGCCTCCTTCTAGGAACCTGCATCTTTCATGCCCATAGCCTCTGTCATAGTTCTAGGTTCATCAGTGTTAGTAAGCAAGGCAAAAGCATAACTAGAATCTAGCAATGAATAACCAAACCTATCAGGTTGCTTCTTTATTCACGTAGAGCTCCTCAAAGGTTAAGGTTGAGGTTCTACTTCTTCTGAGCTTTCAGAGTTGCTAGAGCTCTCCTCATCATCAGGTCTCACAAGGTCTATCAGTTCAGTCTTCTCAGGGGTAGTGGGAAACTGAACCACATCCTCTTTCTTTTCTTTCTCTTCTGGCTGTAGAACCAGGGAAGAAGGTGTTAGCTCTCTAAAAATAACACTTCTTCTATACAACATTTTTTTGGCCATAGGATCCCAAAGCTTGTATCCTTTCACACCAACACCATAGCCAATGAAGATACACTTAGTAGCCTTGTTCTCTAAATTTGACCTCTTCTCCCTAGGCACATGAGCATATGCCTCACAACCAAAAACATGAAGATGTCTTATTGAAGGCTTCTTACCAGACCACCCATCCAGGGGTGTCTTACCAACAAGATCTAATGTAGGAGATCTGTTTACTAGGTCGCAAGCAGTGGCTACAACTTCAGCCCAAAACTTTTGTTCGAGGCTTGCTTCACTAAGCATACTCCTAGCCTTCTCCATCAGTGTCTTGTTCATCCCCTCTGCAACTCCATTTTACTGTGGGGTGTATGGAGTTGTCTTGTGTCTTTCAATCCCATGTTCTTTGTAGAATTATCAAACTCTATAGAACAAAACTCACCATTGTTATTAGTTCTCAAACACTTAATCCTTTTACTAGTCTCATTCTCAACAAAAGCTTTAAACTTTTTGAACCGACTAAAGACTTTAGATTTTCTATGTCCTTCTACTATAGTCATCTATGAATGATACAAAATATACATATTTAGAGATTGAAGGAACATTAACTGGACCAAACACATCAGAATGACACACCAAAAGACTTATGAGAACTCAAGTAAAACTGAACACAGTTTTGCTTTCCATAAATACAATGTTCACAAAAGTCAAAATCAAGATTACAATCATCTAACCCCTCAACGATGTTTTTATTTTTTAGGGTTCTAAGACCCTTCTCACCAATGTGGCCAAGTCTTTTATCCCATAACATTATCTTTTCAGTAGGAAGCTTGACTTCCAAAGCATGAGCACTCTTAGGAACCCAAAATTCACTACCATCAGAATTTGATACAACAGATCTTTTCACTGCTGGTTCCAATGGTGGGGATGAAGTGACTGTAGTTGTTTTCTTCGAGTCAGAAGAATTATTACACTGTGAAGTGCATGCCTCCCACTAAAACAAAGTACCTCTCTGAGTACCCTTCGCAAGCACCATAGATCCTCTAGTCATCTTGCATCCTTCTTTCGAAAAGACAACCTACACACCTGCATCATTCAATTTACTTACAGAGACTAGGTTCTGTTGGTGCCTGATTTGACTCTCAGTTTTGGAACAATTTTCATGCAGGCACCTTCCCTAAAAATCCAAAACATATTCTAAGTGTTGGACCTCCTCAGTTATTTTCAGCTGCAACATCATATTTTCTTAAGGGGAGGAGGTCATCATCATCATGTTTCCGGTCATCATCCTGATGATGTTGCTGTAAAGTCCTAAGCATGACCCGATATTCATCAGGGTCATCATATTTGAACATCAGGGTGATATCCGCTTTTCTGCCTGTCTGCATCATGATATTTCCAAAGGGAGATATCCGCCTGTCAGCTTCATGCATTGTCTAGTGCGGGGTGATATTTCCAAATATCAGGTATGATCTAACATCACCCTGATGTTTCATGGAGCTACAGTGCAGCATGATATTTGTGCATCAGGATGATATTTCCAAATATCCGGTCATCTTCCGAATATCATCCTGATGCCGATATGGTGGTGACGTCATCAAGGTCTGGAGGGTCATATTGCTAACACTAAGTCATTTTATGGAGATCCCCTGATGTTGCGAATATGACGATGACGTCATCCGGATATTTGGAGGTGTGCATATACAATTGCTACAGTGGTGAGCGGAAGACACATCCATCAAATATTCTGTTGAAGATGCCACAGTTGTATATTAGAGGTTTGTATATTTGCGGATGTACAAGCGAAGCATACAAAGGTGCAAATATACATTCGCTACAGTGCCGCGGAGGAGATGCATGTGATGGGGCCCACCAGTTGTATATGCATATACAGGAGTTTTTTCTGTTTGGCTGACGGTATTGGTCTAGCCGACAGGGGATTGCGGCGCCTTCATCGGCGAGACAACTGAGATTGATGAGAGTTTTTTGGGGTGAGCCGATGGTAGAAGTTTGGCCGATGGGCTTTTGGAGAGAAAGGCATGTGTCGAGCATGGCAAAAGCGCTCGACGCTTATTATGCTTGTGGCCATGTTTTTAAAGTGCTGAAGTGGTTTTCGCACCTTGCATGTGGGATTAATGTTCCTGCATAACTTGAACCTTTAGTAAAACACGTTTTGGCGGGAATTTCCTTTTTGAGTGCTGCGATGGTTTCCAGGTAGGCCGCGGGTGGTTGAGCCATCAATGGCGGTTGTTGCAGAGGTATGGGCGATGGTGTGGACGGTCTGGTACCTGATTGGAGTTGTACATCCACAGGCGGCGCCGCAAGGCTCGAGATCCCTTCCTATCTCCTCCCCTACCTGCTGTATTCAATGCGAGTTGGGCGCCATTTTCTCAATGTACTATATTTGGTGAATTTTGACTTTTGCCATGTAATTAATGCTGAGAACCCTCCTTGCTATTTAAGTAGGGTTGTGTTGCTCATTTTAAGGTTGTTGAAGGCCTGAGGCATTTTTGTGTAAATAATGAAGAACATGGCATGATCTTGGCTGTTTTATCCCATTTTGGAGTTTATGAGTTGCAACATGAATGTATTTTGCACATATTTTCAGTTTCAGTGTTAATGTTATATGAAAATGCTTATTGCATGTGTCTATCTGCTTGTCTCCATTTGCTGCATGTTATTCTCCTTATTTTGAATCTGGTTGCATGTCAGCAGGGATATCTGTAAGTAGAGGTAGTTAGGTACCCATTCTTGGGTGATGTTTGTAAGGCAAGCATCAGTCCAACCCCTTGAAACTTGAGTGAAAGTTGCAAACCATCTGTTGTATATGTCTAGTTGACTCCTTGCCCAATGGATAGGCACCAGTCTACTCCTGGATCAGTAGTTATGAGCCAAAACCCCTTGTCTTGCATCCCGGACATTATGTCCGCCCATTTCATCACTTCCACCTGTTAGTTGTAGGAGTAGGATTAGGAACCCCATGCATGCTTTCATACCCAACTAGACATATATGTCCAAGAATGTTGCCCACCTTGTGATCTATCATACAGATCTTGGTCCATACATGAGAGTATTCTGCCTGTTGCTGTCAAGCTAAATCATTGTGTTGTTGAGCTAGTCAAGGTTACATCTTAAGTTATAGGGATACCCCCCTTGGTGCGGCAGAACCAGAAGTGAAGGGGAGGAGCTCACACAACCTCCTGTATTAGTTGGCTGAATCTACATGTGCATAGGAACTGGCAAACCCTGATGCTGATTCAGAAGAAAAACCAACAAAATGGCGACTCTGCTGGGTATGTGATTGATCAAAAGTAATATCTAGTCATCCTTGGTGATATATTTGTGACCCATCTAAGTCACCAACAAAATGGCGACTCTACTGGGGATGGACTGATAAAAGAAATGATATATTTGTGACCCATCCGAGTCACCAACAAAATGGCGACTCCGTTGGGGATGTGATTGATAAAAAGAATAATATTTCTGACCCATCCGAGTCACCAACAAAATGGCGACTCTGCTGGGGAGAAAATTGATGAAAAAGTGTTATATCTTGTGGCCCATCTGAGTCACCAACAAAATGATGCTTTGCTGGTGGAATGAACCTAGAAAAGTAGCTTTCGGCTATTGAAAATTTTGTCCTCTCTGGAGAGGTGGCGACTCTGCAAAAGATCTAAATGCACATGAAAGATGGATGTATGTGATGTGACAAAAATGTGTTGTTCATATTTCTGCATCTGTATGAGAAAGGGTACCTTGTTCCTTCCCCTTTATATATTTACTATTTTGCTACATAGGTTAGATGCCAGGGGAGGTTACAGGTCTTAGGCAGACAAAGGATGTCTAAGAGTAAGTTTTTTATGAATCCAAGTATGAATTATCCCGTACTCAGTGGTGAAATGTTGGAGAAAAGAATAGAAGAGATAAAAAATAGGTTGATATTCTTAGAGGCTGAGCAAGCCCGGTTAAAAAGCAATAACCCTGTTATGTCTGCCAGTCAGAAGGCTAAACCTCTTCTCAGCCCTTTTGATCCTTTGTATGACCAACTAGATTTGTCATGGGTTGATTATAAAGTAGAAACTATGCCTGCTAGGATATACTGTCAGATGCCTAGATTTGGTGGTCACAGTGTATGTGATGGGAATGCACATATCCAAAATTTTCATAGTTTCATGGGAAAACATTCATTTAGAGATGAGGATATGTGGATGAGGTTTTTTGTTAGGTCCTTTGATGCAAAAGCAAAAGACTGGTATTTGAGCTTTCCAAAGAGACTTTTTGCCTGTTGGGATGAGCTTACTGACTGTTTTAAAGAGGAATTTGCAAGAGAACCTGCTGATCTTGTTACATAATTGATGAACATCAGAAAACAAGATAAAGAGCTATGTGTTGATTTCAGTCATAGGTTTGCAGTAGCCCTTTCACAGATCCCAGAAGTCTTCAGACCTGATATTTCAGCCTGTGTTGGCATATATTTTGAGGCTTTTGAGGAGGGCTCTAGTGCAATACTGAGGGATTTCAAGGTGACAAGTATGCAGATGGCATACAAGTTTGCCGAAAATATAGAAAAATTCAAAAATGGGCGCCTGTTGATATCCCTGTCCCCAGGCCTTGGTGTGAATAATAGTTGTGAAGCTACAAATGACCAAGTAATTAAGGCATCATGTGAAGATGAAAAGATGAATATTGAAGGTGCCAGTGAAAGGACTAGTGAGGATTCCCACTGTAATGATGAGGCATCTGACCATGAAAATAATAACGAGGTTGTGGACAGCAATGAGCAACTTTTGGAATGGACCTGTGGAGATAATTGTGAGTATTGTGCTCAAGATAGAGAAGAAATAAGCATACAGGCTGATACTCCTCCACAGAGGGAATCCATTGGTGATGAAGATGCATGCTCTGCTGCCCATGAACAAATGGCATACTATGATGAAACTGATGCACCTGCGTCACCCATTTATGACACATATGGTGATGAGGATCTGTCTAAGTATGGTGAGGATCTTGACACTGTTTTTGACTTGGATTCTGTTTCTCATCCTGATGAAAGAGAGACCAACATACATCAGGTAAGTGATTGTAAAAATGTGCCTGATTTGAAGGAGGTGCCTGAGCCTGATCTTTTCCAGCTTGGTGTACTAGATGGTTGTGTACATGATGTACACAATTGTGATTTTGAAAGCTTTTCTTTTGATGTGCCACCATATACAATGAGCTCTGTTTTTCCTAGCTGTGTGGTGGACTTTGAGTGTTTTCAGTTTTCAGTCCAGCTAGGAAATCATTTTGCAATGCATAGTGATGATAACATGTGTTCTATGCCATATGGGTATGCATTGTCTGATACATTCTGCATCCACTTGTTGCCGGATGCTGAAGGTTGTCTGCATAGGGGTGACAATGACAAGCCAAATCAGAGGGTTGAATATGCAGATGACAAGGTTTGTTTGTGGGTGGATCTTTGCAGTATCTCCAAGCTTGACCCAGTGCATGCAGATGAAAACAAGATATTTGACAAAGGGAAATACATGTTTTTCCTTTTCTTGGTGGCCTTAGGCCATCAAGTGTGTTTGGTGATGTAGGTTAGTGCAGTATTTGACTCTGTGCCCAATGGATAAGGGACTGGTCTGCATCCCAGAGATCTGGGGTTCTCGCTGCAGTCTTGCACCTGCACGTCCCCAGACAGAGCCACTGTTGGTGCCTGATTTGACTCTCAGTTTTGGAACAATTTTCATGTAGGCACCTTCCCTAAAAATCCAAAACATATTCTAAGTGTTGGACCTCCTCAGTATTTTTCAGCTGCAGCATCATATTTTCTTAAGGGGAGGAGGTCATCATCATCATGTTTCTGGTCATCATCCTGATGATGTTGCTACAAAGTCCTAAGCATGACCCGATATTCATCAGGGTCATCATATTTGAACATCAGGGTGATATCCGCTTTTCTGCCTGTCTGCATCATGATATTTCCAAAGGGAGATATCCACCTGTCGGCTTCATGCATTGTCTAGTGCGGGGTGATATTTCCAAATATCAGGTATGATCTAACATCACCCTAATGTTTCGTGGAGCTACAGTGCAGCATGATATTTGTGTATCAGGATGATATTTCCAAATATCCGGTCATCTTCCGAATATCATCCTGATGCCGATATGGTGGTGACGTCATCAAGGTCTGGAGGGTCATATTGCTAACACTAGGTCATTTTATGGAGATCCCCCGATGTTGCGAATATGACGATGACGTCATCCGGATATTTGGAGGTGTGCATATACAATTGCTATAGTGGTGAGCGGAAGACACATTCATCGAATATTCTGTTGAAGATGCTGCAGTTGTATATTGGAGGTTTGTATATTTGCGGATGTACAAGGGAAGCATACAAAGATGCAAATATACATTCGCTACAGTGCCGTGGAGGAGATGCATGTGATGGGGCCCACCAGTTGTATATGCATATACAGGGGTTTTTTCTGTTTGGCCGATGGTATTGGTCTAGCCGACAGGGGATTGCGGCGCCTTCATCGGTGAGACAACTGAGATCGATGAGAGTTTTTTGGGGTGAGCCGATGGTAGAAGTTTGGCCGATGGGCTTTTGGAGAGAAAAGCATGTGTCGAGCGTGGCAAAAGTGCTCGACACTTATTATGCTTGTGGCCATGTTTTTAAAGTGCTGAAGTGGTTTTTGCACCTTGCATGTGGGATTAATGTTCCTGCATAACTTGAACCTTCAGTAAAACACGTTTTGGTGGGAATTTCCTTTTTGAGTACTGCGATGGTTTCCAGGTAGGCCACGGGTGGTTGAGCCATCAATGGCGGTTGTTGCAGAGGTATGGGCGATGGTGTGGATGGATCTGGTACCCGATTGGAGTTGTACATCCACAGGCGGCGGCGCAAGGCTCGAGATCCCTTCCTGTCTCCTCCCCTACCTGCTGTATTCAATGTGAGTTTGGCGCCATTTTCTCAATGTACTATATCTGGCAAATTTTGACTTTTGCCATGTAATTAATGCTAAGAACCCTCCTTGCTATTTAAGTAGGGTTGTGTTGCTCATTTTAAGGTTGTTGAAGGCTTGAGGCATTTTTGTGTAAATAATGAAGAACAGGGCATGATCTTGGCTGTTTTATCCCATTTTGGAGTTTATGAATTGCAACATGAATGTATTTTGCACATATTTTCAGTTTTAGTGTTAATGTTATATGAAAAATGCTTATTGCATGTGTCTATCTGCTTGTCTCCATTTGCTGCATGTTATTCTCCTTCTTTTGAATCTGGTTGCATGTCAGCAGGGATATCTATAAGTAGAGGCAGTTAGGTACCCATTCTTGGGTGATGTTTGTAAGGCAAGCATCATTCCAACCCCCTAAAACTTGAGTGAAAGTTGCAAACCATCTGTTGTATACGTCTAGTTGACTCCTTACCCAATGGATAGGCACCAGTCTGCTCCTGGATCAGTAGTTATGAGCCAAAACCCCTTGTCTTGCATCCCGGACATTATGTTTGCCCATTTCATCACTTCCACCTCTTAGTTGTAGGAGTAGGATTAGGAACCCCATGCATGCTCTCATACCCGACCAGACATATATGTCCAAGAACGTTGCCCACCTTGTGATCTATCATATAGATCTTGGTCCATACATGAGAGTATTCTGCCTGTTGCTGTCAAGCTAAATCATTGTGTTGTTGAGCTAGTCAAGGTTACATCTTAAGTTATAGGGATACCCCCCTTTGTGCGGCAGAACCAGAAGTGAAGGGGAGGAGCTCACGCAACCTCCTGTATTAGTTGGTTGAATCTGCATGTGCATAGGAACTGGTAAAGCTGATGCTGATTCAGAAGAAAAACCAACAGGTTCCATGCCAAGCCTAGGCTGTGCAACCCTAGAGATCCCCTTCAGTCATCCATTAGGGAATCAGATTGAGACTCTTCCATGACCAACAATCTTTAGATGAAAATCATCACCCAGGTACACTCTTCCACCATTGAACTCTTCATATTTTGTAAACCAGTCTCGATGCAAGGTCATGTGGAAAGATGCACCAGAATCAATCAGTCACACATCATCAGATGCATGGGTTGCCAAGGCTACAATGAAGGCATCACCATCATCTTGTGACTTTACAGAATCAGAATATGGGACATTCTTCTTCTTTTTATTCTTCTCCTCTTTGCATGCCTTTCAAAAATGCCTAGTTTTTCCACAATTCCAACAGAGAGCCTTGGACTTTCCAGGAGATTTGGATCTACCCTTCTCATCTTTCTTGTCCTTCTTTTTCCCTTTCTCCTTAGGTCTTCCATGAACTGCAAGAGCCTCTTTGGCTAACTTGGATGACTTTCTCCGCATCTCTTCAGATAACAATGAAGATACCACTTTCATCCATTTTGAAGGTGGATGTGGTACTCCCGATGGCCATAACAAGATGATCCCATGAATTTGGCAAAGAACAAAGCAAGGTCATACATCAATCCTCCTCCTCCATTTTCACACCAATGGATGTCAACTATGCAACTAGCATGTTAAAAGCATTCAGATGGTCTGCAATGGTTCCTCCATCTTCCATCCTCAGAGAATACAGCTTCTTCCTCAGGAATAACTTGTTCACTAGGGATTTGGCCTGATAAACATCTCCCAGTTCTTTCATAGGTCTTTTGGGGTCTTCTCCTCATGGACATTTAACAAGATAGAGTTAGCCAAACAAGATAGAGTTAGCCAAACAGAGTCTCACAAGACCCTTAGCTTTCTGATCCTTGAGATCCCAATCATCTTGCGACATTGCCGCTAGTTTTACACCAAAAATTGCTTCCCATAGGTCTCATTCAACAAGCATATCTTCCATCTTAAGTTTCCATAACTCAAAATTAGTGTCGTTAAACTTCTCCACCTCAACTCTTCCGGATGTGCCTGCCATCTCCTTCTTGCAATAAGATTTTAGAATACTCTATATAGGCTCCCACTCAATCTAAGATCAACTCAAAAAACCCCTAACCAACAACTAGGACCAAAGGTGATCAAGCTCTGATACCAACTGAAAGGAAGCTAGGTGTGCAAAAATCACTTCCTACACTAATCTAATGAGGAGAGATGTGTGCAAATTCTTTTTAACCTTTACAATTATAGTGTTATTAACCCAACAACAGAGATATTGTAGCAATATACATACACACAAAATGTAGATAGAAGAGAGAGAAAGATATAACGCAGGGAAAACCCTTTCGAGAGAAAAACCCCACTCTAAAACCTGTAATGTATTATCAAAACAAGGAATGTACACACTTGCAATGCAAGTCTTTAAAGGAGTCTTCAACACTCGTATCTAGAGATATTCTAATAACATAATAGTACTTGTCAATCACACTATGCATCTCCCATCCAAGCACCTGTATATAAAGAGAAGTAGTACAAATGGAGGTAGCTTCTAGAGCAAGTCACACAAGGAACTTGTCCAAATCCATGTGGCCCAATTTCCAAGGCCATAAAACATGCGTATGACACTTGTAAGAGATTCTCTTTCATCCCTTTCAACCCCCCCAACTTGGGCACCCCAAATTTGCCCAATTAAGGTATGACAAATGCTCTTACAATGTCATAAAATCTATCATATATGACAACGCTTATAGTTGTAAGAGAATCTGTCATAACTGACTATTAATAAAAGATTCTCTTATAGCATTGTCATAGTCAAACTTGGGCACCCACTTCCTCCATGCAAGATGCTTTCTGACACTTGTCTTCACCTATCATAGAATCTTCCATTTCTGACTCTTAGATGTCATAGATTCTGTCATAGGAATTTGTCATAACTCTTATGCATCATAAACCTCTTACAACACCTGAAAGATGCTGACACATGGCAAAACTCCTCTACCACAAAGTGGGATGCCTATCTCCTTATATGAGGACAAAAATACATGTGGTCACCTTCCATGTAGGATGACACATCACTGTGCCAACTCCCACAAAGTGATGAAATAGGATTTGCATCTAAATTACAATAATAGGCAAAAAATAAATATAATTAAATAATAAATGCTAGAAACTTGCAAAGATTGAGGCACCTTAATTCCCAACATAATGGAGGTCCTTCAGTTTCTTTGGGTTGTGGTATTCTAGAGGAAGCATGGACAGGTAAGAAGGTGAGTTATTCTTTTCTCAAAACCTTTGGATGTGAAGCATTTACACATGTAAATTTTAAAAATAGAACCAAGCTGGATGCAAAATCAAAAAAGTGTATCTTCGTTAGATATGGCATTGATGAATTTGGTTATAGGCTTTGGGATGTTGAAAATCTAAAAATTGTGAGAAGCAGGGATGTTGTATTCAATGAGAAGGTGTTGTACAAAGATCAGTTGCAGCAACATGAGAAGAAAGAAAAGGATTATATGGTGTTGAATGATACTCCAAATAGTGATGTTCTAGTGGTTCCTCATGCTCCTCACTAGTAACAAGAAATACCACAAACTCCAGTGAATGTTAGATAGTCAACAAGGCTAAGTAGACCTCCTGAAAGTTTTTCTCCCTCTTTGTACTCTATTTTGTTAATAGATGCTGGTGAACTATAAGCATATGATGAAGCTATGCAGGTGGATACAAAGGTTCAGTGGGATTTTGCAATGAAAGAAGAAATGGACTCCTTGCTGAAAAATCAGACTTGGGAATTATGTAAGTTGCCTGCAAGTAAAAAGGCTTTACCAAACAAATGGGTTTATAGGCTGAAAGAGGAAGATGGAGGTAAGAAAAGATTTAAATCCAGGTTAGTTGTAAAAGGATTTGCACAGAAAAAAGGTATTGATTTTGATGAAATTTTTTCTCCGGTTGTTAAGATGACTTCTATTTGTACTGTTTTAAGTATTGTGGTTGCTGAAGATTTGCATTTGTAACAGTTAGATGTGAAAACTATCTTTCTTCATGGTGATTTGGAGGAGATATATATATATATATATGGAACAACCATAGGGATTTGAGGTCAAAGGTAAGGAGAAATTGGTGTACAAATTGTAGAAGAGTTTATATGGCTTGAAACAAGCACCTCGACAATGGTATTTAAAATTTGATAGTTTTATAGCTAAGCAAGGTTACAGCTGGTGTAATTCTGACCATTGTGTTTATTTTAAGAGGTTGGATAATAACAATTACATTATTCTATGTTTATATGTTGATGACATGCTTGTAGCAGGGTCTAACATGGATCACATAAGAGAGTTAAAATGATAGTTAGCACAATCATTTGCTATGAAGGATTTGGGGGCAGAAAAATAAATCCTTGGTATGAAAATTTGCAGAGATAGGAAGAATAGAAAATTGACTCTATCTCAAGTTGATTATGTTGAAAAGGTGTTGCAGAGATTCCATATGGAGAATGAAAAAGCTATCAGCAAACCTTTGCCTAGCCATTTGAAATTGACTAAGGAGATGTGTCTTAAGACACAAGAGGAGGAAGAAAAAATATCCAAGGTACCATATGCTTTAGCTGTAGGAAGTTTAATGTATGCCCTGGTATGCACGAGACTGGATATTGCAAATGTTGTAGGAGTCGTAAGCAGGTACATGAGTAATCCCATATTGGAGCATTGGAATGTGGTAAAATGGATTCTCAGATATTTGAGAGGTACATCTAATAAAGATTTATGTTTTGAGTGCTCTAATACTAATTTAGTAGGCTATGTGGACTCAGATTTGGTAGGGGATATTGATATCAGGTGGAGTACTATAGGTTATGTCTTTACTATAGGTGGGACAATGGTAAGTTGGATCTCTAGGTTGTAAAAGGTGGTTGCTTTATCCACCACAGAGGCAGAGTATGTAGCTGCAAAAAGGCAAGCAAGGAGATGATATGGCTGCAATTTTTCATGGAAAAATTAGGCAAGCAATAGGCTAACAATTATTTGTTTACAGACAGTCAGAGTACCATACATCTTGCATTCAAAGACTAAACACATACAGCTAAGGTATCACTTCATTCGGTCAATGTTGGATGATGGACAATTACAGCTAGAAAAGATACATACAGATGCAAATCCAACGGATATGTTTACGAAGGTAGTGACAAGGGAGAAGTTGGGCTCCTCTTCAGCTTCGGTTGGTCTTCAAGACTAAAAACAATAAAATCAAAACAATAGGGTCTAGGGTGTTTATTTCCAATGGGAGCTATAGGGTCAGCAATGCTATGATCAGTCTCCAAGTGGGAGATGATATGTTGTAGAGTCTGATCAGTCTCCAAGTAGGAGATTATTGTTAAATGGAGCCTAATCAAACTCAGAGGTTAAATTTTTCCTCACTTTTATCAACGTGGTTTCCCCCCAAATTATTTAATAGGGGTTTGGGGGCAGTACCCCCAAGACGGGGTCAAGGGGCAATGCCCCTTGTGGGGTCCCTGTCGCGATACAGGGCGGGGGCTTGGGGTAGCGCCCCCGAAACCTCAAACAACTTTTATTATTTTATAAAGGCATCGAGAGTTATTTTTTCTATTGGTCAACATTAAAAAAACCCTATTTTGTAACTGACATAAGTCTTGATAAAAATGGCTAAGGGTTAGGGTTTCCAATTGGTATTGTAGCATTTGCAGCAGTATTGAGTTGCAAGGATTGCTGGTTGTAATCGATTTGATTTGCTGGATAATAATATTGGACTCTCTGTTGGTGGATGTAGCCTGAGTTTGGGTGAACCACATTAAAATTATCTCTCTCACTGTTATTATTTATGTGTATTTTTCATTCCTCTGTTTAACCTTTATTTTCATTTAATTGATATCTTCTGCATGCAATTCCTAACAAGGAGTAGCCAAGAGCTTTGATACAGTGAAGAAAAAAGTCACAGAACAACCTATTTTGGCACTTCCATATTTCAATAAGGTATTTCAGGTATATTGTGATGGTAGTGGCAGTGCTATAGGAGAGATTTTGAGTCAAGAAAGTAAGCCCATTGCCTATTTTAATGAGAAGCTTAATGATGCCAAAAAAATATTATGTTTATGATCAGGAGTTTTATGCTATAGTTTAGGCTTTGAAGAAATGGAGACATTATTTGTTTTCAAAAGAGTTTGTTTTATATATTGATCATCAGGCTTTACAATATCTTAATTTTCAAAGAAAGTTGAACTAGAGGCACTTAAAATGGGTTGAGTTTTTGGAGAGTTATACTTTTGTTTTGAAGCATAGGAGTGGGAAGTCTAATAGAGTTGCAGATGCCTTAAGCAGAAGGTAAAATTTGTTGACAAAAATGAAGATAGAGGATGTTGGGTTCGATGAGCTCAAAAGGTTGTATCTTGAAGAGCTAAATTTTTATAGAGGCTTGGAAGGCTTGTTTGGAACCTGTTACTTTGGATAGGACAAAATGGTTGGATTTCATAATCCAAGATGGCATGTTGTTTAGAGGAAGCCAGTTGTGCGTTATGAGGAGTTCCATGAGAGAGAAACTGATAAAGGAAAAGCTTAGTGGGGGATTGGCTAGACACTTTGGTCAAGATAAGACCATTGCTATTGTTGGTGAGAATTATTATTGGCCACAATTACAGCAGGATGTGAGGAAATTTATGTAGAGTTGTAGAGTGTGTTAGATGGCAAAAGGAACAAGTCAAAATACAGGGCTATATCAGCCATTACCTGTACCAGAGAAGCCACAGGATGATATTAGTATGACTTTTGTTCTTAGTTTACCAAGGACATAGAGAGGACATGATTCCATTTTTGTGGTGGTGGACAAATTCATGAAGATGGCACATTTTATTCCTTGTAAGAAGACTAATGATGTTCATATTGTTGAGTTATTTTTTAGAGAGGTGGTGAGACTACATGGTCTACCTAAGAGCATAGTTTTAGATCGAGATACCAAGTTTTTTGGGTATTTTTGGAGAACATTGTGGAAGAAGTTGAAGACATATTTGAAGTTTAGTTCTGCGCACCATCCATAGGTTGATGGACAGACGGAAGTGGTGAATAGGAGTTTGGGTAATCTACTACGATGCCTAGTAGGAGATAAGCCCAAGGGATGGGATTTGATTAGGTAGAATTTTCTTACAACAATTCTGTCAATAGGAGTACATGTAAATCACCATTCTAGATTGTATATGGGAGTAGTCCAAGAAATGCTTCAGAGTTAAGGAAGATGGACAAAGGAGAAAATACGAGTGCTAAAGCTGAAGACTTTGTAGAACACCTAAAGAATTTGCATGAAGAGATGAGACATCACATTAATAAGATGAATATTCAGTACAAGGCTAAGGGAGATCAAAAGAAGAGATATAAGGAATTTCATGTAGGAGATGAAGTCATTGTTCACTTGAGAAAATAAAGGTTTCAAGTTGGAGCATATAATAAGCTAAAAATGAAGAAATTTAGACCATGCAGGATTCTAAAGAAGCATGATTCAGGAAATGTATATGAGGTAGAGCTTCCGAGGGGGATCAACATTTCCTCTATGTTCAATATTGCTGATTTAACAAAATATCATGTATTTTGGCACCTACTTTAGACAAGGAGGAGATAGAAGAAATTTTGGATAACTGTGTAGGTAGAAGCACAAGAAATAGACAATATAAAGAGTACTTGGTTAAATGGAGAGGAAGGAATGTTGAAGATTCATCTTGGTTATCTAAGGCTGAGGTTAACCATCTTGGTTTCCCTCTAACTCCTGAGATGTGATAGGGTCACTTCTCAAATTACCCTGGGTGTCTGATGCAGGACCATCCAAAGCTGTAAGGGCAATCTTGCATCACCTAAAAACAATGTTGATTCAAAATTGATGTCTTTGTTTTCATTTATTTTCAAAATTTGTGTTTTTGGACACCCATTTGCTTGAATAAGGATTTAGAACCTTCAAAGTTTCCAATAGGGCTAAGGATACTAGAATTTACTATTTTTAGTAAGTTTTTATTAGAGAAATGGTTGAGCCCAAAATTTTCCCCAAAGCTTCAAAATGGTCAAATAAGCATTCTTGGTAAATTTTAGCTCAAGATCATGTCTAGATTTCAAGATATTAAAGTTTTAATGTTGTGAGGTCCCCTAAGAAGTACTAAAATCAGATATGAGGCACTAAAACATCCCATAATGCCCTAAAACATTTATAGATTTTTGGTGTGATGGTTCACTTTGTGAGCTTTCTATCACTTCAAACGGTTCATCAATCAGACACCCGGATCAAAAGTTATGGCTCCCGGAAGTTGACCTATTTTTGGAGGGAAATGTAAAATTTGAAATTTGGCTGGAGGCCACCAAAAAGGCTATTAATAATAATTTTTGGGAACCCTGGGAAGTAGTAGAGAGAAGGGGGAAAGTTTAGAATCAAGAAAAGGTGGGAAATTAGATACCCTAGTTGATTTGGGGTTACATAAGGCAAAAGATTCCAAAGTCTTGAGATAGGAAGTTGTAATGTGTTACAGCCTGTGGAGGATTCATCCTCTGATTGTATTTGAGTTTCTATAATGTAATGGGTTGTCCAAATCAATAAAAGAATATTCTATTTTATGTGTGCAATTTCTATTGTTGTGTGTTTTATGATTTACCCCCTTCATCATTATTGATGTTAAAATGAAGTAAGTTCAAAGATATACTAATTCACCCCCCTCTCTGTATATCCTATTGAACACACCAAGATACTGAGAGGGGGGTGAATTAGTATCCAACCAACCTTCAAACCCTCTAAAGTAGATTAAAGTATTACAATATTAACATAAACATGAAAGATCAACACAATAAACATCAACACATAACACCAGATATACGTGGAAAACCTAAGGGAAAAACCATGGTGAGGATTAACTCACAATATATGAAGCTCAAAATTACAAATTTGTTTTAGGGCTAGAACCCAAGGAAGTGACTACTCCCTGATGACTTTGTTTTAGGGCTACAACCCAAGGAGGCTACTATTACAAGTATGTGCCTAATCGGTGTTGTCATTAATGCCAACATATCTGTGTTGTCATTGGTGTCAACTATGCTCTTATTTTGTTACTTGCTTGTGATGAATATTGCTTTGCATAAGTCCTGAAGATCATAAGAATATCTTTCTAATATTGAGTTTCCAAGTGCTTTTGAGAAAATTTTCTCTCTTGGTGGAAACAGTGTGTTATAGAGTATCTTGGTTTGATGATGAACAGTCCAGTGGTTTGCTCTGTATTTCTTGTAGAATGAATTATTTTGTCTATGGATTGGAAGTCACTAAGAGGCATGTCTAAATATGCTATGTTACAAGTTTGAGCCTCCGGTATGAAGATATGAGTAAGTTATGTTCACTAGAGTAAAAACTAATTTTTTTGTGCATTCAGTGGTGATAGAGAGAAAGTATTTTTCTTTCCATTCCTCTGCATTAAAGTATTTTGGTTTGTGGTTCTAGAGATAAGTCTAGGATGATGTTATGTGCCTTCAACTCAAATGGTTCATGATTTGGTGGTCTGCAAGCGATCGTTTATTTATGATAGTAGCTAATAGTGTTGTTTATGTGCTCCAGTTTGAAGAATCTTCTTAACAGAGTGGTTAGAGGTTGTGCAGTTGTTCTTGATTATTACAATGTGCTTGTGGATGTCTCCTAATCATGTTCCTACCTTCTGATTGGACCATGAAGAGTAATTTGGATCATGGATGAAGATTGTTTCTAAAAGACTAAGTGTTAACTCCAAGTCTTGGCTGACCTGGTCGTTTTCACTACTTGCAAAAAAGCATTAAAGATTGTGAAAGTGTGTTGTGGTGTGGAAGATTGAAATTGAGTCCCAGCTAAGGAGTTGTGTGATCCATATTCATCCTTTTCCTCTGCAACATGATTTAGGTCTAGACCTATTCTAATGTATGTTTGTAATGTTTGTAATGCTAACCTTGAAGATTGTTCCAATGGTTGATGATTGTAATGCCGACCTTGATGATCATTCCAAGGTTGATAAATTATATAAATATTTGTAATGAAATTGTGAAAATGTATCAAAGTGTGAAGATGCGAAGATAAGTGTGAAGTGTAAAAGCAAAGCAGAGCAGAGAAAATAAATTGTGCTTCAATGGAACTAAACTCAGGCATGGAGTAGATGCTATCAAATTAGTTCACAAACCTTTAGCAATGAGCTGATCTTGGCAGTGAGCCCTAACTTTTGCAGTGAGCATTTTGGGTAGTGAGCCTTTGATTTTTAGTATTCCTATAACATATTTATTTTGTGAGGTAACACTCACCATGGTTTTTCCCATCTAGAGTTTTCCACGTAAAAATCTAGTGTCTCCTATGTTGAATGTGTAAACATGTTTAAGTTCTTGTTTCATGCTTTCATGATTGAATTACAAATGCAACGTTGATTAGTTGATGTTTTAATGGTTTTGAAATATTGGCTACAACTGATTCACCCCCTTCTTTGTTGTATTTCTCTTTTCAATAGCTACTACTCCCTGATGAAAGGTTTTAGGGTCACTCCCAAGGAAGCTACAACTCCCTATAGACTTCATTTTAGGACTACAAACCATGGAAGCAACTACTCCCTAAACTGAGAATGAACTCATAAATGATTATAGTATGACAGTCCTCCTACTACCTAAAAACTAACATTGAATCTCACACCTTTAATGATTGCAATTCTACTTCCTCAAATGATTGGATCAATTAGGCACACTCTTCACTTCCCTCCTGTCACAAAAATGTCTTCAAGATGAATCAGGATAGTCTCTAATACTTCTGCTATTTCTCCTTCAATCGTACATCACAATGCATATGATATTCATTCTCTACTCTTCATACTCTTATTTTCATCTCTACATCTCATGCCTTACATAGACCAACTAGGTTTACAATATATACATGACATTACATTGATGTCATTACAAGTCGGCCACTACAACAAGAATATTACATTTCACAAGTCATCCAGAGATCACACAACATGAAACATGCATAAGACAAGCCCTATCATGAACTACATGCTACTCCAGAAGAAAACACAGACCTTGCAGATTTTAATACATGCCTAGTCTGATCCTAAACATCCATAACAACATTCTTCTTCAAGGAATAACATCGGCACACTAAACAAATTTGAATTAGGTCACCCTTAATCAAGAAAACATGAGATATGTAGCACATCGGTCTTCACCATCTTGGCGGTACTCATGAATGATTAAACATTGCTTGTTATACTTCTAGATGAGTTGGCATGACCTATACACTATATCCAAACCTTCTTTGAACTCTGCACAGTAAGAACTTTGTGGTGCATACCCTCAACATTCTTCAGTCAACCAAACAGAGGCATAGTCTAGCAATATCATCATTTCAGACCTCAACCAGTTTTAGAGAGAGGAGAAAAACACTTTGTGGAGCAACTGGAGACAACATAAGATCATTAGGATCATCTCCCATCAATTAATGTACCATTTCATGCCACAACAAATTGGTGCACATCATCAGTATATTCCTAAGAACATATAGGCATTCAGAACTATTTGTATTACAACTGTCATTTGAAAACTAACCTTTTGGACCTTTAAAACACCTAAAACTCATATGGGTACACTTATACCTTGCTGTGAGCATATCCTCAAAACCACATAGCCATGTCTATCACTGCAGAGGAATGCGGAGCATTCCAAACAATCTCCATCATCACTTAATTCTGCTAGAGCATAGACCAGAACTCTGTCTCTCATAACTTTCACTATGGAAAGACAAATGATCTAAAGTTTTTGATTTAGAACCTTTACATCATGTTGTACTTATCTTCTAAACCACATGACCATATCTTCAAATATAGAGAAATTTGGAGTATCTTATGAGATAGTGTTTAGGAAATTCTTTGCAACAGATATCTTCACCAACTTCTAGAGGCCAAAACCTTCCTATAACATCACATACATCCTTAGGAATAATAGGAAGGATCATAAAAATTGTCACAGGCCCTCAACAACATCTTCTCATCCTCAGGATAGCTTAATGCATCATCATTCATCTTAGTTCTTCTAATTCCCATCTTAATATTTTATCATGAATTCATCTTTGCTGACCATAAGCATGCACAAAATGACTTGACTTGACACTGATCAGGGTATGACATCCAACCATGAACATCAACAACCCACTATGAACATTAGGAGCATCACTGAATATCAGCAACTGTAAACAACATCACCTTTGTATCTCACTGCATCTCTATTACCATATTGATATATCATCATCTCAAACTAAGTGCTAACGTCACTCTAAGTGTTGACACCTCACTCTAAGTGTTGACATCAATGACAACACATATTGCCAACAACCTCCCCTTTGTCATTAATGGCAACACATGCTCCCCTTAGATGTGCATTTCTCTCTCCCCCTTTGACATCAAGGATAAAGGGAAACAAACTTTTCCCCTTAGGATGCACATTTTATTAGCTTTCTCCTTTGATGTTCATACATTCTTTCTTGAAATAACTCAGGTCTTCCCCTATCAGCAACAACCACTACTTGCTACCCTTGAGAGGTAGCCACCATCAATCTAGGAAAAAGATATAGCACGAACTCCCAGGATGGACAGATGCACCACTATGCATCTAGTAGGAGGAAGGAGGGTAATTACCCCTAAACTTTGTTGGAGATCTTCAAAAGTATCCTTTGCAAGAGCCTTTGTGAAAATATATGCAATCTGATCCTTTGTTGGAACATATTCCAACTTTACTTCCTTATCTGCTACCTTCTCTCTCAAAAAGTGATACCTGATTGCTATATGCTTGGTTCTAGAATGCATCACTAGGTTCTTTGAGATATTAATAGCACTTGTATTATCACACAAAATAGGAACAGGCTCATCATACAATACATTGATATCCTTTAGGGTTTGCTTCATCCACAACACTTGTGTACAACAAGATGCTACTGCAATATACTCTACCTATGCAGTTGATAAGGACACTAAGTTTTGCTTCTTGCTCTACCATGAAACTAATCTACTTCCTAAAAAGAAAGCACCACCACTTGTACTTCTTCTATCATCAACACAGCCAACCCAATCAGCATCAGTGTAGGCATTTAGATCAAAGTCATTATCACTTAGATACCATGAGCCATAATCCAAAGCTCCCTTCAAGTATCTGAATATTCTTTTCACTACCTTCTCATGTGTTTGCTTGGGATTAGCTTGATATCTGGCAACCACACATACTGCATACATAATATCAGGTCTAGAAGCAGTCAAGTACAACAATCCTCCAATCATAGATCTATAGGAAGTCTAATCAACCTCTAAAGAGTCATCATCCTTTCTTAAGTGGCATCCAATGACCATAGAAGTACTCATTGGTTTTGAATTCTCCATACCAAACTTCTTCAACATGTCTCTAACATACTTAGACTGAGAAATAAAGATACCATCATCTAGCTGAGCAATTTGAAGTCCAAGGAAGAAAGACATCTCACCAATCATAGACATCTCAAACTCTTTTTCCATCTCCTCTGCAAACCTCTTACACATATCATCATCTCCATCAAAGATGGAGTCATCAACATATACTGCAACTTTAAAATCATGTCTCCTTCTTCCTTGATGTAAAGATTGTTGTTTGTGGTACCTTTCTTGAAGCCTTACTGAAGTAAGTGTTTATCCAACCTAGCATACCAAGATCTAGGAGCTTTCTTGAGTCCATATAGAGCCTTTATGAGTCTGCATACCATGTCCAGATCCTCTGACAATTGAAAACCAACAAGTTTCTCAATATAGACCTCTTCCTCTAGATCACCATTCAAAAATGTTGACTTGACATCCATCTGATAAACCTTAAAGTTCTTGTGGGCAGCAAGGGCAATAAACATCCTGATTGCCTCCATCCTAGTTATCAGAGCATAGGACTCCTCAAAGTCAATGCCTTCAACTTGTGAATATCCTTTACACACCAATCTAGCTTTGTTCCTCACAACTTCACCATCTTCATTCAGTTGGTTCTGGAACACCCATTTTGTTCCTATAACATTCTTATTAGTTGGTCTCAAAACCAATTCCCAAGTCTGATTTTTCTCAATCTGATTCAATTCTTCTTCCTTTGCCTTTATCCATCCATCATCTTTTCTATCATCAACAAAGGTTTTGGGTTCTACCCTTGATAATAAACACAAATTTACTTGCTCATATGCCTTTGTAAACCTTCTCCTGGTCTGCACAACTTCATTCTTATCTCCAATGATCTAATATGTTGAATGGTTCCTTTGAACATACTTTGCTGGAGTCTTAAGTATCTACTCTATTTCTTGTTTCTTTTCTTCTCTCTCTTCTTCTTTATCTTCAATGCATGGAAAAATATCAAATTCGGAGTCCTCAGATTCTTGTGAGATCTAATACATATCTTCATCTACTTTGACATTTGTGCTTTCAATCACCTTTCCTAATCTCTTTTTGTAGCATCTATAGGCCTTACTTCTGGTTGAGTAATCAAGAAAGATCCCTTCATCACTTCTTGAATCAAACTTTCCTAGTTCTTCTCCATCTCTTCTAATATAGAATTTGCTACCAAAGATCATGAAGTATCTAACAATGGGAGGTCTTCCATACCATAACTCATAAGGGATCTTAGTCCTATTGACCCTCAATTATACTTTATTGGTCAGATAGATAGCAATGTGAACTACTTCCTTCTAGTACATGTTATACAAATATACATCTTTCAACATTGCCCTTACAATCTCTTGCACAATCCTATTTTTCTTTTCCACTACCCCATTTTGTTGAGGGGCCCTAGGAGCTGATAGGTGTCTCCTAATCCCATGATCTTCACAAAACTTTTCAAATTCATTTAAAGTAAACCCACCTCCTCTATCAGACCTTAACCATTTGATCTTAGTATCCATTTCATTTGTAATGCCCCAAACAAGTAGCCAAGAAATCACCCAATTAAAACCCTAATATTTTTTTTATTTTAATTTAAAATGTGACACACACACACAAATGGCATTTCTCTATGTGTCAAAACTCAAACCCCACCCTAACACATTGCTAACATACATCTCATGCACCTATGTATTATGGCCCAACATGCCACAAGGTGAGGTCAATTAATCATAAAGGCACAAGTTAATGGTGAGCCAAAAGATTATTATAGGTAGAGTGAATTAGCGTAATGTGTATGACAAGTCATATTGTTGGTGTCAAACACCTCTTAGGAGCACAACCTGTAAATAAATCTTCACAGACGAGAGAAGCAACACAAGGCTATTTCACTAGAGATTAAAATATATAATGAGATGATAAATTACATAATATACAAGCCTTTTAAAGGCATGAAATTTGTGATGGGTGAACAACTACCTGAATAGGAAATAACTTCCCAACCTAACTATTATTTAGGCCAAAGTTAAACTTAAGAAAGGTAAATGTAACTTACTCTAACACCCCCCTTAAGTGTAACTTAGGGAGATTATTATGCAATATGAGAAAGATGCAATATGGTTCCCAACTACACAACCATGTTAGGTACCCATTTATAATGTAAAAAAGAAATCTCTCACAAACGGAGAAAAGGAGAAAAACCCTATGGGAAAAAAGCCCTCTGCAAAAGAGAGAAAAGAAAACAAAAAATGATGCATGGATGGAGGACTCAATAACACCCCCCAAGGACTACATACATCATGTATATACAATCAATGCCCCCCCCCCATAAGAGGGAAAGAGAGAGAATATGTAGCCCCCCCACAATGTGTAATCACCTGCAAAAATGGTAAGTGTATGAAGACAAAACATGATCCAATGTCGATAAACTACTTGTCTTCCTTTTTGAAGAAACAAAACTAGGTACAAATGCAGGTATGATTCCATTTATAGATAGGAATTAGCAAGTAAAATCCAAATGTAGGATGTGTTGGAAATAAGGCAGATAACTGAGGGGGGGGATGAATCGGTTATCTCAAAATTTCCTTTCTCTTTCTTTTCTTTTTGTTATCTTAATATTCAGTGTAGTATCAGAACATGAAAGCATATGTAATCATAAGAATAGAAATAAAATCAACATACATAACACAAGGATTTTTATGTGGAAACCCTGTTAAAGGAAAAACCACGGGGTGACTAACCCAAGATTATATTCTCTGTTAAGAGAATAAAGGAGTACAAAATGGTACTTGCCAATTAGGGCTCACTGGCCAAGCACACTGCTCACAAGAGGCACACTGCCTACAAGAGACTCATTGTCTATAGAAATTACAGAAGATAATCAAGTGTTTGAACTAATGAGAAGCATCTACAAATGCAAGAGTTTAGTTTCGATTAGGCACAATATACTGATCTGATGCACTTCATTCTTCCTCTATTTAATGTTGTTGTTCAGTCACATACCAGACTTGAGTTATTGTTCCCACACTTATCCCTACTTTTCTTCGCACCTTATTACCTTTCACCTACACAACACACACCTACATATTGGAATCCATCTAGTATATATATCCGCATCAAGGATTTTATCAACTTTCTAGTCGGCAACAAGAACACTCAAGATATTTGCAAGTTACTGATCTGTCGGCTAAATCCATACTTGATTTGTGATGTGTATCAAAAACATAGGCATAGAAGTCATTAATCATGTCAGCCAACAATGTATAATCCCACAAATCGCTTGATCAACACCTTTTACTCATTTGGATCGAAGTCTAATACTCTGTCGGTTAGTTCTTCCTCTGTCTGCTCTACCTCACTGGAACCCAACACTTAGATGCTCATATCTTTTCCTTGATTTATCACCAGAAGCTAAATCTCTGGAGTACAGTAGTCATGATACCCCTCTTGACTTGCCTAAGTCCACAACTTACTAAGTTGCACCATCTAAGAGATCCAGACCTGACTGTCAGACCTTGTTACATACTCTATTCTTGTTCACCGAACCAAAACATTCTTTAATCTGACTTCTGGTGAAGGCATATTATGTTCTGCAAATGTGTGGGATAGACTTTGTTGCCATCAATGACAACACTTATGAAGCCACACAGTGTCTCTTGCCAACAGGATGATAATGTCTTTGAAATTTGCTTGTGTCACCAAGACCTTGGAAAATGATGCCACGAACCAATCGGGAACATGCCCAATCATAATAGGTGACAAATAGGGTACCACTGGAAACTGATTTTGAACATCCTCCAAAGACAAAGATGGAGTGACAATAGTTGTACCACAACTATCATCAAATAGGAAAATTAATCCTTCAAATGTGTCTTCCAAGTCTAAAATGTGAGATTCCACTAACAATGAACCAATGTCTGGCAGATACGAATCCCAATCGGGAAGACAATGATAATCCTATTGCTTAGGAATGATGGAAGTACTTAATGAAGGTTGATCAACTATCTCTGACAAAGAATCATGAACCTTTGAAGTAATTGCAACCTCATCTAAAGTCTCAAAAACCTCCAAAGGATCACAAGCATAGTTTATCTTCTATGAAGAATAACAAGGCACATTGGTATTGGAAGGAGGGTCATCGAGAGATGGCGGAGTATCATGATCTCCATATGATTCTCAAATGTAAGTCCAAAGAGCATAAGGGAAATCAAAATAAATAAGTGAATCCAAAAGGTCATCATCATTTATGTGCTCATAAATAACTCTGAAGACTTGAGCCCTATATCCTTTACAAAACATATCCCCACAAGGTGTGTCTAGAATAGGAACTTAATTATACAAATATGGCAATAGATTCTGCTCACTAAGATGAATGAGAATAAAATCACTCCATTGCCTAAAGTTCCATTTCTCCAAAGAAACCATTATAACTAAATTCTTCAAAAATTTCAAAGATAGTGCTTTCAAAAAACTTCCAAAAAAGAATTATACCTGATTTGGTGCATGAAAATGGATGCTAATTACCTCATCTCCATGCTAACACCGAGCAATCTCCACCGAGAATAGAGAGCACAACAACATACAGACCACCAATCACCACACATGCTCATAGAGACCAAATGTGAAGAGCTGTATATGAACACAAAAGGACTCCTGTGCCTAGAGAATGTGGGATAATTTATCCCCTTTGAGACAAAACACAACCCCAAAACTCATTGCCAGCAAAAAGGGAAACCCTAAAATGAAATATTTATTCAAGACTTATAAATAATAAAGTTTGTTCACAAATATATGGCCAATCAAATGCAAATTGATCCTCAAAGGACATAGAAAATGCTGCTATTCAACATGTACGGCCAAAATGACACCAAATATTCACACAACACATAGGGTTTCAATGTAGCTTGGCGAGATTTTGTAGCCTGCAATTTTAATGGCGGCCCCCAAATGATTCACGTCATCCCTCCAATGATCAAATTCATGTCTTTGCAATAGAAAAATCACAGCCACTAGAATGAGAATCGCGGCCTCTGCACAAGGGTTATCATGCCCAGATTCAAACTATTCAATGAAAGGATAAACGTGACCTTCAATTTTGAATCGTTGCCTCCAATATGTGAATGCCACCTCACAAAAATGCAAATCGCACCCAAACAGAATAGCAACCTCAATGTGGTCTAATGGCAAAATTGATAAAGATGAACATTCTTCTGAATGTATTTCATGAATAATGATCTCAAAACAACTCAGATGAAAAACTCTCAATGGCGGAAGAAAGGGCAAGTTGAAGGCTCAGATACCATGTTGGTGTCAAACACCTCCCAAGGGCACAACCTACAAATAAATCTTCACAGACGAGAAAAGCAACACAAGGTTATTTCACCAGAGATGAAACTATGTAATGAGACAATAAATTGCATAGTATACAAGCCTTTTAAAGGCATGGAATATGTGACAGGTGAACAACTACCCAAATGGGAAATAACTTCCCAACCTAACTACTGTTTAGGCCAAAGTTAAACTTAAGAAAGGTAAATGCAATTTACTCTAACACATATAAACAAGGGAAATAAAAAGGTTGTATTAAAATGTCCGAAGGAAGACTCGAGGCCTCGAAGGGGGAAAATAACCTAAGAATTCTATTGACGTAATGCAACAAGGTTCATTTGTACCTAGATGATTATTTTATTAGACCACTCATAACATTGGGACACATCCACAACGAACCCAAGATAAATAATTTATGTTAGATACACTTCCCTATTATAATATTATTTTTATTTGAATAATTAAGACATGTATAGTTAGGATGTAATAATATCTCCATAGACTTATACTCTAATAAAATTATCATTGTTTCCTTCATCCACCACACTATATTATAATTAATAATAAGGTTAAGATATATAAGTAATTACTGCATCAATCAAGGAGTCATAAATATATTTAATTATCACTTTGCTTTACGAGTTTAATATCGAGCAAGGTAAATGATTACCCCTACTTAAGGTTGAATTATTTATTAAAACAATGAAAAAATGATTAGTAATAATCTTTTATGACTAAATATGTTTAATGAAATCTAATCCTTTTATTAAAAGTCACTTTTTTCAGTATCACTTAAATTATGACTTATTTCATGGGTGCTAGGGAACATAATTTCCAACCATGGCTTAAATAAGTTTAATAGACTAAAGAAGGTTAATTTAATTTATTTGAATTTTTTTTTAAAGAAGCATCAAATCTCATCCCTTGGATGAGATCCTCCTTCGCCCTTAGATCTAGGACACTTTAGGTGTTGCCCTAAATCTTAAGAATATTTAAAATTATTTCCCTCTCTTTTTAACTTATTTATGCAAGAGGGAGAAGGCAAGGAAGGAAGGACCAAGAAGATGAGAGCTTCGTTCTGAGAAATGAAGGGTTTGATAGGAAAAAAATTTGTCTCTCTCTAAATTTCTTTTTTTACTATTATAAACACTTATTTTTCTTACCATTGAATTGATAAATATGTGTTTGACACACTGAATATTATTCATTTTGTAATCAAAACAAAGGGTGAACTGTGCAAGGTGTAGCATACATTTTTTTTTTGTTATTTATTTATTTTAAATGCTTTCTCTTTTAAATCATCTTGTAACCTAAAAAACTACTTCAAAAAAATTATTCATTATTTAAATTTTCGTATTTGTTAAAAGAAATAATGGAATAAAAATCAATTTGTGTATTATTATTATTTTTTACATGGATATAATTATGTACAAAATATATCATTTCTAAAGAATATGCATATACATATGTATGAAAATGTGAATCCAAACAATTTATTATTTAAAACCTCTAACATATTTTATTTATATATATTTATCTAGGAAATAAAATAAATTTACATTTCTTTTAAACTTCAATTTACAAGGGCACTTAAACAAAGTGATTAAGTAAACAATGTGTTATTTATTTCACTTCTCTTTATTAACTATACACTTAATATTTTCTACTTGTTTTACTATAAAATCCTAGCAATGCATATTTCTTTTATTAAGCATAATAACTTGAAGAATAAAATCATTCTACACTTTTAACCCTCCACACACAAGGTTTAATCTCCCATTTCATTATATGAATAAAGTTGTAATGTTATTCAAACTATCTTCCCTAAGTATTACTAATATGATTATTTTAAAAACTAAGGATACACATTTTGCATATATATAAAACTTCTTTTGTTCTTTCTTTCAAGTGAGATATAAGATAAAATAATCAAAGTTACAATCTTAATCTATGTTCTTATACTTGATACATTTGAATACAACTTTACAAGATGAGTATCCATCTCTAAAATTTATGGATACCTCCTTATAAATAGGTTACATAGTAAGACATCACATATCTTTAACAACTAACTAGATTAGCAAATGTATTTAAATTTCCTAAGCAATATTTGCATCACAATGAGGATATATGATTCTTTTATGGCCTAATGCCTTTGATACACTACAAAATTGATTTTAACAACTTATTCACGTGAATAAGGCACTACATTCTACTACAACAATAGGTATCCTCCAAAAACCACCTTCCAACATTGAACCAAATGTTGAGCAACCAATGGGGAGATTAAAGCTCTCCACCCATCCAATATGACATCATCCCCCCAGCCAGGGGGATTAATGAGGACCCAAAGGAAAACAAGCTAAAATAACAACAAATCAACCAAAACAATCAATACCTGTAAATGGGAATATGAGATTGATCAATAAAGATAAATAAACCCAAACATCAATGAAATATGCGAGTAACAAATGAACAAATGAAGTACAAACTTATAAAACCTGTTACCCTGCGGCTTCCATTGTTTGCCTATCTGTTCTCGACCTTGATGCCGAAGAAGATTGGCCCTAAGGGAGCTTGCTTCCTTGCTTGTTGACGGTGACAAGAACGGAATGGCTAAGATACAATATGTGATTGAAGATGAACTTCAACACACTAATGATGGAGAATATAGGATGGCTAGAATGAGGAGAAGAAATTGCGCATTATGATGATGCCAGAAGAAGATTTCCTAGAGGAAATTGGGCATAGATTTGATGCCAGAATGAAGTCCCTTAATTGCTTAGAGAATGGTCTCATTTATAGATTTTCTAAAAAGGGAATGGAGGGTGAGGATCAAAAGATGAGATCAATGGCTCTCATTTTTTGTGAATCTTAAATTCATAGTGGATGAATTAAAAATTCATTTTTGGGAAGAGTGGGTTATGACAAGTTGAATTTTTAATTCAACTTAGTGGAGGACAAATTGAATTTTCAATTCAATAGTGGAGGACAATTGAATTTTCAATTCAATAGTGGAGGACAATTGAATTTTTAATTCAAATAGTGGAGGACAATTGAATTAAAGATTCATTTTTGGATAATGGAGGATATTAGCTAATTAAATATTAAGAATATTTAATTATATGTGCAACATGGTGAGGTGGAAGAGATGAGGTGGAAAGATGAGGTGGATTAATGAGGTGGATCTTGTGAGGTGGATTTAGGATTTGAGACATTAGAAGAATTTAGGGATTTTAATTAAATAAAATGATTTTATTTAATTGTAGGATAATGAACCAATCAAATAAACTTATAATATTTATTTAATTGACAGAAGAAAATAAGAATTAAGATAAATATCAGAATATTTACTTAATTTAACCTGAGCCAATTTTCGGTGTCTACAATACCAATTTAAGATGGCACACACACAAAGGAAGCATGATTATCTATAACATATCACCCTCAAGTTGAGTTCCTTCAAGAATCTCCACACACATAAATTAAACACCTTTTTCAGAAAATTTCTAAATGAACACATCCTCACAATCATCTCATGCATAAAGCTCAAGAAAGCAAACCCATCCCCAAAAGGAGGTCCAAATGACATTTACAACTTATCAAAATCACATCATATAAATCACATAGATGAAACAAGATCATTCAAAATAGTGAACTCATAAGGAATAACCCCAAAAGAAAATAAAAGAAAAAGACTTATCTCCCTTCTTAGATCTTGTTGAAAAGAAGACCCTCCTTCTTTCTTTAAGCTCCTCCTCTTCCCAACATGAAAAATTCAAGCTCCCATGCATGGACTCTTCTCCCAAAAGTAAAGCTCTCCCAAAACTCTCCAAGATACAATTTCTCCCCCAAAAACCAAAATGCAAGAAAAATTCCCCCTTCACAATAACAAATGCCAGTTTAAATAGGAGTGCCATGTCATCCCTCAACTTCAATTGTGAGAGTGACACATGGCTCCCTCTCTCACCTTTCATCTATCCTCTCTCCCAACTCCCAAGTTGACAATACTTTTCAATGACAATCGCATGGGAGGAAGTGTGCTCACGCATGTGAGCTCGCATGTGAGCTCGCATGGATGCTCTTCCCAAGTGAAGGTTCACTTCCCCAAACCAACTCTTTTGGAAGGTCATAGGGTGGCTTGGATGCCTAGAGTCAAACACCTATGTCATCCCATATGGGAGCTCTTTTCTAAGAGCCCCAAAAGTACACTTTTCCAATCCCAAGACAACCTTTACATCCTTCCCCAAGTACCCTATGCATAGGTACTTGGGTTTGGGTCCCAAAAACACTAGCAATAATATCAAAATTCATTTTTTTGACTCAATAAAATGGGGCTAAAAGATTCAATACCGGTTACACTCTAACCCACCCTATTACCACATACTCAAACACTTAAACATTAACACATTTCACCCAAACTTCAAAATAAACAATTTTAAATATGAAAATTTTCAACAATAAACATAATAAGGTTTAAAACATTCCACTTGTGAAGTGGACAATGGTAGGGTCCTAATGATTCTTCCATCCACCCATTGGTGTTTGCTTACCCTGCACACTCATAGCAACATCAATTTTTTCATGGTATATGTATATAGCTTAAGCAAAAACAAAAAAATATAGTTAAACAATTTACTCATTAATGCTCCAATTAAATTCATATACCTATAATCCCAATTTTGATCATGGTCCATGTATCCACCATCATGGCCATAGCCAAACTCATCAATTACTATGAACATACTCTACAAATCAATATGACAACCTTCCACCATATCCTCATTTAACCAATTTTCAATAACTAAAAGAATTAACTTTTAGAGTCACTAACCACATCATATCCATGGTCTTAGTATAGTAAGCAACCACCAAGTTCCCTTAAACTCAAATTTTATACAAAATTTCACTCAAGGTAACAAACACAACTAATTAGTTTTTATTTTGAGATCACTAGACAACTAACTCTACAAGCATAGTCTCAACTTAATTTCATATAGGTTATCGCATTAAACATTACAGGTTATCTCATTAAACATCACCACATTATGCATCACGTTTTCACTAATTTTTGCATCATTATAAGATTATACACTATGAGGTTTACTTTTAATTAGGGTTACACTTATAAGATTGCCATAGTAATATATAACTCAACTACTTATAAAAATATCACAATTGAACTTTCCTAGGGTTAGCTCACTAACTCAACATTATCTCAATCCACACAAAATTTATAATTCAATCATAACATATTTTTCCACCCCAATTATGAGAGCCCACAACATCATTCTAATATCCATATGTGGTATGATAGAATTGGCTAGGTGGGTAGAGAGGGTGAGTTTCACATCACCATGGTGAAGCAAGAAGCTATTCAAAACCTTAACACTGATAACAACACACGATGCTAATTTATCTAATTCAAAACACTATTCTAAGGGTATATCCAGGGTTTTCATTAATAATGATATGCTACAACATAGGTGATATGGTTCTCAAGTATTCAACTAGCCACCAATATTACTGCCAATTGGTAACAAGAGGTATGACAAGAGTCAAGAGTAAGGTAGGCCTCACATCATTATCAACCATAGCTCTGAAAACCTTAAACTTATCAAGGGAATATGATTTTTGTCTTAAAAAGGTAATCCAAGTCATTCTAGAATAATCATCAATGGGAAACATGAAATACCTTTCACCTTGTTGACTCTTTACTCTTGTAGGGCCACATAGGTCAGTGTGAATCAGCTCCAATGGCATTGAAGAAGAATACTCTTTGCTCTTGAAATTTGTCTTTGTCTGCTTTCCCATTTGGCATTCCTTCCATAATGTGTTTGCAGGCTTGGTTATCTTAGACATATCTCTCACCGCATGAGTAGAGTTGATCTTTACCATATTGTCAAAGTTGGTGTGTCCCATTCACTTGTGCCATAACCAACATTCACTGGATTAAGAAAATAAGCATGTTCTCCCATTTACCTCCTTCAAATGATAGATATCATCATATGACTTGATACCTTCTGCAACTAGTTTACCAGGCCTTGCCTTCCTAATTTCACAACATTTGGTATGAAAGGTAAGATTGTATCCTTCATTGCACATCTGACTGACACTGAGAAGATTATGCTTGTCCTTTGACATAGAGGACATCTTCAATCCCATTCTTCCCATCAATAGTTATAGCACCCTTTCCACAGATTTGTGCTGACTCATCACCACCAAATTTGGCAGTTCCTTCATTCCACTTCTCAAGGCTGATGAACCTCTCTTTGTCTCTAGTCGTGATTGGAGCAACCACTATCAATTACCCAAGCCTTGAATTCTTCTCTTGCATGAAAAGTAGTCCATACAACCATTGATCTATCATTGTTTTGCAAGGCATCATCCTTTTCACACTTTCCAACATCATCCTTTATGTTACCAACATTCAAGGCCGTGAAAAGTGTTTCATCATTTGAATCATCATGATCCTCATCTTCTAAAGAACAATTGCTTTCTATGGACTACAGGATTCTTTTAAACTTGTCTCTCTTGTTATTACCCCTTGATTCCTTAAAAGAACATGTAGAAGCAAAATTACCAATCTTTGCACAATTGAAACATTTGAAAGGTAACTTACCTATGTATTTACATGTGCCTTTCTTCAATATCCTTACAAAGTTTGCTTGTATCTCATCCAAGTCATCATCTTGATCAGTTGCTTCATCTTCTATCTTCTTACTTGCTTTGAATGTTTCTTCCGCCTTTGGAGCACCTTTGTCAAATTCTCTCATCTCAAAAGCTATGAGAGAGACAAACAATTGATCTACTATGTATTTGTTCAAATCTTGAGATTCCTCAATGGCAAACACTTTATGACTGTAAGATCTAGGAAGAGATCTCAAAACCTTCTTCATCCACTTGGAGCATGTAACCAACAATGTCTTCATCTTCTATCATCCTCAGGGTTTCAGATTTGCTCCTAAATATTTGAATCTTGGCTTGCTTCACTTTACTATCTCCTTCATAAATACTTTCAAGTTTGTTCTAGACATTTTGAGTAGATGTACAATCCATTACCTTCACAAGTTATAAATCAAATAGCCCACTCATGATAGCATTCTTTTCCCTGGCATTGTTATCATATAACTTAATCTCATCTACATATGTACTAGGCTCACTAGCAAGAGCAGTGTAACCCTTCTTGATTGATTGCCAAATGCCATACCCTAGAGAAGATAGATAGTTTTCCATCCTTAGCTTCTAAAAGGAGTAATTTGTTCCATCAAACATAAGTACCTTGATAGATCCATTATTATCCATCCTAAACCTTCCTCTAGTAGTAAAGCTTCTTCTAAGTAACTTGGATCTAATACCAATTGTTGAACACACCATGATACTAAGAGGGGGAGGGGTGAATTAGTATCCAACCAGACTACAAACCCTCCGGAGAAGATTAAAGTATTATAGTATTAACATAAACATGAAAGATCAACACAATGCACATCAACCCATAGCACCAGATATACATGGAAAATCCAAGAAGGGAAAAACAACAGTGAGGATTAACTCACAATATATGAAGCTCAAAATTATAACTTTGTTTTAGGGCTACAACCCAAGAAAGCAACTACTCCTTGCTGACTTTGTTTTAGGGATACAACCCAAGGAAGCCACTACTCCCTGATGAAAGGTTTTAGGGTCACTACCAAGGAAGATACAACTCCCTACAAACCTTTTTTTTATGGCTACAACCCAAGGAAACAACTACTCCCTCAACTGAGAATGAACTTAGAAATGATTATAGGATGATAGTCCTACTGCCTAAAAACTAACATTGAAGCTCACACCTTTGATGATTGCAATTCTTCTTTCTTAGATGATTGGATCAATTAGGCACACTCTTTACTTTCCTCTTGTCACAAAAATGTCTTCAAGATGAATCATGACAGTCTCTAACACTTTTTATCTTTCTCCTTTAGTCACACATCACAATGCATATGATATTCATCCTCTGCTCTTCACACTCTTATTTTCATCTCCACATCTCATGCCTTACCTAGACCAACTAGGTTTACAATATATATATGACATTACATTGATTTCATTACAAGTCAACCAATACAAACAAGAATATTACATTTTACAAGTCGACCAGAGATCACACAACATGAAACATGCATAGGACAAGCCCTATCATGAACTACACACTACTCTAGATGAAAACACATGCCTTGTAGATCTTAATACATGCTTAGTCTGGTCCTAAAAATCCATCACAACATTATTCTTTAAGGAATAACATCTGCATGCTACACAAATTTGAATTAGGTCTCCCTTAATCAAGAAAACATGAGATATTTAGGACATTGGTCTTCACCATCTTGGTGGTACTCATGAATGATTAAACATTTCTTATTCTTATTTCAAATGAGTCTACATGACCTATACACTCTCTCCAAACCTTCTTTGAACTTTGCATAGCAAGAAATTTGTGGTGCATACCGTCAACATTCTTCAGTCAGCCAAACAAAGGCATAGACTGACAATGTCATCATTTCAGACCTCAACCAGTTCCAGAGAGAGCAAAAAAACACTTTGCAAAGAAACTAGAGACAACATAAGATCATTACAATAATCTCCCATTAGTTAATGTACCATTTCATGCCACAATAAATTGGCACACATCATCAACATATGTCTTAAGAACATCTAAGCATCCAGAACTATCTGTATCACAACTGTAACTTGAAAATTAAGATTGTGAACCTTTAAAACACTTGAAACTCATATGGATGCATACCTTGCTGTGAACATATTCTCAAAACTACACATCCATGTCTATCATTACAGAGGAATGTAGAGAATTCCAAACAGTCTCCATCATCACTTAATTCTTCTAGAGCACAGACCAATACTCAGTCTCTCATAACTTTCACTACAGAGGGACAAATGATCTGAAACTTTGGATTTAACACCATTACATCATACTAGACTTAATCTTTTGAATAACATGACCATATCTATTTAGAGGTAACAAGAGGGGGATGATGCAAGATGGGATGGACTAGATCAAACCCTCCTTTCACTACTAAGATTCAAGGACAAAACTGAGCCAAGCCACTACAAGATGAAAGAGGGCTCAACTACTAATTTTGTGCTCTTTTTTGTAGAGGAAAGATGTGATTCAATCAATCCTTTTATCAAACCCTAGGCTCATCAATGCACTAAACCCTAGAATATGGATAATCATCTTGTAACAGTGAAACAAAAACAAAAAGTCAAGATCTGAAAGTACTAGGATGATCAATGAGGCACCTAAACTTGTCCCTCAGAAGATGAAATGTTGATAGACACAGGTGCTATCACCCAAGTCTAGAAAGTTCAAATGTCTGACTGCTCTGAATTGGAAAAATATCGTAAATGATGGTCTAATGCTGAATTTAATATTTGGTTATGTTGTTTGACACTGGTGCTATCACTCGAGTCTATTATAGTCAAATTCCTGAACTCTATTTTTGGATATAGAATCTCTATCCTTCAAACAACTTCCCTATACCTTCACTTCTGCAACTCCCACACATGTAACCTACACACAAGGAAAAAGGGGTTTGGGGGTTGTGGTGTTTAGGGATTTGCCTCAGTCGAATCCCAGGTTAGCATTCAAGTTTTCCCAACATAGTTGTTAATGACAGAGCGTGCCCTTGCAGGGCAGAGGCTAAAGATAATTCAAATTATGATGAAAAGAATCAAACATAATGATAAAGTCACCTCAAAGGTGAAGCCCTTGAGAGGATGAATATTCTTCAATTCACAAGGATGTTGATGATGGATTCAAATATGAAACAAACACAATACTAACACAAGTCTTTAACAAACACAATGAGTGCCTTGAATTTGCCTTTGCATAATATCATAAGTTCTCAATATCTATATAGGTTTAAAATGAAGTCAAAAACTCACTTATATATGCTTATCTGTTAAACTTTCGCAAATTAATTGAAAGAGTTGACAAGGGAGGACCTATTTAAAAGTCCTCTGCCAACATACATTTAATTTCACCCCGAACAATTAGGGTGGACTTGGGTGCGAGCCAAGTCCAAGAGGCCCTTTTTTTGGTCAGGACTTGGATATAAATTGGGCCCCTAGTCCCCATTTATCATGGGTTTCAGGGGATTTCTGTAAACACGAGAACCTAGGAACTAAACTAGGAGGTAAAAAGGAATGTGTCCATGTTTTACTCCATAACATTTAGCCCCTAATTTAATGTATGTGTGACCCTATGATACATCAAATGTATTAAAGTATGGTCGAAGCATAGCAAAACATATTAAACACATCAAACACTTAGAATGAATACACACCCTAAGTTTGAAGGACTATTCCCAACCCCCAGACTTAGGCAAACATAGGAAAACACTTAACAGTCACATAAGACACAATGAATACAGTAAGGAAGCATGCAATACATGAAGAAGACATGAAGAAAAACATGATTAAGCAATTACATATCTATATATAATGCTAACTAAAGTAAACAAAGAACACATGTAAAGACACGCAAAACACATACAACGTGGGGAGGGACTCATCACCACACAGCTTTAGACCATGCCAAAAACATGTAAGACACGCAAGGAAGACACATAAAACACATGGAAGACACACAAAATACACGAACGTCGCATAGTATACCATAGACATACTATATGTCTTATACATGACAAACACGAGCGATAGGGAGGAGCTCATCACTACTCCACTATCTAAAACATGCCAAACACACCTGACAGTTGAGCTACACTACCACAACCACCAAAGACACGCTTAAGGGTGAGTGACTCAGGATCCAACCCTGCCTCGCAATGAGGACTTTGTATAAAAGGATGTTCACTAGCTCAAGAGATACACCATCCCACCTTGCGATGAGGGATTTGTATAAAAGGATATACACTAGATCAAGAGATGTGCCATTCTACCTCACAATGAGGACTTTTTTCTTTAAAAGGATGTACACTAACTCAAGAGATACACCATCCTGCCTCGCGATGAGGGCTTTCAAAAATGCTTTGTTAGTGTCAAAACAATTAGACAGATACCATTATATATGCCCCCACCTTAAGGTGGTTGATCCCACTTGACGGTATCAAGCACAGTAAGGTAGAGTGAAAACACACAAGGGAACAAGAGCCTTCACAAAGCCTATTCCCCAAAAGTGACATGTGCCATGATCGCCAAATGTTCCCACAAACACATTGATATGATTTGCTAACACAATCATCAAGATACAAGCTTTAGTTAGAAAATATTGCTCTAAGATAATAACCAAATCAATTTATAGAAGCTATGCATGAAATAATTTATCAATTCACATCGTGAACCAAGGCTACACTTGTAGGTTGAAAACCAAGTATAGCCGTTGGGCTTATACTATAGGTATCTCAGAACCAAGTGTAACTACAAGGTGAGATACAAGACAATCCAAAGTGCATTGGAGTAGACTAAGAATATTACAAAGGTTTGTTACAACAAATTTCACAACATGATACATCACATGGAGTGATTCTACTAGTCAAGTGTCAGATATATGTGTATCAACCCCATCTTCATATATGGACTAGGTTCATTTTTGTTTTCTTGTTGAAGGGACACGTGGTCCTTATCAATATTTGTTTGTTTTCGTCATCTACTGACTAGGTAGAGTCACTGAAGAATGTAAACAATAGAATGAGAGAGGAGACAAGAGTGACTTGGGTTTACAACATGGGAAGATGCCCCCAAGACAACTTCCACAACATTATGCCCCCAAGGCACAACACACATCAATAAAATAGAGGAGACTAGAAGAGTAGAAGAATGATGAAACAAACAGAAGAATGGTTACAATAGAGGCAATCTCCTTGTATCCTTGACCTTGCAAGAGTATCAAGGGTAATCCAAAGAGACCTAAACAACATATATCACATCACGGGGGAACACAATACATAAGAGGAGGCCACATAAGGGAGGAACTCAAAGATATGCTACAATAGAGGTGGCTAAAAAGGGTTAGAAATACTTATCTATTATACAACCAAACTAGCAATTGTTGTCAAGCAAATCATCTTCCTCCCAATCTCAAATGCAAGAGGAAATAGGTACATAAGGTACAATTTCCCAACTTGAAACATTGTCCTTTAACTTTTCAACCTTTAGCTCTTCTTTGTTTGTTTCAATAGTAGGTGGTGGAATGTTGTCTTGTTGAGGTGTTGTTTGATGAGCTAAGGCTTGTCTCTTTCTTCTTCTTTCTCTTGCCTACCTATTCCTTAGTGTTTTATTGGTGATTCTTGCAGAGGGATTATCATAATTTTCTATAGTCTTTGACATCTTAGAGGAGGAAGCTGGTATGGAGTTAATTTTTTGTAATGAAATGCTTTGTTCTTTATGGGTATCTCCTGATCCTTGTAAGGATGACGGAGGAGGAACCTTGACAAAGACTCCTTACCAAGTGGGTGAGGGGTTCATTCAATTTAGGTTGTTCTTCACTTTTTGTTTGGTCAATAGGAGGTCTAGCCAATTTTGTTATTAAATTTTCTTTATATCTTTGGTATCCTAGGAAGAATTGATCTTCTCTTGGTTGAGGAGGTTCAGTAGGTTGTGGCCAAAAGTAATCTAGGTTGAAGTTTCCATAAGTAACCATAGGCTACCATCTACTATGGTGGACAACATACACTTTCCATTGGTGAGGAAATTTTAGACATTTATGAATTGTAGAAGGGACCACTTTCATGGATTTGAGCCATGGATGGCCTAGTTTCACACAAAATAGGTCAGATGTAGGAATGATATCAAATGATTGTTCCAAAGATTTGTTTGCTACTTTGATTAATAATCTAATCTTCCCTATAGCCCGTAGGAAAGCTCTAGTATGTGTCTTAATCATCATGTGTGTGGGCTCATAAGATTCTTGCATCAAATCATGCATATAGAGGAACTCTTCAGTAATCACATTCGTCAGACAATTAGGATCGATAAGGGCCCCTCTTGTAGGATTCCCACTTATACGTACAGTGATGTAAAGAGGTCCCTCAATGTCTCCAATTGTTCTATCATGTGGTGTAAAGGTTATTTTAGGTTTAGGAGTCTTCATCTTTGTATAAACTTGAGGAGGGACCATAGCATTAGTATTGTGATGAGAAGCCATGTATGTGAGATTGTTTCACACCAAGGTACTAGTTTGAGGAAATCAAGTTTTCAAAGGGTAAAAACACATGGATTTCATAAAAAACAAAGTAAGTATGATGGAAATAGTGCTTCACAACAAGGAAAGATGAAGGATTTAAAAGTTTTCTTAAAGAAGTTTGAAGAAAGTGTGTAAACCCTTTAATGTTGAAATACACAATGTGTAATTGCAAAATTTGAAATTTCAATGCAAGGGTGCAAAATGAAGCAACACTAAAATTTAAAGTCACATTTGAATGAGTGTTAAAGAGAGAAGAAAAATCTGAAATAAGATTTTGACTACTAACCCTAGCTTTTGCAAAAACTAGGTTATATAGAAAAATTGAAAATTTCAACAAAACCCTAACAAATGAGATATGCAAATGCAAAATTTATGATTTCATAAAATTAATTGCTGTAATTTGTTTCAGATCTGATGTGAAAATCAGAAAATTAAATGTTTGCAATGATATGCAATGAGATTATGCAAAACTATGCCTTTATGCAAGCTTAGAATGCTTATTTTTATTTATTTTTTCAAATTTATGTAAGAGTTTCCAAAGTAGTGTGACAAGTATGATATGATGTAATGAAAAATATGATTTTAACACTTCACAAGATGCAAGTTCATTAAAAACACAGGTTCACTAAAAGTTTAGAGGTAAAAAGAGGGGGATGATGAAAGATGGGATGGACTAGATCAAACCCTCATTTCACTACTATCATTCAAGGTCAAAACCGAGCCAATCCACTACAAGATGAAAGAGGGCTCAGCTATTGATTTTATTCTCTTGTTTTCATAGGAAAGATGTGATTCAATCATGCATTTTATCAAACCCTAGGCTCATCACTGCACTAAACCCTAGAATTTGGATAATCAGCTTGTAACAGTTAAACATAAATAGAAAGTCAATATCTGAAAGTACTAAGATAGTTAGTGAGACACCCAAACCTATCCCTCAGAAGTTGAAATGTCGATAGACACAAGTGTTATTGCCTGATTCTAGAAAGTTCAAATCTCTGATTGCTTCGAACTAGAAAAATATCGTAAATGATGCTCTAATGCTGAATTTAATGTTTGTTCATGTCGTTGGACATCGGTGCTATCACCCCAGTCTACTACAATCAAATTCCTGAACTCTATTTTTGGATCAGGAATTTATGCCCTTCAAACAACTTCTTTGTACCTTCACTTCTGTATCTCCCACACTTGTAACATGCACATAAGGAAAAGGGGGTTTGGAGGTTGTGGTGTTTAGGTATTTGCCTCAATCAAATCTCAAGTTAGCATTCAAGATTTCCCAACACCGTTGTTAATGAGAGAGTGTGCCCTTGCAAGGAAGAGGCTAAAAATAATCCAAATGATGATGAAATGAATCAAACACAATGATAAAATCACCTCAGAAGTGAAGCCCTTGAGAGGTTGAAGATTCTTCAATTCATAAGGATGTTGATGATGGATTCAAATCTGCAACAAACATAATACTAACACAAGTCTGCAACAAACACAATGAATGCCTTGAATTCATCTATGCATAATATCATAAGTTAGTAATATCCATCTAGGTTTAAAATGATGTCAAAAACTCACTTATATATGCTTATCCATTAAACTTTCACAAATTAATTGAAAGAGCTGATAAAAAGGACCTATTTAAAATTCATATGCCGACATACATTTAATTTCACCCTGACCAATTAGGGTGGACTTGGGCGTGAGCACCCAAGTTTACGGGTCCTTTTTTTGGTCAAGACATGGATATAAAGTGGGCCCCTAGTCCCCATTTATCATGGGTTTCAGGGGATTTCTTATTGGATGAATAATTTGCTTATAAAGTGTAAACATTGGGACCTAGGAGATAAACTAGGAGGTAAAAAGGCATGTGTCTAGGTTCTACTCCATAATAATATCTTCAAATGCAGAGAAATGTAGAGTATTTTACTAGACAGTCTTTAGATAATTCTCTGCAACAGATATCTTCAGCAACTTCTGAAGTCCAAAATCTTCATATAACAACACATACATCCTTAGGAACAACAAGAAGGATTATTCAACCTTCCATAGACCCTCAGCAACATCTTCTCATCCTCAGCATAGCTTAATGCATCATCATTCATCTTAGTGCTTCTAATTCCCATCTTAATATTTCATCATGAATTCATCTTTTTTTACCATAAGCACACACAAAACAACTTGACTTGACACTAATCAGGGCATGACATCCAACCATGAACATTAGCAACCCACTATGAACATCAGGAGCATCACTAAATGTCAGTAACTCTAAACAACAACATCACCTCTATATCTCATTGTATCTTTATTACCACACTAGTATATCATCATCACAAACTAAGTGTTGACCTCACTCTAAGTGTTGACACCTCACTCTAAGTGTTAACATCAATGAAAACACAATGACAACACATATTGCCAACATATCCTTCTATTCTGACAATTGGTATCAGAGCAAGGTTCCTTGTTGCAGCCTAACATTTGAAGGTAGATCTTGGATTAGAACACATGGCTCAGAAGGAGTCCTCTTCTAAAGCTCCTATGTTTGAGGGAAATAACTATGACTTCTAGAGTGTAAGGATGGAGACCTATCTTACCTCACCAGGGTATGATGTCTGGAGGGCAATTGAGATTGATTATGTTGAACTTAGTCATCCCATTATAGATTTAGATGCAAAGAATGCCCATGAGATTAATGCCAAAGGAAAGAATGCAATCGTAAGTGGTCTAAGTAGTTCAAAGTTAGTCAAGGTTGTGTGGTGCAAGATAGCAAAGGAGGTATGAGATAAACTCCAAGGTCTCTATGAAGGAGATGACACCATAAAGGAAGCCAAACTACAATCCTACAAAAAGTATTTGAGAATCTAAGGATGAAAGAATAAGGGAACATAGCTAGCTACTTACACCAGGTAGATGAAGTTGTGAATGGAATCCAAAGTATGGGTGAAGATATAGTTGAATCAATGGTTGTAAAGAAAATCCTGAAATCCCTCTCTCAAATATTTGATTCAAAAGTTTCTGCAATAGAAGAAGCTAAAGACTTGAAGAAACTCACCATGGTAGAATTGTTTGGGTCCCTGACTACCTATGAAATTAGAAATGAATTCATAGGTCCATACCAAAAAGAAGCTGATTTCAATATTGTGAAGAATGAAGGAACATCTGATATATGCAATGAAGTTGAGGAAGAAGAAGCAAATTTTGTAAGAAAGCTGAAAAGAGGATCGAGTAAATATAAAGGTAAGCTACCTTTCAAATGTTTCAAATGTGCTAAAATCGGTCATTATGCCTCTAAATGTCCTTTCGGAGAAAGTGAAAGTAGCAGTAAGGGGTTCAAGAAAAATAATTTTCAGAGGAACCTTCTTTTAAAAGAAGACAACACCTCTGGAGAAGAAGTATATTATTACTCATTTGATGAGGATAGAGGAGAATCTCTATTCATAGTGATGGCAATCTCATATGGTTTAGGTAAGGTTGCAGATGAAGAAGAATATGAAGTTAATTTTGAAGGTGAACTTGTTTCTACCCTTGAAGAGTTAGACTATGCAAGGAAGGAAAACTAAGAACAATGAGTTGTGATTGAAGCCAAGACAAAAGAATGTATAAAACTTGAGAAATAAATTTAGTCACTCAAAAAGGAGTTGAAGAAGGCAAATCTTAGAAGTCTAGATGATACAAAATGTACATATTGCATCTTGCCTCAAGGAAGATCTCTTCATGCAAGACAATTCACCATGAAAAAGTTCAATCATGTTTTCTTTGGTTACTATTTTATCTACAATAAGTTTTGTCATAAGGCTATGGATTGCAAATCTGTAATGAGTGAAAGAAATCTTGTGGATACCAATATGGTTTGTCAAATTTGCAACAAATTTGGACACATAGCAAGGTATTGCAGGAATGGTCTAGCAAATTCAAAATCTTAGATAACTGATGTCACTAAGCAAGACAAGGAAAGTAATAATGGAGTTGATAAATCAATGATTGTCCAAACAACATTTCATGCTCAAGGATAAACCAATCTCTGGGTGATAGACAGTGGATGTACAAATCACATGACAGGTGATTAAACCAAGTTTATTAATCTTAGCAAGTGGGATGGTGGATTGGTTAGGTTTGGAGACAACTCTTCTAAAAAGATCACTGTAATAGGTACTATAAGCCTTGATGGAAAGTCTCAAACACATGATGTTCTATATGCAAAAGGTATCAAGGATAGTCTTCTCAGTGTCAGTCAAATGTGCAATAAATGATATAATCTTACATTTCATGATCAAGGATGCGAAATTAGGAGAGTAAAGTCTAGAAAACTAGTGGTTGAAGGCTTTAAGATAGAAGGCAACTTGTATAATCTAAAAGGGGTTAATGAGAGGACTTGTCTATTAGGAAAAACAAATGAATGATGGTTGTGGCACAAGAGAATGGGGAACATCAACTTTGACAATCTGGTGAAGATTAGTTCCATGAAAGCAGTAAGGGACATGCCAAAGATCATCAAGTCTAGAAGCACAATATGCAAAGAATGTCAGATTGGGAAGCAGACAAGGATAACTTTCAAGTCCAAGGAATATTCTACTACAAGGCCTTTGGAGCTAGTTCATACAAAATTGTGCATACCAACTAGAACAAAAACCATACAAGGTGAGGTATTTCATGTTGCTCATTGATGATTTCTCTAGAATGACACGGGTTACTTTTTTAAAATAAAAATTAGAAGCTTTTAGTATATTCAAGATCTTTAGATCTATGGTTGAAAATGAAATGAATGCTAGAATCAAGTGCTTGAGATTTGATGGAGGTGGCAAGTTCACTTCAAATGAGTTTGCAGAGTTTTGTCAAGAATGTGGAATCAAAAGGCACTATGTAGCTACTAGAACCCCTCAGTAGAATGGTGTTGCAAAGAGAAAGAATAGGACTCTCCAGGAGATAGCCAAGACAATGTTGAGTGAAGGTAAACTACCTGATATATACTGGAAAGAAGCAATTCATATCGTAGTCTATATTCTTAATTGGGGACAACTAAGAAAGCACAACACTAGGACCCCTTATGAGATTTGGAATGGAAGACCTGCAATAGTCAAGTATTTCAGAATTTTTAGAAGAAAATGCTACATTAGAAGAGATGAAGAAGGTCTGGGAAAGTTTGACTCAAGAGAGGATGAAGGTATTTTCCTTAGATACTCAACTACTAGCAAAGCCTACAAATGCTACAATAAAAGACTAAGGAAGATAGTTGAGAGTGCAAATGTAAGAGTTGATGAAGAATCACATCAAAATTTAGTTGAGCAAGAGGACTATTGGCTAGATGAACCTGCATGCACGGAGGAAGTTGTAGAAGTTGAAGAAAAGGAAGAAACTCCAGAGAAGACTACTAAGACTCCAACCAAGTATGTATAGAAAAATCATTCAGAAGATCAGATCATTGGAAACAAGAATGAAGGAGTTTAGACAAGAATATTTGCAAGAACAAATGAATAGGTAAACTTTGCTTTATTGTCAAGAATAGAGCCTAAAATTTTCAATGAGGCTAGCAAGGATGAAGGATGGATACAAGCAATGGTGAAAACCCAGAAAAACCCATAGTATAGAGGACTAATGGTCAAACAACTTAAAAAACCCTTTTGCTGACACACACCCATCATACCAATCACTTTGTTGTTGACTTACTTCCATCCGCCAGACCATTACTATTGGCAAAGCTTTATAAACTCTGGCTGATAACCCTATTCAACTGTCGTCGGTGAGACTTATAACATCGGCAAGGCTTAAAGTCCTTCCACCGATGTGCCGATACAACCAACTTGCATATACATTACTTGACTTGCTACTCCCAGTTCTCCTTACCGTTGCTACCAGTCACCTCTTGTATCCGTCACAATGTATATGTGCAATGTACATTCCAAAGATGCATTCTCAACATGCATTCAGGATATACATTCGGTGGGACCGACCATTGACTTTCACAATATGTCGATACACTATCGGCTAGACTTCCAATATTGGTAGTCTTCAAACTTCTCTCTCCAACACGTCCAGTCCTCCCGATGTTTCCAATTGGTCATCCAAAGTATGATCAGGCATATCACCAGTGATTAGAGGTAAACCAATGTATCTAAACAAGGTTTCTCTATACGAGACAGGGCAAAGACTCTTCAACAGATCTTTTTCTGACTTCTTGTACCGATCACACAATGCACTTCGGCTTAACTGTCGATCCTCCTCTGATAGTCTCGATCCCTGCAACTCTGCAACTACACAGATCTTCTACTCCACCAACCTAGCACATGACGATGCTAGGATCTCTCAGCACCATTGTACGCAATCCTACAGACACAACACCCAAACGAACAAAACAAAAAAAAATGAAAGAACTGTACAATGATTCCACTGATTTCGAAGAAATCTAACCAATGGAATGGACTAAGAATCCATCTCGACCACAAAATAGAAATTCAATTGCACAGAGAAAACCTAAAGAATTCAAATGACAGATAGATACACAACACAGAATAGGACCTTGTTTATTTTGCTTTTTAGAAATGTGCATACACAGATACCCTGTTTCACAAATGCATATCACACTCCTCTCCGATCTGATTACATTCGATCTACTCTAGGTATTTATCTACTTGCCCTGAGTAGTACCAACCCGACTCCAAGCGGCTGGGAGACAACCGTCTAACAACCTCCAACTGCCCTATTTTGGCATTATGTGATTATAAATTGACAATTGTCCTTGGGACTTACAAAATGGACCTAGATACAAACTGAACTGACATGCATTGGTCAAATAGACCTTATCACAAAAGAAAACATGATTTTCGAGGTGCTCCTGCACCGTTATTATATGAATGGTCTTCTAGGACCTTATTGGAAACAACAAAATGAACATCAGACATATCATGAAATTGAATGCCTCAGGGAGGCCACTGTGGATTAGGTGCTCCTGCACCAGTTAGGGTTAGAATTAGGGTTAGGGTTAGGGTTCAACATTGAGATTAAAATATACCTTAAAAATAGGTGCCCTAATTCTAAATCTAACCCTAATTATTACCATAACCATAAGATTACACTTAGCATTGTTTTATAAGCCTCAAAACCCTCAATCTAACCATATTTCTAAATATATCCATATTTAACATAATTCTAACCATAATTTTGCTCCTAACTCTAATTTAATCTAAAATTATTATTAATTATAATTTTTATACTTATATAATATAGTTAGAATTTGGCTTATGGCTCTGAATGCTACTAGCATACCTATATTTTAAAAATGTATCTAAAGTACGCCAAGAGATATCCTTCTCGATGCACCTATTTTTTAATCACTAAGCCTAACATTAAACGCCTCAAAAAAGATATCTCTATGCATACTTTAAATATTTTTTTTAAAATATAGGTATGCTAGTCTAACTTCTTCCATAGTTTTCCTCTTATCCTTAGCCCATTCAATGCAATAATGCAAATACCTTGAGTACCTACATCAAAATATTAAAAAAAAAAAGGAGAAAGATAAATTTTTAATTTAAACATATTATACACTCTAGATACAATTACAGTAACATTCAATCATTAGATACACGACACAATCCATCAAGTAAGGAAACGAGGCACAATATAACATGGAAATATTTTGCCTACATCTGCATTAAAATAAACTAAAAAAACTTCTCGTCAAATTCTCTTAAAAAGAATAATATAAAATGCACATGGTTTGTCTTTGAAGAAACTACAAAAAAATAATTCAATAAAGTACACATGGTGTCTTTGAAGAAACTACCTAAAAGCTACATAACTAATAAAGGAAAGGTGATTTTTACATTACAATAAGCTTACAAAATGAAGGTGAGACCAAGTTCTAAAATTTTAAATGTTATTTAAAAAAGTGAACATCTAGAAGTTTGATGTTTTATGAATAAAGTTATTTGAAGAGTTTTATAAAACAATCTTTAAGGTGAAGATGCATATTAGTAAAAATCAACAAAATTTATATTATAGCATTGGAAATATATATTAATGTATCATATTTTGTATTTACATTAATTTCTATAATATTATAATTAATAAAGAATAATTTATAAATTAAAAAAAAATTAATTTGTTAAAGGACTTTTGCTCTGTTGGTAAAGTTGAAAGGTTCTAAATGATCAAAATGAATTTGTGGATGACCTCCCCAATTTAACTTTACAATATATTCTTATACCAACCATATTTTTTTAAAATCTAACTATATACTTTAATTTACTTTTAATATGTAATCTTTTCATGAAAAAAGGGGGAAAATTTTGACAAGCTAATATAGTTAATGCTAATAGTAAAGGCATCTATGTAAAGTGAACAAAACAACAAACACCACTAGAATTGTGCAAGGGTGAACAAAATGGTAAAGTGAAGGTGAAAGGCAATAAAAGTTGGATGCATCACATTATGAATTAGTAGCCACATGGGTCATGAACTTTAGTATGACTTTTGTTTAATAGCCTTTAAAATAGCCAAACAATTCGAATGAAGATCCCTGCAATTGTGGTCCATCATAAAGCAAAAGATATTTAAAGGAAACTTCCAAATATATAGAGCTTACACATTTCCTTTCTTTATTACCTACAAAGAAACAAATACCTTCTTGACAATGACATTTATATTCACAATGGGTACTCCTTGGATTCCTTTGTTCACATAATAGGAATCTCGTACCAGGCACACAACCTAAATTCATTTTGGACCCTAGACTCTTAAGCTTCATGTCTATGCATCATAGACAGTTTTATTGTTTTGCTATTTATTGGTATATGTTAGTATTCGTCATATATTATAGTGTCCATAATTTTTACCAATTTAGTTTAGACTATTTAAAAAATTGATTGGTTGTATACAATTTGTTTTCTTCTTGTGATCTTCACATGTACTGATGTACTAATTTATTGTAGTTTTGACTTTTGATATTGCAGTCATTTCATACTATCTATCAAAAATAAAGTTTGGAAAGCTACTACACTACAAAAATTTGCTACAAAATTTTCACACTATGTTATGTTGCTTATTGATATTTGAAACAATCTCCAATTTATGATCTGTACCTTACTATATGAAGTTTGAAGTGACATGCAAAACAAAAATAACGCTAGCCCTCAACATCATTTTAATGTTAAAAAATCATGTGTACTTCAACATCCTTTTTCTTGTATGTATCTATAATAATGAAAAATTGTTGGAAAACATGACAATCTCATCCCTTGATGTCCATTACTTATTCCTTGTATTTCAATAGCATTGTTTACAAATAAAATTATATAGAACTAGGCTTCCCACACCCACACTTCTGTCTAGTTCCTCACTCAAATTTTTTTTAAGACAAAAGGTGCTAGGCACCTGAAATATTATATTATATTAAAAAAGGATTACAGTAAGCAGGGCAAAAGAACACCTACAACATGATAAGATCAAAATTTTCTCCTTACATACATAATTGGCTAAGCCAGCCAAGCCTAACAGTAAGGAGAAAAAGACCAAAAAAGAACAAGTGCTTCACGCATAAACAGACGGGGAGCAATTACAAAAAGATGCTATATGATCATTTGTACATGACTAGCTTAAACAAAAAACTTAAGGATTTACATTAACATGCATGCCCTAAACATCTTCAATATTTTCCGTTGCACCTTCATCGATCAAAATTCATGGAGGAGGAGGAATTTGCGGTTGATATTGGCAGAGAAATAGTAAATCTTGGAACTTATCATCTGCTCAATTGGCCAGGGATTCCCCAATTTCATCTTTATGAGCATGAATAGAAAAATGAAGAGATTCTTCACATTCATGGTGCAAACCATACTGAATTGCATTGAATACACAATTAAAGGTAGGGGAATGAGAAATCTAACACCTTGTAAAAAGGCCTCCAACTAAAGCCCTATACTTAAACAGATTGTAGCTTTGCAATACCGAGGTCAACAAATCTTCTGAGAACAAATAAGAGTGAGCAAACTTAACCACAAGCCCCCTAACTGCACTAGCATCTTGCAGAAGATCCATAGCATTCGAGCCAAATGAAGAGAGGATTTGAGATGGATATAGCGAATGGGGATGAGCTTCCAGAATTTCCCTCCCAATAATTTCCCTCAATGCTTCTTCAACTTCCATGCCATCAATGGCAAAGATAGAAGCCAAGGTGTCGGAATCTACAAAGCCTATGAAAGCACGCTCCCATTTCTCTTTTTATGAAATAAAGCCTCTTATTAATCTGGAGCTCCATGACGAACTGATAAGAAGGGTGATGAACAAAAACTTGAGAAACTATTATATAGGTAGATAATGCATCAAAGAAATGATTACTCCTATCATTTTGATGGCCAAGCTGGAATAAATATCTGCAATCCTCTGATGTGAAAAGGAATCAAGTACCATCAATAATACCAACAATGTAGATTCAACCACTGGTGAAAGATATCTTTTAATGAGAACATAATTGAACACATACTCCAATTATGAAGCATATGTAAGCTCCTACAAACAACACACAAAGTTAGATAAAAAAATGTGTGGCAATTATGCCACTTATTGCTTCATGTCCTTCTCCATGAAAGAGAAGATTTTAGGGAAAATTTTGGCCCAATCTCCATTTAATTGTATTGAGTTCAAGTTTAGCTCAAAGGCTAAGTTAGCTAACCCATCTTCTAGAGCATACTCCTCTCGGTAGTAATGGGAAATCTCAAAGTTATCAAAAGAATCTAGAAGAATCCAGGCTTCTTGCAAAAGATAATGAATCTTCCAACTTTGAGCATTTTTTTTTTCAAACCATTGATTATATTCATCGAGTCTCCTTCTATACTTATCCTCTTAATTTTAAGACTACATGCCAATTTCAAACCATCCACTAGTGCTGTCACTTTTGTGTGATTCCACCAAATTTTTGAAATGTTGATAGCACTTGTATTGTCACATAGGATAGAAATAGGTTCATCATATGATACTTTGATATCCTTCAATGTTTGCTTCATCCATAACACCTGTACATCATAAAATGACAACTTGGAAACCAAGTGAAGAATTTGCTGGGAGTTGACATCAATGACAACACTAGGAAGTTTCCAACAATCTCCCCTTTGTCATTGATAGAAACACCAGCTCTTTGAAAAACCATCAAGACCTAAAGCAATCAATCAATAGCCTTGTCAGTAGTAATTCTCCCCCTGTCAGAAAGAACTTTTACTCTTTACACTCCTCTCTATACAATGGTTTTTCAATCACTTGAACTCACTCCCCCTTTGACATCAATGGCAAAGGGCAAAAACTCTAACACTAGCAAGTATCTTCTCTATCTCTACCGCTCTCACTTTTTCTACACTCTCCCCCTAAGATCATAGGATATGCTCCATCTGACTACACCAACCAATAGTATCACTACCTACTCCCCCTGAGAGGTAGCCTTCAACATCAGTCTAGGGCCAAAAGTGTATCTTGAAATGCTTCCTCGACAAATGCATATATTTATGCATCTAGTTAAGAGAAGGACGGGTAGTAACCCCTAACTTCTATCGAAGATACTCAAAATTATCCTTAGGGAGAGACTTTGTAAAGATGACTGCAAATTGATCCTTGGTAGGCACATACTCCAACTTCACCTCATTCTCTGCAACCTTTTCTCTTAAGAAGTGATACTAAATTGAAATATGCTTTGTCTTTGAATGCATCACCAGGTTTTTGAAATGTTGATAGCACTTGTATTGTCACATAGGATAGAAATAGGTTCATCATATGACACTTTGGTATCCTTCAATGTTTGATTCATCCATAACACCTATGCAGCAAGATACTACTATAATATATTCTGCCTCTACAGTAGATAATGATACTGAGCCTTGCTTCTTACTTAACCATGAGACAAGTTTGCTTCCCAGAAAGAAAGCACCACCACTTGTACTCCTTTTGTCATATGTACATCCTACCCAATCTGCATTTGTATATGCACTCTCAAGGAGAAGTCAATATCCTTGGGATACCATAGGCCAAACTCCAAAGTGCCTTTTAGGTATCTAAATATCCTCTTTACTTCTATGGCATGTGACTCTTTGGGATCATCTTGGAATCTAGCCACAAGACAGATTGCATGCATGATATTCGGTCTAGTGGCAGTCAAGTATAATAATCCACCAATCATTGATATGTACTTTCTCTGATCAGCCTTAGGAGATTCATCATCTTTGCTTAACTTACAACCAGTAGTCATGGGAGTACATACCGGTTTGGAGTCATCCATTCCAAACTTCTTCAACATTTCCTTAGCATACTTTGACTAGGAAATGAAAATGCCCTTTTCTGATTGACTGATTTGTAACCCAAGGAAGAAGTTCATTTCCCCACACATTGACATTTCAAGTTCTTTATACATTTCTTCTGCAAATCTCTTACACATACCTTTATTTATTCCAAAGATTATATCATCTACATACACTTGCATAATCAGGATTTGATCTTCTTCAACTTTGAAGTACAAATTGCTATCTACAGTTCCCTTTCTGAATCCTTGTTGCAACAGGTACCTATCCAACCTTGCATACCAAGCTCTAGGAGCCTGTTTGAGTCCATACACTACCTTCTTCAATCTATAGACTATATATGGATCATCTGATAACTAAAATCCTTTTGATTTCTCAATATATACTTCCTCTTCCAACTCTCCATTCAGGAATGTAGATTTCACATCCATTTGATAGAATTTGAAGTCCTTATGAGCTGTAAAGGCCAAGAACAATCTGATGGCCTCCAATCTTTCCACTAGAGCAAATGTTTCCTCATAATCTATTCCTTCCACTTGTGAGTAGCCTTTACACATTGGTCTAGCCTTATTTCTGACTACTTCCCTATTCTCATTCAATTTGTTTCAGAAGACCCATTTAGTTCCTATAACATTCTTATCTGCTGGTCTTGGGATAATTTCCCAAGCTTGATTCTTCTCAATCTGCATCAATTCTTCTTCCATAGCCTTGATCCAGTGCTCATTTCTACATGCTTTGGTCACACTTTTGGGTTCTATTTGAGACAGTAAGCACAAGTTTACATGTTCATCTACCATAGCAACACTTCTCCTTGTTAAAACACCTTTGTTTTTATCTCCAATGATCTAATTTTCAGAATGATTCTTCTGCACATACTTGGGAGTCTTGGGAATCTTCTTCGAAGCATCTTCTTCTTCATCTTACTTCTCTTTTTCTTTTTCTTCCTCACTTTCTAATTCTCTACAATGGTTCTCATTTGATTCATATCCTTCTAATAGCACTGAACTTTGGTATGGTTCTTCATCCACATTGACATTTGCACTTTCCACTAATCTCTTCAGTCTCTTGGTGTAGCACATGTATGCCTTTCTCTTTGTAGAGTATCCAAGGAAGATTCCCTCATCTGATCTTGTATCAAACTTTCCCGCGTTCTCTTCATCTGTCCTAATGTAGCATTTACTTCCAAACACTCTAAAATATTTTACAGTAGGAGTTCTTCCATACCATAGTTCATATGGAGTCTTTGAATTGTTGGCCCTGACTTGCACCCTATTTTGTATGTAGACTGCAATGTGGATGGCTTCTCTCCAATAGATATCCAGAAGATAGCTTCTTTCATCATTGTCCTTATTGCTTCCTGAACAGTCCTATTCTTCCTTTCCACAATTCCATTATGCTGAGGAGTCCTAGATGTTGACAAGTGCCTTTTTTATTTCATGATCTTCACAAAATAAATTAAACTCATTGGAGGTGAACTCACCACGTTTGTTAGACCTCAACCACTTGACTTTTAGATCAATTTCATTTTCAACCATAGCCTTAAAAGATTTGAACTTATCTAGAGCTTCTAATTTTTCTTTGAGAAAAGTTACCCAAGTCATTCTAGAGAAATCATCAATCAACAACATGAAATACCTATCACCTTGAAAGCTTCCTACTCTTGTAGGTCCGCATAGATCTATATGTACCAACTCTAGAGGTCTGGTGGTAGAATTGGTGTAGTCACGGTTAGGAGGGTCCAAGGAGTGAACAGTCCAAACTGTGCAGCAAGAGTAAACACAACAGAAGTAACTCAATTACAGAATACAAATGCAGATTCAGTCATTCAGTATATCATAGTTTCAAAATACAAACATGACAGCAACATGCGGGCTTATAAATTAGGGCTCATAGGCCTACTTCTCTAGTTACAATATATGCACATGATACGGCTTTGAAGCACCTTACCGAATAAAATCCTAAGACTAAAACTTCATGTTGTGATTCAATGCTTTCCTATTCATCTATTACATGATTATATATCATCTCTAGATCACAAGAATCCTCTGTGTTGGCCAAACAGATTACAAATTCCAATGAAAGAGATGTAATGTGTGTACACGGATAGGTCATCCCAAAATAGATGGAAATCCTCTGTAAGTGAATGAATCAATGTATGAACCTTAGGGAAGGTCAACCACATCCCAAACTATCTTGAATGATGTGTCATTTAGGTCCACAAGTCATGGAAGTGTTCTATAAGTCTTCTCCTTTAGCAAGTTGTCTGAGACTGTTTGAATGCTCTATTCTTAGAACTGATCCAAATGATCTAAATTTTGGATATGATGTGCATGATGTTGTCTAGATGTTAAGTCCAACTCTACAAGGTCTAAAATGAAACTGTAACAGAATGCAAACCAAAATACAGAAACTACTATTGACTAAACTGATTGTACTGAACTGGAAAATGAAAGAAAACTAAATTAAATGCAAATATTTTTGGTTGATGCAAGATTTCTCTACAACCAAGGATGCTCCTGCATCAGAAACCTAGGGTTGTTGAAAAAGTGAGTCCCTCACTTTGTTGGGATTAGAGGAAAACCAATACAGTCCACCTCAGCCTAAGATATCTAAGATGAATCTTCTTCCAGTCTGCCTTTTCACTTTACCAAATATTCCTTATATTGCTTGCCTCTGGTTCTGCGTCTAATTTTATAGTCCAGGATGTCTTTAATCTACTCCGGTGCCTGTTGTGGTAATTTATTCTTCATGTCTTTTTCAACACTGTCACTGATCTCTCCTTCATGATACTGATATAGGTCTTCAATGTTGAAAATAGGTGATATACCCAATGTCTCTGATAGCTCCACTTCATATGCGTTTCTTGAATCAAACTTCCTAAGCATCCTACATGGTCCAAACTTCTTCATCTTCAACTTGTTATTGTTGAAAAGAGAAAGACAACTGAGAGGGGGGTGAATCAGTTGTAACCAATATTCCAAAAGCATTAAAACATCAACCACTTAATCAATGTTATTGTATTTAACTATGAAAGCATGAAATTAGAAACTTAACACATTTAACACATGAGACACTAGATTTTTACGTAGAAAACCCAATAAGAGAAAAACCATGGTGAGTGTTACTTCACAATATAACATGCAATAACAATACTAAAAATCAAATGCCCATTGCCTTAGGGCTCATTGTAAAAGAAGAGGCTCCCTGCCAATGGGGTGGCTCACTGCCATATTTGGTGAACTGAGATAGCAACATCTACACTATGCCAAAGTTTAGTTCCATTGAAGCACAATAAACATCCTCTACTCTGCTCTACTTTTACTTCACACTTATCTTCGCATCTTCGCATTTGGATACATTTTCATGACTCAATTAAGAGTATTTATACAATTTATCAACCTTGGAATAATCATCAAGGTCAGCATTACAATCAACCATTAGAACAATCTCCAAGGTCAAAAAACACACATACATAAGAATAGGTCTGGACCTAAACAAATTAATGAAAGAGAAAGAATGAATGTGGACCAAACCATGCCTTAGCTAGGACTCAAACACAATCTTCCATGCTACAACATGCTATCACAACCTTCAAAGTATAACCGCAAGTAGTGAGAACAACCAAGTCCGCTAAAACTGGTGTTAACACTAAAACCTTTAAGAAAACGCTTCATGCACGATCCAGATTATACTTTGCAGACCAATCAAAAGGCAAGAACATGATCTCGAGACATCTACAAGCATGTTGTAATTACCAAGAACATCTGCACAACCTCTAAACACTTTATCCATAAGATTCTTCAAACCAGAGCACTTGAACTTTACTGTCAGCCACTGTCATAAAAGAAAGATCGCTTGCGGACCACCAAATCATGAACCATTTCAACTAAAGACATATATCCTCATCACAAACTTCTTGAACCATAGATTGTAAGACTTAATTGCAGAGAAATGTGGAGCAGAACACATTCTCCCTATCACCACTAAATACACAAAAAATTAGTTTTTACTCTGGTGAACATAACTTGCTCAAATCTTCACATCAGAGGCTTAAACTTGAAACATAGCATCTTTAGACATCCCTTAACTTTACTTCGAATCCACAGATAAAGATATTCAATCTACAGAAAATGTGGAGCAAAATATGATACTGTTTTGGCAAATAGAACTATTCTACAATAGTACTTACTTCTCAACCAATTCCTTTGATGCTTACCTTAGGTGTTGACATCAATGACAACATTTATTGCTCATACTTGCAACAATCTCTCTCTTTGTCATTGATGGCAACACATGATGTGAAAAACCATCAAGACATATAATCTTGCTTTGCTTCTTTGCTCCCCCTCACTTGATGCTTTGAATGTCTACAACTTTCTTCTTATGTTTTTCACATGAGCTTCTCTCCCCCTTTGACATCAATGGTAAAGGGTGCCAGACCTTTACTTTCACTTTACTACACAACTCCCCCTTGCATGAACACTGCAACACTTACTACTCTTTATCAGGAACTTATATCAGCAAATTCTACCTGCTCCCCTTGAGAGAGCCTTCAAAACATCAATCCAGATAAAAAAGATGAAACTTTAGTCACCATAGGACTAATGCATTCCTTATGCATCTTAGTTAAGAGAAGGAGTAATAACCCGTAACTTCTCCCTGAGATATTCAAAAGTATCCTTAGGTAGAGGCTTAGTAAAAATATCTACAATCTAGTCCTTTGTAGACACATACTCCATCTTTACTTCATTCTCTATTACCTTTTCTCTCAGAAAGTGATACCTTATTGATATATGCTTTGTTTTTGAGTGCATCACTAGATTCTTTGAAATGTTTATAGCACTTGTATTGTCACAAAATATTGAAATTGGTTCTTCATACACAACTCTTATATCCTTCAATGTTTGCTTCATCCAAAGTACTTGAGTACAACAACATGCTGCAGCAATATATTCTCTTCTGCAGTAGACAAAGAAACTGATTCTTGCTTCTTGCTCAACCATGAAACCAATCTGTTACCCAAGAGGAAAGAACCTCCACTTGTACTTTTTCTATCATTAGAATATCCATCCCAATCTGCATATGTATAAGCACTAAGAGTGAAATCAGTATCTTTGGAATACCACAATCCATAGTCTGAAGTGCCTTTCAAATACCTCATGATCCTCTTGATTGCCATCACATGTGATTCTTTGGGATCTTCTTGAAATCTTGCCACAAGACAGACTGCATGCATTATGTTAGGTCTGGTATGGGTTAGATAAAGCAGTCCTCCAATCATAGACCTATACTTTTTCTGATCAATCTTGGGTGATTCATAATTCTTGCTCAGCTTGGAGCCAGTTACCATAGGGGTACATACTGGTTTAGAATCCTCCATTCCAAACTTCTTCAACAATTATTTCACATACTTGGACTGAGAAATGAAAATTCCTTTTTCTGATTGAGTAATCTGTAGTTCTAAACAGAAATTCATTTCACCAAACATAGACATCTCAAATTCTTTTTGCATTTCCTTTGCAAATATCTTACACATACCTTCATTGCTTCCGAAGATAATATCATCAACAAAGACTACAACAATTAGAATTTGATCATTATTGATTTTAAAATAGATATTGTTGTCAGCAGTACCTTTACTAAACCCTAATTGTAACAAATATTTGTCCAATCTTGCATACCAAGCTCTAGGGGCTTGCTTAAGTCCATACAAGGCTTTCTTCAATCTGCATACAATGTCACCTTGGTCTAATGACTGAAATCCTTCCAGTTGTTCAATGTAAACCTCTTCTTCCAGCTCTCCATTCAAGAATGCAGACTTCACATCCATCTGGTACACTTTGAAGTCTTTATGTGCTGCAAATGCCAAGAACATTCTTATTGCTTCAATCCTTGCCATAAGAGCAAAAGTCTCTTCAAAATCTATGCTTTCAACCTGAGAATATCCTTTGCATACCAGACTTGCTTTGTTTCTCACTACTCCATTTTCATTCATCTTGTTTCTGAATACCCATTTAGTTCCAATCACATTCTTATCATCTGGTCTAGGAACCAATTCCCAAGTTTGATTATTCTCTATCTGCATCAGCTCTTCTTCAATGGCTTTTATCCAACTTTCATCTTTGTAGGCCTCATTTACATTTTTAGGTTCAATCTGTGAAAGTAGACAGTAGTTCACTTGTTCTTCTACTACTCTTTTTCTTGTCAATACTCCTTTGCTTTTGTCACCAATGATTTGATCTTTAGAATGATTAATCCTTACATACTTGGGAGTTTTAGCATCATTTCTAGATCTTTTTCTTCTTCTTCTTTACTATCTTGTTGTTTAACTTTTTCTATAGCAACAGGTTCATCAGATTCATAGCCACTCAGATCTAATATTTTTTCCTTGTATTCATCAACTTTCACATTTGTACTCTCAATGATCTTTCTCAATCTCTTATTGTAGCACCTGTAGGCCTTTCTCTTAGTGGAGTATCCAAAGAAAATACCTTCATCACATCTAGAATCAAACTTGCCTAACTCTTCATCTCTTCTGATATAACATTTGCTTCCAAAAACTTTGAAATATATTTAACTGTAGGAGCTTTTCCATACCACAATTCATAGGGAGTTTTAGTACCATTACCTTTGACTTGGACTCTATTTTGAACGTAGACAAAAGTGTGTATATCTTCTCTTTAATATACTTCTGGTAGGTTATCCTCCATCATGATTGACATAGAAGCTTCTTGAACTATCTTGTTCTTTCTTTCAACAACTCCATTATGTTGGGGAGTTCTAAGAGCAGACAACTATCTTTTTATCCCATGTTGTTCACAGAGTGCATTGAATTCATTTGATGTAAACTCTCCTACTCTATCAAACCTTAGGCACTTGATCCTTAAATCTAACTCATTCTCAACCATCACCTTGAAAAACTTGAAATTGTCTAGGGCTTCTGATTTATCCTTTAAGAAAGTAATCCAAGTCATTCTTGAATAATCATCAATAAGTAACATAAAATACTAGTCTCCTTGTAGACTTCTTGTTCTTGTAGGACCACACAAATCTGTTTACAACAGCTCAATTAATCTAGCAAAAAATTGTTCCTTACTCTTGAAATTTTCTCTTGTTTGTTTGCCCATTTGACATTCCTTGCTAATAGTGTTAGTAGGCTTCACAAGCCTAGGCAAATCTCTCATAGCTTGCACTAAACTTATCTTCACCAAGTTGTCAAAATTGATATGACACATCCGCCTATGCCACAACCAACTCTCATCTGTCTGATCCAACAAACAACAATCATTAGTTCCTCTCAAATGATAGATATTGCCTCTAGTCTTCTTACCAGGTGCAATCACTATTCTAGAGCTTTCCATGATCTTGCATGCATTGTCCTTAAAACTCAAATCACACCATTTATCACACATCTACCCCACACTTAAAACATTATGCTTTAGGCCCTTGACATATAGAACATCATCTGTATTGTGCTTTCTATCAAAGGAAATAGATCCTCTTCCAAAGATCTTACCAGCTACATTATCTCCAAACCTAACCAGTCCTCCATCATACTTTTCCAAACTTACAAACTTACTTTTATCACTAGTCATGTGATGTGAAGATCCACTCTCTATAATCCATTCATCCTTATCCTTCTCAACCTGAACAGACAAAGCACTCTCTTCCACTAGTTTTTCTTCCTTCACATAGCTAGTAGAATTAGTAGACACTGGTTCTTCTTTAATAGAAATAAATAAGCATTCATTTGTACTAGAATTAGCATTATTAGACTCATCATCTGTTACACCATCATCATCAAGATATTTGATAATATAGCATTTCTTGACAATTATAGGTTTACTTTCAAACTTATTTTTACCTCTTTCAATTCTCTTCAGACATCTGGATGCATAATGACCAATCTTACCACAAGAAAAGCATTTGAATGGCAATTTGCCTTTGAACTTACCAGAACCTCTTTACATTCTATCCACAAAGTTGGCTTCAACCTCATCAAGGTCATCTTTAGATTCCACAGCATATTTCTGAGCTCTTGAAGTCTTTTTTGAAGTGTTGTCTTTGAAAGCATTCTCAATTTTTGGTAGGGCATCACCAAACTCTCTCATTTCAAAAGTTGTAAGCTTCCCAAGAAACTAATCTTTTGAAATCTGTTGCACACTCATAACCTCTTCAATTAATGCCACCTTGTGACAATAGGATTTAGGTAATGACCTAAGAATCTTCAACACAACCTCATTCTCATCAATTGTCCCTCCAAGACCTTTGATTCCATTGACAATTTCATCAACTTTCTGCATGTAGATAGTTATGTTTTCATCTTCACTCATCTTTACGGTTTCATACCTTGCTTTCAGGTTTTGTAGTTTGGTACTTTTTACAGAATCATCTCCTTCATATAAACTTTTCAACTTTTCCTAGATCTCATGAGCAGTATCCAAATCCATAAATTTTATCAACTCAGTGTTAGATAAGGCATTCAACAGAGCATCTCTAGCTTTTCCATTTAATTCATATTGTTTGATTTCATCTTCATTTATTGGACTATTTTGAGGAATAGTGTATTTGGTTTCTGCCATTTTCCAAACACCATAACCAAGAGAAATGAGATGACTTTTCATCTGTACCTTCCAAAGAGCATAATCTATTCCATCAAACTCTGGTGATTCCTTCTTGTGTGCTATCTATTGTGTGGTTACAAAACACACCCCATTTTGACTTGGCAAAATAGGGACCCAACTTTTTCCTACTGCTTTGGCTTGTTGTTTTTCTGCTTTGGGCGGTCTGGTAAAATTAAGTCATGTAGATAGCCCTGTAGGGGTTAGATAGGTCACCATGATGAGGTTAGTTGCCAAAGTCAGTATTTCACGTTAGTAACCTCATGGTTAGAAAGTGCACGAAATTCTAGGCAAGTTTGTCTTTTGGATCACCCTGAAATTCTTTAAGGGGAGAAAGTTATGTTGAGTCAAAGTTTCAGTCAAACTTGATATTCCAAAGGGGGGGTTATATTTCAATCATCAGTCATATTATATAAGATCACCCTAATATAAGTTTATCACTCGATAATCACTTGGTCTGTGAAGTTTGAACGTCAATTTTACGTGATAGTTGTTGTTTGCCCGTCAAACAACTTCATATATTTTACGGGGGTCATATTTTTAATAATCGTCACCTTACGAATATCACCCTCTTCGCAAAATATCACCCTATGCTAATATGATGATGACGTCATCTAAATCCAATGAACGAAGGAAATCACCCTGATGATGATGTCATCATTTCATTTTACCTCATGGAGGTATATATCCAACGCCCACCATATTCAATAACATGACAATGATGTCATTACAACACAATGCTTAAACAAGGTCACCAACACAGTGACGTCACCCTGATATTTTTCCCAACAGGGGTCATTTTATTTGTGAGGTCATATTTTAAACATCCCCTGATCTTAAATTCATGACCCGATATACATGTGGTCAGCATTGACCACATCACCTGATTCTTTTGCACTAGTTTTGCCACTTAAAGGTAGGGTGTCATTTTATCCAGGGGGGTCATATTTTGAACATCACCTGATCTTTTGAAGATCACCCCCCCTCCTATTTCCTAACATTAAATGGACTTAAATGTGGTAGATGGATTCCCACCGATTGTGAATACAATTCAAACACTTGGCATCATCCATGGATTCTTTGTACAAGATCGACAGATTAAGCCATCCCAACGTAGTTTTACCCTAATTTCCCCTATGGATGCATTTAAAGATAACTTTCCAAGGTTATTTTTATTTACCCTGTGAAAAAATAAGAAATTACAGAGCAGAGAAGTCAAACCCCATATAGCTACTTGTGAACGGACTAGATCTTCCAGCGTAACGGAATGGGTGATCATCAGCATTTGTAGCCCTTTTCTATAATCACCCATCTGAACCAGGAGGAAAGCATTATCAGGTAAGTAATTGAAAACCCTCTTGTTATCATTTTCTACATGTTCAGGTAGTATGTTCTTTCTAGTGGTTTGAATCTGTAAGTGTGCAAATCATGATGAACTAAATGATGATAGATATAGTATGCATGATGCCGTAGAAGTACATAATGTTGTATGAATGCATATAGATATTGTAAAGTAAGACAGATCATGTTTATTCTAGGAGTCAATGGTGGATCTTAGATAGAACAAGTTTGATTCAAAATTTCTTAAGCCCATGTTTGATCAGCCTGAGGGGGTACAATTTAAGTATGGCATCATTGGTGACACTCACCAGGGAGATACAGATCTAGCAGTATGGTCAACTAGAATAGATCATGATAAAGACAATACGCTTCTGGATGCAATATATGTTTCAAGAATGTGGCATGCAGCCAGATTCCCATATTCCATGGAAACCCCAGAGCTCATAGTAGAGTGTGCCAGGAACTATAACCCTCAGACCAGGTGGGTGGAGAAGCATGGAAGAGTATATGCTAACTTTTCAATTAAGGGCATCACATCTACTTTCAATCTGCCAGTTGGAAAGAGGGTGGTCAATGTGGATTTACGTAAGTTAGACACAGAATACAACAACAATAAGAAGAGTGCAAGCAATAGGATGTATCAATGGTGGTCTAAGAGAAGCACCTACACTGCCTCAGCTAAATTGCTCTTTGACTTGTATAAATTTAACTTTGATGATGAGTACCAGTACATGATGGCCCTGCTAAGCAGGATGAAAGTTAAGATTCATGCAAGAAATTGTGAGAATTGGATGTTCAGAATCATCCATATGGTCCTATACACAGATAATAAGCCATTATGGGCCAAGGTCATCAGTGATGCACTAGATGAAGGCATGAGGAACTTGGGAGGTCAGGCATGCATGTTTCATATGACCTCATATGTTGTGTACTCATGTGCTTACAAGGGAACATTTGATGCCTTGACTACAATGGGTAAGGCTGGCGGTGATGTGGATGGTGCCCACATATGGGATCACTATCCTTAGCTATAGAGAAAGAACTATCTCCTAGATTACAAATTAGTGAATGATGCATTCTCTATGCATCTAGTCAGAACCATGGAGGAGGACAGAACCAAGAGACTGAGCATGGAGGCTCAGGAAGTTGTTTATAGACATGGGGCCTGGTTCATCCAGTATACCACCTTCTCATTTATAAGAATGGAGGGATTTGAAGGACAACCCCTTATGCTACCAAGGTACCCTACTGATGGGGTGGTCCTAATGGAGTTTCTAAGACAAGTGTCTACCATAGTGGAGGCATATAAAGCACAAAAGAAGATACCTCCATTACTTTTTCTAGTGTCTATGGGATGGTATATGTGCTCAGATTCACAGAGCATAAAGCATGCCATGGGGGGTCTAAAACTGATGTATCTGTTGCCATTTCCATTGGCTAGATCTTATGACCCCTACGACAGGATGCATAAAATAGTGGGAAAACCTATTCATCAGAAGCATCTAGAGGATTTCTGGACTGATTGTGAGGATGAACCTGAGGTGAGGAGAAGAAGATACTAGAGGCTCACCTTGAACTAGATAAGGACATTTGACTGCATCCCAGTGCCAGTACAGCTAAAGAAGGATGATAGAAAATCTATGTCAAATGAATATGAGGACGAGAAGGTGTAAAATGACACCATATCAGCCCCTGACCTAACATAGCTGGAAGACATATCCCTGGATCAGTTTATAGGTGGGGTGCTGCAGTTAACTCAAGCATGGGTAGATGAGCAGATAAATAGATTGAAGAAAAGGGGTGTGGCCCTTACTGTAGATGCCAAGAAGAAAAGACAAGAACTAACTGATGAGGAGTATGATGACTTCCTCAATGAGAAAATAAAATCTGATGGGGAGAGGTTACCCACACAGAAACAGAGGAAAGGTCCCCTTAGATGAAAGAAAACTGAAGATGAGCCTAAGGGGGTGATAATTGAAAGGGTTGCCATAATAGCTGCAGGTGCATCAACATTAAGATAGGCATCTACCTCATCTGCACAGCCTCTGATAGACAAACCTAAAACAAAGAGGATCCTGAGGCCAGCTGTTGAAATTATAGAAGTACAGGATCAGGGCCAAACCTTGCAGCATGAGGTAGAAGAAGATATCTTGCTTGAAGAAGAGCAGGTAAACAAGGAACCTACAGGTGATGACCTGATGATAGTCAGCAGGAAGAGGAGAGTGATGCCCCTGGCATCACCAACCAAGAAGCAGAGAACATCTATGCGAGGTGATATCAGGGCTAACCCCATTGTATTAAGAGGGGCTGGTGGAGAAGCATTTAAGAAGGAGATGCAACATGATGTGCCGCTTCCCACCATAATCAAGTTTAAGATTGAGAGGGCAGAGGAACAAGCAAAAGAGACTTCCAAGGCAGGTGAGGGTGGTCCTTTCTCTTTATAGGACACCATGGACTTATCAGATGATGAGGTAGTGCAGAATGTAGCCTCTCAGATAATGGATACTCTCGCCTCTAGTACCCGCATGACTCCACATGGGAGCCCATTAGCATAGATGGCGGTATTGGAGGAGGTGAAGCAAACAGCTCAGGAAGAAAAAGAATGTAGCCCAGAAAGGGCAGCCCAACAAATCAGGCTTGACAAGTTGGTTGATTAGGTGACTAGCCCTGCAGTTATAGATTTAACATACAAGGAGGATGTGAGCCCCAAAGACAAAGTAGGTGCACCTGATGTGACAGAGAAAGTTGAAGTGGCCAAGTAAGCAGAAGAAGAGAGCAATACTCCTAATATGGGCTAACAACAGCATGAGATACCTACTGAGCCAAAGATAGTGGAAGTCCAACAGAAAGGTCAGGGTGATAAAGATACATCAGGTGATGATGCTGCCTAGACTCGAGGAGATACAGGAGAAAAAGATAAATTAGGTCATGAGGACCTTAAGACAAAAGACATCAGTGCATTAGGTACAGAACAAGAAGTGACCCGAGATCAGGGTGATGCACTAGGCCCAAACACATAAACAGCCACAGATGTCAATATGCCTTAGGATGAGGAAAATACTAAAGTGGCTGAAACCCAAAAAGAGGGAGTGCAGGATCAAGCGCAGGATCATCATGTGGACATTCCACAGGATTCTTCCCCACAGAAAGAGGCCCCTCAGCAAGAAGAGATACAACAAGATCCCCCTCATGAGGAATTCCATGAGGAAGAAACCAAGAAGTCACCTTCTCCACCTAGAATAGAGATAGATACTAGAGATCATGGCCGACATGATGATGAGAAAGGACACCAAGGATCTGGAGATGAAGTGCCTCAGTGGTTGGAGAAAGAAATAAGCATGGAACAAGGGTCCAAAATTCAAGAATTTGATGTTTCCACCTTGTTTGCAGAGACAATCATGAAGCCAAAGAGGAAATCCAGATTAACATTAGCTATTAGAAGAGATCCTGCTACAGGCGGAAGGACTGCCCAAGTAGCACTTCCCACTATAGAGAAAGAGAAGGGCAAGATCACCCTGGAGGAATTCCAAATCACAATTGTTGATTTAGGTTTTGCCAATGAAGACCAAGAGAGTCAAGAGGGGAAGGACATCATTGATTCTTTGACCCAAAGGGTAAAGAAGGAGAAAGAGAAAAATAAACAGCATAAAGAGCACATTGCTCAGCTGCATTCATATATAAAGGGGTTGATTAACCCTGATAGTACACTAGTTGATTCGGAAGTCCCATTGACTGTCATATCCCAAGAGAAGGTCACCAAGTTAGACCTCATGAAACATGAAGCCATGATCATGGAGAAGTGGATGCTGTCAGCCCTCACAGGAGCTGAGGATGTTTTGAGAACCTCCTTACAGAGGTGGAATTCTTTAAGTAGTTTAAAGAGAAAAGTAGATAAAATGCAAAATGAAACAGGGAGATGGCCATTCCAATTGGAAAAGGACCTAACTGCTTTAAGTGAGATGAAGAGGATTGATCCTCAAATTCTAATAAACAATCAAGTGTTGAATAATAACACTGCCCCACTGATAGATGTATGGTATGAAGATATTAGGTTCGAATGTGATATCTTGAAGAAATGTAGTGGCAAGCTCAGGGATATAAGTATAAAGCTGCACAACATGGTGGCCTATGAAGCAGAGATCCTTGAGGCTTTGGAAAGGAAAGTAGAGGGGAAGATTGAAAACCAAGACGTAGACTTTGCTGTCAAAGCTCTAAATGATAATTTCCAGCCTGTAGCAGATGACCCCCTTACCCACCTAATAGAATAAGTAATGAACAAGATCATGAGGATAAATGTCAGGGTGGAGACTTATAATGAAACTTTAAACAATAGAAAAGGTAAGCTGGACGCGATCAAAGCTAAATTGTAGTCTCACAAGCATGCCATAACAAAACCCAAAATCCAAGATGGCGGGGAGGTAGATAAAATAGTACATGCCTATGAGAATATTAGGATGACAATGAAGGTCCATATACAGGATGATGTTCATCAAGGTGACAATGATACAGAAAGTAATGAAGATGATGATCATGATGATGAAGAAGAAGAAGATGAAGAGGAGGAACCCGAAGAATGAATGAAGATGCATCACGAAGAAGACATATACATATGGCACTCATATGATAATGAGTCATCCAAATGGTTGCCAGCTGGAAACCTGTGCCACGAGGAGAAGTTGACTGAGTCAAAGTTTAATTATCTACCGTTGATCATAATTGACAAATCCTGACCGTAGGTTATTTGTAACTGCCTCCTCACCTTATTCTATAAAAGGTGCAGGGGTGCCATAATTTGAACATTCGAAACTTAATTGAAATTTGATTGCTGAAATATCAGGACTCATTTCAAAATTGTTGTAAATGTACATGTTATGCATACTGAATGAAAGAGAAGACAATTTGATTACAAATTATCATAAATCTTGAGTAATCTGTGTTTGAAATCTTGATACATGCATTGATCAACTACGTCCCTTGGAGTGCTTGTCAGTCTGCATGTGTTGTTTTCATTCCTTATCCTTTGAAGTTAGCATCATCCATATCTTGCTGTAGAACATCCTGGTGACATATGGTTTGATTTCTTCTCCTCATGAATGTATCTTGTATGTATATGGTTCAATGGCTAAAGATTCATTAAACTTAGAAGCATTCTTTTAAATTTCTTTCAATTTCATAACAATTCATCACCATAATTGCAAATAACAGAGAATTAAAAGCAAATAACATGAAATATGTTGATATCCCATAGATAATTGGAAATACATAGCATATTCAGAGTAAAAGCATGTTAAATTGATAAATATCATGCAAATTCATACATAAATCCAAGAGATTCATGCAAATATCCACTTACAGACACAACATTTGAATAAATATACATTGTAGAAGAAAGAACAAGTTCATGATGATCAATAATCAGAAGAATTGATCAAACTTGGAAATACATCAGCTATCTTTGGAAATAGAATAGAAATAACTTCTCTATGGAGTAAATTTACAGGAAACAGAACAATACTGATCATCAAGACAAATGTAAGATCCCTTGAAATGGAAAACAACATGTCACATCAACCTCTGAGTAACGTCAGATGATCATTACCTAATCAATAGAGACTTGGAGTCATCAACTTATCCTAAGTTGGTCGTACTTTACAAGATAATAAAGGTTTGTTGTGCAAATTTTTATGCATGTTGTTATTCATCATCAACATAAATTGGCGCTAGAAGGAGGGCTTTCATCAGTAGATTTGTCTAATTTGATGACATAGACAAAAAGGTAATACTTCGGCAGCTCTATATTTCAGGTCATATGTAAAGATTTGTTGTTTTAAGTTTGTGCATAGTAGTCCTTTATAAAGTTTTCAAAATTAACCATAAATATTGCAGGCTTTATGGTTGATCACCATGAATTTTCAAAGATAAGCTCTATTTCAAGTCTTTTGCTAAAAGCTTTGAAGTAATCTGCTTAAGAGACTTGATATCTAGTTGCTTGTGACATAAAGTCTCATATCACCTCATATTTGCATCATTTATGTAAATATCGCATAAATATCAAGTCAATTTCAGATCCTGATCATAAATACAGCCTCTGCTAGGGTGTTTCGGCTGATCTTTATAGTAACCAAGCCAATTTTCCTTAAATTTAAGAAATCTTGGCTCTCAGGCCAAATACCAGGTCTAGATCCAGCGGACTCTTTGAAGAATTACCCATCCAGGGATTTAGATCTAGAACAATAGATATTCATCATTCTCCTGGTTCTAGTGCATCAGGAGCTTCACCAAAACGTGCTCCTGTAACTCCTATCAGGTTGGAAACACCTACAGGACCACCTGTTACACCTTAGGTCCAACCTCCACTAGGCATAATGTCATTCTTTATTGCAGAGTCACCTCTGACTTTTACTGCATATCATCCTTTACCTAAAAATCTTGACAAGATTTGTCCTAACTATCATCCATATTAGGATGCTGATGATCACATTAGAACATTCAAGGAAGCTTGTTGTAGGGCTAGAATTGAACATTAGGATGTGGTATGCAAGTTATTTCCATTTTCCTTTGGGGAAGAGGCATATAACTGGTATATCAGTCTTGGTCAAGGTTCAGTCGGTTCATGGGCTACCTTGGAGAAAGCCTTTAAGGATAGATTCAAAATACCTATAGATCCTTCAATGAATTATCATCTATTTGCCACAATCAAGAGATTTGAAGGAGAACCTATTGCTAATTTCAATGCAAGATTCCAAAAGATGCTCTCTAAGCTAGTTGGTCCATATACTATACTAGATGAAGCTACTAGAACATATACTACTCAGCCTTAGATCCCTTGACTTCTATGTTTATTAGGAGAGCACATCCTAGTGCCACAACCTGGACAGGAGCTTTTGAAGAAGCTGTCAAAGTCAGTCAACAGTTGATTCCTGCTCCAACACCTAATATTACATTTCCTACACTCCCTACTTATCCTACATATCCTGCTCAGTAATAGACTAATGGAGCCATGATATCTCCAGTTGTAATGCCAAGTCCTTTACAGATACCTCCACTCAATATCATGCCACCTCCAAATGGAAATGGTCAGATGTTACAATATCCAGGACATACACAGGTACCTTAGGTTGTGGAACAATCTAGTAACAATAACAATGGATCTTCCTTCTTCAAACCTCAAACAGAGAATGTAGTAGCCAAAGTTTAGGAAGAGAAGGAAGAAATTAAAGAGATATCAGCATAGTTAAGGAAACTCACCATTGAGATCACTCATTTGAGGAGTCAGAATTTCTATTCTCAACCAAATCAAAATAGAGGATATGCTAATGACAGACCTAATTATCCTGATAGGGGATACAATAATAATTACAATAACAACAATGGTAACAATAATCCCCCTAGATAGCCTAGAGTGTGGAACACTAAGCCAAACAATGGTTCTCTGCACTCACCCCTCGATAATCAACCTCCTAGTGAACCTAAGTAGACCACTAGAGTGAACCTTGTAGAGGTAGCTCTTACAAACTGGTGTAGGATACATGACACCAATGCTCATGTAGAACTAGATTATCCTCAATTCAAGATTGCTGCTAGTATATTCCAAACTGAAGTATCTAATACTTCAGGTAATCCACCTTGTGTTGAAGGAAATGAAATTGTCCCCTGTGGATATGATTCTGCCCTAATGGTAGAAATTTTCATTAATCATCCTCATCAACAGACAATGTCACCTCATCAAAATTACACCTTAGCATGTGAAGGGTCAACCATGGCTTTTGAGACTAATTATATTTTTCCATTTGAAGATGAAAATGAGCCATCAATTGAACATGAAGAAGTACATGCTTATCAACAACAATATTAGGGTAGGCATAATTACAACCTAAGGAATAACTCAAACAGATCTGCTGCTCCTTTGACTACATCCTTGCCTCCAAATAATTTCAACACTCCTAATCATAGGGCAAGCAATAACCTTGGATTTCCCAAAGTTAATGCTCAGTACTTAGCACCACAAAATATAGCACCAAAAGTTGGTAATCTGCTTCCTGAGTCTGATAAATTGGTCACATACTTAGCAGATGAAATGAAAAAGATCAAAATCAACCTGTCATTATCAGAACTACTTAAAACCCCAGCTATCAAAAAAGCCTTCATGAAATCCTTAGATGATCCTGCTCCAAAAGAGGATAGTCATACCTCAGGTTAGACTGGTAATAAAGATCATGCTGTTAGGGATGTTAATGTTAAACACAAAGCCCTAGCCACTATTCAGGCTGTAGAGACTTTACACATGACCCTTTACAAAGACAAGACTGAGTCACCTCCTTTTCTCCTTACCATAAGGATGTTTAGTAAAAATTTACACAATTGCTTAGTAGATTCAGGAGCATCTACCAATGTAATGCCCCTGTCCATATGCAATGCCTTAGGGTTGCATCCTGCTAAGTCACTGCAGAAAGTAACATAGTTAGATAAAATAGAGGTGAATGTAGTAGGAGAACTAAATCACATTCATATGCAGTTAGCATCAGATCCAAGAATCCAATACTACATTGATATTCAGGTAGTTGATATACTTGATACTTATGGGATGCTACATAACAGAGATTGGTCAAAATGCTCAATGAATACATGTCCACTTATTTTAGTCACATGTGGTTACCTTGGAAATGAATACCTAATCAAATAAGGATAGATGTTGAGCCTTGCATGAAACATATGATCACTGAATACAATAAAACCAATGAGATCATGTATGTAGATGTAGAACCCGGAGTTTACTCCATCAAACTCCAGACAATCAGAATAGAGGAGATCCTCATGTACGATGTTCATGTTCATGATGATATTCTTCAGGATGATAAAATAACTTTAGAGTCTGATCGTAACCCTAAAAATAAGATAGAGGTAGATCACTTCAAGAATTTTAAGATGCATTGTTAAAAGTGCCTGTACATGATGTCCTAATTGAAGGATGGTGTAGGTTACATGATGAGGCGCATTCTGAAAAGACTTATGATGCTTTCTTAGACATGATGGAACTGGAGCAAGCATGCAGTGAGGCATCATCATCATCATTCGGGATAAGTTCTGCAGATAGTGATAGTGATACTGATTTTTGTTTGTCATCTACAGGAACAGGAGAAGGCACATATCATGATGAAGGTCCTATTTAGGTAGAAGAGATTCTGGTGTGTAACAAGAGTAATGCTAAAAGCAACAGGAAAATCACCCCAGGAAGTGATTGTTGGTAGAATCAGATTATGAACTATCTGATGAAGATAGGGGTAGTAATTTGTCCAAGTTTGAAGAATTTTTATCAAAGTAAATTCAAAAAATGATACGGCAGCAAAGATCTCCACATGATGTTCTAATTGAAGGATGGTGCAGGTTACATGAAGCACCACATTCAAAAACTACTTGTTCATTATGTTTGCATATTCTGAAAAGGCAGATGTTGCCTAGTTCAGAAGAATTTCCTTCTGATGGTAAAGAAAAAGAAGAAATATCAGCTTCACATCAGACAGATAAGGTGAAGTTTGAGAACATTAAAACACCAAAATTGAAATAGATATCAAATGGTGCAGCTACTAGAGCTAAAAAGAAAAGAGAAGGCACAAACAAGCCTTTAACTGAAGATATGCCATGGATCCTCAGGTTTGATGGATCCAAATCAAAATAAGGGGCTGGAGTAGGAATAGATCTTATTGATCTAGCTGGTAAATCCTACTTAGCAGCATACAGATTGCAATTCCCATGCACAAATAATGTGACAGAGTATGAAGCTCTGATTCATGGGATATTGTTTGCACTTAGAAAGAAAGTGAAGATTCTGCATGTCTATGGAGACTCAGAATTGGTAGTAAGACAAATAAGAGGCATATATTCTTGTAATTACAAGAAGCTGTCCAATTACAGACATAGAGTATGGGACTTGATAGAAGATTTTGATGCATTCAACATCACCCATGTGCCTAGAGAACAAAATCATAGGGCAGATGCCTTAGCCAAAGCTGTGAGTACTTTGGAACCACTGTCCATATCTAGTTTGAAGAGATTTTCAGTTGAATTAGTGTCAGTACCCTCTATGTCAGACAATGTAGTCAACCTTCAAGTATTTGATGATGATCAACATATTTTAGACTTCATATCCAACAGAGATGTCTTTGATGCATAGATCATAGATGAAAGAAAGGTGGAAGATCATATCTAGGAAGAAGAAGAAATCCTAGAGTTGCCCAGTAATAAGATTCCTAAGGGAATGATAGAATTGGAAAGAGCATTTGATTTAGACAACATGTTGAAACAAAAAGATCTCCCTAAAGCAGATGGAGGAGAGTATTCACAAGTTAACATTGGACATGATGATGAAAAGAGGAATGTCCTGATTGGGAAGGTATGTATAGAAGAAGAACTGGAAGGGATAACCCAAGCACTTAAAGATTATATCCTTGTTATTGCTTGGACATATGATGAGTTGAAAACTTATGATACATTAATCATCACTCATACTATACCTCTAAAGCCAGATGTCAAGCCTTTTAGACAGAAACAGAGACATGTCAATGTGTTACTGGAGCCCATCATTTTTGAAGAAGTTAAGAAATTGCTTAATGCCAAGATCATGTAACCTGTGAGACATTCCACATGGGTGGCTAACTTGGTCCTAGTAAGAAAGAAAAATGGTGACATCAGATTGTGTGTAGATTTCAGAAATTTAAATAGAGCTTCTGAAAAGGATAACTATCCTTTGCCTTCTCTAGATGAGGTCTTGCAGATTGTAAATAGTGCAAAGATGATGTCATTCTTGGATGGTTTTTCAGGTTACAACCAAGTGATGGTAGACAAGATAGATAGATTGAAGACTACATTCACCACAAAGTGGGGAATATTCGCCTACAGGCGCATACCTTTTGGATTGATAAATGTTGGGGCAACATTTCAACGAGCGATGGATATAGCCTTTAGAGGGCTAATTGGTAAATGTATACTCATATACATGGATGACTTGACAGTTTTCTCTAAAGAGAGAGGGAATCATGTAGAAGACCTCAGGAAGGTACTAAAGAAATGTGAACATTATGGAATATCCCTAAACCCTAAGAAATGCATATTTGGGGTAACCACAGGGAAGTTATTAGGTCACCTGATAATAGAGAATGAGATCATCATTGACCCTGAGAGAGTAGAATCAATTATGAAGATATAGCTTCCTGGAAGTAAGAAGGAGCTCAAATCTTACTTTGGTAAGATTAATTTTGTTAGAAAATTTATTACTGGTTTTGCAGAAATTGTTAGACCATTGAATGCCATGCTCAAGAAGGATGCCAAAATTGAGTGGACACCTAAAGCTAGAGCAGCTTTTGAAGATATCAAGAAAGCCATATCTAATGCTCTTGTTCTAATCAGTCCAGATTATACCAAAGACTTTTACATTTACTCATTTGCTTCAGAGCATACATCTGCAACAGTATTAACATAGAGAAATGAGGCTAAAGAAGAAAAGCCCATAGCCTTCATGAGTTGTCCTTTTAGAGATGCAGAACTTAGATACATGGATGTTGAAAGACAAGCACTGGCTCTGGTCTGAGCAGTCAAGAAGTTCAAACATTACATCTTAAGAAGTAAAGTGATTGTTGTAGTACCAGACGCAACAGTAAAGATGCTTTTAATGTAAAGTGAACCAGGTGAGAAGAGAGCCAAATGGATTACTATCCTCCAAGAGTATGATATGGACATAACACCCATGAAATTAGTGAGAGGACAAGAATTGAGTCAGATGATATCAGAAATTGATCCTAACATCATGAGCTAGCAGTATGTCATAAATACAAGGGAAGATGGAGAATGGTATTCAGACATTAGGCACATCTTAATTACTAGAAGATGCCCTTCAAGATTGCAGGCCTCACAGAGGAGAGCCTTAAAAATAAGATCACAAAAATACATGATAAAAGGAGTCCTTTTTAAGAAGAACTATGAGGGAATATACCTTAGGTGCCTAGAAAGGCAAGAAGTAGACAAATTGCTAGCAGAATTACATGATAAGTTTGGAACTACACATGGTTCATACTTAGCTACCACTCATGCTATCCTCAGAGTAGGGTATTACTGGCCCACTATTTTTAAAGATACTGCTGAACACATCAAATGTTGTCATATGTGTCAGGTTGCTACAAATAGGGAAAGATATGATGCTCAGCCTTTGCAGCTAGTGATGAAGATGCGCCCATTTGCTCAATGGGGGATGGACTTCATGGGACCTATCAACCCTCCATCATCTTCAGGCCATAGGTATGTTTTAACTATCACTGATTATTGTACCAGGTGGACTGAAGCTGTCAGCAGTAAGACATGCAATGATGAGGATGTAATCAAGTTTTTGGAAAGCAACATAGTAACTAGGTATGGAGTTCATTATGCTTTAGTATGTGATAATGGGTCTGCCTTTGCTTCAATTAGATTATCAAGTTGGGCTTTTGACCATGGATTCATCTTGAAATTTTCCTCAAATTACTATCCCCAAGGGAATGGATTAGCAGAATCCACAAACAAGAATTTATTGAACATCATAAAGAAATTGATAGAAAAGAACCCAAGTGAGTGGAACACCCTATTAAAGTATGCCTTGTGGGTAGATAGAACTAGGATGAAGGTTGCATTAGGAAAATTTCCTTTTCACCTAGTATATGGGGTGGATCCCATCCTCCTTGTTAACCTAAAGATCCCCACACTGCAGTTTGCACAAGAATATCTAGGCATAGATAACAAATAAGAAGTTAGGTTGCTTCAGTTGATGTACCTAGAAGAAAAAAGGAACAAAGCAATTGATCGATTTGCTAAACATCAGGCTGTTGTCAAGTGTTGGTTTGACAAAAGAGCCAAAGTTAAGGCTTTTAGAATCTTAGATTTAGTCCTTATGTGGGACAAACCCCATGAAAGGTAAGGAGATCATGGTAAATTTGACAAACTTTGGATAGGTCCCTTTCAAGTTTTAGAAATCCTAGGAGACAACACCTACAGGCTAAAGACCTTAATTGGTGAGGATGTTCCATTACCAATTAATAGACAATTTCTTAAGCATTATTTTCAAGCCTAAAATAGTGTCATGCAAGTCATGTGTATCATAGCGTGCATATTTGTATAGTTGTTTGTATTGTTTTGTTTTGTTTTGTTTGTTTGCTTGTTGAGTTCTATTTTGGTTAGTCAAGATGATGTAGCTCATCACCCTAAGAAAATAGCTAAATTGTTGAGATTTAAGTGATGAGAACAAATTCATATATAGGTTATGACTCATTTTGAGAAGTGTTGGTGATCAGGTTTGTGATATCTTTTCATCAGGGTGCCTTTTCTTGACCAAAGTGATTTTTTCACAATGACTCACCTAACAGCCTTGGGTTTGTGGAACACATAAGTATAGGTGTTAAGTGAAAAATCTAAAGGGACTCCCTTGCTACCAATGCAATCTCCAACCTAAATCAGCAAGTGACCATGCCTTACACATTAAGCTTACATGACGACATCATATGAATAAGAGAGATAAATATTGAAAATCCAAAAGAAATAAAGATTAGGCCATCTAAGTAACTCTACCGGGGCTATAGACGCCTGCTGGCAGTGGGGCTCTACTTAGGGGGATTGTACAGAAAACCTTGCCGAGGCTATGGACGCCTGCTGGTAGCAAGGCTCTATCCAAGTTGGCTATGAGGGCTGCTCCCAAACTATGTAGCTTAACATCAGTTACTCATGTTTTCAACTTAATTTCAAGATGAGGATAATTAATCATTTACACACACCTGATCCTTTGTTAGCATTGTTGCCATGATGAAAACCTTATCATTCAGAAAGATTATAATACTCATACTTAGAAAGAGTTAAAATACTATGTTAGAATGTGATCACAACACTTGAATCATTGGAATTTAGTTATATCCTTTGGTGACAAGTTGTTGTGTGGTTACACAACACGCCCCATTTTGACTTGACAAAATAGGAACCCAACGTTTTCCTGTTGCTTTGGCTTGTTGTTTTTCTTCTTTGGGCGGTTTGGTAAAATTAAGTCATGCAGATAGCCCTATAGGGGGTAGATAGGTCACCATGATGAGGTTAGTTGCCAAAGTCAGTATTTCACATTAGTAACCTCATGGTTAGAAAGTGCACAAAATTCTAGGCAGGTTTACCTTTTGGATCACCCCAAAATTCTTTAAGGGGAGAAAGTTATGTTGAGTCAAAGTTTCAGTCAAACCTAATATTCTGAAGGGGGGTCATATTTCAAACATCAGTCATATTATATAAGATCACCCTGATATAAGTTTATCACATGATAATCATTTGGTCCGCGAAGTCCAGACATTAATTTTACGTGATAGTTGTTGTCTGCCTGTCAAACGACTTCATATATTTTGCAAGGGTCATATTTTTAATAGCCGTCACCTTACAAATATCAACCTCTTCACAAAATATCACCCTATGCTAATATCGATGATGTCATCTAAATCCAACGAATGAAGGAAATCACCCTAATGATGATGTCATCATTTCATTTTACCTCACGGAGGTATATATCTGACACCCACCATATTCAATAACATGACGATGATGTCATTACAACACAATGCTTAAACAAGGTCGCCGACACAGTGACGTCACCCCGATCTTTTTCCCAAGGGGGGTCATTTTATTTGTGGGGTCATTTTAAACATCCCCTGATCTTAAATTCATGACCTGATATACATGTGGTCAACGTTGACTGCATCACCCGATTCTTTTGCACTAGTTTTACCACTTAAAGGCAGGGGGTCATTTTATCTAGGGGGTCATATTTTGAACATCACCTGATCTTTCAAAGATCACCCCCCATCCTATTTCCTAACATTAAATGGACTTAAATGCGGTAGATGGATTCCCACCGATTGTGAATACAATTCAAACACTTGGCATCATCCATGGATTCTCTGCAGAAGATCGACAGATTAAGCCATCCCAACATAGTTTTACCCTAATTTGCCCTACGGATGCATTTAAAGGTAACTTTCCACAGTTATTTTCATTTACCTTGCGAAAAAACAAGAAATTATAGAGCAGAGAAGTCAAACCCCATACAACTACCTGTGAATGGACTAGATCTTCTAGCGCAATGGAACGGGTGATCATCAGCATTTGCAGCCCTTTTCCGTAATCACCCATCTGACCGAGGAGGAAAGCATTATCAGGTAAGTAATTGAAAACCCTCCTATTGTCATTTTCTGCATGTTCAAGTAGTATGTTATTTCTGGTGGTTTGAATCTGTAAGTGTGCATATCATGATGAACTAAAAGATGATAGATATAGTATGCATGATGTCGTAGAAGTACATAATGTTGTATGAATGCATATAGATATTGTAAAGTAAGATAGATCATGTTTATTGTAGGAGTCCATGGTGGATCTTAGATAGAACATGTTTGATTCAAAATTTCTTAAGCCCATGTTTGTTCAGCCTGAGGTGGTACAATTTAAGTATGGCATCATTGGTGACACTCACCAAGGAGATATAGATCTAGCAGTATGGTCAACCAAAATAGATCATGATAAAGACAATACCCTTCTGGATGCAATATATGTTTTAGGAATGTGGCATGCAGCTGGATTTCTATATGCCATGGAAACCCCAGAGCTAGAAGTAGAGTGTGCTAGAAACTATAACCCTCAGACTAGGCAGGTGGAGAAGCATGGAAGAGTATATGCCAACTTTTCAATTAAGGGCATCACATCTACTTTCAATCTGCTAGTTGGAAAGAGGGTGGCTAGTGTGGATTTACGTAAGTTAGACATAGAATACAGCAACAATAAGAAGAGTGCAAGCAAGAGGATGTATCAGTGGAGGTCTAAGAGCAACACCTACACTGCCTCAGCTAAATTGCCAGTGCACTTGTATAAATTTGACTTTGATGATGAGTACCAGTACATGATGGCCCTACTAAGCAGGATGAAAGGTAAGCTTCATGCAGGAAATTTTGAGAATTGGATGTCTGGAATCATCCAGATGGTCCTATACATAGATAATAAGCCATTATGGGCCAATGTCATCAGTGATGTAGTAGATGAAGGCATGAGAAACTTGGGAGGTCAGGCATGCATGTTTCATATGACCTCATATGTTGTGTACTCATGTGCTTACAAGGGAGCATTTGATGCCCTGACTATAGTGGGTAAGGCTGGTGGTGATGTGGATAATGCCCACATATGGGATCACTATCCTTAGGTACAGAGAAAGAACTATCTCCTAGATTACAAATTAGTGAATGATGCATTCTCTATGCATCTAGTCAGAACCATGGAGGAGGATAGAACCAAGAGACTGAGCATGGAGGCTCAGGAAGTTGTTTACAGACATGGGGCCTAGTTCATCCAGTATACCACCTTCTCATATATAAGAATAGAGGGATTTGAAGGACAACTCCTTATGCTACCAAGGTACCCTACTGATGGGGTGGTCCTGATGGAGTTTCTAAGACAAGTGTCTACCATAGTGGAGGCATATAAAGCACAAAAGAAGATAACTCCAATACTTTTTCCAGTGTCTATGGGTTGGTATATGTGCTCAAATTCATAGAGCATAAAGCATGCCATGGGGGGTCTGAAACTGATCTATTTGTAGCCATTTCCATTGGCTAGATCTTATGACCCCTACGGTAGGATGCAAAAAACAGTGGGAAAACCTATTCATCAGAAGCATCTAGAGGATTTCTGGACTGATTGTGAGGATGAAGTTAAGGTGAGGAGAAGAAAATACCAGAGGCTCACCTTGAACCAGATAAGGACATTTGACTGCATCCCAGTGCCAACACAACTAAAGAAGGATGATGGAAAAACTATGTCAAATGAATATGAGGACAAGAAGGTGTACAATGACACCATATCAGTCCCTGACCTAACATAGCCAGAAGACATATCCCTGGATCAGTTTACAAGTGGGGTGCTGCAATTAACTCAAGCATGGGTAGATGAGCAGATAAACAGATTGAAGAAAAGGGGTGTGGCCCTTACTGTAGATGCCAAGAAGAAAAGGCAAGAACTAACTGATGAGGAGTATGATGACTTCCTCAATGAGAAAAGAAAATCCAATGGGGAGAGGTTACCCACACAGAAACAGAGGAAAGGTCCCCCTAGAGGAAAGAAAACTAAAGATGAGCCTAAGGGGGTGATAATTGAAAGGGTTGCCATACCAGCTGCAGGTGCATTAACATCAAGACATGCATCCATCTCATCTGCATAGCCTCTGATAGACAAACCTAAAACAAAGAGGATCCTGAGGCCAGCTATTGAAATTACAGAAGTACAAGATTAGGACCAAACCTCGCAGCATGAGGTAGAAGAAGATATCCCGCTTGACGAAGAGCAGGTAAACAAGGAACCTGTAGGTGATGACCCAATGATAGTCAGCAGGAAGAGGAGAGCGATGCCCCTGCCATCACCACCCAAGAAGAAGAGAACATATATGCAAGGTGATATCAAGGCTGACCCCATTGTATTAAGAGGGGCTGGTAGAGAAGCATTTAAGAAGGAGATGCAACATGATGTGCCACTTACAGAGGTGGAATTCTTTAAGCAGTTTAAAGAGAAAAGTAGATAAAATGCAAAATGAAATAGGGAGATGGTCATTCCAATTGGAAAAGGACCTAACTACTTTAAGTGAGATGAAGATGATTGATCCTCAAATTCTAATAAATAATCAAGTGTTTAATAATAACACTACCTTGCTGATAGATGTATGCTATGAAGATATCAGGTTCAAATGTGATATCCTAAAGAAATGCAGTGGCAAGCTCAAGGATATAAGTATAAAGCTGCACAACATGATGGCCTATGAAGCAGAGATCCTTGAGGCTTTGGAAGGGAAAGTAGAGGGGAAGATTGAAAACCAAGACGCAAACTTTGCTATCAAAGCTCTGGATGATAATTTCCAGCCGGTAGCAGATAACCCCCTCACCCACCTGACAGAAGAAGTAATGAACAAGATCATGAGGATAAAGGTCAGGGTGGAGACTTATAATGAAACTTTAAACAATAAAAAAGGTAAGCTGGATGCAATCAAAGCTAAATTCCAGTCTCACAAGCATGCCATAACAAAATCCAAAATCCAAGATGGTAGGGAGGTAGATAAAATAATACATGCCTATGAGAATATCAAGACGGCAATGAAGGTCCATATATAGGATGATGTTCATCAGGGTGACAACGATATAGAAAGTAATGAAGATGATGATCATAATGATGAAGAAGAAGAAGATGAAGAGGAGAAACCCGAAGAATGAATGAAGATGCATCATGAAGAAGACATATGCATAAGGCACTTATATGACAATGAGTCATCCAGATGGTTGCCAACTGGCAACCTATGCCATGAGGAGAAGTTGACTAAGTTAAAGTTTAATTATCTACCATTGATCGTAATTGACAAATCCTGACCGTAGGTCATTTATAACTACCTCCTTACCTTATTCTATAAAAGGAGTAGGGGTGCCATATTTTGAACATTCGAAACTTAATTGAAATTTGATTGCTATAATATCAGGACTCATTTCAAAGTTATTGTAAATGTACGTGTTTTGCAAACTAAATGAAAGAGAAGATAATTTGATTACAAATTATCATAAATCTTGAGTAATCTATGTTTGAAATCTTGATACATGCATTGATCAGCTGCATCCCTTGGAGTGCTTGTTAGTCTGCATGTGTTATTTTCATTCCTTATCCTTTGAAGTTAGCATCATCCATATCTAGCTGTGGAACATCTTGGTGACATATGGTTTGATTTCTTCTCCTCATGAATGTATCTTGTATGTATGTGGTTCAATGGCTAAAGATTCATTAAACTTAGAAGCATTCTTTTAAATTTCTTTCAATTTCATAACAATTCATCACCATAATTGCAAATAACAAAGAATTAAAAGCAAATAACATGAAATATGCTGATATCCCATAGATAATTGGAAATACATAGCATATTTAGAGTAAAAGCATGTTAAATTGACAAATATCATGCAAATTCATACATAAATCCAAGAGATACATGCAAATATCCACTTATAGACACATCATTTGAATAAATATACAGTGTAGAAGAAAGAACAAGTTCATGATGATCAATAATTAGAAGAATTGATCAAACTTGCAAATACATCAACTATCTTTGGAAATAGAATAGAAATAACTTCTCTGTGGAGTAAATTTATAGGAAATAGAACAATACTGATCATCAAGACAAATGTAAGACCCCTTGAAATGGAAAACAACATGTCACATCAACATTGATTAAGTGGTTGATCTTCGCACTTGGATACATTTTCATGAGTTAATTACAAGTATTTATACAATTTATTAACCTTGGAATAATAATCAAGGTCAACATTACAATCATCAACCACTGGAACAATCTCAAAGGTTAGAAAACACACATACATGAGAATAGGTCTGGACCTAAACAAATTAATGAAAGAGAAAGAATGAATGCAGACCAAACCACACCCTAGCTGGGACTCAAGCACAATCTTCCATGCTACAACATGCTATCACAACCTTCAAACTATAACCGCAAGTAGTGAGAACAAACAAGTCCACTAAAACTGGTGTTAACACTAAAACCTTTAAGAACATGCTTCATGCACGATCCGGATTATACTTTGCAGACCAATCAAAAGGCAGGAACACAATCTAGAGACATCCACAAGCACGTTGTAATCACCAAGAACATCCACACAACCTCTAAACACTTTATCCATAAGATTCTTTAAATTAGAGCACTTAAACCTTACTGTCATCCACTGTCATAAAAGAAAGATCACTTTCTGACCACCAAATCATGACCCATTTGAACTAAAGGCACATCTACTCATCACAAACTTAATTCCTAAACAGCAAACTATAAGACTTAATTGCAGAGATATGCAGAGCAGAATACATTCTCCCTGTTGCCACTAAATGCACAAAAAATAAGTTTTTACTCTGGTGAACATAACTTGCTGAAATCTTCACACTAGAGGCTTAAACTTGAAACATAGCATCTTTATATATCCCTTAACATTACTTCCAATTTCCAGACAAAGATATCCAATCTACAGAAAATGCAGAGAAAAACATGATACTGTTTTGGTAGATAGAACTATTCTGCAATAGTACTTACTTCTCAACCAATTTTTTTGATGCTTACCTTAGGTGTTGACATCAATGACAACACTTACTACTCATACTTACAATAGTTATATGTCCCAACTAGAAATATTTCTTTTCTTAAGTACACCATTGCCTCATCTCCAACTAAAAATTATTTGTGTCTTATCTTCTGATTTGCTTGCTCCTTATACTTACTATTCATTTCCTCCAAATGCTTCTTAACCGGATTATGCACTATCTCCATGTGTCCTGCAAACTCTTATGCATCTACACTCCTCTTTTCCTCCATGCTGATATGTCTCAACTCTGCTACTCCTCTAGGGTTAGTTCCTGTCACAATCTCAAATGGTGTTCTTTCGATGCTCATATTCACTGAATTATTGTATGCAAACTTTGCTTGTGATGAAATGAGATCCCAATTTCCTGCCTTCTCCAACCAAACATCTCAACAAGTTACCCAAACTCCTATTTACTACCTCTGTCTGTCCATCAGTCTGTGGATGAAATGTTGAACTAAACTTCAAATCTATCTTCATCTTCTTCCACAATGTCTTCCAAAAGTATCCCAAAAATCTTGTATCTCTGTCTGAAGTTATGCTCTTAGGTAATCCATGCAATCTCACAATCTCCTTGAAAAATAGGTCAGCTGCAACATGAACTGCATCAGTTGTTTTCTTGCAAGGTATGAAATGTGCCATCTTTGAAAATCTGTCCACCACAACAAATATGGAATCATGTCCTCTCCGTGTCTTCGACAATCCTAATATAAAAAATCTATGCTTATGTCTATTGGCAACATGCTCAAGAGACACTACTGACATGGTGGAAACTTGATGTTGTCATTGATGACAACAATTAGACATGATCTGGAATAGCTCCTGAGACAAAGTTGTGTGTAGCCTTTTGGTCCAGAAAAACTAACTTAGCCAAAATTGACTAAGTACATTAGCAACTTATAAAGACAGTGATAGTGATTCAGCTAGCCCTCCTCTGCAGTTAAAGATCATGATATGCAATTCTAGGATGTTGTACACAATCCTTTGATAATATTATGTTCTAGTATTCAAGTCTTGATAATATCTAGAAGATACATTATGATTTGACTAAGCCCGGTAAGCATAGTACAATGAGGAATAATACAAAACACTTGAGTAATTCACTCTGCATTCCTCTACTATTGGTTATCTCGATGTGATATTTGAAGGTGTTGTAAACACATATGATAGCTATCTAATTATAGATTTACAGTATCTAAAGTCCACGAGAAGATCATCTACAATCTTCCAAGTTTCGGCAGTCAATTTGACAATGTTTAACTAAGACAGAGGCAACAATTCTGAGATCCACATATCATCACACAAGAATATTATGAAGTGTGGTTTTGAAGGTATGATTGGTTATATCTAATGAATGTTTGATGTCAATTTTGAAGTTTCATATGGTCCACATTGGAAGTTATCATATGACAGACAATAAAGTTTAAGTGTGTATTTTGGGATAAGGCTGACACACAGTTGGATCGATGTACGGTAAGGAGATAATGCTTAGATCATTATTCTAAGTGATTCAATAATAAGTCTAGACCTATATAAAGATTCTTGAATGATTGTATGGGTTCACATTGTTGTTTATGCAAAGGATCAAGCCAACAAGGTACAACTTTGATATACAAGTTTCATATTTTGTATGCCGACCTAGTTTTGGGATAATTCATATTGCGGATATATATATTTGATATATTTTGGTATTGGAGGCATTAGATAGTGCGAATATAGTGTGAATTCAATGTGTATGCAATCTAAGGGAATTTTATGATCAGAAACGAACAGTAAGGGCAGAAGAATAGAGTATATGTGAAGTAGAGCAGAAAATCAAGGCGGATATAATAGAGACTTTTTAATCTATGTATTTGTTGTGCCTTGCACACACACCCCATTCAAAAATGAGGACCCCCTCTTTTGTTTTGGCTTGAGAGTCATTGGATCTTTTCATTTTCAAAGTAATTGAAAGGTCAAAGTGCATTTTGACCTTGATTGAAAGATGATATTGAAAATCACTTCAAAAATCTGCTAGGATGAATCCTTATTTTCCCTTTAAGGGCCTTGAAATGACCTTTTACACTAGATTGCCCTTCAACCGACCTTTGCATTGAATTCTCACTTGTTTGACCTTAGAGCTAAATTCCCATCACTCTGACTTTGCGCTAAATTCCTGTCTGTCTGACCTGGCACTAAAAATCATTGTCTTCGACTTCAGCGTTGATCTCCCTTTTGTTAGACTTCTGCGCTAAAAGTGATCCTTTCTAACTTTGCGCTAGATCAACCGATCACCGACTTAGTCAGATGAGCAAGAAAAGCCCGCAAGTCGGATGAACCCAAATTCCCCGCAAAGTCAGAAGCCTCATGAAATCCCGTTGGAAATAATACCTCAACTTTGCGCTAAAAGCGACCCCTTCCGACCTATGCTACTATACCCTCCCACCGACTTGGTCTGTAGCAGTCAAAACTCGCGTAAATTAGACATTGCCAAATCCAGCGCAAACACAATGAAAAAGTTATATCGATAGGATTTGCACTAAAATATTAACCGACTGACTTGACAATATTGAAGTTGGATGCCTTCAAAACCTGTGCAAGTCGGTGCTTGTCAAAACCCGCGCAAAATGCTCAAAAGCATAAAAAGAAGTAAAACCATTGGTCAGACCTGCCTGATTTCCCCGCTGAGGTTGGATGACCTTGAATTTAGCACTTTTCTGCTTGAGGGTCAGACAACCCTCAAATTAGCACAAAACCATGCAAATGATTGATTTTTCTAAAATTTTCAAAGGGAAAGTGGTTTAAAATGATAGAATTAATGCTGTAATGCATGTTTAATGATAATTTTCATGAAATTCCTTGCAACATTAGATATGTGATTGAATGCATTAATGATGGTTGTTGCAATTATGATAAATGTTAGATTTAACATTCCTTCAAAAGGCATGTTAGTAGTAAATAGAAGATTTGCATTAAGATTCATTTGAAACATAGGAGTATGTTAGGAGTTTCCTCAAGGTATCAAACTTATAAGGTCTGGTCCTGCAGACTAAATGACTGCTCGGGCCCAAGCAATGAAGTATGAGTTCAAAGGAGTCCCTCCAGAGACCAAGATTCACTCTAGATGGAGTGATGTAGACGACACAGATCTAGGTCATATACACCTAGATGACTTCAGTTTGAGAGTCTCTGGTCCCAATCCAACTCCTAGAGCTAGAGTACTCAAAGATAGTTGTATTGTATAGGCTGCTGCCTTCCCCACTTCGGTGCAATGTAAAGAACTAATGGTCACTTGTGTAGACAGGTATGACATAATGATAAGAACAATTCAGATAGAAAATGGGGATATCTTGGCTGATCTAACCCCACCTTCTCTAGCTGAAACCTTTGATATCCCCTGGCACAAGGTCATGACTATGCAAGACAAAAGGGGATAATAGGTAACATATAATAAAGATGTAGAAAGATGTAGAAAGTATATAAATGATCATTGGGCCAAGAGTAGAAGGTCTACTCTCATTAAGCTTCCTAGAATATTATACAGAAGTGACTTCCATGATGAGATAGGAGATTTGGTAACCTTTTTGAGCAGAATATATGGATTGCCAACAACCTCTACCTTTGAGGACTGGATGTTTGTCCTTATCACTGAGATATTGAAGGGAGCTAAGTTCCACTAGGCTCAAATCCTTAGTGACAACATCCATGAAGCCTTTAGCAATTTCAAAGAAAACAAATACTTTAGATGGACATCGAATATTGTCTATGCATTGGCAAGAAGGAACCACTATGTTGGATTGTCCAAAGTTGGTGAAGTTGGAAATGATCAACAAACTCAGATAAAAGTATATGAATGCTAGCCATAGCTGACCTTGTCTCAATCATTGATACATTTCAAAAGGGTAAATGATGCATTCACAATGTATATAGCCAGAAAATTGCAAGGTAATACATCCTTGAGGATTTCCACTGAGGCCATGAATGAAATAACCAAATATGGTAGATGGTATATCCAGTTTGAGAAATTTACATACATAAGGGTACAAGGCTTCACTGGGATGGCCTATAGACTCCCCAGGTATCTAGATGATAAGACAGTGCTTCTGGACTTGTCTAGGCAATTAATACCCTGTGCTAAGAAGCTTAAACACTTGCATAGAACTAATGTTCAGTTTCCCATCAAGTTCAGCAAGGGACTTTATGCATGCCCTTCTTTGGCATCGACAAAACATTCTGATAAAGAGCTTCAACTCCTAAATTTGCACTACTACAATGCAAGGGGTCATTTTGATCCAAATAAAGTAATGGAAAGATTTGTAAGTAAGAAGGTCTTCCACAAGGTATATATTGAAGACTTTTGGGCCAATTGCCCTAATGATTATGAGGTCATGAAGAAAGCACATGAAAGGCTGCCTCTAGATTTCATCAAGAGGTTTCACATCATGGCATTACCAGTTCAGTTGCAAGATGATGAAAATGTTATGGTCAGAGGACCATGGGAGGCTCAATACCATCAGCCCATTCCATTGCCAAATTGGGTAAATGCCGAAGAGAGCTCCCTGGAAGTTTTTATGAGAGAACCAATCAAACTAAGTAAGGCTTGAGTTAGAGCTCAAGTGGCCATTTTGGATGGACAAGGAGTTCAGCTCACCTACATAGCAGTGGAATTAGATCAGGACTCCAGGGGAGAAGAGGATGAACCAATCTAGGTTACAGATGAGGTAGAGCCAGTTGAGAAATAGAAGTCAGATAGAGAAGAACATACATCTCTGGCAAAAAAAGAAAAGAAGATGAAGAAGCCATCTGTAAGGTCCCCTCAGAAGAAGGATCAACCTCACTCAACTAGGACAAGAGCCTCCAAGAAAAGAGATATACCAAGTTGTTCTGTAGAAAGCTCTAAGGCCAAAAGGGTGAAAGTAAAAGAAGCCAATAAGGAAGGTGCTACAACCAAGAATGATTCCAATCCTCCAACTACCCAACCTCCTACCCAAAGTGTTGGCACTATTGTCACAACCCCTGCCATTTCTGCTGCCACTTCTCTTTCCATTCCTCCTTCCTCCATTGCATCCACTTCACCCATAACCTCAGCCTCCATAACTCAAGAAACATCTCCTGCCACCTCTCTTACCTCTACCATTGCCGCCACTTCTTGTTCACTGGCATTTTCTTCCAACACCCCTAGCAACCCTATTTCCTCCACTCTCACCATCTCATACCCTTCCACTACCACTACGCCTGCATCTTCTTCTTCTTTACCATTGCCTCCCATTTCTACCATTCTTTCGCCCTCTCTTCCTCTACCTTCACTGCCCTTTCCTTCACTCTTGTCATTTCTTCCTCCTTATCATCAGTCTTGGCCAACTTGACATAGGTCAGTACACCCTCCTTAGTCATCTCTTCTGCTATCCCCATTTCACAAATGCCTATGGATTCATTAGCGGTACCACTGCTGCCTGGGATTGAGAAAGTGTGTGCAAAGTTGGGGTTACAGTAGCCTGAAACAACAATTGAGGAGGAAAACGAGTTATTGTCTAAAATAAATAATTAAGACTTCCATGAACCTTCAGCCAATATGGAAGTTATTGATATATCTGATAGTCCTCTGGACAAAGATCAAACAGAGGAAGTTTTTCAAGATTGCATAGGAGAATGTAATGACAAATCTAGAGAATTTGGTCCAAGAAGAGAAAAGTCCAGAGAAGGATGAAGAGACAAAACAAAAGCAAGGACCATCTAAAGAGCTGGTTGTATCTGATAAGGATGGAGCCTCTGAATTAAACACATCTTCTGCTCCTGAATGGATGCAAGGAAGAATAACATATCCTAAGCCGCAAGTAGAAGTGATGCAACTTGATCTGAGCATGATCCTGTCACAAGCTCATAAGCCTAAGAAGCAAAAGAAGGCTAAGATTCAATCCAGAATCTATAAGAATGAATCAGGATCAAGAATAGCAGAAATTACGGTCCCACCAGCTGATCTAGCAAGAGAACAAGACAGGGTGGAAGACTATATCATATCTACAATTGATCTAGGACCAACCACTCGTGCTCAAAGAGTGGATGACTTTAAAGGATCAGTCACTTCAATTTTGGAGCAACTAGATAAAGATGAAATGTCCAAAAATGATTTGAAACAACAAAATGAAGAACTTCGAGCATGTCTTCAATTTTTGATAAAGCTAGTAGATGCAGGAGGAGATATGAGGACAATACCTACTTTCCTATCTACTGATGAAATGACAAAACTGGGCGAGGTTAGATCAAAGTCCCAAGGTACAAAGAATTAGTTACTAAAAGTTTTCGAGATGGGATGTGAAGCCATAAGTGCCTCTGCTTAAGCACATAAGAGACTAGTGGAGTTCCACAAAATATGGAAAGAACTGCATGAAGAATGTGATTCTTTTGATGAGTACTATTCACATATGTATCCTTGGGTAAAAGGTATCAGAGAATTGCCTGCCCAAACTCTAGTTGTAGAGAATATTTTGACTGCAAATCAGCTACCTAAAGCCATTGAATGGTATGAATAGTTGCTTTTGAGAAAAGAGACCTTTGAACATATAAAGGAAGCATATAAACCAGCTGATGAAGAATTGAGATCAATCATATATAATATCAATAACTCTTTGAGGGATTGTAGGGAAGCATCCTACGATGATTATGCGCCTTTTGATATCGAGAAATGTAAAGATAAGTTGCATAAAGTAATTTTTGAAGATGCCACGCTCAGCATGGAGGAGAGGTTGGACAAGGCAAGCGACCTCAGAGCTGAATTCAAGGCATTTCAGAAGGCAAGGGCAGAATACATAGTAAATTTAGTCAAGAACTGGAGGTGTTTGACTATCCGGTAAATCATTTGAAGGTTCCAGATTGGTCGGACATTAATCCTGCACTTGAGGCATGGTTGACTTATCGCAACAAGCTGGCCAGTGAAGATAAAATTGACTTAGACAAGGAATCTTGATACTATTTTGAATATTCTAATGATGTAATCCCATCACAATTGTAAATTGCTTTATTCGGGGTAGCATGTGACTCTATTTTGTCTTTTTATTTCTTCTAAAATGTTCTTTTCTATTAATATACCGAGTTAGCTAGTCAAATTGACTAGATTCAATGTATCTAGGGGCTGTTTTTCATCTTTTTCATAAAGGATAAAATATAATCTGAGAATTGATGTGAGCTATTATAATTGTATTTATTGATGTAATCTAGACCATCAGTGTCAAGTTAATCTTCACCGTTCACTTGAAAACTTGGTATGCTACTTTTCTATATAAAGGGTTGCCATTTCCACTATTTGTAAGAGAGATTTTGATGCCAAATTGTTGACTCTATGTCATCTAAAGTAATACAAAGCAAGTTTCTATAGTAATTCTAAGAATTTGTATCTTGTGTTGATTCATTGTGGTCTTCATGGTTCACTTCTTGCTCTCCCATAATTAGTTAGTTGTGCTTTTATAATGTTCATGGTTTGTTGTAGTATCTGATGAATACTCTAAGTCCATACTTTTAGTTATTTGCTGATGGTAAATAGCTGTGTAAAGTTAGTCTAGGATGATTATTTGTGCTGAAGTTTAATTGCATTTCATGAGTTAAGTTGCATTGTTTATTGGGTATTTAGCAAATGAATGTGATCTGAAAATCTTTTGACCTCCATTAAATATAACACCATTTCCTATAGCACTATAACACCCATTTTAGTTTGGTAACTCAGGAAGTTGGTTTGAAGTTCTGGAGTATTTGTCTACTAAAGATAACCTATGCATTGTGAATGTCACTTAGGATTCTTCTAAAACCCTAAACCTTTTTGTATTTTCTTTAAAGACCTCTTCTAGTTGTTAGGATAGGAATTTTAGCAGCATTTCAAACTGTGTTATTAGCTGAAAATCATAAAAGGGTTTATGTGTATTTGCTGCCCCAAACCTAAAGATTTACAAATTACATGTAAGACCCCTTGTAGGCATAGCTAGACATTCCACTAAAGTTATTCCAAGCAAGCTAAGACCTAGCTATATTATCCTTGGAGTAGTCTTACCTAGGGTAGGATACTTTTCAAGAGAGGTGTGAAACCAACAATCACACCTGCATTGTTGTGTGCTAAAACCACCATCAACAGTATTGATATATTAATGGAACTACATTTCAGCATTCTATAGATGTAATTGTAGCAGTCTTCTCTTGGCAGTAAGTCAATCTTTCTTCTATCTTCTCTTCTCTTTTGCTAGTGAGCCTATTGTAGTGAGAACTTCTTTGGATAGTGAGTCCTTGGGTAGTGAGCCCTAAGGCAACAATCCTTCATGTAATTCAATTTTGACATCATAATATATTGTGAGCTAACACTCACTGTGGTTTTTCCCTTTTTGGGTTTTCCACGTAAAAATCCTAGTGTCTATGTGTTATGACTTTGTGGCTACTCTTCTTATGTTTATTTTCTTTCATGTTGTTGAATTTGGTAAATGGATTAATGAATATGTGAAAGAAAGGTTTTACAGAATATTGATCACTCCCCTCTCAATATTCTTTGTGTTCAAAAATTGGTATCAGAGCAAGTTTCCTTGGAAGAAGTTTAACAGCTTGAAGAAGATCTAGGAAAGTGTGCACATGGCAGCCAGAAGGTATCCTGCTTTAGGTAGTGTCATAATTGATGATCGCACATATGTCAGTAACCAAGAATTAAAAACTACTCTTGAAGATCTTGATAAGTATGAAGCAGATATCCAGGATTTGAAGGAAAATATCAAAGAAGCTGATGAATGCATCCTGAAACTAAGAGAGCAAGTCAAGAGATCAAAGGATAGGAGTAGAGAGCTAAGTGAACAATTGAAAGTAGTAAATGAAATCCTAAATGATTTATCAATGTAGATTGAAGAGAAAGAAAAGGCTGAGGAGCATTTAAATCAAGCCTTGAAAGATAAGTTTGAAGAATGTGAAAAGTTGGCAAAAGATGTGCTTCTAAAATTTGATCTGGAAGTGGCTAATAGCTATAAAAAAAGTTCAAAATAAGATCTGCCAAGCTTGATGAGCTAATTCCAAGTCAGAAAAGTCTAGATGACAATTTGGGATTTGAGCATACGACTAACCAATGCAGATCAAGAATGAATCCAGCAAATGGAAGAAATCAAGAACAAAGGAATGTTGTTTGTTACAATTGTAATAAGCCTAGACATATTGCAAAATTCTAAAGAAGCAAGAATGTAAAAAGGAACTATCCTATAGAAAAGAGGTGTAACATTGAAAAATGTCCCCTTGGGGGCTTTTCCCTCTTAAGGTTTAGCTCCTAGGTCTTTTGTGTTCATTTAGGACATCTTGCATCATAATTTGGCATCCTGATGGAATGAGCCCTAGGTAACATGGCAAATGGGACCTAGGAGGACCCCTTGAGCTTGAACATGCCCAAAATAGGGGGGAGGACTTGGGCGCCCGTGCCCTAGTCCTGCCCTATTTTGGGGCAGTCCCAATTTTTGGGTGTCAATTTATGATCGTTATTTGGGTCCTATGCCGACACGACAAGTTTGAATTATGAAAATCTTGGTTGGAGTGTTTGTAGTTGCATATAAAAGCATGTTTAGGCATTCATTTGTAAACTAGATGATTACTAGCAAGCTATTGTGTTCTCAAGGTGATTCAAGGCTTTCATTATGTTGCAAGAGTAGATTGGTGTTGCCTATGTGTTTGTGTTTGCAGATTTGAGCATCCATTTCATGATGGAATGAAGAGCATCTTCCTCCCATGAGGTCTTCACTACAAGGTGACATTATATTGTGTTTATGATCATTATTTCATTTGGTTTTTACCTTTGCCTCCCTAGGCACAGGCTCTCTATCTGACAAAGGTGTTCAGAGACTTAAGTGTCCTCCGAGGCTTGACTGAGGCAAGCCTCTAAACACTACAACCCCCTCCCAAAGTTTTCATGGTTGCAAGTTATAGGTTGAGGAGCTGGACAAAGTGAAGCTGCAGGAAGACATCTTGAAGTGTTGGAATTACAGAACAGAAGGAAAAACTACCCCCTAGACTTGGGCGCTTGCTCCCTAGTGCCCGAAGTTTCGTGACGGGAAAATCTCTGAAACAACAAACATAGGTTATAGATCTTGTCTGTAGATCTTGATAAAAAGCAGGGCCTTAGATTTGGGTGCCCGCTCCTGTGTCCTCAACTTTTCTGCCTTAGAACCCCAAAAATAGGTACTCTATGATTTGTCATTTTACATCCCTCTTCAAGAGCTTTTTCTGTAATTCATCCGTTTACTATCGCAATTGCAAAATTAGGGTTTTAATGGTAAATTAATCATAAGAGAGGGAAAATTGATAATTAAACATCCTAATCCAAGTTTCCCTACATCTCACAGTGACCTAGGGTATGATAGTGCACTACCACTGAACCCTAAGATCCTTAAATGTAAAAGGGTGAAAGGAGGATTCAAACATCTAAACACAAAACATTAAGGAATCCAAATTTTACCCTAAACAAGAGGAAAATAGAGTAGAGGGAAGATAAAGGTAAGAACAAAGTTGATCTAGAAGAAATCAAGAAGGAAATGAGCCAAGTATGGATTAAGAAGGAAGTAATGATGTCAAGGATGGATTTGCACTAGCTTCTGGTACAGATACTTCCTCCGTGAAGTAAATTGGGAGCTCTGGCTCAGGGGAAACTCTTATTGAAAATCTTAATCCCCTAGCCAGATATTTGGTGCTAAGAACTAGCACAAAGATATGAGTTGAAAATATATGTGATGAATCTCTTGAAGAAGAAATCAGTAGAAAAAGATCAAATGCAGTACATTGTAGAGCAATCTTGATCATCTGTGCCTAACAGTGAAGTGTTTGACAACTTTTTGAGAACAACATTTATGACAACTAGGTTTTTCCATAACAAGGGTTAAAAAGGGTCACATTGGAAAGACTAATCATTTTTTGCATTAAAGCTATCAAGTGTCTAAGGAGAACTGAAGTAGAATTCTAAGTGACTTCAACAATTTGTAGAGATTCAAAGCAACTCAGAGCAAACCCTATTTTGGTAAAAGAGGTGTTTATAGTTTAAAACCCTACCGTGAACTTGTTTGAATTCTTGCGGAAATGGAAACACCACAGGTTATTGACATCACTAAGAGACCATGACCAAAATTCAAGAAACATCCATTCAAGTCTATGGAAGTCAACCCTAATGGTGCATTTTCAGGAGTACCATATGGCGTAATGCATGCAAAGGATATTAGGGCTTACATTCATGTTGCCCTAGAAGAAATTGGTGACAGTAGGTTTTTGGATCTTTACCTGAAGCATTTGAGCGGTGATGATCTTAACTTTAAGGAGGAATACAAGGCACTTTAGGAGAAGAAATTCCTACAATACATAGATTTCCCAACTTTTGATGAAGATGAATGGGTCCGATACATATTGAGCAGGATCCATGATGAGTTCATGTGGCTTGAGAAACCCTTCATGATCACAAAGGATGCTATAAGGGTTGTTATAGGACTAAACTCTACCGAAAAGATGCCTATCTTAAAGGCTGTGAAGAATGACATAGTGATGGAGGCCATTGGAGATAAATTTGATAAAAAGGCATTGACAATTGATGATATTGAAGACCATGCAGTAAGGTTCGCATCCATGGTAATCAGTTACATGATCTACTTCACAAACTGAGAGAACTCTATCTTTGGTACTTCCATATACACAACCTATGAGATGGTTAAGAAGAATGTAAATTATGACCTTTGTGAGTTGCTCCGAAAACAATTAACTAGGAAAACTTGAAGAAGACAAAAGAGCACAAATATCCTTTCAAGTTCGGTATGTATCTGCCTATTTTTCTACTTCATGCAAGGGTTACCAAGAATGAAAAACTTGTTTTGGTCTAGCAACAAATTGGTTGCAATGTAGATAAGGAATCATCTAAGTAGTATAGGAAGCTATGATGCACAAAATACAACCCTATGGGGTTATTTCAAGAATTTCCAAAAGGTCATGCAATCTAGGAAAAGAATACTAGAGAAAATAGTTGAGAAATACAAGAAAGATTGATGAAGGGGGTAAATCATAAAACACAAAATAACAAAAATTGCACACAGAAAATAAAATGATATTTTATTAATATGGGCAAAACATTACATTACAGAAGCTCAAATACAATCAGAGGATGAATCCCCTACAGGCTGCAACACATTACATCTCCCTCTCTCAAAACTCTGGAATCTTCAGCCTTTTGTAATTCCCAAATCAACTAGGGTTTCTAATTTCCCCACCTTTCTTGACTCTACACCTTCCCCCTTAACTCTACTACTCTAAGGGTTCCCAAAAATGATTATATATAGCCCTTTTTGGCAACCACCAGCTTAATTTTGAAATTTGCATCTCCCTCCAAAAATAGGTCAACTTCGCGGGGCCATAACTTTCAATCTGACTGTTGGATTTTCAATTATAATACATTTTTGGAAAGCTCTCGAAAAGACGATTGTGCATAAGTAGTATTAACAAGTAGACTACTTGGGTTTCCCACCAAATTTTGGGCCCATCCAGAGCCTCTAAGTGCCTCAAATTTGATTTTGAATATTTCAATAGGATTTTTGGAATTTGAAATTTTAATATCTCACAAATGACAAATGATATTGAAGTGATTTCTTCACCATTAGCTTCAATTCACCATTCTGGAGGTCAGTGTAAGATTTTGTATCCAACCGTACATAAATGCGAACTTACTAAAAATAGTAACCTTGCCAAATTTAGCCCTTATTGAAAAGAAACAACACATTTTTATTTTTATTTGGTTGATGCAAGATTGCTCTTACACCATGGATGCTCCTGCATCAATGATATATGTTTTATTGTAAACAAAGACCAATGCATGATGGAGGTCATTGAGCCTAGGACAATCTAGGTCCTTCCAATGGGTTATGAAGTAGCAGAAAATGTACTGGATGGTTATGCTAAGCTCATGTTGAGCAAACCCAGGGACACCAATGAGGCAAGGCTTGGTACCTATGCAGAGTTATCTATAAAAGTTCATGTTGAACTAAGAAAACTAGAAACTTAGAAAAAGATGAAGAAAATGGTAGAGGAATATGCCCAAAGCATAGGAATTACTAAATAAGAGATTGCTGAAACAAGAGAAAGAGTTGAAGAAGCTAGGGTAGTTGAAAAAATGAAGCAATGTGAGCCTGAAAAGGCTCTGGAAGAGTCTGAGAGGAAAGAAAAGGATCCTGTGATAACAAGGAAAAGAACAAGAAGTACAATTTCTACTCAAACCACTATTTCATCCTCCGGTTCCACACCTTCTATCAATGTGGAAGCTCCTACAAAGGAAGCCACTACAAAATGACATAAAAGAATGAAAACCAAAGAGAAAAATTTTATGTGAGTATTGGAGCTAATGATGAAGAAACTAAGATAGATGAAGAGGTAAAGAAAATGAAAGCAAAATCAACTAAAGCCTTCGGTGCTAAGCAAGACAAGCCCTCTGGAATGTGCAATGGAAGGAAGAAGGTGAAGAAAGCAAAGCCTGAGAAAGAAGAGGCTACAATCAATCTAGAGGATGTCTTAAAGGCTATAATAGTTGATGAAATCTAAAGCCTATAGCTCAACTGTATGATGAGTATAATGATGCAAACAAAGGCATCATTGAGACTGCTATAATTAGATATTTGGAGATATATAATAAAGCTCTCATTGAGATAATCACTGATCTCCTTGACACCCTTTCTAACATTATGTCTGTCAGAAAGGAAGCAGCTATGGCAAAGGACATTGAGCTTAGAGAATATGCACTAATAAAGCTATGTCTTGAGATCTCTCCGAAAGAAAAAGCAAAGGTCTTCAAAGTCCTTGGTGTAAGGTTCAGAACAAAGAAAAAGACAAACACACTCATGTTAGGTGACATTGATAAATTGGCTAAAGAAACTAAGGAAATCACTCTGGACATACTGAAGGAGTTCCATCTCCCAACTATATATGATAAAGAAGATACAAGTGTTGGTGATGACACATCTGTTCTAGAAGTTGGCATGGATCAAGGGTTGGACAAAATTGATGAAGAAATAAAGGAGAAAGAAGATGATCAAACCCCTGCATCTAACCAAGTCCCAGTCACTGATAGTCAAGACAAAGTTGACATAGACCAATCAAGGACAAGTCCTTCTCCAGATCAACAAACTGATGACCAAGAAAACAAGGAGAAGATTGCAGAGCAAAATAACTTATGATCAAGAAGATGAACAAGACGTGAAGAGCTCTCCTTTGAAACAAAACATTGACAAACAAAAGTCTATGGATCTAGAACCACTAGAGCAGAATCAAGAAGAAAAAGTGTCTGATGATAAGGCAAGAGACACTGGTGCTACACCGGATTTGGTAAATATTGTCAAGGAATTTTTGGAGAAGCAACAAGGAACACAAGTTTTGGATGCACCTGAGTTTATACAAGGTCCAATCAACTTGGACTCAATGTCTCCCTTGTAGAAGTTAAAACTAGTATCAATTGAACATGCCAAAGCTCAAGAAGAAATTTTGAGATCTTATGTCCAAGATAGTGAGCTCATTGATAAGGCATTTGATGTATTGGAGAAATTGATGCATGAACTGTAGAAAGATTCAACACTTGCACCATCTAAGTAACTTAAAAAGCTCATAAAGTTTGTAAGTTCTCATTTTGGAACCTTTGAAATAGCAGTAGATACTAAGATTAGAGCAGAAATTAGTAATAAGAGGCTAGTTGAGCTAAAGGACAAGTTAGCTAAAGTTGCAATTTTGTTAGATAATAGCATCAAGAATATAGAGACTACCATTAAGGATGCTAGTGATATAGTTGAAGGAGAAAATAGATGAATTGGAGTTCAAAATACTAAATATATCTGAAACCTTTGACCATGCAATTGACTCTATCTCAAACAAAAGGCCAAAAATAGAAGGAAGCCATGCACAAATAAATAGTCTGCAGAGTAAGAAAAAGGCTACCAAGAGCAAAATGTGCCAAGTAAGAGAAACAATAGAATCCAATCTTGATTCTATGATTGGTCTGCAAGCAGAGGCAGCAAGGATAAAGGCAATAACTTATGTGCCTACAAATGTTGATAAGGCAGAAGAGTTGGTGTTTAAGTAAATGGAAACATTCAAATTTTGAACAGTGCCAAGACCAAATGGGATGGAGAGATAGCTCAATTAAAAATCATATACTCTAACACCCTATCCACTTTTTAGTTAGTAATCTTTTGATTACACCTGTACATATGTGGCTATGTATAATAGCTTTGCAATACAATATTTACTACTTGTACATACACCTTTGCCATTGATGTCAAAGGGCGAGAAGAAGATCCATTGAAAAATGGCCAAACATCTTAAGGAAAGAAGAAAAATAGAGTGTACATAGTAAGGAGGAGTAGATAAGAATTTTTCACTAAGTGTTGCCACCAATGCCAAATGGGGAGATTATTGGCAACATGGTCAAGAGACACTACTGATATGGTGGAAACTTGATGTTGTCATTGATGGAAACAATCAGACATGATATAGAACAGCTCTTGAGACAAAGTTGTGTGTAGACTTTTGTTCCAGAAAAACTAACTTAGCCAAAATTGACTAAGTGTTGGCAGATTACAAAGACAGTGATAGTGATTCATCTTGCACTCCTCTGCAGTTGAAGATCATGATATGTAGTTCTGGTATGTTGTACACAATCCTTTGATAATTTTATGTTCCAGTATTCAAGTCTTGATAATCTTCGGAAGATACATTATGATTTGACTAAGTTCGGTAAGTAGAGTACATTGAGGAACAATACAAAACACTTGAGTAATTCACTCCGCATTCCTCCGCTATTGGTTATCTCGATGTGAGATTTGAAGGTGTTGTAAACACATATGATAGCTATCTAATTCTAGATTTACAGTATCTAAAGTCCACTGGAAGATCATCTACAAGCTTCCAAGTTTTGGTAGTCAGTTTGACAGTGTTTATCTAAGACAAAGGCAACAATTCTAAGATATGCATATCATCACACAAGAATATTATGACATGTAGTTTTGAAGGTATTATTGGTGATGTCTAATGAATTTTTGATGTGAATTTTGAAGTTTCATATGGTCCGCACTGGAAGTTATGATATGATAGATAATAAGGTTTAATTGTGTATTTTGGGATAAGGCTGACATATAGTTGGATCGATGTGCGGTGAGGAGATAATACTTAGATCATTATTCTAAGTTTTTCAATAATAAGTCTAGAATTATATGAAGATTCCCAAATGATTGTATGGGTTCACATTGTTGTTTGTGCAAAGGATCAAGTCGACAAGGTACAACTTTGATATACAAGTTTCATATTTTGCATGTCAAACTAGTTTTGGGATAATTAATGTTGTGGATATATATATATATATATATATATATATATATATGATAGATTTTGGTATTGGAGGCATGAGATAGTACAAATATAGTGTGAATTCAATGTGTATGCGATCTAAGGAAATTTTATGATCAGAAAGGAATAGTAAGGGCAGAAGAACAAAGTATATGTGAAGTAGAGTAGAAAAGTAGGACAGATACAATGAAGACTTTTGAATCTATGTATTGAGCTATTAATGGAACTACATTTTAGCATTCTATAGATGCATTTGTAGCAATCTTCTCTTGGTAGTGAGCCAATCTTTCTTCTATCTTCTCTTCTCTTTTGGCAATGAGCCTATTGCAGTGAGCACTTCTTTGGACAGTGAGCCTTCATGTAATTTGATTTTGATATCATAATATATTGTGAGCTAACACTCATTGTGGTTTTCCCCTTTTTGGGTTTTCCACGTAAAAATCCTGGTGTCTATGTGTTATGATTTTGTAGCTTCTCTTCTTATGTTTATTTTGCTTTCATGTTATTGAATTTGGTAAATGGATTATGAATATGTGAAAGAAAGGTTTTATAGAATACTAATTCACCCCCCTCTCAGTATTCTTTTTGTTCAACAATGTCTTCCCAGGGTCTCTCCCGTAATACCAAAGATTTGTACAACCTGGTATTCTGACTACTCCCTTTTGCAACTTGACATACTCTGTAACTCTACACAAACTTCCTAACATTCTTATATAACTGAGGCCAAAAGTAACTTTCACTTACCAAAACCACTGTCTTGTCAAATCCAAAATATCCTGCCAATCCACCACTATGCTTCTCTTTGATCAAATTGTCTCTCATTGAACTTTTAGGTATACAAAACAAATTTCCTTTGAACAACATATCCTCCTAAATGAAATAATCCAACCACTTACTTCTATATATCACAACAAGATCCTTACATGCTTTCCAAGGTTCTATAAAATCAAGGTCTTCTTCATACATGTTCTTTAGTTCTTCAAATCCTGACACTTCAACTCTCATCTCTGTCAACAAATTCCTTCTTCTACTTAGTGCATCTGCAACTTTGTTTGATTTTCCACTCTTATGCTTCAATACAAAAGTGTAACTCTACATGAACTCTACCCACCTCATATGTCTCTGATTCAACTTTTCTTGACTATTCAAATATTGCAAAGCTTGATGATCTGTATAAAACACAAACTCCTTAGGCAACAAGTATTGTCTTCACTTCTTCAAAGATTGAATTATGGCATAGAATTCCTGATCATAAACTGAATATCTTCTCCTTGCATCACTCAACTTCTCACTGAAAGGTCTACCTTCTTAACTTCACACTACTTCTATTGCATTTCCATATGCATCATAATCTACCTGAAATACTTTGTTGAAATCTGGTAATGCTAATATTGGTTGCTCTGTCACTTTCTGCTTCAACAATTCAAAACTCTTATTTGCTCCTAATGTTCACTTAAAATCCTTTCTATCACTTCTCATTGTCTCTGTCATAGGGTTACATACTGAACTGAAATTTCTGATGAACTTCTAGTAGAAACTAGCTAATCCATGAAATTATCTCACTTCCCCAATACTCTTAGGTGTAGGCCACTCAACAATTGCTCTAACTTTCTCAGGGTCCATCTTCAACCCTTCCACATAAATCACAAATCCCAAGTATACCAATTCTTGCTTCATGAAACTACACTTCTTGATGTTTATCAATAACTTCTCTTCTCTCAACCTCTGCAATACTTGTCTCAGGTGCTACAAATGTTCTTTTTTTGTCTTACTAAAAATTACAATATCATCTAAATATACAATAACAAACTTACCCAAGAATTTATTCAAAACTTCATTCATCAATCTCATGAAAGTACTCACTGTATTTTTAAATCCAAAGGGCATCACTAACCACTCATACAATCCTTCATTTGTCTGAAAGCAATCTTCCATTCATATCCTTCTCTGATTATGATATGATGGTACCCACTCTTCAAATCTATCTTTGTAAAATATTTTGCTCCACTCAAACAATCCATAATGTTGTCCATCCTAGGCAATGGAAATCTATACTTAACCATGATCTTGTTGATTGCTCTAGAGTCTATACACATTCTCCATTCTCCATCATTCTTTAGTGATAGCACTATAGGTACTGCACAAGAGCTCAAGATTACTCTAATCAGACCTTTCCTCAACAATTCTTGTATCTGTCTATTCAATTCTTCATTCTCTGCTGGTGTCATTATGTGTGTTGCTTTGTTAGACAAACTAGCTCCAGGTATAAGATCCATGTGATGACTGATACTCCTGATTGGTGACAATCCTTTAGGTACATTATATGATATGATGTCTTTATACTATGTCAGCAATTTAGTTATCTCCTTTGGTTGTGATTCTTCAGTATCTATCTTTAGGGTTTCAGGTTTCTTAGGAATCAAAGCATAACACATATTCTCATGTCTCAAACCATCTAGAAACTTCCTTCCATCTACCAAATAGATTCTAGCATTCCCACATACTTCACTTTTAGGTTCATCTTTCAAAGGAATCAAAGTAATTATCTTTCCATTTGACGTTATAGTATAGGTATTCTTTCGTCCATCATGTATATCTTTTCTATCATACTACCATGGTCTACCCAACAATATATGGCATACATCCATAGGCATGATATCACACAATACTTCATCATGATAAGATCCAATTTAAAATTTTAGCAAACATTGTTCACTCACTAGTACCTAATGATCATCCTGAATTCATTCTATCTAATATAGCTTAGGGTGTTTCAATCTTTCTAACTTCAACTTAGTCACTATCTCCTTTGAAATTAAATTATCAGAACTACCACTATCAATTACAACCTTACAACCTTACAACATTTACCTCTTGATTTGCATCTGGTCTAGAACAAGTTTTTCCTCTACAATGATTCCTCATTTGTCTCTGCATGAAATAGTTCTCTCCTCATGACAAGTGATTCTCCTTTCTCAAGTTTACCAATTGAACTAGGCAATCCAATAGGTTCTTCTTCCACATAACTTGTTCATGCACTGTTCTCTATCTTCTTGCTTGTAATTCCTTGATGAGATTCAAATGCTCTATGTCCTTCATCTCCACACTTAAAACAAGTTACTCTAAATGTTATCCTATCAAGTCCTCTTCCATCTCTTCTCTATCCTTCACTCTAGTATGAATTAGGGTTTCCTCTGCAGTAGAAATTTTTGTCATCTCTCCGATATGCATTGTTATCTCTATCTTCCTTCTTGAATGTGCTATCTTGTCTGCTTTTCTTTGAAAATGATCTTTCTCCTTCAAAAAATGTTCTACCTCTCTAAAAGTTGCCTTCTCTACCTCTCTATCTCTTCTCATTCTTCTTATTCAATTTTTCTTCAACTTTTAGGGAAAACTGATATGCTTCTTCCAATGTTGTCATCCTCACTAAACTCATTTCTTCTTGAATGTTCAATCTTTGTCCATTGATGTATCTTGCCACTTTCTCCTTGATTGCTTCACTATGTCCTATCCTTATGACCATCTTATGAAATTCTTTAGTATACTCCTTCACATATTTCTCTTTTTGTCTTAGGTTCTACAATCTCTTCAACAGTTTCAACTCATAGTCAACAGGTATAAACTAATTCTTCAACTTTGTCACCATTCTATCCCATTTGTAATCTTTTATTTTCCTCTTCTCTTTCTATCCAACTGAACTTGTTTCCACCAAATAGCAGCATCTCATTTCAACTTAATCTTTGCAAATTTCACCTTCTCTGGATCTTCAATTTCTTCATATTCAAAGTATTCTTCTAGGTCATTTATCCAATCAATCAGCTCCTCTGGATTCAAATTGCCAATATAGTTTGGTACATAAACTCTAGGTCTTTTCCTAATCTTTGAAATAGCTTGCAACATCTTCAGTTGATCTGATTCTTCTTCTCCTTCTAGGGTTTTTTCATTTTGATCAGCAAATTGAAATTCTTCATCATCACTTCAATATTAGGTTGAGGTGTAAGTCCTCTTCTTTGATCTTCTTTGACAACATCCAATCAAATTTGCATTGTTTTCATCATCACCATCATCTCATCCTTTCTTCTAGCCATAGTACCAACAACAAGTATTCTCCTCAGCGGCATCTCTTCTTAGGATCAAGTGTAACTACCTCAAATTCGGTGATCGGGCTACAAGGTAACAACTGCCTCACAATCGACGATTGGTTGACAATGTAGGTAGTCTACCTTAGGTTTAGTTATTTGTTCACAAGAAGATCTTATGGAATGCCTTCACAAACTTCACTCACTTTGCTCCCTAAGGATTCAAACTTCTCTTTGATACCACTTGGTGTAGTCACGATTAGGAGGGTCCATGAAGTGAACAGTCCAAACCGTGCAGCAAGAGTAAACACAACGAAAGAAACTCAATTACAGAATGCAAATTTAGATTCAATCATTCAGTATATCATAGATTCAAAATACAAACATGCCAGAAACATGTGAGCTTACAAATTAGGGCTCACAAGCCTACTTTGTTGTTATATGGAGCCTAATAAGACTTAGAGGTTAAATTTTCCCCACTTTTATCAGTGTGGTTTCCCCCCAAATTATTTAACGGGGGAGTGCAAGGGGGGCAGAGCCCCCAAAGAAAAAAAAAATTGCCTATTATTTTATAAAGGCGTCGAGATTTATTTTTTTATTGGTCAACATAAAAAAACCCTATTTTGTAACTGACATAAGTCTTGATAAAAACGAGTAAGGGTAAGGGTTTCCGTTGATATTGTATTGTAGCATTTGCAGTGGTATTTAGTTGCAAGGATTGCTTGTTGTAATCGGTTTGATTTACTGGATAATAATATTGGACTCTCTATTGGTGGATGTAGCCCAAGTTTGGGTGAACCAAGTTAAAAATTATCTATCGCTATTATTATTTTTGTGTTTTTTCATTCCTCTATTTAATCTTTATTTGCATTTAATTGATATCTTCTGCTTGCAATTCCTAACATGCTTCTCCAGTTACAATATATGCACAAGATATGGCTTTGAAGCACCTTACAGAATAAAATCCTAAGACTAAAACTTCATGTTGTGATTCACTTCTTTCCTATGCATCTATTACATGATTATATATCATCTCTGGATCACAAGAATCCTTTGCATCAGTCAAACAAATTACAAACTCCAATGAAAGAGATGTAACTTGTGTACACAGATAGGTCAGCCCAAAATAGATGGAATTCCTCCGCAAGTGAATGAATCAATGTACAGACCTTAGGGAAGGTTAGCCACATCCATAACTATCTTGAATGATGTGTCATTTAGCTCCACAAGTCATGGAAGTGCTCCGCAAGTCTTCTCCTTTAGCTAGTTGTTTGAGACTATTTGAATGCTTTGTTCTTAGAAAATAGTTGATCATCTTGTTGGCTAATAGATTTGTCCTTATTTTGAAAATGGTTTATTTTGACTCTATACCCCTCTTTGAAGAACAAACGAGTTAGGCAATAAATGGGTGAACATTTTAAATTAGTTCCCCTCTGAATTTAGGTACAGCTCCCTTTAAGATTTTTAATGAATTTAATCAATTCAACTATCCAAATGCACTTTTAACAAGAAAATGCTTAAGGCAAACTAACATTCATACATAACTTTGTTATGAATGCGATAAACTTATACAGTAACAGTGTGTAATAGAATGCACAGATTCTACTTTTGATACATTCAAATACATGAACATATACATATGAATTTGCTGAACCAATAAATAATAGTTCACACATATGAGGAATTGTCCAATAAAAGAGCAATTACCAGATGAAAGGAGATTTCACATAGAAAATCTAACTCCAAACACTCAGATGCACAGATCCAAGTTAGCAGTAATTGTTTCTTCTTCCCATTCACAGATGAAAAATTTCTCAGACAATTATCACATAATGTAAAACTATAAAACGGTTTAGCTAAAATTCCCCTTCTTCTTTCTTTTTTCTAGCTTTTTCTATCTCTCCCCTACAAAGATTTTAAAAACCTATATATATGAATGTCTTAATCATGTCTTTGAGTAAATCAAACCCAGAGTTAACATAACTCTGACCCGTAAGGGATTTAGTTTATAACAATTGATTTTAAAGATCAAGATTTGCCGAAAATAACATAAAAGAGGAACAGAAATAAAGAAAGTGAGCCAATGAAATCATGACTGGGACAATGGATTTGCATCTCCAGATTTGTCATCGGTGGCCTGGGAAGCACGTTGGGTCTTCCACTCCTGAAAAGCTGCAATGAACTTTGAATCTTCGGGAAGTTGGGAATACCTATATGTTTCATTCTTGACTTCCAAACTTCCTTTTCCCTTCGCATTTTCCCAAATTTTTCTTTGTGTTCTGGAAGTGCATCGATGCAGAGGTAAAGTAGTGACTCAACTTTAGAAATTCTGGAGAAGTCCTCAATTAAAATATTGTCATTTTCTCTGACGAAGTTGATTTTATCTTTGAAAGATTGGACCACTGCATCGACATCTTCCACTGGTTTTCCATCATCTTTCATGTATTTAACATCAATACATTGCAAGTCATGTTGCAGCGATTGAGTGAATTATGTTATCTCCTTAATTAACTTTGAAAGTTCAAAGCGTCCTTGCCGGGATATGGAATTCCTCCATTCAATATTTTTCTTGTTCACATTTAACAAATCCTCGTCCAAACCAGTCAGGCTTTTTTCTATCAAAAACTTCACCATCCCATATTTCTGAACTTCATCAATTTGGTTTATTACATTCGCCCACTTACCTTCATCTTTCGCCCAAACAGCAACCTGTGTTTTAAGATCCTCAATGGTGGTAGCAGTCAGATCATATATGCTCTTGAGCTCATGAATGTATTCAATTCCTTTTTGTTCAATGTTATCCAACCAACTATCAAATGTTTTTGCCACCATTTTGCTTCTGTGAACTTGATCCAATAGCTTCTGGTTAACAGGTGATTTCGGGTCAAAAGACAGGGAGAGCTGTGAGATCGGCTGTGGGTTTGGGTTGTGAATAGCATCAATGTACTCTGCCATTGAACGCAGAGTCTGCTTCAACTCCCTCTTGTCCTTTTCATCTTTCCAGGTTCGACTAACCATTATCTTAGTAGATGCTTCAAGGTGGTGGACATCTGCAGCTCTGGAAGCAACACCAAGATCCACTTTCTCCACAGTGAAATCGTGCACAGTTGGATCTTTAATTTCTTCCTCAGTCACTGGCTTAGCTATTTCAGCACTCTAGTTACCAGTGTTTGGATCAATGTTTATTCTGGATGTCATCTTGAGTTTCTTGGACTTGGAGGTTTTCTTGAAACATTTGCTTACCATGTCCTCTAAAGGGACAACAAAAGGAATTACCTTTTTCTTGTCAGAGATAGAACTCTCTAGCCACTTTGGTGCAGGGGCTGAGGTTGTCTTCTCAGGGTTTAATCCATCAGAGGATACATTTGAAATCATCAATATTTTAGGGGTCTCTACAATGTTCCCTGACTGTGACCTGGTGTCAACTTCCTCTGTTCTATGTGGACTCAGCTCCTTCTCACCCATAGGTTCTTCTGAATCTTCCTCTGAATTTAAATCAACAACTATTGTTTCAGAAACCTGTTTCTTTCTTTTCCCTTTAGTCCTCAACCTAGTAACATGAGAGGGTAAGATATCTGTGAGGACTCTTCTAGACCTCTTAGTGGTAGGGCTTCTTTCAGTTGATGGCTTGGAAGCACCTGCACCAAAGATAGCAATAGGTTGGTTAGAAGAGTCTATAGGAAGTGATGATCCAATCATTGAAGTGATTTGTTGGGCATTTTTATCCTGAAGCCCTTCCTGTCTCTTTTCCCTCAACCATTTCTCAGTTCTTCTTATCACTGGAAGAGTTTTAACTTCAATTCTGTCTTCCTCATTTTTGCTCCAGTCAACTTCTGGAATAGGTAATTGTTCTACTTTTTCAAACTGTGGGTCAACCACCTGTTCCTTATCATCAATAATTCTAGAAATATCCATGTTTAAATTGAGGGTAATTATCTGCCCCAAAGAAAACCTACACCACAGCCTTCTCCTGACCTCAAATTCATCTGGACAGTCTTCCCAGTAGTCCTCTAGTTTAGGAATATGTGAAAGCCCTGTTCCAGGGTCTAGGTTATCTCTGACAAATCCTTTACTGTCAAATTGAGTCCTGGCAGTGAAGAACTGAAAATTGAACCTTTTAAGGTTCACCTCCACATTCAAGGCATCAAATTTTAATTAGCATGAATAATGCCCAAGTTCAATGGGAAAAGAAATACCAAAACCCTTTTTTGATGAGAATTTCTTATCAACATGTGCCAGCTGTCTACATACCTCCATCAGCACGAAACGATCAAACACATATCTAGGTAACTTCACAGGTTCACCATCAAATCCTCCAACTCTGATGTAAGTGAACTTAGAAAATTGAATGAAGAAGCTACCATAGATGCTAATCAGTTGCATTGCTTCACTGGACATTCTTTTACCCAGATTTCCTGCCAGTTCATAAGTCATTTTCCCAGTGAAGACATCATTAATCCTTTTATAATTTTCATAGCAATTCCTTCTCTGCAACTGTGAATAATATTCATAAATCTTACTATTCTTAGCTATGGGTGCATGGGGTAGGTCAAACCACTCTCTTGTAGATGGTAGACAATAGAACAGGTATGAAGACATATAGAAATCTCTGTCACCCAGACAATTACTCAAACCCTGATGTAGACAATCAGCCACTATTTCAGCCCAATCTAAATATTGTTCCCCTTGAAGGATGACTTGTATGAAAAAGTACATCCAATCCTCCTAATAATAGGCATGCTGACTACCCCTCAGTCTGTGTAACAATACCACAATATCCCTCACTTCTTTAATCAAATGATCCCTAGTGAGTGGCCTGGGCAACCTTGAACTGCCCTTCTGAAATTTTAGCAGCCAGTTTCTCGCTATTACACTTTTGTAAGTTGGTTTCTTCTTCGAGAAATACCCATAGGAGGAAGTAATATCAAGGCTAGAATATGCCTCTTTAGGCGGTATCTTCATCACAGACATGAGGGTTTGTCTGTTGACACGAAATAACACATCACCGCTTGCATTTCTGATGCACTTGTCCTGGGGGTCGTACCTATTCATACACTCTTGAACCAATTCTAGGCACAGTATAGCCTGAGGAAAAGCTGCGGCTTCAACTAAGCCACTATCTACAATTTTCTTCATCGTAGGGGTTTGAATAGGGTTTCTAGTTCTTTCTTTGAATTCTTCTAAATCATATTGAACCAACGTAGTATCTCCAAATTCAGAGTGAGAATAAATAAGACCAAGACGATGTTCATTCCCCAAACATGTAGATTTTAAAGCCATACTTGGAGGATTACAATGAAAAACACTTCAAATTTTGAAAATAATGACAGAGACTCAAGAGATTCTTCTTTCCAGCTAAGAAATAGGAATAACACATAGGAGGAACAGAACTCACCTTCAAGATATCTAAATTCACTATGAAATTTGAGTAATAAGAACCTTATACTTCCTGCATTATTCTCCTTTGCGTTGCACAGTTTGTTTACTCGTTGAATCTGGCTTGTTCTTAATTAACAATGGCATTAAGCAGATTGAATAATTATCACTCAGAGCAATACATGCTGGAAATATTTGAAAAGACATAAATTCTGACCTCTTCATTAATAGCAAGTATTATTCACGCGCCATCATGATGTATAATGATTATCCGTAGCCTCCGCCAAATTAGAACTCTTGGTTTCATAATGAGTTTCTGACATATTTTCCTCCAACTTTCCCGCTAAATTTGACTTAGAAAGCTACAGGAATAAATGAGACCAAAATCACCAAATCTTTGAACTATTGAACCATTGAACCTTAAGGACGTGGTTCAATGCCATGGTTCAATGCGGTGGTTCGACCATACCAATTGGACCATATAGATGAGCAAAGGATTCACTTACAGAAATAGGAACTTGAGCTCATGAACCATTGAACTTGTAAAGATATGGTTCAATACGAAGGTTCAAAGACGCAAGGGTTATGTAGACCAACAAACAGTTATGCGACTTTGGTAAAAGGCTTCCAACTATGAAACAGTGAACTGTTGAACCTTGAACCATTGAACCCCGCTATAGAATACGAGCGGAAGGTTCAATGATACATTAATTACACAAGGTAACTGCGTGACCCGACTTATAAGAAGACAATGAGTGTTGAACTTTAGACCGTTGAACCATTGAACCTTGAACTTTGAGAATGGTTTAGGTTCAAAGGTTCAAACTTTAAGTAACCTTGTCTACAAAGACGATAAACGAGTCAAATTTGAAGGATCAAGAGCCGATTTCAGAAACAAAGGTATGACCCAAAATACAATACGGCAAACTGGCTCTTGTTTAGGAAATATTACCAATAAATAAATAATGGCGACTCAAAAGGTAACGCATCTGATAGCGATATATTTCTGGTAACTAATACAAATGATCTAAATTTTGGATATGATGTGTATAATGTTGTCTAGGTGCTAAGTCCAGCTCTGCAACTGAAATGAAACTGTGGTAGAATGCAGACCCAAATACAGAAATTGCTACTGACTGACCTAACTGTACTAAATTGGAAAATGAAAGAAAACAAAATGAAATGCAAATATTTTTGGTTGATGCAATATTTCTCTACAACCAGGGATGCTCCTACATTAATAATACTCTTTGATCTTGAAATTCTTCCTTGTTTGCTTCCCAATCTGACATTCCTTATAGATTGCATTGGTAGGCTTTGTAATCTTTGGTAGATCCCTCACAGCTTGAGTAGAGCCAATCTTCACTAGGCTATCAAAATTGATGTGACACATTATTCTATGCCATAGCCAACTTTCATTAATTTGAGTCATAAGGCACACACCATCAACACCTTTGATCTGATATATATTTCCTTTTGTCCTTCTTCCTGTAGAAATCAAAGTTCCAGAGTCTTCTTTTCTGATTTCACAACCACCATCCTAAAACACAAGATTATATCCTTTGCTACACATTTGTCCTACACTTAAAACATTGTACTAGAGACCATTGACATAAAGGACATCATCTGTATTGTGCTTGCCATCAAAACTGATTGAACCATTTCCATAGATCTTACCAGATGCATCATCTCCAAACTTAACAAAACCTCCATCAAACATCTCAATCTTTACAAACTTATTCTTATCACCTATCATATAATTCAAACACCCGCTATCAATTAACCAAATATCTTCCTCCTCTCTTGCATGGAAAGCAGTAACAATTGCTCCTTTAATGTGGTACTCTGTTTCTAGAGCAATATCCTTCATACATCTTCTAGGATTAGTAGAATTAGTACCAACATTCAAAGCCATGAACACACATTCATCACCATCATCATCTGGATAGTCAGACTCATCACCAAATATGTTGTCATCTTCTTTAATATAATAACTTTTTTTGAATGATTAACCTTTGTTCTCCTTGTATTTGTCATTATAAATTTTTATTAGACATTTTGAAGCATAATGACCTATCTTTCCACAACTGAAACATTTGAAAGGTAACTTACCTTTGTATTTTCCAAAGCCCTTTTTCAATCTGCTTACAAAGTTTGCTTCCACTTCATCAAGGTCATCTTGATTTGATTCAACCTTCTTTTCTATCTTGCTAGCCTTAAAAGCAATTTCCTTTCTTGAATCTTCTTGACCAAATTCTCTTATCTCAAAAGTAGTTAGAGTACCAAACATTTTATCCCTAGAATACTTATCCAGATCTTGAGTTTCTTCAATAGTAGAAACTTTAGCACTATAAGATTTTGGAAGAGTTTTTAGTACCTTATTTACCACTTAACTTTCCTCCATCTTTCAACCAAGACCATTAATGCAGTTGACAACTTTATCCACTCTCTACATGTAGCTTGCAATATTTTCATCTTCTGACATCTTCAAAGTTTCAAACTTGGTTTTCAAAATATGCATCTTTGTTTGCTTGACCTTTTCATCTCCTTCATAGGTACTTTCCAACTTCTCCCATATCTCATGTGTAGTTTTGTAGCTCATTAACTTTACTAATTCAGAATCAAAAAGACTGTCTAGAAGAGCACTCCTTGCCTTGCTAGTATTCTCATATTATTTAATCTCATCTTCATCCTTTGGACCATTAGTAGGTATAGTATACTTTTTTGCAACTAGCTTCCATATGCCATATCCCAATGAGATGAGAAATCTTTCCATCCTAGTCTTCCAAAAAGCATAATTTGTTCCATCAAACACTGGAACCTCAATAACTTTCCTATGCACCATCCAGATCTACCCCAAGAGGTTAAGCTTCTTCAGGGAACTTGGCTCTAATACCAATTGTTACAATGCATAGGACAACTGAAAGGGGTGTAAATCAATTATATGTTAAAACTTTAAACCCTCAAAACATCAACCACTTATAATGCATTAGTAGAATGTAAACATATGAAGCATCAATGCAAACACATCCAAACACATAAAAATGCCAAATTTATGTGGAAAACCCAATAAGGGAAAAACCATGCTCTGGATTAGCTCACAATATATGTGAATAACAACGTTGAAAATCAATAGGCTCATTGCTGAGAGATCACTTCTAAGGGCTCACTACCCAAAAAAGAGAAGAAAGAAGAAGATTGTTATAGAGAGATTCACTATCTCAAAGTAACTGGAGAGATCCACTATTGCCACTCCTTTCCATCCGCAACCTTTGGCTCACTGGCTTCAACAACTTTTGGAACACTAAAATGTAGATACCTTCTGCTCATTACATTCTAGAGTCATAAGCATTTAAGTTCACAAACAACTTCACTACCCTTGATTCACATTTGCATATTCTTCTCTACCTCACTCTACTTAACTTCATCTTGCATTTATACCATCTATAACCAAGACCTATCTCAATTACGTCTGTCCTAATGAAGCGTGTGCATTGTACACACATGCAACATTACATAAGTTGGCACTAAACACTTCCATGGTGGAAAGAAGTGAAAGTGGACCACGTCAAGGGTTAACTAGGACTTAAATCTGTATCACTAAGCTGCTCATCACATCCACAATCCATGAGGTACCTCCACAAATAGCGCTAGCAAGCTAGGTTAGCCAAACCTAAGCTAATGGCCATATTCACAATTCTCCAAGTCCAAGAACATCATGTAGACTAGAGAGAGACACTCCAAGGCATTCACACACCTTCCCAGAATACTCATCATCATCATAAACTTCTACAACACTGCCACAATTGTCTGAATCAAAGAATGTCTTCATTATGCACATTAGGACACACTGTTACTAATTACCAACACAAGAACTAAACTTGCAAAGAATCCCAACACTAGAAACTTCAAAGGAAGGTGGATATAGATAATATAAGAACACTCCCAGATCTACAAGATTAGAAATCTTGATGCAGACAAATGTGGAGCATTCTCATGTCTCCCAGACACCTTCCTTCACAGTCAAATATTCTGTCAAACACATCTTCTACTTCCACATGATCCAAAACCTGAAACTCTAGATATAGTACCTTTAAACACCTCTAATCAATACTTCCAAGCCACACAAGCATAACTTCAATTGGGAAGAAATGTGGAGAATAACACTGAGGGTACCTCTGTCACACTACACATCTTTTTATCAAATTTTCTCAAAAGCACTTGGAAACCAAGTGAACCATCTACTGGGAGTTGACATCAATGAAAACACCAACAAGTTTCCAACAAGGTCATGGTCATCTACAAGGAGTCATTCTTGTTAACCACTCATGGCTTGCCATTACCACCACCCTAACCACCACTTCCAAGATCCTGATCGCAGTCACCCAAATGTCAAAAATTGCTTGTTGACTTCTAAATATCATCGACTCATTTCTATAGTTTGCAGGTAGTGGTTTTCTAAAGGTGTAGGTCATAATTTCAACGATCTCTCCCTACTAGCTAAAGGCATATTTCCTCCTATCGATAGTCACAGTTTATGTGACCTTTTCAATCACTGCTACATAAACTATCGCCCCTTTTTGGTCTAGTTAAAAGTTTATGTAATATTTGTCATAACATTCACATTGAAAGTCATTTGTTGCGGTTAAAAATTAACACCTAGCATTATATGTTACCACAACATTCTATATTGTATTTATTATAACACGACCATTTATTGTAACTGTCAGCACTTTCTTCTAACCACCAACAATTATTTTAAACTATGAGTTAACATTTTATGCTAGGTTAACCACCTATTTTTGATAAGTGTTCATAAAGGGGTTATTTTTTATTTTTTCCATAACTTGCACCCGGGGAGTCAAATTTCTGATTTCTTATAGTCGATAGAAAGCTAGTTCCATCCACTATATAGTGGAGAAGATATTTTTCCCAAATTGTGTTGTTTTGAAATATTTTTTGACTATAAAGTCATATGTTTTGCACACTTTTCGACAAGGCATATCTTTCACCACGTTTATAAAAACTTTGCAAACTTTTTTGAAATTTATTAGAATTTCACAAGGAATACATTCATGCATGTAAAATTTAGTTTTGGAAATCCTTTTTTCAAATAATTGTAAAAATCTCTACGTGTTATAAATAGATGATTTAGGCTTCCAACTCTCACCCATTGTAATATTTTCTTACATTTTTTGGGGGCCCTATTTTAAGCATAATAATATTAGGGGGTTGTCTTGTGTCTTCTTTTCTTCAAACATGGATATATTCCTAATACCATTTAACTTATATAAATGGAAGAAAAAAATGGAAATACAACTTAAGAAATTAGGATTGTATCGAGTAACTATGGGCTTGGAACCTGAACCCACATTAGCTACAAAAAAGCGTAAGTGGTATAATTGAAGTTGTAGACACCAAAAAATTCTCCATTTCATAACATCACCTAATCATACCTGACCTTGTAAAACATCTTGTGATATTTATCCTAGGCCATTGCATTATCCCATTTATCCCACTTACATTGTCCCACTTGATCTCCTTTCCAATTAATTAAATAAACCTCTTTATTTAATTAATCCTTCTTCACATGTCCTGCAAACAATTTAAATTAAATATTAAATCAAATCCCTCCTTATGACATGTGTCACGTGACTACAACTCTTCTCATGCTCACATAATTTAGCTAATTTTATTATTAAATTATGAGATTCCCACTCACATCCTATTTTTAGCCCCACTCATTTGTGCATCATAGGCATCTTTTCCTCCAAAATAAATAAAATAATCCCACTTATTCCCTCACATCCTAATTTTAGCCTCATGTCATAACCCACTTAATGTGTGTCATAAGCTGGTGCAGGGGCACCTAGTCAAACTATGTAAATAGGGGAAATGTCAGTTTTAGGTGTTTTGGAGTCTTGTGTGGAGTAATAAGGTCTATTTAGACTATTTTGCAATGTAAATAATCTCATGAGGTTAGTTTGATGACATTTTTGTTTGTTTGGTTGCAAAAGTGGCTTTGCACCTTCATATTTTGGCATGATTGGGAAGTTGAAGAGTCATTTGTTTCAAAAAGAGGTCATGAACATTGTTTGGGTAAGTATAAATATGCCTCCAAGGCTTTGAGGCAAACTGTTAAAGGTGGATGATGATTAAAACAATACAAAAATACCTTATTTTATGATCAATTTCTATGTTTTTCTGTTGTTCTTGCGATTGTACGGTCACGTACAGCCCAGTCATGTTCTGTAATTCATTTGAAGGGATGATACTCTGAGTTTAATTTCACTTGCAAGTGATTTGGTGTTATTTCATCATAATAGAAGGATTTTATTGGCATTTGATTGAAAATAGTTGGTAAGACTAGGGTTTAGGGTTTTGTGAAACAAAATGGATTTGTGAGCCATTCCATTGGTGAAATCCTTTGAAACCTGGTAGAATGGAAGTGTTCAATGTACTTTTAATGATTTTGGTGGTTTTGAGAGAAGGGTATGAAGTTGGAATGGAGTTTGACCAAACCCTAGCCTGATTTTCCTATGTATTAGGCTTTATAAGGTTCTAGACTTGAATTCTTGAAACGCGGTGAACTTGTGATGGATTCTGATGGTGAAACCAGCATAATTAGACCATATGTGATGTGTTGAAATCCCTCAAGTAGATTTTGGAGGTTTGGAGGTTGAAATCTACACACTTGCTTTGGAAAAGTGGCCTAATTAGGCCTAGGTGTAGCAACATCAGTGAATTAATGAGAGGTTTGGTCTCAAACAACAATATCCAAGTTCTTGATATGTTAAGTAAAAGCATAAAGGGTACTCAAAAAGATAATTGATTTGTGGTTTAGAGGCCTTATTCAAATGATATGTTGAAAAAACCTACTTAGGAGTACTACAAGGCACAAGGGAGGTTAGTGAAGGTTATCAATAACTCTAGGGTCTTGAAACTTGCAAGTTAGTTCTTTGGAGAGTTGAAGACCTTATTACCCTACTCTACATCATAGTGGTATCAGAGCTTAGGTTCTAATTGAAAAATTGAAAAGAGGTTGAAGTTTGAAGAAGCAAGATGCCTCCTAAGAGCAATCCAATGGCTAGAGAGGCTAGAGAATTGAAAGAGCAGCATGCTAAGGAAATGAGAAGGGTAAAGAAATCCCAAGCGACTATCCTAGCTAGACTTGTAGCATTAGAATCTAACCAAAGGAGTGGTATGGTCAGCGGAGACCAAAGTGACCAAGAGGAAGAGGAAGGGGTGAGAATGAGAACCCTCAAAGTGGATTCCAAGATGAGGAAGAAGAATTGGACCCTGATGAATTGAGATTGGTAAAGATACTAAAGGATTTCAAGGGGGATGCTCCTAAGGTGAACATAGAATTACCCATGTATGGTGGGAAGATAGATAGTGAAGAAGTGTTGGGTTTGAAAGATGCTCTTGACAATTACTTTGAATATGATGAGGTGGCAGATGATAAGAAGGTAAAGTTTGCCAAGACAAAGTTGAAAGGCTCTGCCCTAACATGGTGGAACTATGTGCAAGAGGAGAGAGTAAAGAAGGGAAAAGAAAAGATAAGTTCATGGGATAGGATGATAGCTAAGGTGAAAGGATAATTTATGTCTGTTGACTATGCAATTTAGACCTTTAGAAAGCTGTAAAATCTCAAACAAAAAGAGTTGGATGTCATGACATACATTGAGGAGTTCCATAAGCTAAGTATTAGAGTGGAGCATAATGAAGATGAAGTAGAAAAGGTGGTAAGAGATCTGAATGGCCTAAGATTCAACATCCAAGATGAGATTAGCCTCACACCTCCTAAAATAGTTGAAGAATGTTTCCAAATGGTAGTCAAGGCAGAGGAAAGAATAAAAAGAAGGCAAGAACAACAAGGTAGAGGTAGAGGAAAGATTTTCAGAAGTAGAGGCAACTTTGGAGGAAGAGGACAATCGACAAAATAGCAAGGAGAAACAAGCAACCATCAAGAACAAGTGGCAGATCATAGAGGTGGTTTCAGAGGTAGAAGACCAAATGGTAGAGGAATATTTGGAGGGCAAGGAAGAGGGTCAAATACCTTCTCAAGAAGATGCTATCATTGCAACTAATTTGGCCATCAAGCATGGAAGTTCCTGGAGAAACAAGCTTCTACATCACAAGGCAATGAAAGGAGAACACAATTGGTGAAAGAAGAAGACAAAGAGAGTGTCAACTCACCTTCTCAACATGTTGCTCCTAAGGTAGGTGAGTCATTAATGATAAGAAGAACACTCATTAAGGTGCCAACAGTCAAAGAACCTCCACAAAGGAAGTCCTTGTTTAGAACCACTTGCAAGTCACATGGAAAGGTATGCAAAGTAGTTATTGATTCAGGTTCTACTGATAATTTGGTTTCCTTGGAAATGGTAGAAAAATTGAATATGGAGAGAATTCCTCATCCCACACCATATAAAGTGTCATGGTTAAACAAAGGTCAACAAGTCTTGGTAAATGAGCAAACATGGGTAGAGTTTAATATTGGGAGTTATAAAGACAAAATCCTTTGTGACATCATTCCCATGGATGTTTGTCACTTGCTGCTAGGAAGGCCCTGACAGTATGACAGAAAGGCCAAGCATGATGGTTAAAAAAACATTTATGTGATAGATAAAGATGGAGCTTCATTCACATTGACACCCCTATCAGATGAGTTTGACAAATAGGTTGGGTCTAGTGTTATGGTAGTGGGAGAGAAAGAATTTTTGAAAACAATGAAGGAAGAAGGTGGACAGGGATTTGCCTTGATAATTAGACCTAAATCCAAATCTGTTTTGGCAGCAAAGAAGGTAGAGGATATACCTAGTGAAGTTCAGGCTTTGTTGAACAAATACAAGGACATTGCAATTGATGAATTGCCAAGCTCTTTGCCTCCCATGAGAGATGTCAGCCATCATATAGACCTGATCCCTAGTGCTGATTTGCCAAATAAGGTTACATACAAGATGACCCCTAAACAAAATGAAGAAATAAGGAGGCAGGTCCAAGAATTGTTAGATAAAGGCCTAATAAGGGAAAGTTTGAGCCCTTGAGTTGTCTCTACTATTTTAGCACCTAAAAAGGATGGGGATTGGAGAATGTGTACTAACTCAAGGGCAATAAACAAAATCACCATCAGATATAGGTTTCCAATACCTAGAATGGAGGATCTAATGGACTGTTTGTGAGGTGCATGCTATTTTTCAAAGATTGACTTAAAAAGTGGCTATCATCATATTAGGATAAGGGAAGGAGATGAATGAAAAATGACATTTAAAACTAATGAAGCTCTGTATGAGTGGATGGTAATGCCCTTTGGAGTGTCAAATGCTCTGAGTACATTTATGAGGCTAATGAATGAGGTTTTGAAGCCTTTCACTGGGAAATTTTTTGTTGTGTATTTGGATGAAATACTTGTGTTTAGTAAGACTAAAGAAGAGCACTTGCAACATCTTGACATGGTTTTACAGAAGTTGAATGAAGAGAAGTTGATGATAAACCTCAAAAAGTGAATTCATGAAAGAGGAGCTAGTGTATCTTGGTTTTGTGATCTCCAAGGGTTCATTGAAGATGGATCCCACCAAAGTTGAGGCCATACTTAGTTGGCCAACTCCAAAATAGTAGGAGAGGTAAAAAGCTTCCATGGACTTGCTACTTTCTATAGGAAAATTATCAAGAATTTTAGTCATATCTGCTCACCCATCATTGACACTGTTAAGGGAGGCTAAAGGAAAAGATTTCAGTGGACTGATGAGGTAGAAAGATGTTTTCAATACCTAAAAACTAGAGTGGCTCAACAATCTATCCTTGCCTTACCTAATTTCAATAAGGTTTTCACCATAGAGTGTGATGCAAGTGGCTTTGCAATTGGTGTAGTCCTAAGCCAAGAAGGCAGACTGGTGGCTTTCTTCAGTGAAAATCTTAATGAATCTAAGAGGAGGTATTCATCATATGATTTAGAGCTGTATGCAATGGTGCAAACCCTTAAGAAGTGGAGGCACTACCTTTTTCCAAAGGAGTTCATTGTTTTCACTGATAACCATACCTTGGAATTTCTAAACAATCAAGATAAGATGAGTCATAGACATGTTAAGTGGGTTAAACAATTGCAAAGCTATACCTTCACTATCAAGCACAAAAAGGTCCAATCCAACAAGGTAACTAATGCTCTAAGCTGAAGGTCAATGTTGGTGCATGAAATCCAACTTCAGAGTGTGGGAATAGATGCATTGAAGGACATGTATGTTGAAGATGATGACTTCAAAGAGGTATATGATGTTTATGCTTAGTTTAAGGATACTTTACATGAGGAATATTCTAATTTTCTATTACAAGATGGCCTGTTGTTTAAAGGTGATCAATTATGCATTCCAAAGTGCTCCATGAGAACAAATTTGATAAAGGAGAAACATTGTGGAAGTCTAGGAGGACATTTTGGGGTTGATAAGACATTGGAGCAAGTAAGAAGGTTCTACTTTTGGCCAAAAATGCAAGTAGATGTCAAAAGGTTTGTAGAAAGTTGTACAATCTGCCAAAGAGCCAAGGGTTCTACTTCTAATGCAGGACTTTATCAGCCCTTACCAATACCTAACATGCCATGGGAGAGTCTAAGCATGGATTTTGTATTAGGTTTGCCAAGAACTCAAAGAGGTTATGATAGTGTATTTGTTGTGGTTGATAGATTCAAGAAAATGGCTCACTTCATTCCATGCAAGTTTACAAATGATGCTTCTCATATTGTAGGGTTATTCTTCAAAGAAATTATTAGAATTCATGGTCTTTCATTAACAATTGTATCTGACAGGGATTCAAAGTTTATTGGCCACTTTTGGAGGACCCTTTGGAGGAATCTTGGAACCAATTTGACCTTTAGTACTGCCTATCATCCACAAATGGATGGGCAGACTGAAGTGGTCAATAGATCACTTAGAAACCTCTTGAGATGTCTCACAAAGGAAAATGGGTGACAATGGGACTTAGTTCTTCCTCAAGCTGAATATGCTTACAATGATTCAGTCAATAGAAGCATAGAGAAAAGTCCTTTTGAAGTAGTGTATGGTCTGAAACCAAGAGATGTACTTGAGCTTAGAGATTTGATAGGGATGGAGAAGAGAAGTGCTGAGGGAGAAGCATTTGCAGAAGCTATGAGAGAGATACAACAACAGGTTAAAGAGAACTTGCAGAAAAGTGTTGATAAGTATAAGAAGCATGCTGATTTGAAGAGAAAGGATGTACAATTCAAGGTGGGAGACTTGCTCCTTGCACCTTTGAAGAAGGAAAGGTTGCCAAAGGGAAAATACACCAAGTTGCTGATGAATAAAATTGGGCCTTGTAGAGTGGTCTATAAGTTTGGGGCTAATGCATATGAGATACAACTCCCTCCTAGAGTTGCTATCTCTTCAATCTTTAATGTTGCCAATCTATACCCTTTCAAGGGATTCATGGATGCAAGTATAGGTGCTAATGCTAATGTTGTTGATGAAGAATGGGTCAAAGATCTACCACCTACTAAACCACTAAAGCTTGAAACTATTTTGGACGCAAAGGAGGTGAAGAGAACAAGGCACAAAGTCTACAATGAATATATTGTGAAGTGGAAAGGATTACCACTTGAAGATGCAACCTGGATGTCAAAAGAGGATATCAAGAAGCATGGAACATCAATGCAAGAGCTGATCTAAGGAGGAACCTGAGATTCTTTTCTCCTTGGGTGTATGGTGCAGGGGCACCTAGTCAAACTATGTAAATAGGGGCAAATGTCAGTATTAGGTGTTTTGGAGTCTTGCATTGAGTAATAAGGTCCATTTAGACCATTTTACAATGTAAATAATCTCATGAGGTCAGTTTGATGACATTTTTTTGTTTGGTTGCACAAGTGGCTTTGCACCTTCATATTTTGGCATGATTGGGAAGTTGAAGAGTCATTTGTTTCAAAAAGATGTCATGAACATTGTTTGGGATGGAATAAGTATAAATATGCCTCCAAGGCTTCGAGGCAGACTGTTGAAGGTGGATGATGATTAAAACAGGATAAAAATACCATGTTTTCTGATTAATTTATGTGTTTTTCTATTGTTCCTACGACTGCACGGTCACGTACTACCCATTCATGTTCTGCAATTCATTTGAAGGGATGATACTCTAAGTTTACTTTCACTTGTAGGTGATTTGGTGTGATTTCATCATAATAGAAGGATTTTATTAGCATTTGATTGGAAATAGTTGGTAAGACTAGGGTTTAGGGTTTTGTGCAAACAAAATGGATTTGTGAGCCATTCCATTGGTGAAATCCTTTGAAACCTGGTAGAATGGAAGTGTTCAATGTAATTTCAATGATTTTGGTGGTTTTTAGAGTAGGCTATGAAGTTGGAATGGAGTTTGACCAAACCCTAGCCTGATTTTCCTATGTATTAGGCTTTATAAGGTTCTAGACTTGAATTCTTGAAACTCAGTGAACTTGTGATGGATTCTGATGGTGAAACCTACATAGTTAGACCATATGTGATGTGTTGAAATCCCTCAAGTAGCATTTGGAAGTTTGGAGGTTGAAATCTACACACTTGCTTTGGAAAAGTGGCCTAATTAGGCCTAGGTGCAACACCATTAGTGAATTAAAGAGAGGTTTGGTCTAAAACAACAATATCCAAGTTCTTGATATGTTAAGTAAAAGCATAAAGGGTACTTAGAAAGATAATTGATTTGTGGGTCAGAGGCCTTATTCAAAAGATATGTTGAAAAAACTTACTTAGGAGTACTACAAGGTATAAGGGAGGTTAGTGAAGGATATCAATAACTCTAGGGACTTGAAACTTGCAAATTGGTTCTTTAGAGAGTTGAAGACCTTATTACCCTACTCTACATCATAGGCACTAAAATCAACTTTTAATCCTAGCCATACACATCACACATTTGACTTTTAATCTTGGTCATCGAATCAAATCACTCTTTTTCTATAAATTCAGCCTCACACAGGCCATTTGGGATCCATCTTCTTCTAGTATCCTCACTCTGTCAAAATTCCTCTAATCTTCTCATCTATCTATTTTCCTCTATCATCTTCATTTTATTGTTATGCTGCAGAAATGAGCACCCAACATCCCTCCAATAATCAATTCTTTGAAATCTTGCATTCTCATGTGAGTTTGAGAAGAGCAATGGAGATAAATTGAGTTTAGCATGGATTTTGGTTTGCATTCGCTTGTTATTTTGATTTTCATGCTTGTTCGTACTCTATTGTGCTAGTTAGGGTTTGATATCTTATTGTTTAAGTTTTAAATCTAATTTTCTCTAGCTACATAATGGTGAACTTGACGTGAACATGCAAAAATCTAACATTTTTGGTTGAGTTTTGGTGATTGACTTTTGCAGGAGACCTTGTAGCTCAAATATAACTCTGTCATTAAGTCTGACAGACCCAAAAACCCTAGGAAGCATATAAAATTTAGCCTATTTCGCTCATTACAAATTTTTTTTAATTTTTTTAATTTTTTTATTTCTTAGTCTGTACAGTACCGATCCGTACGATACAAACCAACCATATTGATCTATAAATTTTTTTTTGCGCTAGTCTTTATTTAATCTTGTAGGTGTTTTTGTTTGAAAATACAGGTTCTATTTATTAAAAAAAAAGGTGACTGTTGACCCTTCTCCCTGTAACTTCAACCTAGGGTTTATCCCATTAGCTATCACCTTTACCAAACCCCATAGTCATTACTAGAGGATTTAGTGTCGCTGCTAGAGGATTTGCTATCACCACCAGAGATTTTACTGTTGTCAGCAGTGTATCGCTTACCACCTCTACCTAGTGCCCAATCTCCACCTGGTGGCCACTTCCGTTTTATGTGTTGCCACCTCTTCAAACTTTGTCGCTGCTTCCATTAGCTTGTCAACCTCTATTGACTATTTGCAACCTGCCCCTATTTGTGTTTGAAGCCCTAACTTCTACCACTAGAAAACCCTAACAAGAATTTTGTCGCTGCCATCTAACACTGCCTGTTGATAAGCTTAAATCCTAACCACAGTTGTGGTGTTTGATTTTTGGTTTCACTCTTTAGTGCTTAGGGCTTATGGTTTATGCCCTACCCCTGACTATTAGGCAGGTTTTAAGTTTTGGTGTTAGGTTTAAAATTTTAATTTTAAGTTAAGGTTTTAAATTTAAAGTTTTAGATTTTAATTTTAAATTAAGTTGTGGTGTTAGTGTTACGCTTAAATACTGGTGTTAAACTTAAATGTTAGTGTTAGCTATTAGGGTTTGTGTTAGGATTAGTGTTAATGTTATGGTTAGTGTTAGTGTTAGGGCCTAAGCAACATAAACTGCTAGCAAAAAAACATAACCGCTAGGGTCTTTAGCAGTCTCATGTGACCAAATAGAAGCAAACAGTTAACAATTAACATTAACTATCAATTTGCTTTTTGTCCTCCATATGCCATATAAGGGCAAAGTTTTTCTTTTTCTCATAACTAGAGTATACAATATCAAAATCGCGTAAACGAGGACTCATCGGAAAGCTGACAAGATGAACTTTGCAATGGTGTAACTTTTACAAGGTGATGGTACCATTTTATTTCCTTTTTTCTTGGTCAAAGTCAAACTTCATTTTGAACTTCAAACGCTCATAACTTTTGCATTTTTGATCCAATTTTTGCAAAATGTTTTTAAAGTGCTTAGAATTTTGTCTACTTTTTGTTCATGCAATCCTTTTTGCTATATCTATTCATCTTGCTTAGATTTTATTAGATTCTTGATTTTTCACATATCACACTTCTTGGTTAGTTTACTTGCTCTTTTCTCGCTTTTGTGTCTTGTAGGCGAATCTAAGGAGTTGGGTAAACATGGGTATCAATATCTATAGCAACTTGGAAAGAAAAAACAATCAGGTGCACACATTCCATCTTTCATCCCTAGTCATTGTTTGCAAACACATTTAGACTTTGGGTTTAAAACGAACATTGTTTGCTATCACAACATTAAAATTGGGCTAAAATTAACCAGTGTCTTCTTACACATTTGGCTTTGAGGATTAAAAAGAACAAGTGCTTGAACTATTTGCCACACATCTCATTTCTCTAAGGGTTAATTAACAACTGCAAGTGTGAATCAAGTGATAGATCACTTGGTTTGCTTTTGTTTACCTTATCTTAGGAGGCTTGCTTAGAGACACACCACTTCAAGGGATGACCTCAACCAAGGTTGAATCAAAAGAAACCATCCTTGGGAGTTGAAATCTTGTCACTCTTGGCTAAGCCCCAAAGAACTTTATACCTTTGGGAAGTGAAGGTGAAGGGTTGGTTACCCCTTTCTCCCGGCTATGTGGCAGGATTTTTCTTTCAATTCATTTCCTTAGTCAACCTTGTACAACCTAGCCTAAGACCTAATTGTCCATGCCCCACCTGACTAATTCTAGGGCTTGTTGTTGTGTCTTCCACGTGTGCTTTCTTAATCATCACAACATTTCAATTTTAATTTCAATTTTTTTTTATGTGTCTTGCATGAGTGATTCATGTGTGTACATGTGTGATCCATTTGTTGGTAAATTGCCTAAATCAAGATATAAACACCCAACACATAAACAAGTCATTCTAATCTTTCTTTCCAACAAAATCATCATTGTCATATCTAATCAAATTTCATCCTAACCCAATCCTAATCATCCCATCATTCAACATCATCATCTTAATCCTAGTCAACACTTGTTAAAATGGTCATAATCCTAAGCAAGCCTAATCCTAATCCAAAGCCCAAGGTCACACTTCGAGGATCCCCTCCTCCTAATCATGATGACAATCCAAAACCATATATGCTCTGAGGTGACCCAAAATTTGTTTCTAGTGATGATGAGAACTTTGTAGATCCTAGTGATGATGAGGATCTTGTAGATTTTGAGGCATACTTAGAGGAACAAATTGAAATCCAAAAACTTCAACCTATGTGTAACTCCATCCCAACACAAGAGCAAAAGATCATAGCACAAGAACTCCAAGACCTCATTCAAACACTTCACCAACTAGGACAACCCCTAGATCAACAGATCATACAAAGATTCCAAGCTCTCATTCAAAAATTTCAACAAAGCCAATCACCACAAATACAACAACTCCCAGTCGAAGGCCAACAATTAATAGCCACTTGTCAAATCCAACCAAATCCACCCACCTATCAAATCAATGCCACATCAACCTATCCCACTTCTTTCCATGCCAACCAATATTCATATTCATCTACATCATGACAAGCACATGTGAACCTAAGCCATCTTAATGATACTCTTGATAAGGGAAATATCAACTTAAGTTTGGAATCATATACCAATCCATCTACTAGTCCTTCATCATCATCCAAGAGAATTCCTATACTAAATCCTACTAGTACTACACCAACATCATCATCTAGCTCTAGTCCATCAAGCAAAGAATCCATTGATGATTTTCTCCAAGGGCTACTAGCAAGGAATATTAAATCATCCCCATGTCAAGCACCCATTGATGAGCCTACCAAAGAAACTTTGAATGCCATGTCCACTTCTTCGAGCCCATCATGTGGTCCACAACCCCTTGAGCATATTAAAAATTTTCTTCCCATGAGTTCATTACCCTCTCATGTTGTTGACCAAGAACCTATCCAAGAGTCATCCACTTCTATTCAAGCAAACCAAGAGCTATGTCAAGAGTTTAATCCTAAGCATGTGGAAATATCAAGCCCTCATCTAAATCCAGATCAAATCATCTCTAAGTTCAACTCATCCATGACCTATATATTTTCTTTGATCAAGATATTATTTATGATCATGACCCTATTTGTGAGCCAATTTATCCCATGTATAGCACACTTAATCCTGTTTTTGCTCCCATTTCTAATCAAGGTTCTATCTATGATCATGAAAACCATAATGATCCTCTTAACCAAACTTTATGCATTTCATGATCAATATCTTATCACTCCACATACCCATAATCCCTAAACACACATTTCCCTTAATGAGACACATGCCTCCCAAGTACACATTGATGATCAAACCAATAGCTTGGATCTACATGCACATAATCAAGATCCTATTGATCCTTCCACCTCCACTATCAACCTCATTTCCAATCCACCATCATATCCACTTGGTCTATCCACCTTCATTCATGAATTTTCCTCCCTAGGAACACAACCTTTATCCACCACTTCACCTTCTTCACCAAATAAGGAACTCATGTCTACTATTCAAACTACACCTAGTCTCATTATCCATCGTATACTCCAAAATATGACCTACCAAGGTAAAGGCTTAGGCCTTCATGAACAAGGTATTTTGGAGCCGATACATGTCAAAGTCCCTCCACACTCATATGGCCTTGGATATACACCCCAAGGTAAACAATCTAAAGATGTTGGTAATTCCTCCATTCCTCCTAAGTCCACCACTTTCTATCATAAATCTTATCATACCACCAAAACATACATTACCATTCCACCTCTATCATCCTACAAATGTCAAAATCATGTGACCATACACTTTCCACCATCCACTTTACCTCCACTTCTGCCAACTCCTAATATCCCTCCCTCTACTTTACCACCACTTCTCCCAGTGTCAAATCCATACACATTCCCTCAAATTCCTAATCATGACCAACAAATGCACATATTGTCTAAACATGAAGCTTTCACTCATTCCACCCATCCCATAGGATTCAAAAATAAAAAAAATGGATGCCTCCACACATAAAGCCAAAAATCCCTTGGGTCATAATGCCTTGGGACATCAATTCAAAAAGTCAAAGCAACGTACATTAAAAAATACATCTAAAAGGTTGCCCAAGCCCATAGCTTCCCAAGCAAAGTCTAAAACTAAAATGGTATGGGTACCTAAGTAAAAAGAAATCAAGTCAAATGAGGCATCCACATCTCAAAAATCCCAACCATCCTCTTCCATCCAAAAGTCCCAAACCATTCAAAAGTTTCAAATTCCTAAATCCCACAAGCAAAACAAAAATCATAAAAATACTAAGTCTATGTGGGTACCTAAAGCACTTCATCATCCATCTCATAAGAAAACATCTCCATTTCTTCCTATGCCACCTTCCAATCAAAAGCTTAAATGTTTAACATGGTGTGTGCAACAGTTGGTCATGGTTCCCTTCCATTCCTCAAATCCACATACCTCCATCACCCCATCATTCATCCATGATCCTACATATCTTCACCATCATCTTCCTATGGTCCATGCTTTTGGATAAACCTTTCATCCATCATTGCATAAGTCTGACATAATCCACATCATAATCCATCCATGCATAAACATTTCATAATCCGTTATCTACCTAATCCATCTCCCTCTCATGTATTCCTTACCAACATCGATGAGCATAATAACTTGACATGGTCCATACGATGACATCCATCTCTACTGGGACACTATCACTTTTCATGGAGTCCCTCCTATCCATATTCCCCTTCTCCCATCCAAAAATCAAAAAATTTAAAAAAAAAAAGTAAAGAGAAATCCCTTCATCCAACAGTGAAAACTTGGTAAATGTGCACCCTAGATAAGTACCATGATGAAAACCTGGCAAATAGGCATCATGTGTAGGTTGATCTTCTATGTCACTTACACTTGGGGGCATGTTGTCTCATCCTATCATAACATTTTCTATCTTATCATACCATATCCTATCTTGCCTTACCATCATACCCATATACCTATCATATTTAGTCCACTTATCAACCTTTCCTCCTTTTGATCTTGATGAAGACTTGGGGAAAAAATGCTGAAATATGCTTTGGGTATCTCTTGACATACCTCATCCTATACAAACCAATCCTATCATAAGCTTATTCATGTGAAATTCTATCATCCTATTTTCATAAGCTTTATCATGAAAAATCCTAAGTATTGCATCTAGAATGGGGCATGTTGTTCTTATGCGACATAGTCTTTGGAGATCACATCCTTGCTCCTTTATGATGCATCTACCCCATTCACTATTGCTTGTCCTTTTATCCATTCATCCATCTTACCTTCATCTCTTGCACCTAGACTTGGTTTTCCCTTGTCATTGGTATCTAGCACAAAGGCTACCCAAGTTGTCATCCATTGACATTCCAAACATTTCAAAAATCCAAAAAAATCAAAACATTTCAAAAATCCAAAAAAATCAAAACATTTCAAAATCCAAAAAATCAAAACATTTCAAAAACAAAAACAAAAAAATCAAAACATTTCAAAAACAAAAAAAAATCAAAACATTCCAAAAATAAAAAAAATCAAAACATTCCAAAAATAAAAAAAAATCAAAACATTCCAAAAATCCAAAAAAATAAAAACATTCAAAAATCCAAAAAAAATAAAAACATTCAAAAATCCAAAAAAATAAAAAAATATTCAAAAATCCAAAAAAAAAAAAAATATTCCCAAAAATACAAAAAAAATAAATATTCAACAAAAATCCAAACTATAAAATCAATTATCAAATCATCATTCAAACAAATTCTTCCAATTCATTTAAATCCAATCATTATCATTCAAATCATTCCTGCAAATTAAATTAATCAATTCTTCCAATCAATTTTCATCAAAATCCAATCATCATTCAATCAAATTCCTCCAAATCAAATCACTTCTAATCAACTCAATCCAATCAATTCAATTCAATCATCCAATCATTCCAAGCAATAAACTCAAATCATCTTCAATCCATACCAATCAAGTTAATCAATCTTGCCAAATTATCCAATAGCATCAATGGTCTTGATCCTAATCTTGTTGTCAACCAAATCAATCAATCAATCATCATCATAATCAATGGGATTTATCAGTCCCAATCCTAGTGTTGTTCTTGGGATATATCATTCCCATATCAACAACACAATCCTCGTGTTGTTCTTGGGCTAAATCATTCCCACATCAATAACATTATCATTAATCAATCAATCAATCATTGGTTTATAGCTTGATAGGGGAAATACCTTGTCTGTTTTTGAATCATTTGTGCATGCTTACTTTCTTGCTTGTGTGTTATCATTTTTATCTTGCATTTGTATCATTCCTAGCTAATATTCATATCTTGTATCTAGACAACATTATATTACGCTGGGGCATGAGACACATCATCACCTTGGTCCCTATACCTTTGTGCATAATGTCTAGTGCTATATCAAACATCATGGTTGCTCACCTTCATTGCAGCATAACACATCATCCATTTCTTCCATCCATTCCCTTATCTTTCTCTTTGACCAATCACTTTCATTTTGAGAGCCTACCTTTTTCCAACCCGCCTATCCTCTCGAGGGGGCATCATCACCCTATCTTTCCATCATCATCCTATCCTTTCATCTTCTATCCATACCTTAGCTTCTTTGAAATGATGTTACTTGACATAAATCTCATCATCTCGAACATCATCTCAAAGAAGAGCAAAATGTAGACACCAAAAAATTGTCAATTTCATAACATCACCTAATCATACCTGACCTTGTAAAACATCTTGTGATTTTTATCCTAGATCATTACATTATCCCGTTTATCCCACTTACATTGTCCCACTTGATCACCTTTCCAATTAATTAAATAAACCTCTTTATTTAATTAATCCCTCTTCACATGTCCCACAAACAATTTAAATTAAATATTAAATCAAATCCCTCCTTATGACATGTGTCACATGACTACAACTCTTCTCATGCACACATAATTTAACTAATTTTATTATTTAAATTATGAGACTCCCAATCACATCCTTTTTTTAACCCCACTCATTTGTGTGTCATAGGCATCTTTTCCTCCAAAATAAATAAAATAATCCCACTTATTCCCTCACATCCTAATTTTAGCCTCATGTCATAACCCACTTAATGTGCATCATAAGCACTAAAATCAACTTTTAATCCTAGCCATACACATCACACATTTGACTTTTAATCTTGGTCATTGAATCAAATCACTCTTTTTCTATAAATTCGGCCTCACACAGACCATTTGGGATCCATCTTCTTCTAGTATCCTCACTCTGTCAAAATTCCTCTAATCTTCCATCTATCTATTTTCCTCTATCATCTTCATTTTATTGTTATGCTACATAAATGAGCACCCAACATCCCTCCAATAATCAATCCTTCGAAATCTTGCATTCTCATGTGAGTTTGTGAAGAGTAATGGAGATAAATCAAGTTTAGCATGGATTTTGGTTTGCATTCACTTGTTATTTTGATTTTCATGCTTGCTTGTACTCTATTGTGCTAGTTAGGGTTTGATATCTTATTGTTTTAGTTTTAAATCTAATTTTCCCTAGCTACAGAAGTGGTAAAGCATATGGTACATTGTGTGTCTCCATCTCTCCAGATATTCTCTTTCACATTGAATGAACCAATATACCTAATGAAGTATGGACTAAGTTAAAAAATATATTTGGCAAGCAAGATGTAATGAGAGGGCATTAATTGGAGAATGAACTAATAAGTCAGTATACGAGACTTTACCATAATTCATGTGTTCTTCATTAAATTGAATTTTCTAATGTTTCAACTCAAGAAATGTGGAATTAATAAGCAAGAGGAGCAATTGATCTTAAGTGTTTTGTCCAAGTTTGGTCACCAGTATTCAATGTTTGTTTCAACTTTTCATGCTACAAAGAGTGCATTTGGTACACGCTACATTATGCCTACACTTGTAGAATTTGTTGTTTCTCTAACATAGGAGCAAGGCAAACTAGTAGAAATGGATGCATTGAACTCTAAAATCACACACTCTTGTTGCAACTTAACCAAAGTCTACAAATCATAAGGCAAGAAATAATCAAAGGATCAAGATAAGGGTCATCAAGATAAGGGACAAAAAATGCATGCTCCACCTGATTCATCTCCCTCATCAAAAGGGAAAAATTGTAAGGAGAATCTTGCATGTTCTTATTGTAAGAAAATTGGGCATGAAGGCAACCACTTTTATAAAAAGGAGAATGATGAGTTAAGGCATCTTCTTCAACAAACTCAACTCATATTGTCCACACTAAAGACTAGTGGTTCTTCCTCTCCTTCATCTACATCAGCCACAAATTCAAAAAAATAAGAAGAAGGGTATGTCACTCTTTGCTTCTACAAATTATGTATCTCAAAAGTTGCTTCTTGATTTAGGAGCTTCACATCTCATGACTACATCATGTGAACTATTTTCCACATTTGAGCCTTGTACATTACCACCAATTCTCATGGGAATAACACATATATGTCTTCTTATGGAAAATGTATGGTTGATAATGGTGAAGGCACATTTAATTATGTACTTTATGTTCCTTTTTTATCCAATAATATTCTTTCCATTTATCAAATCAGACATAGTGGCATAAGAAAAATAGTTGAGTTCACACCTAGTTTAGTCATCATCAGGGATTTACAAAGTAAAGAAGTTGTTGCTACTGGACATGTTGATCATGATTCTAGATTGTACTCCTTTTAATTATTTGGTTCTGCTGACTTTGATGATGGTTTGATTATAGATGATACTGATATCTTTTGATTGCATAAGGAGAAATAGTTTGGTTATGTGAACCTGGGAGTTCTTTCCTCATCAATTCCTCAAACTGATATCATTTCTCCTTCATTTTCTGCTTCTTTAGAATTGAGTGTTCCTAAATCTTTGGTTTCTACTGATTCAATCCAATAGGATCTTCATAGTTGTGTTTCCAATGTAGTTGATTGAGATGATTACTTGACAAGAATTTCAAACTTGTTTAGTGAGTCCTACATTTCAAAGTTGGTAGTCACTTTTGATGGTAGCCACATCACCAACATTTTTCCTGCATCTCTTGACCCTATTCTACATCATCTTCTACATGAGGTTTTTGTACAACTTCAAGAGATTTCATTCCAATATTTAAATTATGTGCAGCATTCCAAGACTTTCATTATTCTTCTCACATGGGAAGATCACATGCACTTATCTATAATTCTATTTCTTCCACAAAGAATGTATGGTTTTTGACATTTAGGTATCACATTCTATATACTTTTTCGAGCATTAGTCAACATTGTAGGATCTATAATCTTACAAGGGTCTCTTTAGTATGTCTCTTTCTCTTCTTTGGGGGGAATATTTCTTGTACTCATCCAAACACACCCTTATGTTCCCTTTTTCCATTTCATGCACCACCTTATCTACTGATTGCATTGTGAAAACTACAAAACCTTGTTTAAATTATGTTAATTAAAGATGAAATATTGAAGTTGTTGTGATGAAAAGACTCATGTTTTGGATTTAAATTGACAAAACTATGGTGAAATGTATTTTTTTTATCATGGGTGTCTATCTATTAGGTTCAGAAAGGTTTTTGAAGACTCTGGAGATGTTCCTAACTACCTCTAGAGCTGAGCAGAAGACACACTACAAAGCACTCCAACATTTTGTAGAATGGTTGGAGTATCTCTAGAGATGGATTATCAAGACAATAAGGGTTGTTGATCACGAGATCTTTGGATTTGTGTCCTAATGAGCTATCTAGTGATCTCTAGAGTTGTTGTTGACTGCACAAAGTCTCTGGAGTTGCATAGAATCTCTGGAGTTGTTTCATTGCCAGAATCTCTAGAGCTACTATAAAGTTCCAGAGTTCCGCATATGAAGGCTAGATTTTTTGAAGAAGACAACTACAATAGCTCATGGGAGACAAAGGACACCTTCCATTTGATTTTTGCATGAATTTGGGACTTTTAGTAGTATGCTATTTTAAATTTAATTCCTTTTTATCAAGGCCTCTACGGCTTGATTTATCAAAAGTCAAAACTCTAGATTTAAGGACACATCCAATGTCACTTAAGTTTGTTTTAAATTTTGCATGGTTATATTTTGATATAGGTAGTTGTATGTTTAGTCTTTGGAATAAAGATCTTTTGTTTCCAAAGAACTAGGAGTAAATTAATAAACTTTGAAGATATGATATCAACAACAATTTGATATATATTGTATGGAGGAAGTAGGATAGATATAGATAGTTTTCTTGACAGTCTTATATAGTTGCAGAAATATATACTTTTTTTACTTTGATATACTCTATGTGGAAATACTAGATTAAAGGAAGGTGGTTCTTCTATTTGTATGTTCTAAAATTTCTACTTAGTCTTCAATTATGAAGGTGTGGAGCAAAGGCCCACTCCCACTGATGGAAGGAAGGCTAGTATTAATGGTTTATTGCTTTCTTACATTATTGCATATTCTTTAATTTAGCTTTCCTACATTCATAGAAGTAAATCAGAATCTTTTCAATTCCATTTTAATGTCTTTTCTAGTTTTATAGTCAGATGAATCATTTCAGCATTGTACTATTCCAATTCCTAGATTAGATCTCCTTCACAATAGTTAGTTAAAAGCATAAATTTGATTGAATAAGTAGGTTTCATTTCAGTAGATAGTTTAAGGACTATTAATTTCTAGTTTCTATTGCAAGCTTCCATGGACATAGCCCTAGATTTGACAATAAACATGATTAAATTCCAAGGTACAATGACCCTTGTCAGTCATGTTGAGTCCTTCTTCTATCTTATTCACTTGTACATATTTCATGCATACTTTCTCTTTTGGAGAGGGGTTTTTCCCATTAGGTTTTAGATTTTATTTTGTTTATGAGAAACTTGTTTGTACATGGGTACCTACATCACCTAGTAGCTGAGACCCATCATTATTATATCACTACTCCCTAAGTTGCACTTAAGGGGGTGCTAGTGTAAATAAGGGCATTATCAAACTAGTTAGCTTTTAGCCTACCTAGGTGAGTCCTATTCACACTAGTTATGTCTCCACTTAGGGGATTTTAATATTCTAACTCACTTTAGATCATGTGGTTGAGACATGTGTACTCACCTTTTGAGACACCTAGTGCATACATACTTGCCACATGCTCAAACAAATGTCATTTGAGCTCACAAGTGTTGCACCTTTGGAGGGGTAGTCAGTTTTTTAGTTCTACCTTCCTACCTCCTCTTCCTTGCCTATATATGAAAGGATCTATTATACATTTTGATTAACTTTTGATAATATATTTTTGTCTTATTTGTGCTCTCATTATTTGTGGAAGTCTATCCTAATCTTTGCTTTCAAATATTGTCAATCCCAACATATTAACTTTAGAACCTAATTTACCATTTAAAATCATTATGAATGTATCACCTTTAGTTATGGCCATGTCAATATACATGGTGCACAATTGCCTATAAACTATTTATTGAGTTACTTACAAGTTAGTCCTTATTTACAAGATAGTCCTCAAACATTAGTTATATTAACACATGAGAGTTTTTTAATTCTATAGAAGATTCACCCTCATGCAATGTTGTCAATCTATATACTAAATTAAAGAGATTTTATGGCTCCTTTAACAATATATGAATTAAAGATACTAGATAGATATTATTGAAGCAAAAAAATAAATGAGGCTCTATGGGTATGATGTTACATTACAGTTTGTGAAATAAACCTAGTGGTTGTTTATCTTTACATTAGCTCCTTTTTCCTTTGCTTATCTCATTGAAAATTCTCTCTCTATTCATGGGCTCTCTTGGTGTCCTTTTGTGCTTTACATACCTCCTTTATTTCATTTGGTATAGGTGTACCTTATGTATAGCCACATTTCTCTACAACTATTTCTTTTAGGGTTGCTACAATTTTAATCTTCCTCAACCCCATGCCCCCTAATCCTACAAAGATGTTGCTACTAGAGTAGGCATCGGTATGAAAATAATAATAAATATCTGGTGCAGCCACCGTTAGGAGTGTCCACAAAGTGAACATTCTAGGCCATGCAACAAGAGTAAACACAACAAAAGAAACTCAAAGATAGAATGCAAATGTAAATTTAGTCTTTTAGTATATCATAGATTCAAAATACAAACATGCCGACAACATGCGGGCTTATAGATTAGGACTCACAGGCCTGATTCTCTAGTTACGACATATGCACAAGATATAGCTTTGAAGCACCTTACAAAAGAATTCAAACTATCTAACTATCTATAATCATGAACTACTTTCCTATGCATCTATTACATGAATTTATATCATCTCTGGATCACAAGATTCCTTTGTGTCGGCCAAACAGATTACAAACTCCAATGAAAGAGATGTAATGTGTGTACATGGATAGGTCAGACCTAAATGTATGGGAATCCTCTACAAGTGAATGAAATAGTGTGTGGGTATCAGGGAAGGTTGGCCACATCCTAAAGTTCCTTGAATGATGTGTCTTTTAGCTCCGTAAGTTGTGGAAGTGCTATGCAATTCTTCTCCTTTAATTGATTGTCTGAATGCTCTGCTTTGAGAAAATAGTCAATCTTCTGATAACGATATCTTTTCAGAAATTGATCCAAATGATCTAAATTTTGGATATGATGTGGATGAAGATGTCTAGATTCTAAGTCCAACTCTGCAAGGTTTGAAATGAAACTGCAGTAGAATGCAAACCAATCTATTGAAACTACTACTAACTGAACTGATTGGAATGAACTGGGAAAATGAAATGCAAATATTTTTGGTTGATGCAAGATTGCTCTTGAACCTGGGATGCTCCTACATCAATATCTCTATTTCTACATATTCATTTGTTGTTGTAGATCTTCCCTTTCCTAGGAATGGCAATGAATCTCTCTAAATAGTTCGATGTTGAGATGATACTCCTATTGATATACACATGGGGGAATCAATGGACCTAATTATCGAATATTTTGAGCTAGATCTAGTTGAAAAGTTTATAGGGTCTTGGCCCTCTTATAAATAGTTGATAAATTTGGTAGATAGAGAGTGAAAACCAAATATCTAAGGTGATATTGACATTTCATTGTATGGGAGGAGTTTCTTCATTCTAACTTTTTTAGTTGAGGAGGAGGAAGAACTTATTTGTAAATGGGCTTTGGTTCATGGGCTCTAGCAGTCTATACCTAGATCATTGGATGATATATTTTTATCTAATAGAAGAAGCATCCTCTTGGGTGTTGATCTGGGTAAGCCTCACCTTCCTTTCTTTATTTATGTGGAATGAGGATGCTCTAAAAATAATAGGAAATGTTGTAGAGAAATATAGATAGGGACTCTACCCAAAGAAATGTTTTTTGTATAGCCTTAATTTGTGTGGAAGTTGATCTCCTTAAGGGACTCCTTAAGTCCATTAATCTAAATTTGAAAGAATATGAATACACAAATACATTGAGAAGATTGACTATGAGTGTATTCCTTTCAAATGTAATTTCTATAATGGGCATGGACACTTTGAAAGGAATTGCCCTAAAAAGACTAAAACTAATAAGGGAAAAATAGAAAATTTCCAAAATACTTGTAGAAAAAATTATAGGCAAAGGAACATCTTGGTGACCTTGTTAAAGATCTTTCTTCCTCCAACCCTTTTTCTATCTGTAAAGTTGAAAATTGCACACCCTTGCAATTTCACATTATGTTTTGTGCTCACTTTAGTGTCCATACACATAGTATGTTTTTAGGCTCATTTTATCCCTTGTCCTAGCCTTTTCCCACCCACAATGTCAAATTCATGTTTATGTTCTATTCTTTATATTTAATTTATGTAATTTTTTTTAAGTGTTTTATCTTCCTTCCTATCTTAAGGTGTTTTAAAATTTCAAGAACTGAAGGCACCTAGATGCAAGTGTGACATGTAGATGTTTATGTGACAACCTAGAATCTTGCGACTATTTGTTGCTTAGTGACCATTTCTGAGCATTTTTTCCACCTTCCTTTGCATGTGTGAGTTTTGGTAATGTTTTAATCACACTCAAATGGTTCTTTTGACCTAGATTTCCTTTTCTTCCCTCCAACTTTGCATTTTGAATCTCCTAGGTAAAAACCTTGTGAAAAATCTCATATTCTCCATTATTTTCTCATACTTTATCTCTAGTTATGAAATTACTTGGAAATCTTTAGCACTCTTGGAAACTCTCTTTGGAATCCTAAAACATACATTGATATTGCTTTGATTCTCCAAGTTTCATGTGAATAGTTTTCAAGCATTTGGCATCTTCATGATGTCTAACCGCTATATTTGGTTGGGCCTCTTGCATGGGCCTTATTCGTTGGTTGTGTGGAACTCATCTCTCTCCTCAACGTGATAGAGTTCCCCTTCCTCTCTTTTTACATTATTCTCTTAGTGCAAATCCATTTGTATAGAAGGCACTTTGTGGGTTTCTCATTTCCTTTCATTTCTACCACACACAATAGAAGGCACTTAGTGCAAGTATTCATAGCATTACTCTTGTTGTTGTTCTTATTTCTTAGACACATATAAGATTAAGAGAACACATGATTTTATCCTCTTTATTTGATTAGCTATTGTGGAGGTCAAAAGACTAAAGTAGGGATTTGATCATTCTTGACAAACTCCTATATAGCCCCAACTATCTTTTTGTTTCCTTGTAGTTATAGGTTCTTTTTGGTGAGGACATCCAACTGCATGAGGGTTTTGCTAATCTCCTCCCTTCTTGTTATCACTTTTGTTAATTCTTTTGAACAGTTAGATAAAATACTTCTATTTCTATTTTTGTTGTTACCTAGAGGTCTTTTTAGTTTGTTGTTTATTTCTATGTAAGTTGGGCATAGTTTTTGAGGAGTTTTGAAGTTTTATGTTTTACATTGTATGGACTACAATGTGACATGTAGATGTCTATGCAATTCATTGGCATCCTAGATAGTCAGCTTCAAACTTCATTTCCAAGTTCCTCTTGATTCTAAATTTAAAATTATGTGTTTGATTTGTTAAATCTACACTTCGTAATTATGTAAATCAATAATTTTTAGTTTGCATTATTTGTTAACTTGTTAGAAAACTTAAATTCCTCAATGGTAAAACATGTTAGATCTAAATAGTTTAATTTTCTATTTCTATTAGAATAGTAGCATATTAGATTCATCCTTAAACGAGCTAGTTGTTACTAGTGTAGTGCTATTGAAATCATTTGGTAAAAAGAACTAGATTTTTCTTTGCTAGATTGAATTTCATATACTACACTATCTTGTCCCCATATGTGGCTCCTATTAGATGCTTCTACAAACAAGGATTCAATTGGAAAAAGATAGTATAGGAGGAAGCATCACTTCTAGAATAGGAGACATTGCCTACCAAAGATGGTAAAGTCTAATGGTGGAAGAGGACACAATTGTTTCTCCTACCATTAACCAAAAGCTAAAGGATGGAAGAAAAATGTTGAAACTAGATCCAAAGAGAATTTTGAGAACATATTTGTTGGAAAGAAAACCACTATGGACTCTACAACAAAAGGGAAGAACAAGTTTCAGAAATAATGAAGTTCAAATTCAAGGCTCATTATGGAAAATTTTTAATGATTTGATTTTCTCTTAGCACACTAGTCTTTCTATACTTTGTGATCTCTAGGATGTATTTTTTGTAATTTTGGTACTTTATATTACTAAAACTCTTATTTTTTTAAACAATATATACATCAAAAATGTATATTGTCATTTCCCTTGGTACTATATTGAAAAAGTGATGTAGCTCAAGGTCTTGATGCCTTTTCCTTCCAACAGGATGTCCAAACACCTTTACCTTCCAACAAGATGTCCGGATGCGCTTTGCCTTCCAACAGGATGTTCCAGATGTACTTTGTCTTCCAACAGGATGTCTAGATGCATGTTTCCTTCTGACAGGATGTCTAAATGCCTTTTTCTTCCAACATGATATCCATATGTGCTTTACCTTCCAAAAAGATGTTTAGATGCACTTTGTCTCCCAATAATATGTTTAGATGTCTAAATGCCTTTACCTCTAACAGGATGTCTAGATGTGTTTTTCTTCCAACCGAATGTTCCAAATAGGTGTCCTATTGCAATTGGATGTTTTCCAATGAGATGTCCTGTTGCAACCAGATGTTTTCCAACAGGATGTCTTGTTGCCCTGCATGTCATATTGACCTATGAATTTCACAAAAAACATCCTGCAGTGCCCAAAAAGTGACAAAAATGGTTTTCAACCGCCTTAAAGTGCCCAAAAAGTGACAAAATGGTTTTTAACTACCTTTTTGACCAATCTAAAAGTTAGTAAGAGGATGACACATATATTTTCATGTGAAGATGTGTGGTAACCGCCTCTTTTGCATATAAAAGGGGTTTTCCTTTCTTTTGAAGGGGATATTTTCCATAGTGAGTTTTTGACTTCTGTTATAGCTTCTACTACAAGTTTTAGATTTAAAGGCAGATAGTTTTGGGTTTTTTCATAAGAAGAGTAGGATATTCTGATTTGTCCATAAAAATGATTGTAAGGCTTAGGCCAAGGCATGTAAGATTGTAATGTCATTTTACTCATGTTGTACACTCTAGTTGTAAATGAATAAATAGATTTTTTATTGTTGTGGGTTGTTTTATTTTGATGTCTAGTTCAGTAGTTTGTCAAAGTCCCTAGACCTTGAGTTGCATCAAGTGGTATCAAAGCTTAGGTTTGGAGTTCCTTGAGGTTGTGGGATTGTTGTGTAAGGGACCCTGAGGAGATTGTTGTAGGTAGAGTGAAGAGGAAAACTTGCAACTGCAGAGGGTCTGCAGACATGGTACACCAAGCAAGAGATAGAAGAGGAGTTGCTTTGAGAGTTGGAGATGTAACATTGGTAGAGATGATGAGAGGCATCATAGCTAGGCTAGATGCAATGGAAATAACATAACATAGAGGAGTACTTGTAGAGAATGTGAGTGATAATGAGGAATAAGTCAATGAAGAAGAAATAGAAGAAGGAGAAGATGGATAAGAGATGAGGTTTCTGAGTGTAATGACAAAGATTGCCAGTAAACCCCATGTAGAGTTACCTAGTTACAATGGTAGTTTGAAATTAGATGAGTTGATAGACTAGATTTTAGAGATGGAAAAGTATTTTGAGTTGGAATCTATTGAAGACCCTAAGAGGGTAAAACTTGCAGTTGTAAATCTAAAGGAACATGCATCTCTGTGGTGGGATCATGTGCAAGATGAGAGATAGAGAAAAGGAAAGGAAAAGATTAAAACCTAGGAGAGGATGTTAACTAAGTTGAAGGAAATTTTTTTTCCCATAGACCATCAAATAACTATGTTTAATATGTTGTTGAACCTCAAGTAGAGGGAGAAAAGTGTGCAAGACTACACTAAAGAGTTTTATAGATTGAACATTAAGGCTGGTCACATTGAAGACAATGCTGAGAAGGTATCTAGGTATGTAAATGGTTTTCATTATTCTATCCAAGATGAAATTAGCATGGTCAAAATTACTAGCATAGAAGAATCCTATCAATTTGTATTGAAGGAAGAAGAAAAGATCTCTAGAAGGAAGAATAGTTCTAAGGGAAGAGGTAAATCCTCCAAAGGAAGAGGACAGTCAAATCCTAGATGTGGTTCTCAAGATAAGTAAGGAGAAATGAGTTCTTCTCAAACTAGCACCCAAGGAGGTAGAGGAAGGGGTGATTACTCCCGAGGTAGAGGAAATTCTAGAAGAGGAAGAGGATTAAGTGGAACATGTTTCCAATGTGGACAGATTGGACATAGGGAATTTGAATGCCCTCAAGTACAATAGTCTAGTAGAAAAGGGAAGGACACTAGATTCCATATAACATAGGTTGAGGAAGAGAGTGTGTCAAGTGTAGCCTCACCAAAATTTGGAGAAGAACCTAAGGATGGAGATTCCTTGATGTTGAGGAAATTTCTTCTAACACTAGAGAAAGTACAAGAGGAACTAGAACAATGAAGAAATCTATTTAGAGCCACCTATGTAAGTTTGGAGGAGAATGTTGCAAGGTCATTGTGGATAGCAAAAACACTAAAACCTTAGTGTCAGAAGAAATGGTGGAGAAGATGAAATTGAAGAGGTTGAAACACCTAACTCCCTACAAGTTTTCCTAGTTGTAAAAGGGACATCAAATATTGGTAAGTGAACAATGCCTTGTTAGATTTCACATTGGAAATTATGAAGATGAGATAATGTGTGATGTTATGCCGATGGATGCATGTCACATTCTATTAGGCAAACCTTGGAAATATGATAGGCGGGCCATTCTTGATGGCAAGAGTAATTGCATTAAAATCAAGAAGGATGGGGTTGAGTATGTGTTGAATCCTTTGAAGGATAAGGATGAGGAAGTTGAGAAAACCAATAGGGTTTGTCTAGTGACTGGAAAATAGTTCTTGAAGGAAATCAAAAAGGAGAAGGTATGTTATGCCTTTCTACCTCAAGTTGTAGAAATTATGATAGCAGAGAAATGGATAGAAGTTCCCACAAAAGTCCAATAAATTTTGAATGAATTTAGTGACATTCTAATGAAGGATTTTCCAGATGGATTACCTCCAACTAGAAGCATAAGTTAGTGCATGGACTTGATACTAAGTGAAAGTCTACCAAATAAGGCACTATATAGAATGACACCATGGAAAATCTAGAGGTGAATAGACAAGTGCAAGAGCTATTGGATAAGGGGTTGATTAGAAGGAGCCTCAATCTGTGTGTTGTACCTGTTGTACTGGCACCTAAAAAAGATGGTAAATGGTGAATATGCACTAATTCAAGGGCTATAAATAAGATAACCATAAGATTGGTAAGTCAAAGAGGGTAGGAGATGCATTTAGGAGAAGGTCTTTATTGATGAATGAGTTAAGGGTCAGTGTTGTTGGCTTTGATGCAATGAAGGATTTATCTCTTGATGATCCTAATTTTAGGGAAGCCCAGACAACTAGTAGAAGTCTAGTGCAGGGAGATAGGACTCCATGGTTGGAATATTTCATCCAAGATGGCTTGTTGTTCAAAGGATAAAAATTATGTATACCCAGAGGTTCAATGAGGGAAAATCTAATAAGAGAAAAGCATAGTGGAGGCTTGAGTGGACATTTTGGAATAGATAAGACATTGGCACAACTGAGTGAAGGTTATTTTTGGTTGGAATGAGTGCAGATGTGAAGAGATTGGTACAAGGCTACATAATTCTCCATCATGCAAAAGGTGCAAGACAAAACATAGGATTATATCAGTCATTTCCTATACCATTGAGACCATGGGAGCACCTGAGTATGGATTTTATTTTGGTTTTTCCTAAAACACAGTGAGGTAATGATTCCATTTTTGTTGTAGTGGAAATATTTTTAAAAATGGTTCATTTCATACCATGTCATAAGACTGGTGATGCATCCCACATAGCTACATTATTTTTCGAAGAGAGTCAATCTACATGGATTACCTAAGAGCATAGTCTCAGATAGGGACACAAAGTTTGTTGGCCATTTTTGGTGTACATTATGGAAGAAGATGGGCATTGAATTAGGATTTAGTTCATCCTATGATCCCTAGACTAATGGATAGACTGAGGTTTTGAATAAAAGTTTAGGAAACTTATTGAGATGTTTGGCGGGAGGTAAACCACATCAATGGGATCTTACCTTGGCACAAGTAGAATTTTCTTACAACTATTCAGTGAACAAAAGTGTAGGAAGGAGTTCATTCCAAATAGTTTATGGGTACAGCCCAAGAGGTGTTGATGAGCTGAGAGATAGTGTAAATTTGAATAGAAAGAGTGATGTAGTAGAAGATTTTGTAGAATACATTCATGAAGCTCACAAAAATATGAAGGAAAAGTTGGAGAAGAGTGCCACCAAATACATAAAGCATGTTGATATGCACATGAAGAGCAAGAGTTTCACATTGGTGATTTGGTATTGGCACATTTATGTAATGAGATATTCCCACAGGGAATATATAATAAACTAAAGTGGAAAAAGATTAGACCTTGTAAGGTATTGAACAAATTTTCATCCAATGCTTATGAAATTGAGGTTCCAACGAGTATTGATATTTCTCCCATCTTTAATGTGGTTTATTTGTATAAATATTATGAAGGAGAATCAATTACATAGGGGAATTCAATTTTAGATTTTTAGGATGCACATGAGCGGATACATTAGTTGCCTAAGAAGAAGTTTGAATAGGTTAACAAGGTGATTGATTCCCGAGTGGCTAAAAGAACAAGGGGGGAATATACGGAGTATCTTGTCCATTAGAAGGATAGACCAGCAAATGAAGCCTCTTGGATGCAAGTTTTAGAATTGGTTAAGTATGGGATACCTATTCTAGACTTACCTAAATGTTCATGAGTTTCCAACTCATGGAACATTTTAGTTACCCAACGTGTCTAATGTAGGAGTATCTCAGGGCCATGAGCAATCCTCATCAACCAAAAATATTTCTTATCTTTGTTCATTGGTTTTCTTATTATTTTTTCTTATAGGATTTGGTGATCAAATTTTTGATGATTCTAGTTGGATCAAGGCCAAGTGATGACTTCACCTTGAAGAGGAGCCAAATGGGTGTCTACAATTCAATGTTGGAGAAGATCTGGTAAAATTTGAGTGATTTCTACTTGTGTGGATGTTTTTGGCGCCAACAAGATGTCCAGATGCCTTTGCCTTCCAAGAGGATGTTGAGATGCCTTTGCCTTCCAACAGGATGTCCAGATGCATTTGCCTTCCAATAGGATGTCCAAATACACTTTGTCTTCCAACAGAATGTCCAGATGCACTTTGCCTTCCAACATGATGTCCAGATGCACTTTGTTACATATGTTGTCATTGATGTCGAAGGAGTAGTGATCAGAGGTATTGTGATGTGGAAGGCATATTGTTGCATATGTTGTCAAAGGAGTGATGATCAGAAGATTTGTGATGATGAAATACATGAGCATGTTGTTGGATCAATATCATATGTTCATAGTTGTACCTTATCTTCTAAAGTTCATGAATAAATGAGTGTTGTCTTTGATGTGTTTGGTATGGTGTTTTGGATAAGAAATGTCATGGTGCAATATTGGTTTCATATGTTGTCTTTTGATGATATGGAGTCATGATGGTTGGCACTTGATGAAGAAAGTTACAAAAAGTTTGAAGAAAATTGTCTAAGTAAATTTCTAATTATGAAGGGTGTCACAGGTTCAGGAAAATGTAACACATTCCTTCGTAAATGAAGACATGATCCTACGGGTTGGAATTTAGCTATAAATAGCTATAAGGTATGTGTGGTTCATATTTGAGAGCATAATAACTACCACAAAGATTTCCAAAGTTAGCAGAGTGAAGACAGTGGTGTTACAATGTTGTTGCAGTCTCAAAGGTACAAAAGAATGTTTTGCATTTCTCCACACTTAAAGATATAGCCTGGTGGTTTGAACCATATGTGAATAATGGTGTCTTTCATAGCATATCCAAATTTTAGAATGTAAAAAGTATGTTTAGCAATGTTCTAAGGTAAGACTGTGAGACAGGCAATTGTAGGGATAAAAGGTTTCAATGTCTGATCACTTACTCCAACAAAAAGATGCTTGAACTAGAAAGAAAATTTTATGAAGAAGATGGTTAGGGCCCATAGTTCTTATTGTGTGAACCACTTTTTGTTATTTTTCTTCTTCGCTACCGCATTGGGTCTGGAGCTAAGGCATGAAAGGATAAGTAGTTGTGAAGCATACATGGTATATTTGAGTGATTGCACCGTGTGCATGGTTGTGTGCGCTAGTAGGAAAGTTTGGGAGGAGGTAAAATGGGTCAAGTTGACCCCTTGGTATGAACCGCATTATGGGATTTCATTCATACAATACTATAGTTGATTTGGGAACCAACAAGCAAGGTTGCTTACACGTTACATTTAGGTCGACAAAGATGATATTTAGAAGGCTTGCAGAGGATATATATGAAGGATAGAAGATTGCTTCAAAGTGGGTGAGTGAGTACAAAAAAGGTGAATGATCCAAAAATTGAGAAGTAACTCTAGAAGTTATGATGCATAATCCATAACAAAGAAAGTATTGTATTGCAAAGGTGTTTAAGCCTAGAAGGTAGCAGAGATGTTTGAGCAGAGGTGTTAAGGTCATTAGAATGGAGTTGATGTTGTGGAGGTGATTGAATCATCAGAATCAGTCAAGTGTTTTGGTACAAAGGTTGGTACCTCATCTTGTATGTATTGTATGTGTTGTAGCACTTTAGGGAGTTGGTGCTTCCTTTGGGTTGGTGCCCATAAAACTGTGTTTCATGGAATTGGTGCTTCCTTTGGGTTGGTGCCCATAAAACTTTATTTTAGGGAGTTGGTGCTTCCTTTGAGTTGGTGCTCATAAACTATTGTAATAGGGGATTGGTGTCTCCTTTGGGTTGGTACCCATAAAATTCATTGTAAACTTCATTTATATTTGTGAGGCTTAATTTGGATAGTAGATCCAAGCAGCTAGCTCACCGTGGTGTTTCCCATCTTGGGTTTCCATGTAAATTTGGTATTATGTGTGTATGTGCTCATTTTCTTTATGTGGTTTGAATGTTTACATTGGACTGACTACATTTAAAGGAATAAGAAATTGAATATATAATGATCACCCCCTCTCAGTATATCTATGTGTTCAACAATTGGTATCAAAGCCAAGTTCCTGGATACAGTCTAATAGCTAAAGGTAGATCTTGGATAAGAATACATGGCTAGAAAGGAAAGAGGCTCTTCTAACAGAGAACCTCTATTTGATGGATCTAACTATGCTTTTTAGAGTGTAAGGATGGAAGCCTATCTAACCTCTCTAGGATATGATATTTGGAGATCTATGATTGATGATTATACTGCTCCTACTAGTCCTCTCACATATCCTACTAATAAGAAGGCTTGTGAGAACAATGTTAAAGCTAGGAATGCTATCCTAAGTGGTCTGGATAACACAGAGTTTGTCAAAGTAATGCAGTGCAATATAGCTAAGGATATATGGGATAAACTTAAAAATCTCCATGAAGCAGATGATAAGGTAAAGCAAGCAAAATTGTAGACCTTCAAGGGTAAATTTAAAAATATAAAAATGAAAAAAGAAGAGAACATAGCTAACTATCCACTCTGAATAGATGAAGTTGTGAATGCAATCATAGGTCTTGGTGAAGAAGTAGATGATTCAGTGGTCGTTAAGAAAGTACTAAGATCACTCCCCCAAAGGTATGATTCATAAGTTTTTTCTATTAAAGAATCCAGAGATTTGAATAAACTTAAAATGGATGAACTATTTGATTCCCTCACTGCCTATGAGATGAGAAATGCAAGCAAAGACACATTTAAGAGGAATCTACTTTCAAAGGCTCAAAGAAAGAAGGATCTTTTAGTCCACACAGTAATTTTGAGGAAGAAGAAGCAAACTTTGTGAGAAAGATAAAGAAGGGTTCAGGCAAGTATAGAGGTAAGTTACCTTTCAAATGTTTTAACTATGGAAAGATTGGTCATTATGCATCTAAATGTCCTTTTGGAGAAAATGAAAATAGTAGCAAGGGTTTTAAAAGGAACAACTTCAAAAGGAATCTCCTTTCTAAAGAAGACCATAGTTCTCCAGAAGAAGCAGATCACTACTCATCAGATGATGAAAGAGAAGAATCCCTATTCATGGCTATGGAAGTCTCTGACATTTCTGACAAAACTATTGATGAAGAAGAATGTGAAGTTGATCTTGAAGGTGAACTTATTTCTACTCTTGAAGACTTGAAATGTGTGAGGAAAGAAAACAAATAAAAAAAAGCCCAAATTAAAGCCAAGACAAATGAATGCTCAAAACTTGAGGAAGAAATCTTTTCACTCAGAAAAGAATTGGAGAAACTATGTGATCAGCTGGGAAAAAAATATCAACTTTGGAGAAAGGCCTAGAAATCCGGATGACATTGAAGAAGTAGGTCTCATTCTAGTCATGTCTCAAAGAAGAAGATATGGGAAACCTTCCCTTGCAAGGCAAATCTTTATAAATAGGTTCAATCATGCTTTTTTTGGTTATTGTTTTATCTGCAATAAATATGGTCATAAGGCTATGGAGTGCAAGTCTAGAATGAATATAAGAAATTTTGCAAGTAGGAATCCTCTTGATTCACTAGTATATTTCAATGTGATATGTCATATCTGCAACAAGTTTGGACACATAGAAAGATATTGCAGAAGTGGATTAGCAAAATCAGAAACTTAGATGGAAGATATTAATAAGCAAGACAAGGAGACCGATACATCCAAGAGATGGGAAATAAATGAGGAAGTGGAAAATTCAATGATTGTTCAAACAACATTTCATGTCCAAGGGAAAACAAACCTCTGGGTGATTGATAGTGGATGTTCAAGCCACATGACTGGTGATAAAAGAAAATTCATAAACCTTGTAAAGTGGAATGGTGGATTAGTCAAGTTTAGAGATAATACAACTACAAAAATTTGTGGAAAGGGAACCATAAGTATTGATGGAAGATCTAAAATAGAAAATGTTTGATATGTAGAAGTTCTTAAGCACAATCTTCTCAGTGTAATTCAGATGTGTAGTAAAAGATACAATCTCATATTTCATGCACAAGGATGTGAAATCAAAAAAGCAAATACTGGTAAATTGGTGATAGGAGCTGGTAGAACAAAGAGTAACCTGTACAAACTAAGTGATTTCAATGGAAGGGACTATCTTCTAAGATAGACAAATGAATGTTGGTTGTGGAATAAAAGGATGGGCACATCAATTTTGACAATCTTGTGAAAATTAGATCCATACAAGTAGTAAGAGACATGCCAAAGATTGCCAAGCCTGTAAACACTTTGTGTAAAGAATGTTAGATTGGGAAGCAGACAAAGACAAGGTTCAAGACCAAGGAGTATTCTTCTACAAATCCATTAAAACTAATTCATACTAATTTGTGTGGTCCTACCAAAACAAAGAGTCTCCAAGCTGCGAGGTATTTTATGTTACTCATTGATGATTACTCTAGGATGACATGGGTTAATTTTTTGAAAGAGAAATTAGAAGCTTTTAGTAGGTTTAAGATTTTCAAGTCTATGATTGAAAATGAAATGAATTCTAGAATTAAGTGCTTAAGGTCTAATAGAGGTTGTGAATTCACATCAAATGGGTTTGAGGAATATTGTGAAGAACATGGACTAAGGAGGCACTTATCTGTTGCAAGAAGTCCTCAACAAAATGGAGTTGTTGAAAGGAAAAATAGAACAATACAAGAGATGGCAAGAACTATGCTCAATGATGCAAAGCTTCCTAACAAGTACTAGAAAGAGGCAATCCACACCATAGTCTACATTCTCAATAGAGGACAGCTGAGGGTAAATAGCACCAAGACTCCTTATGAGCTATGGAAATGCAAACCTACTTCTGTCAAACATTTCAGGGTGTTTAGTAGCTAGTGCTATATCAGGATAGATGATGATAACCTAGGAAAATTTGACTTAAGATCAAATGAAGGTATCTTCCTTGGCTATTCATCTAGAAGCAAGACATACAAGTGCTTTAATAATAGACTACAAAAGGTTGTTGAAAGTATTAATGTAAGGGTTGATGAAGATCTACAACCACCTACATATGTTCAAGAAGACTATTGTTCAAATGAATCTACTTGCATAGAAGAAGAGGAAGAAGTTGAAGAAAAGGAAGAAATGCAAGAGAATGTCACCAAGACTCTTGCTAAGTATGTTCAAAAGAACCATTAAGAAGATTAGATAATTGGAGACAAGAATAAAGGAGTACAGACTAGAAGAAGATTTGCAAGGGAAAATGAACAGGTAAACTTCTCTTTTCTATCTAAGATGGAACCTAAAACCTTTATTGATGCCAAAAAGGATGAAGGATGAATCCAGGCAATGGAAGAAGAACTCAATCAAATAGAGAAAAATTAGACTTGGGAATTGGTGCCAAGACCTATGGACAAAAATGTGATAGGCACAAAATGGGTGTTTAGAAACAAACTAAATGAAAAGGGACAAGTTGTTAGAAACAAATCAAGTCTAGTCTGTAAGGGTTATACACAAATGGAAGGTACCGATTTTGAGGAAACCTTTGCTCCTGTAGCAAGGCTAGAAGCAATCAGAATGTTTCTTGCATTTGCAGTCCACAAAGACTTTAAGGTTTATGAAATGGATGTCATGTAGGCCTTATTGAATCATGATTTAGAAGAAGTCTCCATTGAGCAACTTGAGGGATTTTAGCTATCCGAAGTTCAAAATTTGGTGTGTAGACTGAGGAAGGCACTATATGGTCTTAAACAAGCTCCTAGGGCTTGGTATGCAAGGTTGGATAAGTATTTACTCTAACAAGGCTTCAAGAAAGGTACAATAGATAGTAATCTATATTTCAAAATTGAGAATGAGCACATACTAATAGTAGTAGTTTATGTTGATGATATTATAATTAGCGGCAATGATGAAATGTGTAAGAAGTTTGCAAAGGAAATGTAGAAGGAATTTGAAATGTTTATGATAGGTGAACTTTCATTCTTTCTTGGACTTCAAATCACTCAATCATATAAGGGTATCTTTATTTCACAAGAAAAGTATGTCAAGGAGATGTTGAAGAAGTTTGGTATGGAAGATTGAAAACTAGTGAGTACTCCTACGGTAAAAGGTTGCTCTTGTCATGAAGGATTGCACCCTATCAAGTAATAAGCTCAACAATCCTGTGAAACATTGGATCACTCTCAGACTGTGGGTTGCCTATGATGAGAGTGAACCTCCAGAAGAGATAGCTCCCTTTAAATGCCCCTTGGATCTGATATGATTTCTTGCAAAAGAGATAGAAGGATGATTAATAAAACTAAAACTGATCTAAATGGGTGATGCACCAATGATTATATCCTAACTTGCAATCTGATTCAAAGCTATTTCTCAATACATCTATTTTTACAACTCAAACTAAATAATCTTATCACATAATTATTTCATAGAAAGGTATGAAATCAATTTACTTCTTGTTGAAGAAAAACTAATGTTCTCACAACTTAGAAAAGTAAAAGAATCACTAGCACAATATGTAACCTATGGTAAAATCTACACTGTTGTATAATTTCTTCAATAGAATGAGACAAAAAACTTAAAGGTTTCAATTTAAAACACAATAAATCTTTATCAGATCATTCAGAAAATAACAAGACACCTATCCAAGAAGAACACCTGATTTTATTGGAAAATAGAAGGAAAACTCTATAATAACTATGAAATCTACTGAAAATAAATCTGCTACTGTATAAAACCTGTAAAAAGGTGAGTTACAATAATGAAAATCTCTCTTTGCAATAAAGGCAAGAAAAAATTCAAGAACTGAGAAAAAAGAATAATCTTTTTCTCCTATAATACAAAAATCTATCTCCAAAAGCAAAGGGAAGATCAACTCTAGTCAAACTTCACTCCAAGTGATGCATGAGTAGGCTAGAAAATTCAACTCCCAATTGTTGGGCGAGAAAGAGGAAAATGACTAAATAAAAGGGCCCAAAACTACACCAAATTGAGCTATACTAGCTCATAACTCCTCTCTAGGTGTTTGACCAAAAAATTGCCAAAAATAGGCCTATTTGACTCTAAGTCAAAAATAGAAAGCAAAACTCCTCTTGCATGAGTTTGCTAGTTTAGTTTGTCTCCACTTCACTCCCTTGCACAATTTGAGGGAAAAAATATATCATTTTTGACAAATATTAAGGGTAACTCATGTGCATGCTTTACCTTAATAAGTGTTTTACAATTATCTCCTCAGTTTTGTGAAACAAATATTAAGGTAATTTATAATTATTACCCTTAATATTTGTTTAAAATACAATATTTTATCTCCTACTAATACAAATAAAAGGGGTTTTACATCATTACTTCACCTCATCTTCATCCCCACAAAAACCTACAAGGTTTATAATAATGTCTTTCTATCCTTGGCTTATGAAAAGCCCTCAAACCTACTCAAATTAACCAAGTCAAAAGGGAAACTCAAAAGCCATCATAACCTCTCTGATTTCAAACATTAATCATATCTTTCTTTTGTTTGGATAAGGTTTATAGAAATACCTAAAAGGTAAAAAAAAACTAATAATCACTTTATATTACCCAGTACCATTTGGGTTCATGATGCAAACTTAGCTTTTCAACACTTTGAAGTGTTGACCCATGGGGTTTATTTGTTTGCAATGAATTTTTTCCTCAAAATTCATAAAAAGACTTTTAGGGATTGATCATTATATGACAAAAGGTTTTTTTCTAAACCCTAAACTCTTCATTTCATTCGCCTCTTCATCTATTTGCTTCTTCTGAGAGTTTGAGCACTGCTGTTGGGTTGAAATATTAACTTTCTTTTATGATATTTCTCTATGTTTTTAAAGACCTTTTTACATAATTCTACAAGAACCTTACAAACATTACCTTTATTATATGTTATTTCACCTATACTTCTTAGAGACTTTAAACCTATGCTGATAAATGGAATGGTGATTATATTATCAAGTGGATGATTTAGATTATTGATATGCATGTAATATAGATAGAATTTCATAAGTTTAATATGAAAGGTTATTTTGTGTATATATGTTGGAATAATTAATCTTGTGCACCAAAGACATAGCATCTGGGAAGGAGTAATTGTAGCAGAGTGCAGAATAGGGGAATTGATTAAAATGCATTCCAAGTTCCAGAAGTGAAGATCGATGGAGATGAACGTGGTCATCATGGAAGAATAAGTCCAAGTCCTTGCTCTAAGACATCATGCAGACTCTTAAGAAGATCCACTAGCCTTGTATCCCTTTTGATGTTCACTATTACTTGCATGTGGATTTCTCTTTATCATTCCTTTGCCTTTGTTGGATGACTATCTAATAGTCTTTGATGACTGTCCTCTTATTTTATGACTGATATACAGTCATTCTAGATGACTATTCCATGAGAAAACTTGACTATTCATGACTATTCAAGTCATCTTATGATAGACAAAACTGACTTCCATGACTGTTCATGCCTATCATTAGACCTCTGTTTGTTGGCATAGACACTCACACTCTCTTATAATCCTTGATCCTTCTATACAAACTTTTGTGATAGCAGTACAGACATTTAAAAAAACTCTTCTTTATTCCCAAGTCATGGATGTTGATAACTGAGAGGAGGGGTGAATCAGTTATCGTAATTATTTCTGTTTTCTAAACTTTCTTAATAATTAATGCAACATTAATTCAATAAGCAAACATAACCATAAATGGAAATACACATGACACAATATTTTTGACGTGGAAACCCTGTTAAGGGAGAAAACCACGGGGTGATTAACCCAAAGATTATTCTCTGTTAGAAGAATAAAGAAAAACAAAATGGCACTTGCCAATTAGGGCTCACTGCCCGAGCACACTGCTCACAAAGGAGGCACACTGCCTACAAAGAGACACACTATCTACAAAAGATTGTTATACAATACTTGAACTAATTGGAAGCATCCACATATGCTGGAGTTCAGTTCCGGTTAGGCTCAGTACACTGATCTGCTACAATTCATCTTTCCTTTTCACTTATGTTGCTTTCCTTTCACATATCGGACCTTTCTTACTACTTCAGCTCTGTTCTTCTACTTTTATTCGCACATCCACATCAACAACTACACATCACACAACTAAATCCATCCTATATATATCTGCATAAGTGATTTCATTCTCTTCCTAGTCGGTACCTAGAACAGTTAATCTTTTCACAAACTCTGTTCTGTCGGCTGAATCCTTGCACATCAAGTAATGCGGATCAAGCATATACTTGTAGAAATCATTAATCATGTCGGCCAAACATAATTCATGTCTTCATAAGCTTTACCACCATCATAAACACATCCAGAAAATAGTCTGATGTTCTGTCAGTCAGTTCTTCCTCTGTTCACACTGTCACTCAGGAACCCGGTACTCAAGTATTCATATCTTTTACCTCATCTATCATCGGAGGCTAAAACCTTGGAATCTATCACTCAAAGTAGTCCTCTTGACTTCCCCAAATCTGTACTTCACCAAGATACTTCCTCTGAGAGATCCAGACCTGTCTGTCAGACCTCGCCACATGCTCTGTTCCTATTTACTGGACCACAACATTCTTCACTTTGACTTCTGGTAGAGACATACCATGTCCTACAGATGTGTGGGATGAACTTTGTTGCCATCAATGACAACAATCATGAATCCATATAGTGTCTCTTGCCACCCCCCTTTAATGTTCTAGATAGTAGTAGACTGTCTAGATTTTATTCTGCCTTCTCCATTGTGTTCTTTAAATCTCATTCAACTATATTTGAAGCCTCTTATATCCTTTATAACTATCACAAGGGATGGTGGAAAATGCATGTTTACAAAGTATCCTGGCCATAATTTGTTGCTATCATTAGAACTTCTGTACACCCTAGTTTAGATCTCTGCCCCTAACTTTGTAATATTTTTACATGCTCTATTTCTCTTACTGAAATTGACTACTACACCTATTTGACTACCCCTATTCATGAATTTTATGTCTTCATTGCATTACTTATTGACTGTCATGCTCCTTTATTGTAACAACCATGATGATGACTACATTTGGGCTTTTTGAAAGCACTCTCCTTGCATATCATCTATTTTAATGATCAAATACTAAACTAGAAAATTATACATCTCATTCACAACAAAAGTGGTAAATATTTGTCCTATTTTATTTGCCCAAACTAGTTTTGACTATTGGAGTGGATGATATTTAAGAATAGTCATCTGAGGTAGTCATCCATATGACTGTTTTGCTAGTTTAATGAATGTTTTGCATGCCTTATGACTATCTTGGACTCCTGAGAGATCTTTTCCATGTGAGATTGCTCCACTATATGCATGTTCAAAGTGATGCTTTGATTGTCCCTAGTCTATTTCTCCTTCTCTATAAGTTGTTGACTGTGTTTGTCACTTGAATGTCCTTTTCTCTTGATGGTTACCACTGCATTGATGTTTTGTCTTTAACTACCAAGGTTAATTATTCTTATCAAATGTAATTGATGACTACTCCTAATGTCTTGTTTTACCATCTTGACTGTCTCATATATTTTTATATCTTGATGCTTCATGTGGAGTGTCCTCTTTGTTCCATGATGAACTGCCATGACAACCTAAAGGATGTTATGCTATCAACTTGATGTTCTTTTATGACCGAATCACTTATCTTCTTTGTCTCTATTTCATGACAGCATCTTTGATATTCCTATACCTACACACTCAACAAACATGTTAGAGAAAACATGGAGGTTGATAGTCTCTCTTGATGATGATATAACTCTTTCTTGCTTCTTCTTATGATTGTATATCTGCATCCTGGAGCTACTGATTTCTTTAATCTCCTTGACTAGATATTTGTGTAAAATAGCAAGTACATTTTGATATTACTGAATATAGGAGCGAAAATGAATCCTGAGCTCGAACATTCCTCCTTTGTCTCTTTTGCAGGTCTTCTTGGAGATACTAATGATGAATCAAAAGATGATGCTATCAACTATGGGGGTTTGTCATTTAGGCAATGACGGATCCTTTCTCCTTCCTATATGTTTAATTTTTGCTTCAGATGTACTTGTTTTCTTTCATTGCATCTTGTGCAGTCCTTCCCATGGCTTGTGTGTGAGCATATAAACACTTTCTCCTTATGAATATGAACAGCTATTTTATGCAATGCTTTTGTATGTTGCTTCTCTTTTGTTAATCAATTGCATAAAGATAAATTGAAAATGATTGCATGATACAGATGTTCATACCCATGAATAGATTTAGCAAAATTTGTGTACCTTTTTATCATTTGATAATGTATCAGCTATAATGAATGATCAATAATAACAAACTACAACACAAACTACAACACATAGATTAGCTTTCTTTTCTCCTACCATTCCTAGGATATCTCCTACTCTGTTAAGGTGTCCTTCCCATTATCTAGCTCATATAGCAGCTCTTATTGAGCTGCTACATGATTTTGGTAATAGTGATCACTAGAATGGCCCTCTACCAAGATAGTAGGCCTTCTATGGTTGACTGATAATCTTCAACCTTTTTCTCCTTTCCTCTTGAACCTATCTGCTTCTTCAAAGAAACAAAAATTAATGTTGTTATAGCCTGACCTGATTGGGCTAAAAAGCACAATTGGGTAACATTTTTGGCGACCTCTACGCCAGTTTTGCCTGCTAAAACTCTTATGACCAGTTGCCTAATATATCCATCAGGTGATAGAGTCTTTTCTTGGCCTTTATAACTCAAAAAATTTATTGAAACTTATCTACTTGAAAGAGGACAACAGCAAAACAAAACTAAAAACAAAACCAGGCTAGCTCTAAATAGGGCCTGCAAATTGTGCATCAACACTTCTTGGAAAACTAAGAACTGAACTGAAATGGCCTACCTACCTAAAGTAAACAAATGGAAAGGCTCTTTAAACGAAACCATTAACTGGTTTTGCAAAGTAGTTACCTTTCTTGATTATCTGAGAGTTCTTTCATTGCTTGTAAGTAGCCAACAAGGGGTGTGGAAAGGGTGGGCATATTCCAATAAACATATGTAATACTTCTTCAAGAAAAAGACCAAAAGCACATACCCATTTTCTTTGACTAAAAATATAGTTGTTCCAGGGTGGACAAGTGAGCTATCTATCTTCTTCCTACTACTCATCTAATGCTTTCTTCTTGTTTCTTTCCAACTGGATTAGATGTCGAATAGGACATCCTCTTGAAAAATCCATGCTTAAATAATTTGTGTTGGTTTTGCATTATGATATTCTATCACCCTGAATCTGAAATATGTACTAATTAGGGGGTCTGAAAACTTACCCAGATTGGAATTGTCTAACTCCTGTTCCTCTTCTTGAGAGAATGTATGATCAGGGAACTCTTTCAAAACTGCCTTTTCATGGTCCATTCTTTGAAATAAATTGTCCTCTATAAGGAGATACTCTTGGATGTCCAAGCCACCAGCAGCAACCTTGAAGCTCTTTCGACACTTGGCCTCTTTTTCCAAAGGCTCTAGTTGCTTACTTTCCTGTTCTTTCTTAGATTGATTAGCTTCATTTTATTCAAATACTAAAGGAACAAGTTTAGAAAACTTTTTTACCTTGTTTTCCTCACCATCTACTGACTTGGGGTCTTGGTCATTACAAGAATTCAGTAGAGTAACAAGCTCTCTACAAGCTGAACAGTTAGGATCTTGACAATCAAATGTAGAGTTGTCTTGAAAAGGTTGATCATCTTCTATTAGATTACTTAACTTCTCTTCAAGGCAAGCTGCCTTCTAGTCATCCATGCCAGCCTCTTCATTGTAGTACAAAAGGAGTTCTGAAAACAAATCAAGTGTTTCACATCCATGGGGAACATGATCCTCTTTGTCAAACTGGTTGTCAATATTCTATTGTTCAAACCGACCTTGATTTTGCAAAATCTATCCTCTTTGGATTGCATTCACTTCTTGCCTCTGACTTGTAGTCGTTGTTGGTATGAACATGCTTTCTTCATCTTTCTCAACAAAAGAAGGTGGATGATCAAACAAAAACACCAATTCTTCCTTTTCATTTGATTCTTCCTTTAATGAATCTTGCACAAGTTGTCTTTGCAACTAAAGATTCTGACCCTATAGCCTTTCCATTCTTCTTTCATTCATCTCATAAAAAGCATTAGAAAAGCCATCAAATGAATCAAAATGTAAAAGATTTGGTGTCAAGCTTGAACCAACATCCTCTTCACATGTATTATGCTCATATTGAGCTGGGAACACAGTACAAACAACCACAACCACTTGCTCTTCTTGCAATAGAGTTTCATTTTCATACTTACCTCCTTGTAAAGGATCTGATTTCTCATCTTGTATATCATATAATGGCTTGTAGCTAGCATATGACTCTCCTTTTGTCTTCACTAACTCTTCCTTTTGCCCATCACACCAACTTGGAATCTTGATTGGTTTAAATTCTACTATCTTTCCTTCTTCTTGATTTTGGATTGGTATGGAAAGAGTAACCTTAACAAGGTTTAGCATTTTATAATCAGAATGATTAGCCCAAGAAGGCTGCAATGGTTGTTCAAAACTTTGATGACTTGGTTCAAACTCTTGAGATGATTGAAATTGAGGACTGATGAACTGGTTTTGGATGCAAAAAGACTCTTGGATAAAATTAGAACCTCTGAAACTTAGAATTTTAACATGAGACTTACTTGCTGATTTAGAAAAATGTTCTTGATTAAAACTTGGAATTTTGAACCCTAAAACCTCCTCTTTAGGGGTTGATCCATGGTTGTAAGAGGGTGTGCCAAAAACTATTGTCATGAAGGATTGCATCCTGCCAAGCAATAAGCTCAACAATCCCATGAAACATTGGATCACTCTCAAACTATGGGTTGTCTATGATGAGAGTGAACCTTCGGAAGAGCTGGCTCCCTTTAAATGCCCCTTAGATCTGATATACTTTCTTGGAAAAGAGATAGAAGGGTGATTAATAAAACTGAAACTGATCTAAAGGGGTGATGTGTTGAAATGCACCGAACAATTAAGAGGGGGGGTGAATTAGTTATCATAAAAACTTAACCACTTCTGCACTTTAAACATTAACCACTTGTCCATAGTTATTATGATTAAATAATGATATCATGGAATCAAAAACTTAAACACAGTTGCAACATCAAACACAAGAGACACCTAATTTTTACGTGGAAAACACTGTTAAGGGAAAAACCACAGAGAGGATTAGCTCTCAATATATATTGCAATCTTTGAATAATGATGTTCAAGCTTGGTCACTCCATGGGCCTAGAACATACTGGCTCACTGCCATGAAGTACAACTAGGTCTAGTAGGTTCACTGCCTCAACCCTAAACCCATAAAGATTAAAATGAGGGTTGTTAAACCCTACTGGTGGCTCACTACCAAGATCAACATCTTCTTTATGTCTGAGATCAATTCATTGAAGTACAATAATTCCTCTACTCTACTCTGCCTTCTTGCCCTTTTCCTTTTCTTCACATTTTTCCACAAGGACATCTTTTCCACGACTCAATTACAAGTATTTATACACTACATAAACCTTGGAATGATCATCAAGGTTGGCATTACAATCATCAACCATTGGAACAATCTCCAAGGTCAGCATTACAAACATTTACAAAATAGGTCTTGACATAATACAAAATTATGCTAAGGAAATGTAGTATAGATGTATGTGGATCATGCTACACCTTAGTTGGGACTCAAACATGATCTTCCATGCCACAACATGCTTCTATAATCTTCAAGAGATCTCCGCAATCCCTAGAATTAACCAAGTCGGCTAAGACTGATTACATGCTATGTTATCTGGAATAATCTTCAAACATGATCTTAATTCCTTAAAGTGGACTAATGTTAAGGTAGGAACATGATTAGGAGGCATCCACAAGCACATTGAAATTACTAGGAGCAACCACACAAACTCAAACCACTTTATCCATGAAATTATTCACTCCGGAGCACATGAACTTCACTATCTTCAACTGTCATAAAAGAAAGAAAGCTTGTGGACCACCAAAACATGAACCATTGCAATTGTAGGCACTTGTCATCATCCCAGACTTCCCTCTAGAACTGCAGAGCAAAATACTTCAATGCAAAGGAATGCGAAGCAAAATACTTTCTCCCTATCATGATTGAATAATCAGAAAACACGAGTTTTATTCTGGTGAATGTACCTCACTCAATTCTTCATACTAGAGGCTCAAACTTAGGATTTGGCATCTTCAAACATGCCTCTAAATAAATTCCAATCCATAGACCAAGACCTTCAATCTACGAGAAATGCAGAGCAGTCTTCTGGACTATATTTCAGTATGCAACTCATTGTCTTCATTGTGATTCACTATTTCCTTTCTAATTCTTCCAAAGGGGCTAATTTTCTCAATGTCCTCAACATATAAAGCTTCTAAACAAATAACAAAGTAGGATATAGTTGACACCAATGACAACAAAGATATGTTGACATCAATGACAACACTGATTAGGCACATACTTGCAACAATCTCCCTCTTTGTCATTGATGACAACATATGATGTGAAAAACTGCAACAGCCATTGAGACAAGATTCTCCTCTATCTCTTTACACATATGTACACTTTCTCTCTAAGTTTTTCACATGATTTCTCTCCTCCTTTGACATCAATGGAAAAGGGCACATACTTGCACTCTGTTGTTCTAATCCAACTTTCCTCTGAATTCTCTAACTACTCCCCTTGAGAAGTAGCCCTTAAAGCATCAATCCAGATCTGGAGGTGGGACACTAAACATCACCAAACTGATGCGCTCTTGTGTATCTTAGTTCAGAGCAGGAGGGGTGATAACCCCTAACTTTTCTATGAGATACTCAAAAGTATCCTTAGGCAGAGGCTTGGTGAAAATGTCTTCAATTTGATCTTTTGTAGACACATATTCCAACTTGACTTCATTCTCTGTCACCTTTTCTCTTAGAAAGTGATATCTTATGGATATATGCTTTGTCCTTGAATGCATTACTATATTCTTGGAAATGTTTATGGCACTTGTATTGTCACAAAAGATTGTAATTGGATCTTCATACACAGCTTTGATGTCCTTTAATGTCTACTTCATCCATAACACTTGAGTACAGTTGCATGCTGCTGTAATGTATTATGCTTCTGTAGTAGATAGAGATATTAAGTCTTGTTTCTTACTTAACTAGGATACTAGCCTTTTTCCTAAAAAGATTGCACCTCCACTTGTACTTTTCCTATTGGCATCCACATCTCTAGCCCAATCTACATCAGTGTATGCACTGAGAGTGAAATTATTGTCTTTTGGATACCATAAACTATAATCCATTGTGCCTTTCAAATATCTCAGTATTCTCTTGACTACCATCACATGTGACTCTTTAGGTTCTTCTTGAAATCTTGCCACAAGACAAACTGCATGCATTATGTTAGGTCTGGTTTGGGCCAGATAAAGTAGTCCTCTAATCATAGATCTATATCTTTTCTGATCCGCCATAGGTGAGTCATCATTTTTGCTCAACTTACAACCAGTTACCATGGGAGTGCTTACTGATTTAGAGTCTTCTATCCCAAACTTCTTTAACAACTCTTTCACATACTTAGACTAAGAAATGAGGATACCTTTATCTTATTGATTAATATGCAGACCTAAAAAGAAATTCATCTCACCAAACATGGACATTTCAAATTCATTTTAGATTTCCCTAGCAAAAACCATGCACATACCTTTATTTCCTCCAAAGATAATATCATCAACAAAGACTACAATAATCAGGATTTGTTCATCATTGATCTTGAAATAGAGATTGATGTTGATAGTACCCTTACTGAACCCTAACTGTATTAGATGTTTATCCAATCTTGCATACCAAGCCCTGGGGGCTTGTTTTAGTTCATACAATGCTTTCTTCAATCTGCACACCATGTCACCCTAATCTAATAACTGGAATCCTTTCGGTTGTTCAATATAGACTTCTTCCAATTCTCCATTCAAGAATGCAGACTTTACATCTATTTGATATACCTTGAAGTCTTTGTAAGCTACAAATACTAAAAACATTCTTATTGCTTCAATCCTTGCCACTGGTACAAATGTTTCCTCAAAATCTATTCCTTCAACTTGAGAGTATCCTTTGCATACCAACCTTGCTTTGTTTCTTACCACTTCACCATTCTCATTCATCTTGTTTTTGAAGACCCATTTGGTGCCAATTACATTTTTATCCGCTAGTCTGGGAACAATATCCCAAGTCTTATTCTTCTCTATCTGCATCAGTTCTTCTTCCATGGCCTTTACCCAATTTTCATCATTGCAAGCTGCATTCACATTTTTAGGTTCCAACTGTGAAATCAAACAATAGTTAACCTGTTCATCAACAGCTCTTCTTCTGGTCTGAACTCCTTTGCTCTTATCTACTATGATTTGATCTTCAAAGTGATTTAACTTCACATACCTGGGTGTCTTAGTAATGATTTCCAGAGCTTGTTATTCTTCTTCCTCTAATTTTTCTTCTTGTTGCACAACTACTTTGCTTGCAGGGACATCCAGTTCATCAGATTCATATCCACTTGATACCTTTTCTTTGCTTTCATCAACTTTGACATTTGCACTCTCAATGATCTTCTTCAACCTATTGTTGTAACACTAGTAGGCCTTGCTCTTGGTGGAGTATCCAAGGAAGATGCCTTCATCACATCTTGCATCAAACTTACCTAGATCTTCATCTCTTCTGATATAACACTTACTACCAAAGACTTTGAAATATTTCACAATAGGAACTTTACCATGCCACAATTCATAAGGAGTCTTAGAGCTGTTACCTTTTACTTGGACTCTATTTAGGATGTATATAGTAGTGTGAATTGTCTCTATCCAATATACTTCCAGTAGGTTAGCTTCCTTCATCATTGTTCTAGCAACCTCTTGAACTGTCCTATTTTTCCTTTCAACAACTCCATTTTGTTGTGGATTCCTAGGTGCAGATAATTGTCTCTTTATCCCTTGTTCCTCATAGAAGAAGTTAAACTCATTTGATCTAAACTCTCCACCTCTATCAGACCTCAATCACTTTATCTTCAAATTTAGCTCATTTTCAACCATTGCCTCAAATGCTTTGAACTTTTCTAGGGCTTCTACTTTTTCTTTTAAGAAGGTAACCCAGGTCATTCTAGAATGATCATCAATCAGCAACATGAAATACATGTTTCCTTTTAGACTTCTTACTTTGGTAGGTCCACATAGATCTATATGCACTAACTTCAGTAGTCCATCAACAGATTGGTCCTTTCTCTTGAAACATATTTTTGTATGTTTTCCAAATTGGAACTCCTTGCACAACATATTAGTAGGCTTCACAAGGTTGGGCAAATCTCTTACATCCTGAGTGGAACTTATCTTCACAATGTTGTCAAATTTGATATGATACAAACTTCTATGCCACAACCAACTTTCATCATTCTAAGCCAGCAAACAATATTCATTAGTCCCTTTCAAATGATAAATGTTACCTCTAGTCATTTTACCAGTTGCAATCACTGTTCTGGAGCTTTCCAAGATCTTGCATCCATTGTCCTTAAATCTGAGATCATAACCTTTGCCACACATCTGACCAACACTTAAAAGATTATGCTTTAAACCCTTCACATATAAGACATCATCAGTGTTAAGCCTACCATCAAAAGAAATGGATCCTTTTATCGCCAAACCTAACCGGTCCTCCATCATATATTTCCAAACTTATGAACTTACTTTTGTCACCAGTCATGTGATGAGAGCATCCATTGTCAATAACCCATTCATCTTTGTCTTCAACACCCTGAGCAGCCAAGGCACTTTCCACTATTTTTTCTTCCTTTACACAGCTAGCAGGCTTAGTAGTCACAGGTTCTTCTTTAATAGCAATAAACAAGCATTCATTACCAGAAGTACTAGCATTATTTGGTTCACCATCTAATACTCCATCATCATCAAGATCTTCAACATAATAACATTTCTTTGGAATCCTATGTCTATCAAGTCTTAGCTTAGGAACTCTTGTGGGGCACCTAGAAGCATAATGACCAACTTGACCACAACTAAAACATTTGAAAGGTAATTTGCCTTTGAACTTACCAGTACCTCTGGGCAAATTGTACTTAACAAAGTTGGATTCAAGTTCTTTAAGCTCATAATCAGGTTCCATCTTGTACTTATTAGATCTAAGGGTTCTTTCTGAAGTGTTGGCCTTGAAAGCAATCTCTGCCTTTGGAAGTGAATCACCAAGTTCTCTCATTTCAAAGGTTGTCAGCTTCCTAAGTAGCTGATCTTTTGTAACCTCTATCACTATCATTACTTCTTCAATTGCAGCTACTTTATGACTATATGATTTAGGCAGTGATCTAAAAATTTTGTTCACAACCTCAATATCCTTAATTTTTCCTCCTACACTTCTAATGCTACTCACAAGTTTGTCGACCTTTTGCATGAAGGATGTTATGTTGTCATCTTCGCTCATCTTCAAACATTCATATTTTACCTTCAAACTCTGCAACTTGGCAGTCTTCACAAATTCATCTCCTTTATATAGATTCTTTAGCTTTTCCTAGATTTCATGAGCAATTTCTAGTTCCATGATCTTTGTTACTTCAATGTCAGATAATGCGCTTACCAAGGCATCTTTGGCTTTTATGTTCAACTCAAATTCCTTGATCTCATCTTTAGTTTGCAGACCATTTTTCAGTATTTCATACTTATTTTCAATTATTTTCTAAACACTATAACCCAAGCAAAGGAGATGGGTTTTCATGTAGATCTTCTAGATGGAGTAGTTTGTTCCATCGAACTATAGACTTTCCTTCTTATACGACATCTTGGATCTGCCTCAAGCGGTCAAGCTTTCTTTTGAGGAACTTGGCTCTGATACCAATTGTTGAAATGTGCCGGACAACTGAGAGGGGGGGTGAATCAGTTGTCAAAAAAACTTAACCACTTCTACAATTTAAACATTAACCACTTGTCCACAGTTATTATGATTAAACAATGAATGCATGGAATTAGAAACTTAAACACAGTTGCAACATCAAACACAAGAGACACTAGATTTTTAAGTGGAAAACCCTGTTAAGAGAAAAACCACGAAGAGGATTAGCTCTCAATATATATTGCAATCTTTGAAAAATTATGTTCAGTCTTAGTCACTCCACTAGCCTAGAACATACTAGCTCACTGCCATGAAGTACAACTAGGTCTAGCAGGCTCACTGCCTCAACCCTAAACCTAAAAAGATTACAATGAGGGCTGTAAAACCCTAAGGGCTGTTAAACCCTACTGGTGGCTCACTGTCAAGATCAACATCTTCTTCATGTCTGAAATCAATTCATTGAAGTACAATAATTCCTCTGCTCTGCTCTTCCTTCTCGCCCTTTTCATTATCTTTACATTTTTCCACAAGGCCATATTTTCCATGACTTAATTACAAGTATTTATACACTACATCAACCTTGGAATGATCATCAAGGTCAACATTACAATCATCAACCATTGGAACAATCTCCAAGGTTGGCATTGCAAACATTTACAAAATAGGTCTTGACCTAATACAAAATTATGCTAAGGAAATGTAGTATAGATGTATGTAGATCACACCACACCTTAGCTAGGGGTCAAACACAATCTTCCATGCCACATCACACTTCTATAATCTTCAAGAGATCTCCGTAATCACTGAAATCAACCAAGTCAACTAAGACTAGTTACACGCTATGTTATTTGGGAATAATATTCAAACACGATCTCAATTCCTTAACATGGACCAATGTAAAGGTAGGAACATGATCAAGAGGCATCCACAAGCACATTGAAATCACCAAGAGAAACTGCTCAAACTCAAACCACTTTATCCATGAGATTCTTCACACTGGAGCACATGAACTTCACTGTCTTCAAATGTCATAAAATAAAGATACCTTGCGGACCACCAAAACATGAACCATTACAATTTTAGGCACTTATCATCATTCCAAACTTCCATCAAGAACCACAGAGAAAAGTACTTCAATGCAGACGAAGGCGGAGAAAAATACTTTTTCCCTGTCACCAGTGACTAATAAAAAAATGTAGGTTTTATTCTGGTGAATGTAACTCACCCAATTCTGCATTCTGGAGGCTCAAACTCAAGATTTAGCATCTTTAGACATGCCTCTAAGTAACTTCCAATCCATAGACCAAGATCTTCAATCTAAAAGAAATATAGAGCAGTCTTCTAGACTATTCTTCAGTATGCATCTCACTGTCTTCACTGTGATTCACTATTTCCTTTCTGATTCTTCCAGAGGAGCTAATTTTCTCAATGTCCTCAACATATAAAGCTTCTAAACAAATAACAAAGTAGGATACAGTTGACACTAATGACAACAAAGATATGTTGACATCAATGATAGCACTGATTAGGCACATACTTGCAACATGATGCACCGATGATTATATCCTAACTTGCAATCTGATTCACAACTATTTCTCAATACATCTGTTCTTACAAATCAAACTGAACAATCTTATCACATGAATATTTCACAGAAAGGTATGAAATCAATCTACTTCTTGATGAAGGAAAATTAATGTTCTCATAACTTAGAAAAGTAAAAGAATCACCCGTACAATTTGTTAGCTATGGTAAAATCTGCATTGTGCTATGCACAATCTATAACCTATGGTAAAATCTACATTGTGGTATACTTGCTTCAATAGAATGAGATAGAAAACTTAAAGGTTTCAATTTAAAACACAATAGATCTTTATTAGATCATTCACAAAATAACAAGACACTTGAATCCAAGAAGAAGAACACCTAATTTTATTGGAAAGTAGAAGGAAAACTCTACAATAACTATGAAATCTACTAAAAATAAATCTGCCAATGTATAAAACCTCTAAAAAGTTGAGTTACAATATTAAAAATCTCTCTCTGAAATGTGCAAAGGCAAGAAAAAAAAATCAAGAACTAAGAAAAAAGCATATTTTTTTCTCCTATAATACAAAATCCATCTCCAAAAGCAAAGGGAAGATCAACTCTAGTCAAACTACACTCCAAATGATGCATGAGTAGGTTGGAAAAGTCAACTCCTAGTTGTTGGGCAAGAAAGATGAAAATGCCTAAATAAAAGGGGCCACAACTATGCCAAACTGAGCTATATTATCTCATAACTCCTCTAAAGGTGTTTGACCAAAAAATTGTAAAAAATAGGCTTGTTTGACTCCAAGTCAAAAATAGAAAGAGAAACTTCTCCTGCATGAGTTTTCCAGTTCAGTTTGTCTCCACTTCAGTCCCTTGCATGATTTGAGGTCAAAAATATATTATTTTTGACAAATATTAAGGGTAACTCATGTGCATGCTTTACCTTAATAAGTGTTTTACAATTATCTCCCCAGTTTTGTGAAACAAATATTAAGGTAATTTATAATTATTACCCTTATGATGCAGAGTAGAGGTTGAACTCAATATGGTTTTGACTATTATCTATACTGGAGCAGCATGATCTAGGTTGTCTTCTTTCTCTCACACTCATTTGATGGCTTGGAAGGGTAGCTCCACATGAGATAGTAAAAGAGATGCTTATCAAAACCTTCAAGGCAACTGAAATCTCTCTAAAAATTACTAATTACAACTTCCAAAGGTAGACAATAAGGATTCACAAGATCCCTAGTTGACTGTCCTAGTATGACAGTCTTGTTTCTCCAAGTTTTTATGGTTACCAAAAGATGAAAATGTGGGTAAATGGAGGGTAGATGGATTGACTAACTGACTGGTCCTCTACTATACCTGAGATACACTTAACATGACCAAAAGACACTCATGAGACTCAACAAAAATCAAAGCAACTAAGTCTTTCTATCGTTCCTTCCTAATCAGCCTTAGCTCCTTGTAGCCTCTCAGAGAGATTTTGAGCATAACTTGGAAGACTCCTGACAAAACCATGATCAAATTGGATTTTTTTTTACATTCCTAATGAGTACTACAACATATTAAACATGCAAGGAGGATTGTATTGGGATATGTGCTTCAAAAACCTATTGTATATGTTGTCCTAAGTCTTATTTAGGCCACTTCCACAAGGCTAATACTTGATACACTTGTTCTAAACTTTAATAACCAACTCAAGGGCATGTAACAGGTTTAGAATGGATTGAATATGCTTCTCCTATGGTTCTATGACCATCTCACATCAACTTCACCTCAAATGACTACTCTGCAGGCTTAATACATGGAGATATTAAGCCCTAATGGCTTCAAAACTCACATCAAAACAATCCTCTGCACCCGTAATAAAAACAAAAGACAAAAACCATTTATTTAACCCCATTCTTCCCATCTTGGAGCTATGGTGCATGTGGAATGGGTTAAAAAGCCATCGATTATTCAAAACCCCCTTAAAACCCTCTAAAACCCTAGCTAAATGAGTAGTTTCAGAAAAAAGACTATAAAATCCTTCAGCTCCCACAAAATCCTCCCAATCAGACTTGAATGATAGATAAATTTGTGTACTTCAAGATTTGATGCATTGGAGTTTATGACACAGCAATACGGCCTTGTACAATCGCTGGGAACAACAAACAAATTTAGAAAAATATAGACAGATTTAAGAAAATTGTTTGAAACATGCTTCAATCTCCATTAGAAGTCCTCCAAATTGATTTTAAACAAAGATAGGTTCCTCCATTACAACATATTATACATGGGAATTCATGACAGTACTATATGGCCTTTTCCAAAACACAAGAACAACAAGAAAATGCAGAAAGAAAATTACAGAAAAATAGAGCTCCTCTTCTATTACTTCTCCTTCAATCTTCAATGATAACGCTTTTGCATCTAAGGAAGGCATAATATATTTGTTTCCCAAGAAATCCATGACTCCACTACTCTCAAATCATGGAAAATCTAGAAAAAATAAGGCATTAAAGCCTTTCTACTAAAAAAAGCAAAAAGACTGTCCTAGTTTTTAGGAAAGACTGCTGACTTACTAAACTAGATTACTATTCTAAACTTCCACTACTTGTTCATGCCTCAAATGGCTTTATTACATTATTTTAAAACCAAAATCCACTATGTCTCTTATTAATGATACCATTACACCAAAATTTGACTCTAGAACATACTAACATAACTAGGAAAACATGTAAATTTGACTCAATAGACTAGACACCATGAACCTTGTTAGGTGCCCTGCACCATACACCCCAGGAGAAAGGATTTCAGGCATCTCCTGAAATTAGATCAGTCACAATAGTGCCATTCTTTTTTATTTCCTTAGCTGTCATCCAAGTGGCATCTTCATGAGGAAGACCTTGCCACTTCACCAAGTACTCATTATAGACCTTATGTCTTGTCCTCTTGACTTCTTTGGTATCTAGAATGGCTTCAAGTTTGACTAGTGCAGCAGGAGGAAGATCCTTAGTCCAATCAGCATCATCACCTTCATGAACACCTATACCTACATCCAAAGATCCCTTGAATGGATATAAGTCAGCTATATTAAAGATAGGTGAGATAGCAAATCTAGGAGGGAGTTCTATCTTATAGGCATTCTCACCAAATTTGTGGACCACCTTACATGGCCCAATCTTCTTCATCAGTAACTTAGTATATCTTCCCTTAGGTAACCTCTCTTTCCTGGGATGAGCAAGTACTAAATCTCCCACTTTCAGATGAACATTTCTCCTCTTCAAATCTGCATGCTTCTTGTAGGTTTCAACACTCTTCTTGAGTTGTTCTCTAACTTGATTATGGATGTCTTTCATGGCCATATCAAACTGCTCTCCTTCAGCACTTGTCTTCTCTATTCCTCTTAAATCTCTTAACTCAAAGATACCTCTTGGATTCAATCCATATACTACTTCAAAAGGGATCTTACCTATGCTCTTGTTATTGGAGTCATTGTAAGCATACTCTGCCTGTGCGATGACAAGATCCCATTGCTTTCCATGTTCCTTTGTAAGACATCTAAGTAGATTCCCCAATGATCTATTCACTACTTTAGTCTGCCCATCTGTTTGTGGATGATAGGCAGAGCTGAAAGTTAGATTTGTGCCTAGTTTCTTCCATAAGGTCTTCCAAAAATGACCTATAAACTTGGAATCTCTATTTGAGACAATGGTGAGGGGCAGCCCATGAATTCTAACAATCTCCTTGAAGAACAAACTTGCAATGTTTAATGCATCACTAGTGCATTTGCATGGAATGAAATGTGCCATCTTGCTAAATCTGTCCACAACTACAAAAACACTATCTACTCCTGTCTGTGACTTAGGTAGGCCTAACACAAAATGCATACTAAGGTGTTTCCAAGGTCTACTAGGAATTGGAAGAGGCTGATATAATCCTGCATTGGAACTAGAGCTCTTGGCTCTCTAGCAAATTCCACAAGACTCAACAATTTTTCTGATATCAGTATGTATCTTAGGCCAAAAGTAAAACCTTCTTACCTGATCAAGTGTTTTGTCGATACCAAAGTGTCCTCCAAGACTTCCATAGAGCTTCTCCCTTATTTGTCCTCATAGAGCATCTAGGGATGCATAACTAAGCTCCCTTGAATAGCAGTCCCTCTTGCAACAGAAAATTAGAAAATTCTTCATGAAAAGTATCTTGGAATTGGTGGCAAATGGAGTAGGCATCCTTGAAATCTAGATCAGCAACATACATGTCCTTTAGTGCTTCCAAACCAACACTCTAAAGTTGTATGTCATGCACTAGGACTGATCTTCTACTCAAAGCATTAGCTACCTTGTTTGCTTGGGCCTTCTTATGTTTGATTGTGAAAGTATAACTCTGTAAATACTCCACCCATTTGATATGCCTTTTATGTAACTTGTCTTGGTTGTTCAAGAAACACAGTGCATGATTGTCTATGTAGACTACAAACTCTTTGGGTAAGAGGGAATGTCTCCACTTCCTTAGAGACTGTACTAATGCATAAAGCTCCAAATCATATGAAGAGTACCTCCTCTTGGCCTCATTGAGCTTTTCACTAAAGAAAGCTACTGGCTTGCCTTCTTGGCTCAGGACTGCACCTATGGTTGCTCCACTGGCATCACACTCTACTATAAAGACTTTGTAAAAGTTAGGAAAAGCAAGAATGGGTTGTTGTGCCACTCTCTTCTTTAGGTATTCAAATATTTTTGCTACCTCTTCAATCCATTAGAACTTTCTCTTCTTATCTCCCTTAATGGTGTCAAGAATAGAAGAACAAATATGACTAAATTTTTTGATAAACTTCCTATAAAATGTAGCCAAACCATGAAAACTTCTTACCTCTCCTACTGATTTTGGAGCTGGCCAACTGAGTATGGCATCAACCTTTGAAGGATCCATCTTCAATGTGTCTTTAGAGATCACAAAACCCAAGTATACTAGTTCCTCCTTCATAAATTCACACTTTTTGAGGTTTATCATCAGCTTCTCCTCATGTAACCTCTGTAAAACCATGTCAAGATGTTGCAAGTGCTCCTCCTTTGTCTTACTGAACACAAGAATATCATCCAAATAAACAACAACAAACTTTCCAATAAAAGGCTTCAGGACCTCATTCATTAGTCTCATAAATGTGCTAGGAGCATTAGACAAACCAAAGGGCATTACCATCCATTCATATAGTCCTTCATTGGTCTTGAAGGTAGTTTTCCATTCATCTCCTTCCCTTATCCTATTATGGTGATATCCACTTTTGAGATCAATTTTAGAAAAATAACATGCACCTCCCAAACAATCCATTATGTCCTCTATTCTAGGTATGGGAAATCTATACTTGATTGTGATTCTGTTGATTGCCCTTGATTCAATACACATCCTCCATTCTCCACTTTTCTTGGGTGCTAAGATAGTAGGAACAACACATGGACTTAAGCTCTCTCTGATGAGTCCTTTGTCTAACAATTCTTGGACTTGTGCTTTGATCTCTTCATTTTGCTGTGGGGTAAGCTTGTATGCAGCCTTGTTAGGTAGACTGGCACCAGGTATCAAGTCTATGTGATGCTTGATGTCTCTCATGGGAGGTGGTGAACTTGATAGCTCATCTACCACTATGTCCTTGTACTTATCTAGCAAAGCCTAAACTTCACTAGGTATGTCTTCCACCTTATTTGTTGCTGCATCAGACTTAGTCTTAGGTCTGATCACTACTACAAATCCTTGTCCTTCCTCTTTCATTGTTTGTAGAAACTCCTTTTCTCCTACCATCATGATGCTAGATCCAGTCTATTTATCAGACTCTTCCTCAGGAAAAGGTGTTAATTCAAATGAGACTCCATGCTTTTCTATCACATAACTGTTCTTCTGACCATCATGTTTGCTCTTTCTATCATGTTTCCAGGGTCTTCCTAGAAATATATGACAAACATCCATGGGGATGATGTCACAAAGGATCTTATCCTTGTAACCACCAATGTTGAACTCCACCCATGCCTATTCATTTACTAATACTTGTTGCCTCTTATTCAACCATGACACCTTGTAAGGTGTGGGGTGAGGAATCTTCTTCAAATGCAACTTCTCTACCATTTCCAAAGAAACTAGATTATCAATGGATCCTGAGTCAATAACTACCTTGCACACTTTGCCATGTGATTTGCATGTTTTTCTAAACAATGACTTCCTCTGTGAAGGCACCTTGGCTGCTGGGACCTTGAGGAGTGTCCTCCTGAACATTAATGCATCACCCCTCTCAAGAGCAACAGGTTGCAATGGTGAATTGACACTTTCACTATCTTCTTTTTGTACTAGTTGAGTCCTTCGTTCACCTACTTGAGAACTTGATGCTTGTTTCTCTGGACATTTGAATGCAGGGTTTCCAAACTGATGACAGTTGTAACATTTTCCTGAGAAAGTGTTTGACCCTCTACCTTGGCCACCAAACCTTCCTCTATTGTTTGATCTTCTTCCTCTAAAGTTACCTCTTTCACTTGATTCACCTCTTGGTTCTTGGTTTTCTTTATTGCTGCCACTTGATTCTCCTTGTTGTCTCTGGGACTATCCTCTTGCACCAAAGTTCCCCCTCCCTCTGAAACTCCTACCTCTGCCCCTAGTCTACTGATCTTGTCTTATTTTTATCTTTTCTTCTGCCCTTACTACCAATTGGAAGCATTCTTCCACATTTCTAGGGGTGGCTAGACTAATTTCATCTTGAATATTGAGCCTAAGCCCATTGATGTACCTAGCAATCTTCTCAACTTCATCTTCAATGTGCCCTATCCTCATGGTCAACTTGTGGAATTCTTCAGTGTAGGTTATAACATCCATGTCTTTTTGTTTTAAATTATACAATCTCCTGAAGGTTTGAATTGCATAATCCTTAGGAAGAAACCAACTCTTCACTTTGGACACATCCGGTCCCATGAACTGATCTTTGCTTTTTCTTGCCTCAATCTTTCTGATTGAACATAGTTCCACCATGTCAATGTTGGCCCCTTCAACTTGGTCTTAGCCAATTTGACCTTCTGCACCTCTAAAATCTCCTTGTACTCAAAGTAGTTATCCAAGGCATCAATCCAATCTAATACTTCCTCAATGTTCATTTTTCCTTCATACATGGGCAACTCCATTTTGACATCAATGCTCTCTCCTTTCATAGTCTACATCATCTTCATAAACCTTCTATCATCTCGATCCATCTCTTCCACATTTGATCCCTCTTGAGGGCCTGCATTCTCACCCTCATTCTCTTGGTCACTATCTTCCTCAATGACCCTACCTCTTCTTAGGTTTGCTTCAATGGCTGCAAGTCTGGCTAGGACTCCTTGAGATTCCTTCATTATTCTCACTTCTCTAGTGAGGACTGGACTGGCCCTTGGAGGCATCTTGCTCTATCCTTTCTTCACACTTCAATTTCCTTCTTTCTTCCCAAATAGAATCTATCTTAGGCTCTGATACCAATTGATACAGAGTAGAGGTTGAACTCAATATGGTTTTGACTGTTATCTATACTGGAGCAGCATGATCTAGGTTGTCTTCTTGCTCTCACACCCATTTGATGGCTTGGAAGGGTAACTCCACATGAAATAGTGAAAGAGATACTTATCAAAATGTTCAAGGCAACTGAAATCTCTCTAAAAATGACTAATTACAACTTCCAAAGGTAGATAATAAGGATTCACAAGATCCCTAGTTGACTGTCCTAGTATGACAGTCTTGTTTCTCTAAGTTTTTATGGTTACCAAAAGATGAAAATGTGGGTAAATGGAGGGTAGATGGATTGACTAACTAATTGGTCTTCTACTGTACCTAAGATAGACTTAACATGACTAAAAGACACTCATGAAACTCAACAAAAATCAAAGCAACTCAGTCTTTCTGTCGTTCCTTCCCAATCAGCCTTAGCTCCTTGTAGCCTCTCAGAGAGATTTTGAGCATAACTTTGAAGACTTCTGACAAAACTATTATCAAATTGGATTTTTTTTACATTCATTAAGGAGTACTACAACATATTAAACATGCAAGGTGGATTGTTTTGGGATATGTGCTTCAAAAACCTACTGTATCTACTGTCCTAAGTCTTATTTAAGCCACTTCCACAAGGCTAATACTTGATACGCTTGTTCTAGACTTTACTAACCAACTCCAGGGAATGTAATAGGTTGATAATGAATTGAATATGTTGCTCTTATGGTTCTATGACCATCTCATATCAACTTCACCTCAAATGACTACTCTACAGGCTTAATACATGGAGATATTAAGCCCTAATGGCTTCAAAACTCACATCAGAACAATCCTCTACACCTGCAATAAAAACAAAAAAAGGACAAAAACCATTTATTTAACCCCATTCCACCCATCTTGGAGCTATGGTACATGTGGAATGGGTTAAAAAGCCATCGATTCTTCAAAACCCCCTTAAAACCCTCTAAAACCCTAGCTAAATGAGTAGTTTCAGAAAAAAGACTATAAAATCCTTCAACTCCCACAAAAATCCTCCCAATCAAACTTTAATGATAGGTAACTCTGTGTAATTCAATATTTGATGCATTGGAGTTTATGACATAGCAATACAGCCTTGTACAATCGTTGAGAACAACAAACAAATTTAGAAAAATACATACATATTTAAGGAAATCACTTGAAACATGCTTCAATCTCCATTCGAAGTCCTCCAAATTGATTTAAAACAAAGATAGGTTTCTCCATTACAACATATCATACATGGTAATTCAAGACAGTACTGTACAGCCTTTTCCAGAACACAAGAACAACAAGAAAATGCAGAAAGAAAATTGCAAAAAAACAAAGCTCCTCTTCTACTATTTCTCCTTCAATCATCAATGATAATGCTTTTGCATCTAAGGAAGGCATAATATATTTGTTTCCCAATAAATCCATGACTCCACTACTCTCAAATCATGGAAAATCCATAAAAAAATAAGGCATTAAAGTCTTTCTACTAAAAAAGCAAAAAGACTGTCCTAGTTTTTAGGAAAGACTGTAGACTTACTCAACTAGATTACTATTCTAAACCTCCACTACTTGTTCATTCCTCAAATGGATTTATTACATTATTTTAAAATTAAAATCCACTATTTCCCTTATTAGTGAGACCATTACACCAAAATTTGACTCTAGAACATACTAACATAACTAGGAAAACATGTAAATTTGACTCCATAGACTAGACACCATGAACCTTGTTAGGTGCCCTGCACCACCTTAATATTTGTTTAAAATACAATATTTTGTCTCCTACTCAAGCAAATAAAAGGGGTTTTACATCATTACTTCACCTCATCTCCATCCCCACAAAAACCTACAAGGTTTATAATAATGTCTTTCTATCCTTGGCTTATGAAAGCCCTCAAACCTACTGAGATTGACCAAAGTCAAAAGGGAAACTCAAAAGCCATCATAACCTCTCTGATTTCAAACATTAGTCATATATTCCTTTTGTTTGGCTAAGGTTTACAGAAAGACCTAAAAGGTAAAAAAACTAATAATCACTTTATATTTCCCATTACCTTTTGAGTTCATGATGCGAACTTAGCTTTTCAACACTTTGAAGTGTTGACCCACGGGGTTTATTTGTTTGCAATAAATGTTTTCCTAAAAAGTCATAAAAGGACTTTTAGAGATTGAACATTATATGAAAAAAGGTTTTTTTTAAACCTTAAACTCTTCATTTCATTCGCCTCTTCATCTAATTGCTTTTTTTAAGAGTTTGAGCACCGCCATGAGAGCTTGAGCACCTATTGAAGGGCTTCATGTTGGCATTGGAGGGCTTTCTACAACTTCCATTGGTTCCACTAGTAAGTGATTGCTTGTTTTAAAATTGATACTGCTTTACTATTCTGGTATAGCTCCTTCAGATTTTGAGGACACTCTATCATTTGTTCTCTTGGTGAGAAAACTTTTAAACATGTTGTAGCTTCTTTCATTCGAATACATATTACTTTTTCTACTGAGGAAAACAGTGAAATTCTCTGAAGGAAACTATTGAAAAGGTTTGCATTGCTCTATTGAAGACTAAAAATGTATCTTTCTTATGTCTAGTATCTTCTTCTGAAACCCCTGAGACCTGTTGAGATTCAATTTGGATGTCATGTTTCCTTACTAGGGTTTGTCTAAAATCATATTTGAAAACTGAGAAGCTCCAAATAACTTGAGCATTCGACATATTCTGCAGTAGGCTGTTCATAAAGTCTTGCAAGTAGCTTTGTTGGGTTGCATATGGAAAAGTATTGTGATTTACCTATGGTTTCTTTTGGACTCAATCCAATTGGTAGGCCTTTGACTTGGCTCTTTGACCTTTGTGCTAAATTTTACCTTTCCTAGCATATGCCATGAGTTTATTTTACCATACCTTTTTAAAAATAATATCCTCCACACTATAAGGCCCTAATTGTGCTACTATACCTTCAAAACTGAGGCTTATAGTATCTACATTTTTTGAGGAAATAGTGGTGAGTAAGACCCTACTTTTCTAATCTCATTGTTAACAAAATGATAAAGAACTTTGCTTTTTCATTAACCTTTGATTTTGTACTTGACACTTCTTTCACTGTTTTCTCAATGAAACTCTGCTATTCTGAAGGAAACAGTGTACAAGTATTAGGTTCCTTATTGTCACTTCTTGAAACACATGAACTGTAATGAAGGTGGTGTTGTAATTTCTAAACTGCGGAGGGTACACAAAACATTGTAACTTGCTAGGGACGATGGAGTTTTAAGATGACGGCTTCACCTTCACCTTCACCTTGTTCAACCTTGTAAAACAATGCAACCTTCCCTGGAAGCTATCTCCTATAACCTTGTGGAAGTAATTTTTTTATGGTTGTTTGACTATTTCTAAGGCCTGCTCAAATAGTCACAGTGATATGTCCTCCTAGTGTATTGTTATAAAACCTCATGAAACCTTGTCTCCACTTCATTCCTCTACCTTGCTCTGAGACATCATGCAGACTCTTAAGAAGATCCACTAGCCTTGTATCCCTTTTGATGTTGACTATTACTTGCATGTGGACTACCCTTTATCATTCCTCTGTCCTTTTTGGATGACTATCTAATAGTCTTTGATGGCTGTCCTCTTGTTTTATGACTGACATATAGTCATTCTAGATTACTATTCCATGAGAAAATTTGACTATTCATGACTATTCAAGTCATCTTATGATAGACAAAACTGGCTTCCATGACTATTCATGCTTGTCATTAAACTTCTATTTTGTTGGTATAGAAATTCACACTCTCTATAATCCTTGATCCTTCTATACAAACCTTTGTGATAGCAGTACAAACATTTTAGAAAAACTCCTCTTTATTCCTGAGTCATGGAAACCCCCCTTAGCTGTTCTAGACAGTAGTAGACTGTCTAGATTTTATTCTACCTTCTCCATTATGTTCTTTAAATCTCATTCAACTTTATTTGAAGCCTCTTAGATCCTTTAAAACTATCACAGGGGATGGTGGAAAATGCATGTTTACAAAGAAGCCTAGCCATAGTTTGTTGCTATCATTAGAACTTCTATACACCCTATTTTAGATCTTTGCCCCTAACTTTGCAATCTCTTTACATTTTTTGCTTCTCTGACTGGCATTGACTGCTACACCTATTTGATTTTCCCTATTCATTAATTTTATGTCTTCATTACATTACTTACTAACTGTCATGCTCCTTTATTGTAATAGCCATGATAATGACTGCATTTGGGCTATTTGAAAGCACTCTCCGTGCATATCATCCATTTCAATGACCAAATACTTAACTCACAATTGTATGCCTCATTCACAACAAAAGTGGTAAATATTTGTCCTATTTTATTTGCCCAACTAGTTTTGACTATTGGAGTGGATGATATTTAAGAATAATCATCTGAGGTAGTCATCCATATGATTGTTTTTCTAGTTTATTGAATGTTTTGCATGCCTTATGACTATCTTGGAATTTTGATAGATCTTTCCTAGGTGACATTGCTCCACTATATGCATGTTCACAGTGATTCTTTGACTCTCCCTAGTCTTTTGCTCCTCTCTAAGCTGTTGACTATGTTTGTCACTTGAATGTCCTTTTCTCTTGATTGTTACCACTGTATTGATGTTTTGTCTTTAATTGTCGAGGTTAACTGTTCTTATCAAATGCAATTGATGACTAATCCTAATGTCTTGTTTCATTGTCTTAACTATCTCATATATCTTTGTATCATGATGCTTCATGTGGAGTGTCCTCTTTGTTGCATGATGAACTTCCATGACAACCTAAAGGCTGCTATGCTATCAACTTGAAGTTCTTTTATGACTGTATCACTTATCTTCTTTGTCTCTATTTATTGACAACATCTTTGATATTCCTATACCTGGACACTTAGAAAACATGTTAGAGAAAACATGGAGGCTAATAGCCTCTCTTGATGATGATATAACTCTTTCTTGCTTCTTCTTATGATTGTATATCTACATCCTAGAGCTGTTGATTTCTTTTATCTCCTTGACTAGATGTTTAAGTAAGATAGCAAGTACATTTTGATATTATTGCATATAGGAGCAAAATTGAATCCTAAGTTGTAACATTCCTCCTTTGTCTCTTTTGCATGTCTTCTTGGAGATACTAATGATGAATCAGAAGATGATGTTGCTAATTGTGGGGGTTCTTCATTTAGGAAATGACGGATCCTTTCTCCTTCCTATATGTTTACATTTTTCTTCAGATGTACTTGTTTTCTTTCATTGCATCTTGTACAGTCATTCCCATAGCTTGTGTGGGAGCATATAAAAAAATTTCTCTTTATGAATATGAATAGCTATTTTATGCAATGCTTTTGTATGTTGCTTCTCCTTTGTGAATAAATTGCATAAAGATAAATTGAAAATGATTGCATGATGCAGATGTTTGTACCCACGAATAGATTTAGCAAAATTTATGTATCTTTTTATCATTCAATAATGTATCAGCTATAATGAATGATCAATAACAACAAACTGCAACACATAGATTAGCTTTACTTTCTCATGCCAGTCCTAGGATATCTCCTTCTCTATTTGGGTGTCCTTCCCACTATCTAGCTCATGTAGCAACTCTTACTGAGCTACTACTTGATTCTGGTAATAATCATCACCAGAATGGCCCTCCACCAAGATATTAGGTCTTCTAGGGCTGACTAAGAATCTTCAACCTTTTTCTCCTTTCCGCTTGAACCTATCTACTTCTTCAAAGTAGAAAAAATTAATGTTGTTATAGCTTGACCTGATTGGGCTAAAAAGCACAATTGTGTAACAGTTTACATTTAAGTAAAGATGATGAGTCACCACAGGTTGATCAGAATCTATATAGGTCTATGATTGGGGGCCTACTGTACATAACAACATCAAGGCCTGATATTATGCAAGTTGTTTGTATGGTTGCAAGGTTTTAAGATGGTCCAAAAGAAACACATGTGAAGGCAGTCAAAAGAATTTTTAGATATTTGAAGAACACTCTAGATTTTGGACTATGGTATCAAAAGGGTAATGACTTTTTCCTAAGTGCATACATTGATGCAGATTGGGTTGGCAACATTGATGATAGAAGAAGTACTAATGGATGTGATTTTTTTTGGGAGACAGATTGGTCTCATGGTTTAATAAAAAATAGGATTCAGTTTCTTTATCAATAGCAGAAGCATAGTACATAGTTGCAGTATCCTATTGTACTCAAGTGTTCTGGATGAAGCAAAAATTGAAGGATATCAAGGTAATGTATGAAGAGCCCATTCCTATACTATGTGACAATACAAATGCCATAAATATTTCAAAGAATCCAGTGATGAACTCTAAAACCAAGCATATATCCATCAAGTATCACTTCTTAAGAGAAAAGGTTACAAACCAAGAAGTAAAATTGGAGTATGTAACTACAAAGGATCATATTGCAGAAATCTTTACAAAACCTCTTCCTAAGGACACTTTTGAACATATTCGGTAGTACTTAGGTGTTGTTGCCCCTCCTTCTAATTAGATACACAGAGGATGTATTTGTCTAGGGGGAGAAGTTCAAGGTATATTTATTAACCCTAGATTGATGATTGTTGAATGCACAAGACAACTGAGAGGGGGGTGAGTCAGTTGTAACTTATAATTCCAAAATGCTCAAACACATTTAGATCCACATCAATTCAATTAACCCTTAAACTATTATGATGATTAAGCATGAAAGAAAATAACGAAACTATACCAACTCAACAACAAACACAAGAGAACACTAGATTTACATGGAAAACCCAAGAAGGGAAAAACCACCGTGAGATTAGCTCACAATATAAAGTAGTATCAACACTGAAAAACAATAGGTTCACTACTAGAAGGCTCATTGCCTAAAAGAAAGGCTCATTGCCAGAATAGAGAAGAAGATAGAGAAGATTATTACAAGGAGAAGACTATCTTAATGCAATAGAGAATTCCACCGCAACACCATCAACACCTTTGCAGTCATACTGAAGAATTGTAGGCACCTTCTGCTCACTACATCTAGTAATCTAACACATAAAAGCTTGTACTACACCACACATTCTACCACACTATTATTCACATCACATTCATTGCATGCACACTCTTTCACGATCCCTTGATACTTATTTATATCGTCTTCAACCTTGAAAGAATTCTCCAAGGTCAGAAAATCACCTTAGCTTCGCAAATTCAAATTAGGTCAGACCTTAAGCATTACCATGGTGGAAAGGAATGAAGGTGGACCACAACACATCTTAGCTCAGACCTAAATTCATCCAAGCATGCCACTCCATGCTTTCACAACCACCGAAGCAACTCCATAATTAGTGTAAACACCCAAGGTCAGCCAAACCTATGTTAACACAATGAAATTTTAAGTACACACTTCCTCAAGACAAAATACTACTTTGCAGACCACACATCAAGATTTAACATAATCTAGAGTATTCCACAAACATCCTGAAATATCCTAAACTCCAACAAATGCCTCCCCAATAACTTTCACCTACCGCACAACCTTATCATGTTTATCCAGTATACTTAACTATCTCTGTCATACAATGTATCTCTAGAAATCAACTTCTAGATCATCAAACCATGAACAACTTCAACAGAAGAAAGATATGAACCTTATAAGCACACTTCCAAAACCGTAAGACCTAAAACTACTTTGTAGAGAAATGCAGAGCAAAGACATTTCTCCTAGACACTTCTGCAAACCTTTGCAAATCATAGTCTTCATACTGGTGAACACACCTCCCTCTACACAACAATATAGCATGCCAAATCTTGAATGTAGCATCTATAAACACTTCTTAAAAACATATCAAAACCACATGAATAAATCTTAAGTATATAAGAAATGCGGAGCAAAACTAGAACACTACCCTGCAATACAAAACATCTTTACAACACACTATTTCCTTTATTATTCAAATTTTCTCAAAAGCACTTGGAAAATGTTGGTTAACAGATTTGTCACCTAACTCTATATACTCACGCTTGGACAAGTGACAAATGTAATCAACAGTTGAGCCCAATATATTGGTATTTTACACGGGCTCTCTACTTATTTAACAAGGCACAACTACCTTTGACAAATTCTCTAATGAATAAAGAACTCAAGATTGCTTTTAACCAAAAAGCAAAACAAAGGCAGAGCTTTTAACTAGAAAGCAATGAAGGAAAATTTACAATTCAAAAACTAGGAGTTCAAAGACTTCCAGCAACATAACATACATTGACAATATACCACATATATGTATATATTTTCACCACCTCAAATGATATATCAACAGAATAAAATATTCTCAGCAATGAGCAAGATTTATGAATATCCAACCACCTAGACACATGAATATCATTAACAACAGCAGAAACACATTCAACTTAAGAAGAATATGAATTCAAATAACCACAACACAAAGTCTATGATCACCCAAATCTCCACTGCATTAACTTATATTGCATATATCAAAGTGGCTGAAAATAGAATTAATTATCACCCTTGCAAAACAAAGTTTGTCCAAAGATCCAAAATTCAACAAGCTATCCAAAATTTATAGCTAAGTCAAATAATAATTGTCTTTAAAAACATAACGGCTTCTTGAAATAGCTGATTTAAAGATGTTTAAACAATAATTATAATAAGAGTGCCAGAATCCATAGCCAATAGTTTTAGAGAAAATATGAAATAACTAAAACATTAAAATCAATTGAGGATTTGCAAATCCCCATCACCATCATCCACCTAATCCATTTCTTCATCTTCCTTCGACTGCTCACCTTCTCCAGTGACACTTTGTGCCGGTTGAGGGACCTATCCTCGCAACCTGGCTTTATATGCTCTGTACTTGTTGATGATTGGTGTTAATGACATGCCTTGTGGAGATCCTGTCATACTAATGTGACATTTATTCTTCATGACTGCCCTGTCGGAGTCCATCACTTTACGATGCATTTCATCAAAGTCACTTCTGCAACTGTTAATATAGGCCACCAATTTAGAGAGCTTTCCTAATGAATCCCCTAAGATTGCATCATAATTTACTATTTCCTCAGTCACCACCTATTTGAAATTTTATTTTATTATTTTGACATCTAAAAGTTTCTCATCATCAGATCCATTAGACTCTACTCCCAGAGTAGCGAAGTCCTTCTTGATTCTCATCATCTCCTTGTAATAGATTGCAATAGCTTTTCCCATCTCCTCTTCTGCTGCAGTTATGATACAAAGTTTCCATTAAATGGCATCAGCCCACACAACAGTATCCAACTCTCCAAGATTAGCTATAACTTCTTTAGCCATTAAGATACTAGGATCCATGTTGACTATCTCTTGTATTTCCTTAGAGGCTATGTTTAGACTATGGTGATCACTTCTGGCTTTTTCAAATTCTACTATCAAAACCTCTCTCTTAGAATGTATGGAATCTATAGATTAGATAATGCAAACAAGGTAAAATGCTAACTAAATACAATAAATACAAAGTTATACCTTACATGCACAACCTAATCCCATCAAGGGAAGAAGAAGCTTGCACCCAAGAGCTCCTAGATTAGATAACCCTATTTGATTCAAATGTGGATTGCTTTTGCTTTCAACATAAATGTAGATGAAGGATTAGAGGATAGATAGATTAGAGATTTGAGAGAAATTTGGACATGGTTTTGATGCAAGAAGAAGTTGTTATGAATGGCTTGGGTGAGGGTTTCATTTATAGATTTTTGAAAAAGAAATGGAGGGTGAGGATCAAGAGTTGAGATCAAGGGCTAGGAATAAAAGTGAATCTTTTATTCATAGTGGATGAATTAAAAATTTATTTTTGGGAAGAGTGGAGGATAGTGGATGAATTAAAAATTCATTTTTGGGAAGAGTGGAGGATAGTGGATGAATTAAAAATTTATTTTTGGGAAGAGTGGAGGATAGTTGAATTTCAAATTCAATTAGTGGAGGATAGTGGGGGACAATTGAATTTTAAATTCAATTAGTGGAGGATAGTGGGGGACAATTGAATTAAAAATTCAATTAGTGGAGGATAGTGGGGGACAATTGAATTAAGAATTCAATTAGTGGAGGATAGTGGGGAATAATTGAATTAAAAATTCAATTGGTGGAGGATAATTGAATTAGAGATTTATTTTGGATAATGGAGGATATTAGCTAATTAAATATTAAGAATATTTAATTATATGTGCAACATGGTGAGGTGGATTTTGTGAGGTGGATTTAAGACTTAGGATAGAGGGAAATTGAAATAATAAATATTGCATATTTATTAAATCAATTGGCTAAGGTTTTAGACTATTGAATTAATGAAATTAATTCAATTTTGGGGATAATATGATGGAAAATAGGGTAATGAAGGGATAATTAATTAAATAAAAATTTAATTAATTGGTTAGGAGGGAAATTGACATGTTTAGGGATGTCAGGAGTTGGTTCGATGGTAGAAGACATTTTTAGGTGTCTACATTTGCCCCTCTTTGAGATGGTGTTGCGGCTAAGGAACATCATTTCAAAGAAGTTAAAACATAGAGTTGGATTGGATAGAAAAAAGATTTTGGCTTAGAAGAATAGGGTAAGGTTTGGGGATAATTGGTAAGGGTGATGCCCCCTCGAGAGGATAGGTGGGTTGCAAGAACACGGTTGTGCTCGCGAAATGGATGGAACAGATTGGTAGATGTGGTTGAAGGATAAGAGGTGAGATGAAAGTGTGATAATGTTGGGAGGTTGATTGGTGGATGATCATTGTTCTGAAAATAATTTAGAGCAATCCTAGGTTTGATATAAAGTGGATATTTTCACCAAGGTATAGAAGACCAGGGTGATGATGTTTATCCAACAGTTGCATGGACTAGACATGCAAACAAAGGGATGATCCCATGCATGCCCAAGGTAGTACAACCTTGTCTAGACAAGGGAAGGGGACTCATAGCATAAGCCCTTATTACACAAAAGGTATGATGAACCTTAGATGCATAAGGAGATCAATATGCTAGAACCGACCCTATGATCAACAAGATATGAATACTAGCTTGGAGTAATGAGACCAACCCACAAGCACAGCATACAAAAGAAAGACTATGCCTGATTCTAGATGTTTTTGCCACATACCATGATATAGCAAGATCAAGGTAGCTTTGATATGATCTTTGAATAGGACAAAAGATAAAAAACAAAAACCAAAAGACCAACGAACCAAACAAGTAACAATTGTATCTTTTGCCAAAATGGATGATGATTTGATAGATTCTTCCTATCATAGGAAAGATATATCTTAAGGCAGGGATTGATAGATGATTGGATGATGTTTAGTTGATGTTGTAAGATTGGGTCAAGATATGTTGGTGACAAGTTGTGGTTGATGTTGATTTGATAGTTGATGATTTTGATTAAGGGACAATGCTTTGATAGGTGATGTGATGCTTGGATCTAGTGTAAGCTTATTGAGGATAGATGTGATGATGTTGGAAGATGACAAGATGTTTGGTGATTTGGAGGATGTTGGGAGATGATGAGATGTTGATTGAATGATGTTGATTTTATGATGGATATTTTTGGGATTTTATGGACTGTTTGATTTTTTTGGATTTTTGATTTTCTGATTTTTTTTATGTTTTCATGATTTTTAGAAAAGGAATGGTTTATTATGAGATGATTGCATTGGATTTCATTTGGATAGCCTTTGTGCTACATACCAATGACAAGGGAACACCAAGTCTAGAGGTGAAAGTGATGGGATTGGATAGTGGGATTGGTGATAAAAGGATAATGGATAGGAGATTTTGATAAATGGATAGATACATGCAGATAAGGGGTAGGATGGGGGATAAAGGATTGGGTAGGGATACAGGATAGATGGATGGGGGGTTTTAGGATTTTCTCCAAGGGCTAGGTTGCAAGGAATCATGTGCCCTAATGCCTAGAATTTTGCATGATGGGTTCATGGTGGAATGGATGGACTTTGTAGTAGATGGATGGAGGATGTACTTACAAAGGGAGTATGGCAAGAGGTCTCCAAAGCAAGTTGTTGATAGTTTGCCTCTTGTCTTTATCAAGATCTAAGGAGGGGGATATAGTGGATAGAATGGATGGGGAATGATAGGATAAATAGGGGATGGTGGATAGGAATATGATAGGATAAGTATGGATGTGGATGAAGGATATGGTTTTGCCCCCAAGAGTATGGGTACAAAATGGATGGAGAAGGGATTATGCATGATGCCCCTCAAGGGGTTTTCATTATGGTACGTGCCCAAGGTGCCACAAGGAGTGGTTTTCACTATTGGACAGATTTTTTCTCTTTACTATTTTCTTGATTTTTTGATTTTTTACTTTTTTTGATGGAATGGGGACTGTAGCGTCTATTTCCATAGAAATGAGAAGATGGTCCAATGTTGGATAGCATTTTGGATGATGATTGCATAGATGTTGGTAGATAGGGGAAGATGGAATAAATGGTGGGTAGTGGATTATGGTGTGGATTATGCGGATTATGATGTGGACTATACAAAAGCATGGACCATAGGAATGTGATGGGGAAGATATGTAGGATAGTGAACGAAAGATGGAGAAATGGGGGTATGTGGGAATTGCAAGTGGTGGAGGGGAACCAAGACCAGCAGTTACACACACCGTGTTGGATTTTGAAGCCTATGTTTTGGATGGGGGGTGGGTAGTAAGGGGGATCGGGATGGGAGATTTGTGGATGGTCGATTTGGGGTTTTAGGTACCCAAATGGACTTAGGAATTATGGGATTTTTAGATGGGGAGGAGGATATTTGGGATTTTGGGGTGGATTGGGATGTGGATGCCTCATTAGAGTTTGGTGCTTTTCATTTAAGGACCCACACCATTTTTGTTTTGGCTTTTGCTTGTGACGGTGTGGGATTTGATAGCCTTTTTGATTTTTCAGGTTGATTGGAAGGGATAATATCCTTAGGCTTTTGTGCTTTATGAGTTGAGGCATTCAAATTTTTGAATCCCATGGATTTGGGGGAAGCTTCATGTTTGAAAGATGTGTGCTTTTGTTGGTCTTGATTGGGAATTTTAGTGGATTTATGGGTGGAGGGGTAGAAAGTGGATTTATGGATAAATGGATAAGGAGATTTGAGGATAGGGATATTAGGAGTTTGGAGGATAGGAGGATAAGATGATTTGTGGATAGGGATGTTAGGAGTTGGTACGATAGGAGGTAAAGTGGATTTGATAGGGATCTTTGGAGTTGGAAGTAGTGGAGGTAAATTGGATGGAGGGAGATGGATGGTCACATGCTTTTGCAAATGGTAGGATGATGGAGGAGGGATGGCGACATATGTTTTGGAAGTGCAATTTTAAACTCAACTGTAGATTTAGAGAATAAACCCCCTCGCATGAGTAGGCATGCTCGGTGGCGTATGCTTAAGGTGAAAACAATACAGTTTTCAGCGGGGTACCAAGTACATGTGTGCACACCCGACGCAAGAAAACGCATGGTTTCCTCACTTAGGTCAATCTCACTAATTACATTTGAACAACAGTTGTTTTAGGTGATAGATCATTTTTCAATAAAGCATGGTCATCTGTTCTTCTTTCCATTTTCTAGAATTTAATATTAATTTCTCCTCCTTCAGACTTAGCATTTTCAATCAAGCCTGTTCATTTGCCCTCTCTTCCTTTTTCTTGGAATTTAATTTTGATTGTATTTTTATCACATTCATTTTACCGTTTCTCTAAAATTTAATTTTGATTGTATTTCTATCTCATTCTCCTTCCTGTTGTGCAAGATCTTCTTATGTTATCCTATTTTTTTTCTTCACGTTCTTTATCGAACAGCGTTAACACTGTGTCCTTTACATTATTCCTAATTTCTTAGTAAACCAGATCACTTAAATAGGGTTGGCTAACTTCACTCAACTCAGTCCCCCTAGGGTTCTACTTTAGGTTTTAGTTCAACGTTTGAATTAATTTTAATAATCAACCTGTTCCTAAACAAGATTAACGGTAGGTTAAACTTACTTAGTTCTCTTAGCCTTGTTCAGAAATACCGCACATTTTCTTCTCTTTGTTTTCCAAGGTTAGCTATTCTTTCTCTTTCTCTCTTTTTTTTTCAATTAGACATTTATTCTCTAAATCTACAGTTGAGTTTAAAATGGCCACTGATGGAATGCCTATGACCAAAACATTGGATGGAAGTTGTTCGCCTCCTACAAGGGAGTCACCACGGATGAAAGTGCTTGTGCCAAGTGGATAAGGGGATGGATTTGGGATGGGATTGGTAGATGGAGGTAAAGGATTCATGGAGGATGGTAAAGGGGTGGTAGAAGATGGCATGGGATCAATAAGGTGATCCATAGATGGGAGGGGATCGGGGATGGGATTAGATGGGATGGTTAGATCTTGATTAGAAGAAGGGGTTGATGTTTCAACATGCTTTGGATTTGATTCTTGACATAGCTCATGTGCTTGGATAGAAGTGGGAGTGACTTGGATAGATGTGGTAGGTGCTTGGATGGATGCAATAGGTGTTTGACTTATGTGTTCTTGAACATGGCTACATGATGGTGATGGTGACAGGTTGTCATTGATGACAAAAAGGTGTTTGGTCCTCAGGTCATATTTTAGGATGTCTTAGCATCATGTGTGAGAACAAGATGTAATGTTGAAATCAGGTGATGTCATCATGTACTATGTGAAATTGTCAGTTGATTAGTTTTCTCATATAAGTTGGGTTTAGTATCTGTCTACAATATGTTGATTAAGTGTTGTGACATTTAGATTGAGTTCTGTCATCTTCATAAGTTGATGCATGAGATCAGGTCATAAGTTGATATGTCTAATGCATGAGATCAGATGTCAAGTAGGATGCCTTCTAGATGAAATCATTGATATTTTATGGGGAACACAGATCACAGTTGGAAGGAAATGGGATTTGCAATGACATGACAATTACTGATGTTTTACATAGAGTTTGTACTAACACAGATATGTCATAAGGTACTTATGCAAGGTGATGATCATATGAACAATCTTGGTAGGAATTGTCTACTATGTAAAGTTTGTTCTCCAACCACAAATGATGTCATGAGATCTGAGGTTTTCTTGATATTACATCATGGGGTTCATGTGTTGATATGTTGTTTTGGAAAAGTGATGGCAGAGAATTCAGATCTGTTTTGAGGTGCTACAGAGGTAGAGCATTAATAGTATTTAATGATGGTCTTCTTTGTTAGAATTGGGCAGTAATGTTTAATATTTATCAAAGGGTGTTTTGTTGTTTAAGTGCCTTTAAAACTTCCTCATAGCCGTCACCTTTTGAAATGCACTTTTTGTTATATTCAATGATTGACCTGTTATCACAGGTCATAGTCACTTAGGTGACTTGATGGAGGGTTTTTAAGACATTTGGGGACCGGCCCCTTTCACATTGTTCACCTCCACTTCCGGTCTCCTCTTTGTGCATAATGGGCGCCAAGTTAAATCAACAGTCTTGTTGAGCTCCTTGATATTCAATTTAAGTTTAACGGCCACTGTTTTGTGACAGCTCAAAATATGATTTGAAAAGGCTATCAAATGATTTCATGAAGGGCACGACCTACCTTGGTTTAAATGTGCATCGAATTTTATGGGTGAAAGTTTGTTTTGAATATGTTTTATTCAAAAAGGAAGGAGCCCATCTATGAAAAGCTTTGTTTATATAAAACATAAAATACACATGTTAATGGGCATGAGTTATGCCTTGTTTATAGGGAAATTTCTAAGGAAAGAAAATTATATAGAAACTATTGAATGAGCATCATTTAATTTGAAGGGTTGATGGCTTTGTTTCTAAAGGTTTTTAGTGAAAGAATCTTTAAAGCCATTTTTTTGGGAATCCTTTCTATTTTTAAACTCTCTCTTGACATATGTCTTCAAAAAAGGAAATTTGTTTTTTAAGAAGGTTTTATATATTATTATTCTTTTTATGAAGAGAGTTTATAATAGTGATTTTTTTTTGTGGAAGCTTAAGAGTTTTTCTCAGGATCCCAATGAAAGATTTTTCAAGGCAGATTGATTAAATTAGTTTGAAGATTTTTTTTGAGAATGGAAGATGAAAATGTGAAGATTGAATATTCAGGGCAGATTCAAGATATATTGTTATCTACATGGAGTTCATAGGAGAGATTTTTGAAATTGTAAAGTCAAATATTATTTTGTAGGTAGAATATAAAAAAAAATGCAAAATGATTCTTGCAGAAATGAAGATTTGCTTTGTGGGAAGAAATTGAATGGAGAAGATTTTCTTGTGAGAAAATAAAGGATTTTATTTTATGAAAAAAAATATGAATCAAGGAGAAGAAGAAAATACATGACATATTGAAGATATTATTGCAGGTTCTTCATGAAAAAGAAATTGAAAGGTCTCAAATATGGAAGATATTCTTTTATCTGAGACAGGGGCAATTTGTTTTAAAATTTATTAAAGATTAAATGATATTTTTGAATAAGATTCTTTTGCAGGACTATGAATGATCATGCAAAGTTTGAAGAAGAATTTGAAGAGATTATTGAAGAATTGATTAGGCACAGAGGAATATGAAAAGATTTTTCTTTGCAGGTGGAAGGACATTCAACTTGTATAAAATTGTTTTTCAGGTGCATTGATGGTGTGAATTAAAAAGAGATGAAACATACAGAGTTGTGCAGTGTTGTTGAGTGTATCTGGATGTAGGATTAATTTTGAACAGAATGACCATTTGACAGATATATGTTTTGTATTGAATGGAAACAGAGTATCCCTTTGATTTGTTTATTACATCTGTTGGTGATTTGATTTGCCAGTGAGGCACAGTATGCCAGTGAGGCCTTGTATTAGCCAGCGAGGCTTGTTGGTCAGTGAGACCTATTTGTTCACCAGTGAGGTATATCAGTGTTGGAAGTGGGTGCTTCTATTTGGTATTGGAGTTGGTGCTCCATAAGGAGTTGGTGCTTCTAGATACATATTGTAGCTAGTGAGGCATGTTTTCCAATTAAGCCAATGAGGTAGTTTTGAGTGGTTTTTCTACCCAGAGAGGGTTTTCCACTCCAGTAATTCTTGTGTTAATGATATGCTTCTATGTGTGTTTTTGCTTCTATGTTAAGATTTATCTCTATATGGTCCTGCTTATTATTTTCATTATCAAACTTGTTCATATATGTGTAATAGTTCATTGATGACTTTCTCTTTCTGAGTCTTGTAAATTAAAAGTTATAATAAGTTGCAAAAATCTACACAACACTGATTCACCCCCCCTCTCAGTGTTGTCCGGACTCCTACAATTGGTATCAGAGCCAGTTTCCCTCTTGCAGCTTAATTAGCTTGGGTAGGTCCTGTGTGTGGAGTTCAATGGGTAAGTGCAGGAGAAATAAGAACATGAGAAATGTTAAGATTCATTCTGGTCAAAAGACATCATTCATATCAAATCCAGATGTTGATATAAAGTCAGTTGATAAAGATGTTCTCCATGTTGAGTCTAATATTATCTTAGAAGAAAAGGTTTCAGATGTTCCTCAGTTTGATGGTTCAAATTTTTTAGTTTGGTATGTTAGAATGCAAGTATATTTATCCTCCTTAGGATATGTTGTTTTAATGTCAGTGGAGAATGGTAATTCTGCAAATAACAAAGAAGTTCTTGAATATAATGATATTGCAAAGAAGGCTATATTATCTGCTCTGTCTAATGATGTTATTTGTAAAGTTATGGATTGTGTTACAGCTTGGGATATGTGGAGGAGATTGAAAAGAATTTATCAAGATAATGATAAAGAAGGGGACACTCTGGTGTGTGAAAGTAGCAATGAAAAGAGACTTTCAAATGAAGGAGTTGAAGTTCAATCTCAATCAAATTCAAAAGAAGCTAGCATCACAAGTGATGATGATCAGGATTATAATGAACAAGATTGTGAGATTGATTTGGAAGGAGAGCTCATATATGCTTTGAGTGAGCTCAAGAAGTATAAGAAGGAGAACAATAAATTAATGATGTAGTTGTAGCAAGAAAGAGAATCTAAAGATAATGTACTTTCAAAACTTGAAATTGTATCTACAGATATTGAAGAGGCCAAATGTCAAATTATAACTTTAAAGACATATATTGATGATTCTGACAAACTAATTGCTAGATTGAAGATAGAAATTGAAGAAGCTAAGAGAATAGCAGATGTTTCAATATCTGACCTTGAAGTTAGAAGGATTGAGAATCTAAAACTAGAATCAGAAATAGTCTCTTTAAGAAAGGAGTTAGAAAAGGCTTCCTCTAAGTTGCACAAGAATCTGTTGTTTGAAAAGAATACTGAAGAAAGGGAATGTTCCAAAGCTAGAGAGACTTCTAGAAGGAAAATTGATTTAAGTCATGTTGCCACAGAAGGAAAAATGAGAGATGAACTTATGCACAATCAAAGAAGAAATTTGAGAAAACTTGCATCTATAAGACAAGCTTACATGTACAGGTATAACTATTCATTTAATGGTTATTGTTATGCTTGTAATCAATTTGGACACAAAGCAATTGTTTGCAAAAGGAATACTAACATTATTTGTTACAAGTGCAAAAATATTGGACATATACAAAGAAATTGTAAAAGGTATGATTCTGCATGGAAGTCTAACATGAGTTCTCAAAGGTACTATCTGTCATTTGATTATGATTGTAATATAGTTTGTTATAATTGCAACTCTTTTGGTCATAAAGCTCATAGTTGTAGGAAAGTTCCACCTGATTTGAAAAAGTTGAAATGGAAAGAGGGAGAAAAGGTTTGGAGAAAGAAAGCACCTATAAAAGTATGGAAGCAAAAATAGAGTCACGAGAAGGTAAATCCCAAACTTGTGCATCCAACACAAGTTACATCATTAGTTGCATAACAGATAGCATGATGTGAGGGGGAGTTGTTCTTGTTCTATCTTTTATCCCCAAGAAGTTACAGGAGGAGATCAATTGATCTTGTCTATCATGCTTGCCTGATAATGTTAATTTCTGATGTTGTGTATGTCAGTGACATGTTTAGTGGTTCATAATGCATATAAGGAGTTCAAGAGTTCTTGATGATGTTGTGACATGATCCTATTCATATTTTTTTCATAGCATGTTGTTACTGACAAATGGTTGAGTTGTTGGGATCTTGTTATTAAAAAGTATTGATTATCATGGCAAAGAGCTTTAGTTGTTTCAAAGAGCTCTTATCAGATATTTGTCTCTGTTGGCTAATTGAAAGAAGTCATTTCATAACACTTTTCTCTGCAATTGGTTTTGCAAAGTGTTGTTTTAGGAAGAGCTTGATGGTGAAGGTTGTGCAATCTTAATAGGCTGATTTGTATAATGGATCTTGGGTATTCTCAAGAAGTTCTCTTTAGATGTTATCATATGTCTGTTGATTGAAGATTGAAATAAGTTTCAAATGTGGTTATGTATATATCAGATTTGACAGTGTGTTGTGAAGAGATGTGTAGGAACAACAGGATGGTCTTCATTCTTTCATGTCAAAAGGATGTGCAAGATAGATTGGTTACATAATGAATGTTCTTTTAGAATTCATCATTTGTCTAATAATTTGACATGTTTCAGAAAGGTATTGACTGCAAATTGTGTGCCTCTTGTTTTGAAGTGGTAAGGTATGTATGTCAAGCTGTGACATCTAGAGTTGCTTATGAAATTGATGGTGGTGCCTTGTTCTTCTTCAAGTTCATCAATTAATCAGAGGCAAGTAAAGGTCTTGAATCAGCTGATGATGGTAATACTAGTTGGTGTTGTGTTGTGTCACTATCATGGAAAACTTGAATAGATCTTATAAAAGGTGGTCATCATGTCATCTGGTGTTGGGAATTGTGTGATGAGGAGTCTTCATAATGTTTGGCTACAAAATTGTTCATCAAAATGTATTAGTGTGTTTATGATTTCTTGTAGCTGATATTTGGTTGTAGAGATATGTCTTCTTCATCATTTTGGTATTGTGTCAAAAAGTGATATTATATTGAATTGCTAGTGGTATTCAACACAGGGGGAGCAAACAGATTTGTGTCTTTGTCATTAGATGTCAAAAAGGGGGAGAAAGAGAAAATGTTTCATGAAGTTTTGCCATCAATGACAAAGGGGGAGATTGATGGTGAGAGGTTGTCATTGATGACAAAAAGGCGTTTGGTCCTCAAGTCATATTTTAGGATGTCTTAGCATCATGTGTGAGAACAAGATGTAATGTTGAAATCAGGTGATGTCATCATGTACTATGTGAAATTGTTAGTTGATTAGTTTGCTCATATAAGTTGGGTTTAGTATCTGTCTACAATATGTTGATTAAGTGTTGTGACATTCAGATTGAGTTCTGTCATCTTCATAAGTTGATACATGAGATCAGGTCATAAGTTGATATGTCTAATGCATGAGATCAGGTGTCAAGTAGGATGCCTTGTAGATAAAATCATTGATATTTTATGGGGAACACAGATCACAGTTGGAAGGAAATGGGATTTGCAATGACATGACAATTACTGCTGTTTTACACAGAGTTTGTACTAACACAGATATGTCATAAGGTACTTATGCAAGGTGATGATCATATGAAAAATCTTGGTAGGAATTGTCTACTATGTAAAGTTTGTTCTCCAACCACAAATGATGTCATGAGATCTGAGGTTTTCTTGATATTACATCATGGGGTTCATGTGTTGATATGTTGTTTTGGAAAAGTGATGGCAGAGAATTTAGATCTGTTTTGAGGTGCTACAGAGGCAGAGTATCAATGGTATTTAATGATGGTCTTCTTTGTTAGAATTGGGTAGTAATGTTTAATATTTATCAAAGGGTGTTTTGTTGTTTAAGTGCCTTTAAAACTTCCTCATAGCCGTCACCTTTTGAAATGCACTTTTTGTTATATTCAATGATTGACCTGTTATCGCAGGTCATAGTCACTTAGGTGACTTGATGGAGGGTTTTTAAGACATTTGGGGACTGGCCCCTTTCACATTGTTCACCTCCACTTTCGGTCTCCTCTTTGTGCATAATGGGCGCCAAGTTAAATCAACGGTCTTGTTTGAAACCTCAAAAGGCGCGCAAGTTCAAATCTATGGAGAGTATTTAAGTTTGAGCTCCTTAATATTTGATTTAAGTTTGACGGTCAC